>CAUEEP010000881.1:0-680669 GCA_958450365.1 Mesorhabditis belari
GTAGGCCTGACTGAATCTTTGAATTCTTTAACTACTCCGAAGTCGCCGAGTTTGATCATGTAAAAACAATTGAGAGAAAAAGCTATTTTATAACTATTTTAGTTTTTTAGAACGAATCACAAACTTAGTCGGGTTGATGTCCCGATGCACTTCTCTTTTCTCACCCAAATACACCAAAGCCAAAAAGATTTGATGCGTCCATTTTTGGTGCGTCCAATCGAGTAAAAAAAGCTTTTCGTCAAAAATAACTAAATCTCCAACAAGTACTTTTATTCATGAATCACAAAGCTATCGTAGAAATCATTTCCTTTCTTGGGTACACGGAGACCAAGAACCAATAATCATTGGTTATCGCCGATTCGTTGCCCGGGTGTTTTATTTGTTGAATTGAGGCCCTTTGTCGAAATAAAAACAACCGAGCCGTTTTTCTGACTCCCCAGGGATAATTGTGGGTGCACTGTACAGTAAAACATTTCAAGTCCGATTTTTGAAAAAATTTTTATGCTATGGATTCAAACTGGAATGTTGGCCAATCTCAGTGGATTTATGCATGTGCCGGAACGGGGATCGGCTTGAATTTTCTGCTTCTATATTTGATTTTCACTGATTCGAATGTGAGTTTGCATAGAAAATATAAAACTGAACCCTATTACAGCATGGCAGAGATGGATATCGTCGCATGTTGGCCATCGTCAGTTGTTACAATATTTACTACGCTGTTGTGCATTGCGTGATGGAAGTGGTGAGTAAATTTTGCCAAAGCTAGATACAAAGGAAAGGAGTTAAGAAGAATGTAAGAATTTAAAGTGTGTTCCAGGACAGCCATGGCATGATGCAAATTAGCTCAGACTTTACTCTAACGCTGAACAGTTTCCCAAGCTTGTTCAAGACTTGATACTTGATACAAAGGTTTTGGGGGTGAAGGAGCTAAGAAGAATGTGAGGGGCTAGAGTGACTTCCAGAAAAGCCATACATAATGTAAATTAGCTCAAAACATTAATCTAACACTAAACAAAGTCCCAATCTTGTACTCAAACTGTTCCTCGATGGAAAGTTTTTGAACGTGAAGGAGTTAAGAAGAGTTAGAGGGAGAATAAAGTGAGTTACAGGACCGCGATATCCTTATGAAATGGATAGAATCTTCGATCCAAACACTGAATAGTTTCCCAATCTTGTTCTTGAGCTGATACTGATACAAAGATTTTGAAGCAAGAAGAGTTAAAAATGAAAGGGGGGCTAAAGTGACTTCCAGGACAGACATAGCATAATGAGATGGATCGAAACTTCAAGCTGAACACTAAATAGTTTCCCAATCTTGTTCGGGAGCTGATACTTGATAAAAAGCTTTTGAAGGTAAAGGAGTTAAGAAGAATGTGAGGGGCTAGAGTGACTTCCAGAACAGCCATACATTATGTAAATTAGCTCAAAACTTTAACCTAATACTGAACAACTTCCCAATCTTGTTCCGAGTTACTTTATACAGATTTAAAAATCTGTATAAAGATGAGCGAAAAGAAAGAGAAGGGGCTAGAGTGAGTTCCAGAACAACCATAGCATGGAGAAAATAAGCATGAAACTTCAACTAAACACTAAAAAGTTCCCCAATCTTGTTCTGAAGCTTGTTACTGGTACAAAAGCCTTTGAAGGTGAAGGGGTTAAAAATGAGAAGGGACTAAATTGAGTTCCAGAACAGCCATGCATGATGTAAATAGCTTCAAAACTTTAATCTAACACTAAACAACTCTCCAATCTTTTTCCGAGTTTACACTTGACTTACGAAATTTTCCTCAAACTTTCCCAATGAAAAACTTTCTCGACTTCCGATCGCATTCAGGGAATCCTCATCGATTCAAGTGGATTTCTCGCCTTCAGTTATTCTTGTGCCCGTTTCGGCTACTGGGTCTCGTTTTTTGCCATCCAGGTTTAGATTTTAAAGATTTTGAATGAAAATTTAAATAATTTTTTTTTCAGCTCTACAGTATTTCTTTTGTCATCTCCCTATTGCTCTTAACAATTCACTGCCTTTATCGCTATGTGAAAATCTCTGGGTATCTAAAAATCTTCATCAACAATCTGAAAAGTTTAGGAAGTTCAAAAATCTCTTCTCGAGATGGCCTTATCTGATTTCTTTGATTCTAGTTCATATTTTGTTGGGTGTTCTAGATGTTTTCTTCACAACATTAACAATGAGGGTAAGCAAAAATAGAAACACATCCGTTCTGGCACACTCGCGTCCAATTTTTAGCCAAGCCCTGAAAGAGATGAAATCAGTCGAGTGGCATTGTTGCAACGCTACAATTTGAGCATCGACCAATTGGGATATTTGGGGCCAGTGTACAAGGTTTGATAAAAGGAAACTGTGCTTAAAAATAGAATTTCAGCTAACTAATACAAGTGGCTCTTGGGTGTATGTCTGGCCGAGTATCATCAGCACAATGAGTACGGTGACTCTACAAGTGATCGTCTATTGCGCAACTTGTGTATGCGGGGTTCAGCTGTGAGTCTTTCTAAAGAAAACTTGAGTCGAATCGAAATTTAGATACATTTTTGTGCGAAAAGCCCTTGTCAGCAATCGATCAAAATCGATGAACATGCAACTTTTGCGTTTATTGATGATACAGGTAAAAGAGCGATCTCTCAACCAAAGTCTAGTTTTCCAGGCAATCACTCCACTCATTTTTGAGTATATCCCATTTTTCGCTACATTGTTCGGTGGATTCATTGGTTAGTCGTTAAAAAAATTTTTTTAATGTGTTTTTCAGGACTTCCCTTGGACGAGGCTTCGTTTTACATCCCAATTTTGGTCTCCTGTTATTCAGCCTCAGAGGCGACAATGACAATTTTCGGTTTTACAGTAAGTCTTTAAAGTGAAAAGACTTTCAAATCCATCAGCTATTTAGATATATCGTGAAAGGCTCCTCAGAGTGGGTTCTTTGCCTGCGAAGGCAATTCGAGCATCAAAAAAGGAAAGCCCACCACCTATCAGTTTGCGATCGAAATCTCTTCCAGTTATACACAGATCGTCAACTAAGGGGCAACTTAATAAATGATTGATGTAGTAAATTTTTCTCTTATTTATGATTGATCGGGTGCATCGCTCTAAATTTCTCCTTTATTGATAAATCATAGATCTCACCGATAGTAAACTTGCTCACAACGCCGGTAACCACGCTTGTCGCGAGACCAATCTGAAATAGCTTAATCTTAATTGTACCCGTTTTGGTAGTTCTGCAGCTTATCGTAAATTCCGCAACCACGATTTATGCAACCTTTGCATTCAATACATTTTATACCACCAAAGAACCAAACAAAAAGATTGGGAAGTTTTTCGTTGTTGGGCCAAAGTTTTGAACTAATTTGTGTCTTGTTATTGCTATCTGGAACTCACTTTAGCCCCTCTTATTCTTCTCGACTCCTTTACGTTCAAAAGCTTTGCATCAAGTATCAGTTCGGGAACAAGATTGGGAAGATATTCAGTATTTTGCTTAAAGTTTCAATCCATCTTATCATACAGTGTCTATCCTGGAACTCACTCTAGCACCTCTCATTCTTTTCCACTCTCTTGTCTTTAAAACCTTCGTATCGAGTATCAGCTCTTGAACAAGATTGGGACGTTGTTTGGTGCTAGATCAAAGTTCTAAGGTGATTTACATAATATATCGCTGTTCTGGAACTCACTCTAGCACCTCTGATTCTTCTCAACTCTTTTGCCTTTAAAACCTTCGTATCGAGTATCAGCTCTTGAACAAGATTGGGACGTTGTTTGGTGCTAGATCAAAGTTCTAAGGTGATCTGCATAGTATATGGCTATTCTGGAAATCACTCTAGTCCCTCACCTTTTTCTTAACTCCTTCACCATTAAAAGCTTTGCATCAAGTATCAAGCTCAAGAACAAGATTGGGATAGTTGTTTAGTGTTAGATTAAAGTTTTGAGGTGATCAGGTATGGCTGTCCTGGAGCACACTCTAGCCTCTCTAATCCCAAACCCTTCACCTTCAAAAGTTTTGTATTGCGTATCAGTTTGAAAACGGGGAATTGAGGGCAAAGATGATTAAGAAAGAAAAGTAGAGAAGGTAGACCGGACAATATAAAACAAAAGAACAATTACAAAAAAGAAAAACTACCGTTAACAGGACTCTGGGCTTGAGAAGAGAAAGGGAAAAGGAAAAATGACAAATGGTGGGACAAATTTCGCACGGTTACGGCAGCGCAAGTGCAAAATAGAATTGAATTGCCTACGGTAGTGCGCACAATTTAAGAAGGAACAACAATAGAAGATCAAAATACTAGCTTATCACCCTGAATGCTGGCTGATGGTTATTCACAGGTGATGCCAATTGGGTGAAATTTCGTTCCACGGATGGAGCTTCTTCATGCGAGACGTTGTCTGGTTTGTAACTCAGTTACAGATACAGTTGTTTCTGCCTTTCCCCTCCACTCTGCCCGTCTGACGCTAACAGAAAAGAACAGAAAAAAGAGGTCCTTTCCTTTCCCTGTCACTATGATTCACTTCTTTGCATCTATTCCACATACACACAAAATACTCTTTCTCCTCTTAATTCCCTTTTTACATACCGAATTCAGTATTTCCTTTGAATTTTATCATTGCAGATGCCGAAAGCCAAACTCACCGACTTGTTGAGTTCATTTCGACGGAAATCCAAACACCTTCAAGCTGGAGAAGCAGCAAAAAAGGGCAACTCTCCTTCCGTTGAACAGAGGTGAGACAAAAGTTATGCTAAATAAATAATGCATTAGACAGATGTTCTTCTGTTAGCCAAGCAAACTTTTATTTTACATTTTGCGACTGGAAACTTTAGCAAAGCCTTTGGGCGAGTTTTGGAATCTCCATTAAATTTCCGTTTCTCTACATATCAAATGTCAACAATATGAATTTAGCGTAACGGCTGGATCGGTTCCAGCTTGCTCACTTTCCGTTCAACACGACGATCAGCTGTCTACACGAGTTAATAAGGCGACAAAGCGGCTTTGGAATTTTGGACGCCAAAAGAAGGTTAATTTTAGTTTCATATAAATTTAAGAAGAAAGTTAAATTGTTAGCAAAATTGCAATGATTTTGCTAAAAATTTAACTTTCTAGTTCACTTTTCCAGGCGGGGAAACTCGTGAAAGAAACGCTCGAAGTGCCACTAGCCGGAAACGCCTTCATCACTCACCGGTCACCCAGTGCATCAGAGACGATTTGTGAAAAAGGCCTAGTGCATTGGAACAATGCGGCAACGGTGATCAGCGCCTTTTTCCGAGTCAGCCACCCTGGCCACTTGAGCCTGGGCGTGAAAGCAAAAGCCGCAACGAGGAGCATGATAAAAGTCTGCTTCAACGGAACCGCCAAAGACATCAGCCTCAACGGAACATCGTTTAAATATTATCATGTCGGCGATTTCCCGATTTCCACTCCGGGTTATATCAAAGTGGACATTCAAGGCGTGGGTGAAACTCATACAAATTTCGGCGAACTTTCCCATATTGTTGCATCAGGAGAGGCCGTTTCGAGCCAATGCATCTACTCGAATAACCCAGAATATTACTATTGGGCACGCCGGGGACCGTCTTGTCACCTAAACTACACGATTCCTACAGACGAACACATCAGTTATTATTACAACGAATTGGTGGTCCCGGAAGGCCACGACCGAATCGGCTCCTACTTCATGGCGATTGGTTTCGCCGAGGGGTATTTCGGCGTTCAGGTGAACTCGGAGTGCGAGAGGAGAATTCTCTTCTCCGTGTGGAGTCCGTGCGAGACGAACTGCCCGAAAGATGTTCGCAAGGACTATCGAGTCACCCTGAACACGGCTGGTCAAGAAGTGCACACCGGGGTGTTTGGCGGTGAGGGTGTCGGAGGGCAAAGCTACCTGAAATCTCACTGGATTGCCGGCAGAACCTACAAATTCTTGCTGAACGCGCGGCCGGACAACAGCGGCAACACGGATTACACCGCTTGGTGGGCACCGGGAAACGGGGAATGGAACTTGCTTGCCAGCTGGAAACGCCCAAAAACGAGCACGTATCTAAAGGGCTTCTACAGCTTTGTCGAGAATTTCAACCCCGACTATGGGCATGAGCACCGGAAAGTCGAATTTGAGAACCAGTGGGTGAGAACGGTTTCCGGAAAATGGCTTCCCGTATCGGAGGCTCAGTTCAGCGTCGACGCCACTTACAATAAACAACAACGTGTGGATGCCGCCGGTGGAACGAATGGAACATCGTTCTTTCTGGCTAATGGTGGCTTTTTCAGTCACTCCGTCCCTCCAGGCAGCTCTTTCTCCGTGCCGTGCCCCAATCAACCCCCAGAGATCAGCCTTGGAAATGGCTGCTCCCGTTGCCGACCCGATCTCCCTTCAATCGCGACGAGCGCTCAGCAGAGATGTCTGTGCACGGCTTTTCTTTGGTGAGTAGCAAGTTTCATTATTAAAAAAGAATTGCTGTCATTGCAGAGTAAAAGTGCTAAAAGTCTTTCACAAGTGTGGGGGCCCGATCGCCGACAAGGATCGAATCTTCAGTGTGCCCGGAGACGGATATCAGGAAATGTTGGCTCCTGTTCACACAGATGTTATTAGGTTGGAAAGAAAGTTCTCGGAAAAAGTTTGACTGGAATTTCTTAAAAACGAATTCACTAATTCGAGAACATTTTCTACTATTATTTACTAGTCGACTCCAAGAAATTACTCGTAAAAAAAAGGAGTGCAGCTTTTCCTTAAAATTTTAGAGATTTTAGGAAAAGTATTACTTTTCAGCTTAAATTCTGATCACTTTTAGCGCCAAAAAGAGAATTCCTTATGAGGTAAAGCTAGGATAAATGAGCAATAAGCTCTATAATCTCTATTTTTGACCAAAAATTTTTTTGATGTCATCTTCTTGGCACTGAGTATTTGCTAAAATAGATGATTCTGAAAAGTTAAAGCATCAGATAAAATTTGCCTTAATCACAAATTTTCCCTATTTTAAGTACTCGATTTTCGATTTTGAATGAGACCCATTGCCTATTAGCCCATTAAAAACTTGTCTAAAGGCTGGTCACTCAAAAAGTGACCAAGTCACTTCAGCTAAAGAAATCGCTTATTTTTTTTAAACTGAAGTTCACTCTGATTTTTTTAAGCTTATCAACAAATTTGGGAAGAATTCATGACTTGGTTTTTGAGAAATCATGGTGCAAACTTTTTTGCCAACTTAATACTTGAATTAATAACAATAAGTATCTATTTATGACGGTAAGAAGTTGGTGGCTCCATCTCTCCACTGTCTTTATTTTACTCATTGGAAAAGTTGTTTCCTCATAATCCCAGACACTTTCAGCTTATTCAACGTCGATGGCTCTAATTTGTGCTTGGACAAACAAGGAAACCTGCGAGGAGCGTAGGCCGAAGGGAAGTCCGTCGAATAAAACTTGGTTGTATTTGCCAAGCAGCAAATGAACTTTTACAAAAATGTAACAAACCGTGCAATGAACAAAGACAAGAAAACTTTCAAAATCGTTGAAACGTGCAAAATTGTCGAGGAATCGACTTTTCTCTCTTCAACATCTTGGCTTATCAACAGCATCGCATGTTGTAGCCAACTGCAATTGTTCGGAGAGCTTCTTTCATTCTGTCGAGGGTCTTTTGAATCCCTGACGGACTGATCGTACTTCTGTTGACCGAGAGAAACGTCTAGAAAGAGGCAAAGTTTTGAGAAGAAAGCTCTTGCATTCATTTAATCTTATTTTTTCAACTCTGATAACCGTGTAATTATTGTATTGATGTGCTACGACGGCAACGACTGTAATTGAGTTACTTAAAACATTAATGAAAAATTACATTTGATGATGACTAGTTGTATTGTGTGGTATGAGTTCCACCTTGTGTAGAGCTTGGTTTGAGGAAGTAGGGAAGTCTCTTCACCAATAGCTTTCGGAAAAATAAACAGCTTGTTTCCTTTAAGACTGTGGAAGAGATACTCTACAACAAATGCGGCACTTTCTTTAGTTGTCCTCTTCTGTTCTGTGTCGCTTTACAGGGGCTGGAAAATGGAAGCGTGAAGCAACGCTCGTGAAGCAATTATTCTCTAGATTGATTTGAGAAATTCTTCAAACATACACAATTCAAAATGACACAAAATTTCATTGTTAACGCCCCAAGAATCCTCCTTAAAACGCTCAAATTCGACTTTATTCTTTATAAAAATTGTGGATATGAGAATTTCAAAGACTACGTGACGAAAATATTGGATTTCAATTGAAATTCATCAAGTTTGACAGCTGTTCACACAAAAATCCACATGTTTCAGTGGCTTTTCGATCGAAAAATCCACCGGAAGAGAAAAATGATCTTAGAGAATAAGGATATTACTGAAGTAAAGATAACTTCAAACTAGGAAACACGGATTTTGAAAGATTCTTTAAGAAAAAAAGTATGATGAGATGGAAATTATCGATCGGAGTGGATCTACCGAACTTGAAGAGATCGATTTGAGATTTCCATTTGAATACAAAACTTCTTTTTTATCATTCCATGATGTCCAAGATCCAATAATCTTTCTTGGGGTTACTTTTCGGTATGATTTGGCCATTGAATTTGTTTGTTATTCACAATTAATGTGTTTGAGTGTGGAAAAAGATGTGTTTGGTGGAAAAGTTCAAGTTTTAAGAGATAAACAAGAATATTTTGAGTTCTATGATCTGTTTTGAGGTTTGTTTTTGTGAGAAATAAATTTGTCAATCTATTGAAAACTTTGAAAAGGTGGAAAATTTATTAGAAAACTTTGAAATTAGATGTATCTGATAGTCAATTAAAGAAAAGATTTTTTTTTGAAAAAAAGAACGGATTCTGATATGATAACAAAGTGATTATTCAGTAAAACATTACAAAAAGGCTCTCTTCTTTGTTTTTTCGGAATTCATCATAAAAGCAGCTATTTCTCGGTATCTCTTATCAAAAATTTCTTACCAGAAATTGAAAACAATAAATAACAAATAAATAGCAATCCCATTGTCTTTAAACAATTTTTCTTCCACTATTTTATTGCCCTACTTACAACTTTGAAGGTAAAACTCAAGGGTAAAACTGAAGTCTAACTGAAGACTGACTTTTTGAAGTTCAAGCAAAGAATTGTAGTGCTTTGAACATTTTTCTTTCTTACAGGCCTGGAAACTCCGCAAATCATGACAATCCGCCAGCAAGACGGCATTCCCCATGTAATCTCAAGTTCCAGCTTCACTTTTAAGCAATGGAGAAAAATGGCTGATTTGCCTTCACGACTATTCTTTTCTTTGGTCTTCCTTTTTTGAGCTCGCATTCTGGGCACAACTTGACAAAAATTTCGATTACTCCTTTTGAGATCCCATGATAGTCTCGTAGTCCTTGCCACATTATATCTCGTCCGGCGTGCCCAAGTCGTTGGTGAGTGGTCGTTAACAGGCCAAAGAGCTCCTCTTTCTTGACGACTTTCTTGGGTTTGTCCAAATCGCCTTTGATCCCATGATTGTAAAGCACCTCTTGATTTAATTCGTATCGAAGAGAAAATCGCACTACAAGTTTTTGTGTTTTTTTCGATGATTGGAAGTCTTCATTCCGCAATTGTTGGAGAACGGTGACGATTTCCGCGTATTTCGATCTTGAAAGAATCAAACTTCGCTTTTGATTTGATTGAAAGTGAGAAAACTGCAGGTCGAATTCTTTCTCCATTCCTAAAAAACAAAAATTAGTGTAGCTTAAACAAAAAATGCACAGTAACAAAAAGAAAAAATAGGAATGAAATAAGGGGTTATGTTCGATTATAAACAGATTAGTGGTAAACAAGTTTTATCGATGATCCAACAAAGGGGTCAAATTGACTTACAAAAACAAACAATTCTATTTCAAATAAATGACGAATCAGATAGAAAATGACGAAAAGGGCCCTTCTATAGCCTTTGGTTAGAGTATGATAAAATGCGCACTCTTTAGAATGCGTTGAGTAGCTTTTAAGCGCCTTTTAGAGAGCTTGAGTTTGTGGTATTGACTTGAGTCAATACATAACTCAAGATTTCATCTTTGAGACTTAATCGGCTAGCCGAAGAAGGTTTCTCTAGCGAAAAAATTTGAGACTTCTTCGGCTGAAATCCTTCATCGGTTACGACACATAGATCTTACAGAAACTTGATTCTGTGAGTTCTATTAGGTTGGCAAGAAAATTCGTAGCACAAGTTTGCACAGTGATTTCTCAAAAACCAAGCCATGAATTTTTCCCAGATTTTTTGATAAAATAAATCAGAGTGGGCTTCGGTTAAAAAGCTGAAGTGACTTGGTCACTTTTTGAGTGACCAGTCTTTAGACAAGTTTTTAATGGGTTAATAGGCATGGGTCTCATTCAAAACCTAAAATCAAGTACTTAGAATAGGGAAAATTTGTGATTAAGGCAAATTTGATCTAATGCTTTAACTTTTCAGAATCATCTATTTTAGCAAACACTCAGTGCCGAGAAGATGACATCAAAAAATGATTTTTTTGAAATACAGCTTCTCGGTAAAAATTTTTTGGCCTAAAATAAAGATTAAAGAGCGTATTGCTCATTTATGCTACCTTTACCTCATAAGGAATCCTTTTTCTGGTGAAAAAAGTGAGCTGAATTTAAGCTATAATAATTTTTCAAAAATCTCTAAAATTTTAAGAAAAAGCTGCACTCCTTTTTTTTACGAGTAATTTCTTGGAGTCGACTTGTAAATAATAGAAGAAAATGCTCTCGAATTGGTGGATTCGTTTTTAAGAAATTCCAGTCAAACTTTTTCCGAGAATGTTCTTTCGAATCTAATAGCAAAATCCACAAATAAAAGATTGCGATATGCTGAAAATACCTTGTTTCATTGATAAGCTGCTTTACTGATGTGATTCGAAAAACAAAAATGATTTCACGTAAAGACAAGGTCAGCTCAAATGAAAAAACGACCTTCTTTGATAAACAGAGACAGTCGTTTGGCTTTCGTAAAAGAATTGATCCTCGAGACACTCAATTTCTTTTCGATTCTCCATTTTAATTTGATCCAAAAATGGATTTAAGCAATTTGTTTGTCTCCAGTTTTCCTGATAAGTCCTTGAAATTTCAATGTATCTTCCAATTCACTGTATTCTTTTTCTCCACATTACTGCCAAAAGAGTAGCCATCTCCCCTTCCAAGTCCTTCACCCACAAAAGTCATTCAAGTGTCGGCTCCATCCAAAGCTATCAGCCGATCAAAAACAGTCATCCACAAATTGACATCTCAAGTTATAATTTCTTGATCGACCGATCCCCACCCGGGGTTGTCAAAAAGGGGTAACCAATTTAGAACCTTGTTATATTCTATCATATTTAGTGGACAAGAAGCCGGCGAAGTACCCAAGTATGATTTCTCCGATGATAATCCCAGCAAAAAACAAACAATCGAGGTACATAAGCCAAGAAAGTTTTTTTTGAAACCATCTTACTATGTGCTTTTTGCTTAGAAGCCATCTATATTACTAAAGGATGATTTTTCAGGTCATCGATGAAGATGAAGTATATCCACACAAGTACACCGCGGCGCATCCAACTACAACAACTCAGCCAAGATTGGTAATGACAAAATTTAAGAACAATCAACAAAATACTCAAAAGCTTTGAAGAAATTTCACTAGATTTTGGTTCCTGATCTCCTAGCAACAATTGAGCCCCTATGTTACGTTATTCTTTAGGTTTCGATTGAGGCAAAAGTTGAATCACCTTCTATCTCACCTACAACAGCAACGATTAATGCAATTAAACTAAAAGATGAAAGAGAGTATCAATACCAAACAAGACCTAACTACTATTCAAAAAATGATACATCCATGGTTAGTTTTTTGCGAGTTTAAGCATTTAGCATAAAGTTGATTTTAGTCTTCGCTCATTGCTACTTTCACTATATTGCTGATCATCGTTACTGTGATTGTTTGGCTCAAATATTGCTGCCCCTTGAGAATCAGGTAAGGACAGATGGTGCTCTTTCTTTATCGAAAGTTTTAGGACAAAGAGGAAAGAGGAGATAATTCTTTTAGCTGATGAAGAGGTAAGTTGAGAAAGCAACAAATTTCACCAAAGCATTTCTTAAGCCAGTGATGTTGCGCTTGATTGGAAGTGGTGGATTTGGGCAAGTCTACGAGTTGGTCGGACAGAAACCGTGAGTATTCAGAGAAAGAAACGGAGCCAAGGGAAAGGAATTTAGAGCAGCTGTCATCAAAATCATGAACGCTTCACCGAAATTCTACGAAAGCGTTGAACATGAGTACAAACATTTGAAATTGATGAAACATCCCAATGTGGTCCGCTTGTTGCAAACGGAAAGAATGGAGAAGAGAGGCGAAGTCGGTATTGTGATGGAGTACTGTCAACGGGGAGATTTGAAAAAATGTAAGTCGATTCTGATACAATGAGAGTCAAAAGATAAGGAATAGATAATCTTAGTATTATTGGATCAAACGATCGTCTACTCGATGAAAACGGTGTACTATTGGACGGTCGAGCTGTTGGATGCACTTCAGTACATCTTCGAGACACACAATGTCATTCATCGGGATATCAAACCTGAGAAGTAACACATTACGTTTTTGCCAATTTATCAATATAATAGTGTTTTTATCACCGATAAGTGGTGTTTGAAAATTGGCGACTTTGGCCTTGCCAAATTCATCCAACAGACACAGACGGGCACTTTTGCCGGAACTCTTCGTTACATGAGTCCATTGCAAAGGGATGTTAACCAAGATGGAGCCGAGTCTTCAAGCGGTCGACTTTTGGTGAGGCAAAGAAACAAATAACTTTTTGGGTTGATGGATATGATTTGGCACGCTTTTTGAAACGAAATTTTTCTTCAATGAACAACTTCAAATCATGCGAGATATTTGCCATTATTTTGTATGATTTGTGCCCATTTTACTGGCAGAAGTGAACTGGCTCTCTCGTAGAAAATTCGTAATATTAGCCGAACACTAGAGGCCCTTGTGTCCTTGTAGAAATTCCTACAACATAACGTGTCGCAGATCTCCAGGTGGTAGATTTTCAATAGTTAGAGCAAAGTAAAGTAAATTTCCAAAAAGCAAATATGTTAAAAGAGAAAGTCCATTGTTTTCGCAAGAATGAATGCTCTCATGTTTGTTTACATCTCTGGAATTTAATTTGAAAAAATGTGCCAAGCCATCAACCCAATACATGTAATTGAAAGGATTCCCATCGCAACGATGTCTACGGTATTGGCTTGGTTCTATGGGAAATGGTGGAGAGGAGGTAACCAGTGAAATACAATTGAACGAGAGCCCTTTTTTGGATCTCTTCCATAGACTATCTTAGTTTGAATGAATCATTTGTATCAACGTTTGACTCATTTTAGAACCGTGCTTGTGGAATATGATCGAAACGGGTGGTTCGATCGAGATTTCTTCAATCAGGATGTCACCTCAAAGAAATTACAGAAAGTGGCTGCCCCCAATTGTCCTCGTCAGCTCCAAGAAATCATTGAGAAGTCAGATTCGCTTTCGACTCATTAAATCTCTCCATTTCAGATGTACAAATTTTGACCTCTACTCCCGACCAAAAGCTATTGAAATTTTCGAAGAAATGAAGCCACACAGAGTAGTCTTAAGAGTTAATCTTAAAAAAGAGAAATTTAGAGTGACTCGACGATTTCGAAGCTCCTTTTCTTGCCAATTGAACAGAAAAAACAAACGAAAACACTTCGTCCGATCGGCTTTGATGGCACTGACGCCAGAGTGCCTGTAGAAACAATCGACTTGACTATTACTCCTGTTTCCTCCTTTTAAAATGTTCAACTCTAAACAGCACCTTCATTATGTTCAAACAATCTTCTGTATATAAAAGCTAGATGAGAAAAATACATACATCGGAATGTACAGATTATAATCAAATTGAATAATGATGGAGATCAATCAAGTCTTGAGCACAATCCACGTTTTTGTTGCGTCCAACGGGAATATAATCGCTTTTTCAGAGAATCTTCTATTTGAAAAGTCCCAAATTGACAGAATCTGGTGATGGATCTAAACAGAAATTAGAGGTTTTTTTAAAATTGAAGACTTCAAAAAACTAGACAAGATATTTCTGAGTCTTTATCAGCTCTTTTCAATAACACCAATTCCTCAACTCACTTCTGATCTCAAGGCATTCCTGAACGCATCTCCTATTGATTGAACTTAAGCGAATGTATCCATCGTTGTATAAGCAATCTTTCAGTTTGAGCATTGGATGACAGGAAAAAAACAAAACCTAGAATGCTGTTTTCACAATCCGAATCACAACAAATCACCAAAAAAACCAGAAGAACAGGATCCATAGCACATAAGACCTCCCCCCAAGATGACAAAAGGTTTTGTGACGGCACAGGTAAAACTTGTTGTCATCTTGGGGGGGAGGTCTTATGGGCTATGAAACCCGTTTAGCGGACATTCTCATCACGGACATCTCGGAAATCCGTTGAACGATTTGTGTCGACTGTTATCGAATGCTATCGATTATTTAAAAAGGTTAGCCTTTTTGTTACGTAGTACAATTGGTTTAATTTTGCCGAAAACTCTCAAATCATGGGGAATCTCTACCGTAACCAAATCAATTCATACCGCTTTTGAGAAGATTTTTGATCTCACGAAATTCCATTTTAGTGCAAAAAACTTTTCTTTTAATTAAAATTTAGAAATTTTTGCGTAAAGCTTTGAAAAAGAAATGATTTTATAACCAACTACCAGTAAATTAGGAAAAAATTTGACAGAGAGCCGACAGGGCTGCAAAAAAATTGCAACAAAATACAAAAAGCTATCATGATGCTGTGAAAATCTCTAACTTTTATATCAAATTTGGTATCAACTCTTTAGTTTTTTGATGTACCGGAACAGAACTGAAAATGAATTTTCTTTTCTATTCCCATATCTTTCTTAGGTGTGTTTCTTGTTATCATAAAAATAATGCTCCTTTTCCCGTCGATTACTCATTTAATTCCCTTCCTTGGGCACACGTTGATCGATTCTGCATCTAGCACTTAAGAACCTTTATGGTTCTTTTCACTCTCAAAGTCACAAAGTATACCAGGGTTTCTTTTCTCAAAAAAAAGAGGCGTCGCAGCATAAATAGTAGAGAAAATCATATCGGTTCGACGTTTTAAACCATGCCCATTTTCTCCTTATTCTTTCTCTTCTACATAACTGCCACACACTCGTTAACAACGGTTTTCAATTTAAACACTCAATTTCCATCTTATGCTTTGCATGGAGTTAATTTGGATAAATGGAAGGTAAATAATTTGAGAGAATCAAAAAAGATTTTCCTCAATCACTAGCTGAGCACGTCTTTCTTATATAACCCTTCAACTGGTGCTTATTTTTATGTCTAATTCAAGTTGTTTCCTATGTTGAGTTTTAATCTCTAAATTAGAATCATAATTGAGTAATTGTGCTCAGCACTTTAGAGTATTCAAGTGAACGGTTGTGTCGATTGTGATTTCCTTGTCGATTTCTCTTTTCGCGTGTGCAACGAGGTGCCGAATGGACAAGAAGGAGTGAGTGATTTGAGGAGGGACACGAAAATGAGATCCTTTTCCCCCATTTAGCACTACACCGATTCGAACATTGTCATCTGCAAAGATCCATATCCATTCACAATCAACGGAAAACCACCATTGAATCCCCATTGTGAATGGCGGTCTGTTTGGTTGACAACGAACTTATCAAACAAACCTTTAGAGCTTTAATTGTTTTTCCGGTGGACTTAAACAACACCTGGAATAATCTCTATTCTTGCTCATATCGTCTAAACGGAGAGAAAAGTCTCATCGTGAGAGCTGTCTCGCAAAAAGTCTCTCAAAACGGTTTCGCCTTCTCATTTCGTGTTCGGCAATGGGTTAATGGTAGGGGAAAGGAGAGAGATGAAGAACCTATTAGGTTGGCCCAGTCTTTAGACACTTTCTTTCTACTAATGTTTATAAATGACAAATTCACCGATTGACCTACGGTTTCCTTCATTAGAAAGGGCTACTATTTTTCTATAAAATAATGTTCAAATCTTACGAAAATGTTTTGTTTTTGGTTTTTTATGGGGACGCGAAGCTGGGTAAAAAAGGCGACAACCCGAAAACGCAATTTAGATTTAGAGGCTTGGATCCACAGAAACCTATGTTGCTTTTAATAACTAAAAGATAAAGCGCAAAAAGTTAGGTATATAGCTGAATTTTCAGAATCTTCTATTCAACCAATTTCTTCGTAGAGATTTTTATAGATTTTTTACGAAAAACACATTTTTCACTTTTGAATTTGCTTGAAAGTGGATTCAAATCTTTTAAAAAGATCGAAGAATGAATAATAAACGTTTTCTATTCTATTTTATTTAAAGCCAATTGTAGTTTTGGTAATTTTGTTGCCATTTATAAACGCTAGTAGAAAAAAAAGTGCGTAAAGACTTATGAGTCCAACCTAATACAATATTACGAAACCAAACTTTATGCTCACCAGTTAGACATTTAACTAGGGGTAATCGGGGGTGATTCAATTTCTGAGCTGACGTTTTAATCTTAAAAATAAATACTATTGAAATTTGGATAACAGACCTGTTTTTTCGATAAGCACATTTTCATATGCAAATTTTTCTTTGCCATTTTCTCAAAACAAAGTGTTCAAGTGTTGAATTTACTTTAGAGTCGATCCCAATGTTCGTTCTACCGGTCAGTGACAATCAATACCTTGGAAACGAGTACTTTTTAGTCGAAAAAAGTACGATGGTTACTCTCGTCGCCAATCCGATTCTAGCACCGTTTGTCGAATTTCACTAGAAAAAACCTGGTTTTTTTTTTCTTTCATAAAGAAGTCCGCGCGTGAATACAGCGCTTATTCTGGAGATGCATGGTCGACTCGACGAGGATTACCAGGATGCGATCCCACTGTATGAGGTGAGATCAAGAATCAACTGTTTTGGCTTATAATGCAACGGTCTCGACTCGACCATTCAGAATCAATAAGAAACTCAATACATCTTGTTTTATGGTGAGCACGATACCCTAACGATTAGCCTCAATGCTGGTCAAATAATCCTCAACGCATCGTGCAATTTTTCAGCAACTTTTTTCATACTCACATCTCCATTGATTAATTTCTATTATTTTGGTATTTATTGCCTATGAAAAGATCTACACATTTGTATTAAAACCATAAGAATTGACCAACGGAGACGTGAGTTAGGCCAAGTTGCTAAAGAACTTTAATTGCGGCTGAATCAATTGGAATTTTTGGCTAAACTTGAGCGTTTCTAGAAAAAGCATTAATCGATGATTGAAACATGGCTTAATTCCCTAACCATTAGGCGGACATCACATGCAATTGGCCTTTCACCTATTCGGTTTTTGCCGGATCCGATCCGGGTCTGCGATGGCGAGAGTCTCTCGACTTTTCTCTCGATCAGTCAGTTCTCAAAAATAGCTTTTCCAAAGATCTTCAGGGCGACAATCTATTCAACATCCACCGTCGTCACTCTTCTCGGCAATGACTACTGTACTTTTACGGCTCTTATTAGTCTGTGAATTGGCTTTTCGATTGTTTTTCTTGATTTCAGTGCCAGAATACCTGGAAGCGCTCCTCAATTATCTTCCAACTTATCTTACATCATACAGTTATCCATGGCCTTTCGATAATCCAACCGATTACCCACGATGTCAACAGGCTCGAGCCGATTTCTCACCGTTAATTGTGGGAATTTTAAACAATTAGGATCTTTTAGTCCAGATGTCTATAGGAGCATGTAGTTGACCTCTTTATCCTCAACTATTCCGTAGATTGACTGAGTTTTTAAAATTTTATTTGACAGTGAAAAGAACTTGTGAAAAAGTTGTGAATAAACGAGACCACGTCTTTTACCGTTATGCTCCTAAAGACATGCAGCCGAGAATCCCCAGTTGGGCATAAAGGGTTTTCCATTATACTCCTATAGACGTCTAGACCAAAAATACCATTCCCACGATTGGGACACGAGTGAATTTTAGTCAAAAACCGAGCGCCGCATCGCCATTGATGTGATCAAATTGGAAAACGGTACTCTCAAACTGTTTTATGGCACAAATCCATCAAACGAAAAGGGATATTGCACGAATCCGAAAATCGAATCCAAAAGCATCGAGTTTGTGGAGATTAGCAGAGATTAGCAAAAATGAGATCATTTCAGTCTCGTCGATCAACAAAAAGTCGCGGTTTCAGCGGAATGCTTTCATGTGAGATCGTTTAGAAAGCGAATTCGAAAATATTGTAGCTCGAGTTTTGTCCCCTTCAAAATGGCACAAAAGATCGTTTTGGTTTTGTGGTGAAGGCGAGTCGAGCGCCGGTCGATCCGAAACTCGTCGAATGCAAGCTGACCCACATGTTGAGCACCGAGAACCCGCAAGTTCTCCTCAACGTCAGAAATATCTACTTCCAAGAGGGTTCGTTTATTTCTTTGTCTTTTGGTACTTGTGTTCTAGTGGGCTAAGGCTTAGTTAAAGTTAAATTAACAATTAACTTTTTGTAAATAGGCCCAGATGACTGTCATTGTGATAATTCTTAAAGAAAATTCAGCGATTTGTCCGGAAAATATTTTAACTTGATGAGCGTCTTTAAAATGTAAGCAGAGATGTTTCTAATGCAAATTTTGCGCCCACCAAATGTCCAAACACTTTTTTGAAATCATATTTAAAAAGTGACTGGTACGAAGCCAATTTGTGTGGAGAGGAAATGTGGAAATGCTTCGAGTTGTCCGATCATCATTGATCTTTCATTTGCTTGTTACATTGAGGATGAGGTAGCAGAAAAGTGCCACTCTTATTTGTTTTTCTTGTAGAACCATTGCATCAACTCATCCCCATACACAATCAACGGTGAACGTCCAGAAATCAAGGATTGGGAGATTCGGTGACAAATCTTTCTCTTGATTTAACTCTTTCTTTCAGGTACACATCTCGACGTGTATATTTTCTGCTACAGGCTCGCCTCGTCAAAGAAAGCCGCGTCTATTTGAGTTCGGATGCCGATTTTTCGAGCCCTTTGTATGGGGGCTACTCATTCCGATTGCCCAACACAACGCTCGGTTTGTTTACTCAACAGGGTTTACAGAGAAGAATTTTTGTCCTCCATTCTAAAAGGCACTGCTACCGTAACCCGTGCGATTTTAGTGAAAAATTATGGCCAGTTTGAACAGGATCAAAGTTATAAAAAACTACGAAATTTCGGTTGTGATCGAATTGGACCGAATGCTCATGTCTAGTGATTTCCCCTTCCTTTCAGATGAGACGAATTTCTTCTTCTTCCCCGTCAACGATTTCCTTCACATGCGTGAATTCGGCTTTAGATTCGCCGAGTCGCCACGCGGGACGTGGTTTTCGATGGTTTTAGTATTCGAGGATAGCCTGCAACTGAGAAAATTTCGCGGAGTAAGCAGATTTAACGTTTAGTTCCTCTGGAGAACGCTGGAGATTTGACGGAAAAAGCCAAGCTATGGTCTTAAGTTATTTATCGCTTTCCACGATATGCAAGTAGTGTTAGCAAAACATTGAACGATGATCATAAAGAGTACTGGAGCAATGACCTCCCGTTTACTGCAGACATTTTCTGGTTTTCAACAAAAGCCCGGAGAAACTGTCTTTTAGGATCACGGGAATCGCTCGTGCGAGTATCAAATAGTGCACGGGCCACCCAGTAACTTCCTTGGCCATCCCGAGCTTCTATTGAACACGTATCGGTAAGTTTTTCAATTTTTCGGCTAAAGTCTCAAACAGAGTGTTCTCCTCAAAAGACACCTAATCTCTAGAACAATAGTAATCAAAGAATTAGTTTTAATTGAAGCGCTGGCTGACTGAGTATTGTGATTCCTCATCGATTGATACTAAAATTGAGCTGTTTGGACCATTGAGAATTAGAGGAAGAGGTTTTTAGCCGATGTAGAAAAGAGCACCCAAATTTCCATGAGTCTTTAGTGATACCGATGTCTTTCAAGAGCAATCTCTCACATCTCTATCCTACAGTATCTACATACCACCTGGATGTGCTCCAAGTGTTGCCCTCAGAACCTATCCCTGTAAATTTTGACGGTACTTTGCTTGTTTCATTTCTTTCTCGTACAGCAAGCAACGATCTGACACTTCGTAATTGTGGTGGGACGGTGTTTTTCGCGGCTCTCGACGATATCCCGTTGAACCAAATAGAAGCTGCCTATTTTTGCGGTCAAGTCTATTCTTTTTATCTTTCTTTTCTTTACCTGTAGACATTTGCACTTAACCGAGTCCCGCCCCAGATTCGGATCGGAGTCGGAAAATTTGTGCCGGTTCGATTTGGTAGTAAACTTTACAAGGCATCTGGTAGCAAGATTGTGTGAAAGCCATCAAACTTATTGTATTAAATTTTGAAGATAAGATAATAAGTTAATTTTTATTGTAATTGTAGTAGACAGATGAAACTTGATAACAAAAGTTGCACATGGCTTAATCACAATGCACCCACTGAGTGCTCAACAAACATCATGTTGTTTTTCCTTTTCGATTAATAGGGAACATATTCTGTTTGTTTTCAGATTCTTTCCCCGTCAACATATCGTTTCAAACAAACTCTATTGGATTCGGTCAAATCTCGGTTCAATATCGGAAGAATTTCGGCGACGATTGGATAGATAGCGAGTTGGCTTCTTTAAAATAACAACTTATTTTTTGAATTTGATTCAATTCTCTTTTAGCGTCAACACGACACTTTCGAATGTGCGAGCGGTTCAGGTAAAAGGGAAAAGAGTGAGAAAATTGATTGTGAAATACTTCAGCTTCAATGTACCATTGTGTCCAAATGGGAGAAATACAAGAGATGTTTCGCGAAGATTCATTTTGTCCGTTCTTTCGACAATGGATTCGACGATCGATCACCGGTAACCCAAGATCCATCAAATCAAGCTGAGAGCTGCGCCAATCCCATCTCTTTTTTTACATTTACTCTTTCACTAGACATCTTTTTCTTTCTCAACACTAGCCGGTAGCTTTTTTCAATTTTTCAACTCAAAACGTTTGATCGTTTGTAGGCTGTAAGCCCTAGTGATTCATATTTCCTTATTGATAACACGTCGCTTTCTTTCCCATTCTATTTAACTTTTATGGATACGTGACTACTGTGATACCCATTCATGAAATTAGTTAGTCTGTCTTTGCAAACTAAATAGTTGAAATAAGTACCGTAAATACTGTAATTGGACACCACCCCTCTAATGGTACCCCTCCCCCCCCCCCCCCCCCCCTCAAACCCCCCCCCCCCCCTAGTCCCCCCCCCCCCCCCTATTCCCCCCCCCCCCCCCCTTTGGCCCCCCCCCCCCCTAAGGGGCCCCCCCCCCAATTACAAAAACTCTTTTAGGGGTGGAATTTTTTTTTTTTTTTTTTTTTTTTTTTTTTTTTTTTTTTTTTTTTTTTTTTTTTTTTTTTTTTTTTTGGTGGGTTTTTTTTTTTTTTTTTTTTTTTTTTTTTTTTTTTTTTTTTTTTTTCTAGTTGGGTATTTTTTTTTTTTTTTATTTTAAAAAGCTCAAAAAGTAAAACCAAGTAACACCAAAATTGTTCCAATTTTGGCTGGTATGGCCTCTTTGGGGGTTTGAATGGGGGGGGGGGTTGTGGGGGGGGGGGGGGGGGGGGGGGGGGGGGGGGAGGAAGGGGGGGGGGAGAGGGGAAGGGGGGGGGGGAGGGGGGGGAAAGGGGGAAGGGGCGGGGAATTTTTTTTTAAAAGTCATGGCTGGATGGAGTCGCTCTTGAGGCGCCACCAACTTTCTTTGAGGGCACCAACGACAACTTGTCAAAAGCTGCCGAGCGAATTTGAGAAGGCCATCGTCAAGCACATTCTGAGGCTGAACAAGACAAGCACATTGTTGCTTGCGATGAGACGGCGGTTTGGCTGGATGCTTCGACGAGCAAGTGCATCGAAGCGGTTGGAGCCAAAGAAGTTGGTGTCCTCACCCGCGGCTACGACAAGATGAATATATCCGTGATGCTCTGATGGGAAAAAGTTGCGCCCTTTTGTCGTGGTGCATCGGAAAACGATGAACGAAAAAATCGAGACAAAGCTCCAATCAAAGTCATTGCTCTGTTGGAAAGAGAAGAAACGCAAGTGCTTCGATAATGAGATCACGGCGGAATACTTGTAACGCTCTTTCGGTGGACTGATCTTTAATCTATTGTACTTACAGGCGATGAGAAATGCTTGGACAGAGGCAGAAATCGAGGATCTCTTGGAACCGCTCGCATCGACGGGATTTCAAGGGCATCGAGGAATTGATGAGCAAGAAAATGATGAATTCATTGATTCACATGTTTCTATTGATTTAGCTTGTGAGTTGGTTTTGTTTCGTTTTGCTGTTCAATTTTCAAATGGTCAAAACCAATAAAAACTAAAGTAAAAGTTGGCTTTTGAACAAATTATTTAAATGTATCCTGATTTGGTAACTTGAATAGTGGTGTAAAATAGTAACCCACCCTCTAATAGTGCCCCACCCTCTAATAGTACCCCACCCTAGAGGGGGAGGGAAAAAATAGTACCCCATGGGGTCCAATTACAGTATTTACGGTAACTTGTTCGGATGATGAGAATAAACACTTTTTGCAAACGATTGACTTATGAACTTATGAAAAAACTCTCAAACAAAAACGTTTTCTAAAACTAAACTCAACTTTTTGCTCATTTTCCTGTCTTTATCACAAAGTTTTTGTATTCTTCTACAGCTTTATTGATCCAAAGATAAACATTTCAAAAAGAGGCACTATAACACGTCTCACAAACATGGAATTGAACATTTACATTCAACAAAAATCCTATCTGATTCGATTTGATTCATTTCCGATTCGAAACCATGCCTTGAACAGCCTCACGTGCGGTTGCACGCTACTAACAAAACTCAAGATATCTAAAAACTAAGAGTGGCCTCGTGCGCTGAAAAGATCATCTTCTCGCCGATATTTGATTGCAACTGCAACGAAAGGATTTTCCTTAATTAAATTGGCTTCAGAAAATAGATTTTCCGGACCAGATCAGGGTCAGACTCAGCCTCCTTGAATCAGGCCGAAACATTATGATGGCCTTGATCGAATTCAGGTCATGTTATTGCATTCTAGTGGTAAATTTTGCACTAATTCGATCTTGGAATCGAACCCGGGATAGCTTAGTCGATCAGCCGACTAGGACACGGACGGCACATCGGGTACAAAGGTATTTTGGTGAAAATCAAAAAATCCGAGTCCTAATAATTCTAGTGTGTTATCTAGATAGAAGCAAAAACGAAATTTAAGTCAGATTGCTCTTGCCATTTTTTCGGAATAATCGCGAACTTTTTGCAGAACTAATTTATAGGCTGCTTAGAGTTATTTTATTTTAATCTCGTTTTTCTTCTATCTGGATATCACACTAGAATTATTAGGACTCGGACTTTTGATTTTCACCAAATTATTTTTTTGCTATTTCGTGTACCCTACTGGATCAGTTTCGTACATCCTTGGCTTCCAGTTTGTTAAAGAGTCAGCTCACGAGCCAGACCTAAGCCTTGGTTAAGTTTCTGAGCTCAAGTTATAGGAAGCAAGAGCTACTGGATCCCTGTTTCATTTCCGCAATACAATTTAAACTTTATTTTCATGTAATTGATAAGTTCATTTTTTTTCTTGTGTCTATAAACCGACAAGTAGCACAAATTCTGCTTCTCGAGGCCGAGGAAAAGGAAGAGGAAGAGGAAGAGGACGACCTCCTCGGACTTTCCACCTCCACCACTGCCAGCATCGATCCAGGGTTGTCAATCCAACAAGGTTGTCACCTGAGCGGTTGAAAGAGCCTGTTGTGATCTTGGGGAGAGTTCTTATGCGCTATTTAATAGAAATAAAAAAGACATACCGTGCGTTGCGTACAGCTTGATGTTCTTGATGACGTGATATGTATCAGACCGGAGCTGCTGGACTAGCGAATTACCGAGAACGAAACAAAAATTTAACGGTTATTTCTCCATAACCACCTAACAAAACTCAGCGAGTTACAATATCTTTTGTCCAAGCCCCAAGATAATTAATTAAACAAAACCTGCCTTTTAAAAAGAGAAACCGCTACAGCAAGACACCAATCATATGCCATTTAACCGGCACTTTCAGGTGAAATTATTTATTGCACCGATAAAATCAATGTGATCGAAGTAACACAAAATAATATTGAAAAGTGATACAGCTTCACAAATGCATAAAAAAATCCAGCTTCAAATTTGCAAAATCAAGATAAAACACATCGCTCCTTTCACTCTTCAAATCCACCTTCAAGTCCTTGATAATCCTCTTTGTCAACTGCTTCAGTCAATTTCTAAAACTTGAAAAGGTGAGTCACAAAACTTTTAAACTCACCTTGACCTTATCGTCATATCGACCCAAATGAGGCATGAGTTTCTCCGAAATCGTCTCAAAGTCCTTTCTCAGTTTCCTAAACCGGATTATTAAGGATTCAAAGACAGAAACTTACGCGCATTTTTCAAATGTCTTCTTTGCTTCTCGAAATGTCGAAATGCTCTTACAGTTTTCTTCTTTCTTCAAAAGTCGCGTTGCCTCATGAGATAGATGCTCCTCAATACGGCAAACTGGACAAATCAAAACGGGAAAACCATTTGTCAATTAAACCACTAACCGTCGAATGGCATTCATTACAGTGATACATCTCGTCAATACTGCGCTGGAAGTTGACTTTATTAATTTAATCTTTCAAACTATACCGTCTTCTGGCAATCACCACAAACACGAGGATTCCTCACTCCTTCCATTTGACGTGTCATCATTGGCAATTCATTCAAGAAATCTAACGGATGAAAGTTCTTTTAAATTATAGCAATTACCTTGAAATCGATCAACCATCGCATCACCCTTGGACGCGGTACCTTTGCTACAAATTGGGCAAGTAAACTGGTGGGGAAATTCCTTTCTTTCTTCCGCATCCGTGTTTGGCATGCGATTCTTCAGATAACATTTCGTACAGACAAGGTGATTGCAATACAGTGAATACGATTTCTTTCCGTCAACTTGATTCGAATCTAAATTAAACACAAATGTTCAACCAAAATGAATACTTTATTCCCCAAATAAACAATGAAACACTTACATTCATCATGACAAATTGGACATTCGGGAATTTTGAAGGGCTAAACGAAACTGATCTACATAAAGAGCAAGAAAGACCTTGACAAGCAAATAACCATCTCCAAAAGGTGAAAGTTTCAAGGAATCTTCTTGCGACAGAACATCTAAATCGGAAATACAAGTAAATAATATTTTTATTTTTAAAAAGCTGCGCCGTGTACACTTTAAACAAAACAAATTCACTTACCAATCAGGTAAAATGCAAAATTGCGATTGTTAAAGCAGCCTTCCCGAACACATTGATGTTTCCTCTCCTCTTTCTCCAGCAGCCTCTCCTTCTCGAAACATTCGTGACACATCGCCAATCCGCAGTATAAATATCGTGGTGATCGAGCCTCGTTGACCTTTCGAGTAACTAAAAGTAACAAATTAACACACTGCACTTAGGCATGTAGTATTCCACAGAATTAAATAAAACGCGTAACTTACATGGCAACTTGCAGACAACGCAGTTGAGAGACCGAAAGACTTCCATTTCCTGAAAAGAAACAATGATCAGGGTACTTCCTGAGTAGCGGCGGGGGAGGGGGGGCCATTTTTTTCAAAATCCACTTTTCTGGACCAGTTTTTCATGCTGATTCCGAATTTCGATATCTCAAGTCCGGAAAATGCGGTTTTTATGATCGAAAATCACTTTGAAAAATATGCATTTTTTAAGCGGTTTGACCCTTTTTCGATGCAAATTTTCGGTTCCGATTCAGATGAATTTAAAATGTATGAAAAACTAGATTTTGAAAAAAATTGGCCGATTAACAAACAAGAAAAACAACCGCTTAAGCTTCTAAAAAAAGACGCAGACGAAAAGAGAGAATGAAATTTTGCTCACTTTCCAGGGTTTTATAGAAAATTAAACAAACATTGAATACTCGGTTAAATGATCGAATACTTTCCGACACATTTTCATTTCCAAATGTACGGTGTTTCCTTTCTTAAGTGCAATTTAGGAAATGTTTTTTGTTGTTTTTTGTGAAGCAGTAAGTTTTGTTCGTTGAAGTTTACTTTGGCTTCAAAAGCGGAGAAATTTTCTCTTCTGGTGCATCCGTTTTTCCTCGACAACCACAACCTCAACATCAGCCTCGTAAGTTTAAATGCTCTTCGGCAAAGTTAAACTTCTATAGCGTACAATGACGTGAGTGGTATAAAATGGGTTTGCTCTCCTCGGAATCGATTTCGGTTGCTTAAATTGAATGAATCTCACAATTAACTATACATATGAAAGCTTGCTACAGTACCTAAATTGACAATGGATTACGCCTTAACTAATTTTACTAAAAAGAGGACAAAGCGGAAAACATCGACGTTTGAAAACTTTCTACACAAAAAGAACTTTGACGCCTAGACTTTAAATAAGAAATGACGCCAAATTAAATAAGAAATCTCGATTAAAGAAGTCCGACTTAAAGTAGACGATGAGCACGTGCTCACCAGAGAACAAATTCAAGAAAAAAGGGATTGCAAAGAAGAGAATCGACGAGGAGATGTCCATCAAGAAGCTCAATAACATCTAGGTAAAAAGCTTTTGAAATAGATTCAAGCCTAGAAAATGAGCGAATCAATTCAAATTCACATCACGAGGCCTCAAATTTAGTACGTTTACAAAAGCTGTACAAATATCAGTCTTCCTACGCAATTCTAACTTTAGATCGAACTCATTAATGAAAAAGTTCATCTCACCACGACACTGAAACCACAAAGCCACGGCAAAGAAGTAGCAAAAGAGATCGCAAAACTGGACCGGTGCAAAAGTGAGCTTCTACGCTCAGCAAGAAGATCTGAGCCACAAAAAAAGCCAGACGACGTTCATCAAATACTCCAAAGAAAGCCTAGGTGCCAGTAATCAAATAATCTAGGCTGGGAATTTAAATTAATTTATTGAAATGAAAAATGAACACTCCGTTTGATACAAGTGGTTTGAACACTTAAGCTAATAAAAAAACCAACACAATATTTAACAAAAAAACAAAGTGTTTTAAAAACTTGAAAAACAATTAGTCAAAGAAAACTCGATGATATTAGGCTAATAAGCCAAAGATTTTGATGTATCAATGTTATTTTAATGGTTGATGAAGATCGATAAGGTTATTCGTGAGAAGAGCATTCAGTCATCGTAGAAGATCGACTGAAAATAATAATTTGAATAATCATTTCACTGTCTAGCTAGATAAAGTCCATTCTGAAACTTACATTTCCCTGTGGGACTCCTTAGAGGACTTTCTGACAGAAGAGAAGATGTCCTTTACATCCATCTTCCACACACAAGGCCTTCTACCAATCCTGAAACATTCAACTTTTCAGTACCTATTATATCCTTTATTCACCTTTCTTTTTCTTCCCTCCAGACTTGGGATTTGTTCACAAAAGATTGCTCATGAGCCAAGAATTTGTGGACTGTGTGATTGCATTCAAGCTGTAAAATTTGAGTTGAGTATTCTTTTATAATCAAATACCCAAAAAGAATTCTTGAGTTCATAAGTGAACTCTTTTCCACAATTGACACATCGCTTCTGGGTGAGCTCTGGTTGTGGGATTGGTTGTGTGGGTGGAGGTGATGGGGCTTCGGGAAGAGGCGCGGGGGTCCACGGGGTAAAGCGTAATCTGAACAATTAAGGTAAGAGCATCTTTACTGCGTGGGTTTTGAAAATTTTCAAAACATTGGTAATGATCAATTTCTTTGTTTTGAATGCTCTAGTTCAACTCACTTTTGTCGATCCATGTGACGGTTTCGTAGCTGGCTTCTTCTTGATCCCTTCTCTAAAAACAAGAAAAGTTATGTATCATTGCTATAATTTGAACATTTAGTTCTTATACTCATTTTGAGTTCTCATCATCTGAGCTCGTTGTTGGTGAACTTGTCGATGGCTTGATCTCGCCCACTTGTTCTCTAAAAAATAGGCTATGATATAGAAACCGATACTTTCAGAACTTTCATTTGTCTATCACTATCACTTGTTTGTCTAAATACTGCTTACTTGAGCTCCCAGCAGATGATGTTTGTAAAGAAGAGAGCAGACACCGGAGAATAGAAGATGCCATAGATCCAAGTTTATACCTGTGAAGATAGCCGATTACGTGAAGATCCTCGAGTCCCTCAAGTGCTTGAATTCCACAACCGATAGCCGTGCCGAGCGACATGTGTTGACCGGATCGCTCTTTGCTCAGATCTCGGAGCGATTTCCCAACGAGCGTCATCACCACATGGTTGAATGTTCCATAGCGTTCTTTGTCCTCGATCTTGCAAAAATGACGTCCACCACGATTGCCGAATTCGGTCAACACGAACACTCCCATCTTGAGCATCTAAAAGAAAATAAATGGATAAATAGGAACAAAAATATAAAAGAAGAAACAACTTGTCCACCTAAATCTGCTCGTTGATTCCCTCGACTTTCAGGACATATTGGCCGGTTGGGTCGGAGACATTGTAGACAGCACCGAAACCTCCCTCACCCAACTTCTTCTCGATTTTCCATCGCTCGACCTAAACATTTGTTGTAAAGATTTGTTAAAGTTGCAGAAACCAAATAAATCCTAGATCTTATTCATGAATTGTCTTAGGGCCTAGACTTATTCAAAAGCTTTTCTCTTACTACAATACAAAACATAAAGTAAAGTCAAAATGATGTAAACTTTCAAAAATTAAAGTAAAGCTAAATATGCCTAAGCCGGGCCAATTCAAAATCAAACGTTAAAGTCGGAACCAAAAAAAGCCACAAAATGATGCTTGAGTTCCGGGTTGAAGCTGGACGAATTCTTGAGCCATGAAGAAGCCGATCGTCAAAGAAAGTGAAGACGAATGATGATTTCCGTTCGCTCCGATTCCTTATAGGGGAGGCGATAAATGGGAATTTAAAAAAATTCAAATTTAGCCGAAATTTGCATCTAATGTCTAGAAAATTAGCATTTACCCGTTCTTGATAAATCTTTGCAAATGTTCACAGAAACATCATACTAACTTCTTCTCTTCGACTGGACTTCATCTCGCAATGGCAACCATCGAAGCCGTTCAATCTGTTTCTTCTGTTTCTTCGTTTCTTTCTTCCGTTCAATCTGTTTCTTTCGGAAAGTTCAGACAATTTCCGCTCGCTCTTTTGAGGAAAACATCTGACTCTCTGACTTACATAGACAATATTTTTTGTCTGACTGGGTGATGTGCTTGAATTTATTTGTTTTTATTCCTTCTGGCTACTCTTTGATATTTGAAAGAATCCAATAACACTTTTTTGGTCAATAAAACTATACATATACAAATGAAATAGACTATGAAATTTACTGTTGTTTTTGCAAGGTGTCAATACTTTTGTCCACCATTTTTGAGGTGTCTTTTCTGTCCTTGCTACTTTTTTAAAAAAATAATAAACATTTCGAATCAATTTTTTGTGTGGTTTTAGAGACTAGAGCTTGTTAGCAAAAAAATGCTTTTTAGCACTTTGAATTTGGCTGCCTTTTAAGGGGGGCAATCGCTGAGAGAAATTTTTTTACAAGAGGGTACTAATACATATGACCACCAGTGTAGTAAGGCAAAAAAATAAAACTTTAAATCTTTGAATGCGTGGGTGAACAACGAAAAAAAAACTTTGCTTTATCGATTTTTTAAGACGAAAATTATGAAATTAAATAAGTTCAACAAAATTAAATCTATCACCTTTTCCCTAAACAAACGCGTAAAACATTTCATACATTTCCTCCAAGAAGCCCCCTCACCGGGGAGTGCTTGAGGGGATCGGGGGGGCTAGTTTACTAGTGCTGTAGTTTGTTACTCTGATTTTTCATGATCCCTCATCCAAGTGATCAAGGTTCATAGCGCATAAGACCTCCCCCCAAGATGACAACAAGTTTTACCTTCAAGTTTTGTTTGTTTTGTTTTCAGCAAGTTTTGCCGTCTCAAAATCTTTTGTCATCTTGAGGGGAGGTCTTATGCGCTATGAACTATTCTTCTAGTTTTGTTTTGATGATCTGTTGTGAAAAATTTTGATTCTATGCCTGGAATTCCTGGAACTCATTTTAATCCCCTCTCATTTTTAACTCTTCTTTCTTCAAAATCGTTGTGTAAGTTTTATGAGTTGGTTTCCAATTTTCTTCGATTTTTGACATTACATTCGGATTTGTTGCAAGTAAAGCCATTAAATACACTAAATGAACTCCTTCTTTTACACGTTCTGCCATTTAGAACTCACTAGTTAAAGTTATTCGGTAGACTTGTGTTGCGCTTTTTGTCGAACAAAGCGCGATAAAATAGTTTTAGCAACTCATCAAAGTTCTGTATTCAGTCCCAAAACGATAAAAATACAATCAAATTGACGAGATTTCCCGCTTGAAAAAGTAGAAGCAGGAGAAAATGCTTTGCGAACAGAAATTCCCGCAGTTTTTCCAATCCACTTCTAAATGGTGACGAGTTTTATCTTTTTGGATATAAAAACTTACAATGTTTTTGTTTTTTCTTCTTCTGCGTGCTTTTCACTTATGCTGACAACAATGAAACAAGCGGCTGAAGTGATGAAGACACAAATGAGGACAAATATACCTGAAATTAGATCTGCGATTTTTGGTGTCTATCTCGAAGCTTGATTTTTAGTCAGATTTAGTAACCTAACATTTATATGATTATTTTTGAACTGTGAACCCCTTATTACTCTAAGAATACATTTAAATTATAGCCTTGAAAAGCTAAAAAAAACTTGAGTGACCTGTTTTAATCAGTCCCTGTTTTATCGTTCAACACTCTACCTAATAAAGGAAAATTGTTGGTCTTGGGCATTTATTGGGAAACCATATCGACAAATGTTGTCATCGACATCATACTTGTCAAAGCGATTGCCAACTGAAAGACTTTATTTGATTTTCCTCAAAAAAAACCGCGCAGAACCTTTTCCAGTTGACCCTCTTTCAGATTTGTTGTCCAAAAACATCCAACAATTGATAGAAAAGTCAAGAGAAAGCAAGGGATTGTGATCACATAAATGTAGAAGCTCGGTTCTCGCTTGATTGTTATAAAATAAATCACCGAAAATAAGTAAATATCAATTTTCAAGCACAAATAACCCACCCCAGCAAAACCTTGATCCAAATTCGATCCCTGCACAGGCACATGAAACATTATGACATTTTTCACAACAAACTCCCCATTTCCGTACTAATATAATAATCATAATTTATTCATGAGAAAAGTGAGCTCAAGATGTATGCATATGTTTTAGAAAAGGCTCAGATTGTTGTTTTTGTTTTTCCAAAACGCACCGCCCCCGAATCACTTCCCGATGTGAAAAGCCCTCCTCGCTGATCGACTTTAAACCATTCATAAGTCATTGACCCTATCTGAAGACTGCAATTTTGTGTGTCGAATGGAAACTTTGCCACCTAAATATAACTTTAACGATTTATTCACATCTCCTCACATCCAACTTACATGTCAAATCCGCATTGTAGTCATTGGAAAATTTGACTGTTCCATTCGAATAGATTCTGCATTGCTGAAAACGCTCGGGAGCAACCTGATCGATTGCGATTCTGAAATAAGATTCTTGGAGATTCTTGGAGATTTCAATCTTTTTTAGATCACAAGTTTAGCAATCCGTTGAATTAGTCGCATAGAATTTTCGAGTCCGATAATATAATATTAGGCTAATTCTGGAAACGCACGCATTCATCACGAAATCATCCGGAATCCAAAGAGAATCGCATTGAACAACGATTGCAGAACGTCCATCAAACTCTTCGGGTTCCCATACAAGACGAGGATCTTGCCAAACGAGATCCATTACCATGTATGCTCTCAACACTTGACTGCTTGCATCCTAGATTTCAAGAATTTAAGTCTAAATCTCAGTTTTGGAAGCGAAGACTTTTGAGCTCTTTTTTCAAGAAGAACCAAAACTTAGGATTCTTATATGCCAACCTACCAGGTCGATAATGTAGAGAAACTGTAGTGTGACAGCCATCATTAACCGTTGTTCCACTGGAATTTTGTATAAACAAATCAAAATTTGTTTAACCTATCGAATTTTCTGTCAAATCTTCGTTTATTGGAGCTAAATCCTTGAAATAATTTCGATTCTGAAACATTTCAATGTATAACCGATTAGCTGCATTCAGAGTTGTTGAGTAACTGGCTAAAAAGTGCTTAGTTATGCATTGATTTGTGGAATGGCGCAATAACCATCAATGCCAAATCTCGTGTAATCGATTGAAGTCCGATTGAATTGAGCGCGTGAAAGTCGGAGATGAATCAGAAGCAGAAATAATAGAAATAATCTATGAATTCTCATCGTTTGCAAAATGAAACATTTAAAATTGGATTTCATTTGGAAAAAGAGTAAAAGTAGGTAAACAAATAACAAGAAAAGAATCAAAAAGGTTTTTTGAGATTTTTGTTTGCTATTGTTATTATTAGGTTGATGCAAAAGTCTTTTTCATTTTTTTCGTACTTCTTTTGAAAAATAACAAAGTCATCAATTAACCTATGGTTTGCTCTAAATGAAAAGTGTTTATTGTTGAATTTCCCATCTTTTTAAGTCAATTTGGGTTCACTTTGAAGCAAATTCGAGAGTGAAAACGGGTTTTTCATAAAAATCTATAAAAACCTCTATAAAGAAATTGGCTGAATCAATTTCTCTGAAAATCTGAAAAAATATCTAACTTTTTGTGCTCTATCTTTTATTTATTAACATCAAGATTGGTTTCCTTAGTTAAAGCGTCTAAAATGCATCATCGAGTCGTCGCCTTTTTTGACTACCCGACTTCAGGCTCTCAAAAAAATCTAGACATAAGACATTTTAAACTCGTTTTAATGTCATTTTGCGGAAAAATAATTGGCCTTTCGAATGCAATAAACCGTTGTTCAATTCGTGCATTTGTTACTTTTTAACGGAAGTACGAAAAAAATGAAAAAGACTTTTGCATCAATCTAATAGTTAAGCCATCATTTTATCGTTTAACTGAGGAATTCTTTTGGAGATACATCAAAATTGAAAAAATTAATTGGCTTCAGTCGATTGCAAAACTCAAATGAGACACAATGGAAACAGTAAAAGAAATTCAAAAGGGAACAGAGGAATTGAAAAGAAAGTCCCCAATGAACATGTGAAAACCATTGATTGGTTAATCTGTCAACGACAAACGCTCATTTTATGCTCTGCATTGATTTGTTTTGCAGACTTTTGTGCAATAAAAAAAGTTATTTTTCCCTTCAAGTATCATTGTTTTTTTATTGACCGATGAAACACGAGTTGGTGCTAAAACATAAGTGTTTAATCAAAACAACTTTCTAATAGAAAGTTAATATGGGCTTTTTTTTGAGTATTTCCCCTTTGAGAGGCTTCTGTTATGGTTAATGTTGTCACTAGAATTCACGTACAGGCACGTTACGCTCACACAATCACAAACATGATCGTCATGACACCATGTCGTACAACATGACTGAAAATTGGTCTCAATCGGCACGGTTTTCAGATTATACCAAGAATAGCCCATTTTCGTTCACTTAGTGAAAGTTATGTCAATTGAAAGAAGACTGCTAGATATCAAAAACCTTTAAACACACGTTCCACCATTTTTCTATCTCTCAGAGGCTGCTTCGCACATTCACAACGAGATTGACTCTATTTCACTGCGTCGTTGAGCTATTTAACTTGATTTTTCTGCCTTTTTGGGATATCCACGCAGTAAAGTATGAGTTCGATTGAAAACTTGGAACAATATTCGAAAGTTTTTAGTGTTTAGCTAGAGTTTTGTGCTGATTTTGCTTTCTTTTGACAACTTTCTAACAACATTTGACAACATTTAAAACTCTGTATAAGTATCAACTCAGAACAAGATTGGGACGCTCAAGAAGAGTTAAAAATGAAAGGAGGGCTAAAGTGAATTCCAGGACAGACATAGCATAATAAGATGGATCGAAACGTCAAGCTGAACACTGAATAGTTTCCCAATCTTGTTCGAGAGCTGATACTTGATAAAAAGCTTTTGAAGGTGAAGGAATTAAGAATGTGAGGGGCTAGAGTGGCTTCCAGAACAGCCATACATAATGTAAATTAGCTCAAAACTTTAACCTAACACTGAACAGCTTCCCAATCTTGTTCAGAGTTACTTTATACAGATTTTTAAATCTGTATAAAGATGAGTGAAAAAGAAAGAGAAGGGGCTAGAGTGAGTTCCAGAATAACCATAGCACGGGGAAAATAAGCATGAAACTTTAACTAATCACTAAAAAGTTCCCATTCTTTTTCTCAAGCTTCTTACTGGTACGAAGCTTTTGAAGGTGAAGGGGTTAAAAATGAGAAGGGGCCAGAGTGAGTTCCAGAACAACCATTCACGTTGTAAGTAAGATCAAGACTTTAATCTAAAACTAAACAGCTTCCCAATCTTGTTCCGAGTTAATACTTGACTTACGTAATTGTCCCCAAACTTTCCCAATGCAAAACTTTCTCGACTTCCGATGACATTCAGGGAATCCTCATCGATTCAAGTGGATTTCTCTCCTTCAATTATTCTTGTGCTCGTTTTGGCTACTGGGTCTCGTTTTTGCCATCCAGGTTTAGATCCTAAAGACATTTACGCGCAGAAGACGATCCTTCAAAAGAATTATTGAAGGGATGGAACTTCCTTTTATAGGGGGAAAGGGGAGACGCCGACCCGAGCACGGTAGCTTAGGCGTATTTTAGAATTTTAGGGTGGAAAGTTACCAACCCGTACTCGACCTTAGAGATGGGCGCTACAAACTACGAAGTCAGACTACAAACCCTTGTAGAAACGTGTAAAATGGATATTTTTGAAAACTTTTTTTTACCGAAAAATTGGGTCAACTTTAGGCTTTCGAATGACACCAAAATCAGGGCAAATAATGTTCTCGACACTGAGATATAACGTTTTTTCCAGGTTTGTAGTCTCATCCCATGGGACGAGCTATAAATGGCTGGTTCTCGGAGTAAAAATGATGGGTTGAATTGATCTTGGTGTCATTCGAAAGCCTAAAGTTGGCCCAATTTTTTGGTAAAAACGTTTTCAAAAATATCCATTCTGCGCGTTTCTACAAGGGTTTGTAGTCTGACTTTGTAGTTTGTAGTGCCCATGTCTACTCAAGCTGCGAGATATTGGGGTTTTATAAGGTACTTGCAAAAGAAACTGCGGGTCAAAAAAGCCACCATACAACGCTTGTAAGTAAAGGTGATCCGGATGATTAGTAGTTTGAGAAATCCCAATATCTTCTCTTTTATATAAAAATAATTATGGAGTGATCGTTTCTGGACGAAATATAGAAGACGAATGTTTCAAAAAGCTACCAAAAATGACTTGACGGCGGCTTAAACTTATAACAAAGGATTATTTTTGACAAAAATTTGGTCGAAATTGTCAAAATGACGAAAAACGACGAGTTCGATCGACTCGGGAATTTCTGGCTCGATTCAATAACTGTTCAGTGGCCGATGCCAAGCAAAGTTGAAGCTGGCGCGCTTGCATGCTAGCTACTTCTGGCTTCTCCCCTACCCAACTGTTCCTTTTTCACCACAAAAGTCCTTATAACTCGGCTCCAAGAGGAATTTTTGAATGATTTCGTGCCTCTCGTTTTTTTCACCTTTTCTTACCCCTAGAATAAAAATTGGATCGATTCGGTTTTGGATTTTGGATCGAGCAACAATATTATCCGAATTTTCGACATGGTTTCCATCTGTCTGATAATCGCTGGAGACTCGCTCAAAGTTGTCCCATCGTTCTGAAAATTTGGCAGCAGCTAGATCGGCCCCATGTTTATACGGGCAGCCACTCTTAGTTTTTAGATATCTTGAGTTTTGTTAGTAGCGTGTAACCGCGAGACATGGGTTCAAGACATGGTTTGGAATCGGAAATGAGCCAAATCGAATCAAATAGGATTTTTGTTGAATGTAAATGATCAATTCCATGTTTGTAAGACGATTTATAGTGCTTCTTTTTGAAATGTTTATCGTTGGATCAATAAAACTGTAGAAGAATAGAAAAACTTTGTGATAAAGACAGGAAAATGAGCAAAAACCTAGTGTTGAGAAAGAAAAAGATGTCTAGTGAAAGAGTAAATGTAAAAAAAGAGATGAGATTGGGGAATCTCTCAGCTTGATTTGATGGATTTTGGGTTACTGGTGACCGATCGTCGAATCGATTGTCGAAAGAACGAACAAAATGAAGCTTCAGGAAGCATTTCTTGTATTTCTGCCATTTGGAAAAAATCCAAGATTGAAGCTGAAGTATTTCACAATCAATTTTCTCATTGTTTTCCCTTTTACCTGAACCTCTCGCACATTCGAAAGTGTAGTGTTGACGCTAAAAGAGAGTTGAATCAAAGTCAAAAAATAAGTTGGTATTTTAAAGAAGCTAACTCGCTATCTATCCAATCGTCGCCGAAATTCTTCAAATATTGAACCGAGATTTGACCGAATCCAATAGAGTTTGTTTGAAACGATATGTTGACGGGGAAAAGATCTGAAAACGAACAGTATATGTTCCCTTTTAATCGAAGAGGAAAAACAACATGACGTTTGTTGAGCACCCAGTGCATTGTGATTAAGCCATGAGCACTCGTTGCAGCTTTTGTTATCAAGTTTCATCTGTCTGCTACATAACAAGAGAAATTTAATACAATAAAAATTATCTTATTATGTTATCTTCAAAATTCAACGATAAGTTTGATGGTTTTCACACAATCTTGCTACCGGATGCCTTGTAAAGTTTGCTACCAAATCGAACCGGCACAAATCTTCCGACTTCGATCCGAATCTGGCCCGGGACTCGGTTAAGTGCAAATGTCTACAGGCAAAGAAAAGAAAGATAAAAAAGCATAAACTTGACGGCAAAAATAGGCAGCTTCTATTTCGTTCAACGGGATACTCGCTTGATCGTCGAGAGCCGCGAAAAACACCGTCCCACCACAATTAGGAAGTCTCATTTTCAGGTCGGTGCCTACTGTACGAGAAAGATATGAAACAAGCAAAGTACTGTCAAAATTTACAGGGATATATGCTGAGAGCGATACTTGGAGCACATCTAGGTGGTATGTAGATACTGTAGGATAGAGATGTGAGAGATTGCTCTTGAAAGACATCGGTATCACTAAAGACTCATTGAAATTTGGGTGCTCTTTTCTAAATCGGCTAAAAACCTCTTCGTCTAATTCTCAATGATTCAAACAGCTCAATTTTAGTATCAATGGATGAGGAATCACAATACTCAGTCAGCCAGCGCTTGAATTAAAACTAATTCTTTGATTACTGTTGTTCTAGAAATCAGGGGCTTTTAGAAAGGAGAACACGCTGTTTGAGACTTTAGCCGAAAAATTGAAAAACATACCGATACGTGTTCAATAGAAGCTCGGGATGGCCAAGGAAGTTGCTGGGTGGCCCGTTCACTATTTGATACTCGCACGAGCCATTTCCGCGATCCTAAAAGACAGTTTTTGTGGGTTTTTGTTGAAAGCCAGAAAATGTCTACACTAAACGGGAGCTCCAGTACTCTTTATGACCATCGTTCAATGTTTTGTTAACACTACTTGCATACCGTGGAAAGCAATAAATAACTTAAGACCATAACTTGGCTTTCTCTGTCAAATTTCCCCCTGTTCTCCTGAGGAACTAAACGTTAAATCTGCTTACTCCGCGAAATTTCCTCAGTCGCAGGATTGTCTCGGCTACCAAAACCATCGAAAACCACGTTCCGCGTGGCGACTCGGCGAATCGAAAGCCGAATTCACTCATGTGAAGCGAATTGGTGATGGGCAAGAGGAAGAAATTCGTCTCATCTGAAAGGAAGGCGAAATCACTAGACATGAGCATTCGGTCCAATTCGATCACAACCGAAATTTCGTAGCTTTTTGTAACTTTGATCCTGTTCAAACTGGCCATAATCTATCACTAGATCTTCTCATTCTCATGTCGGTCTTGAACTTTGTGGTGCTGGTCGGATTCAAACCGGTGTGAGTGTATCATTTCAAAGTCACACAGTAGCCAAAACGAAAACAAACACCCAAAAGCGTTTACAGAGAAGAATTTTGTCCACCATTCTAAAATGCACTAAAATGCACCGTAACCCGCGCAATTTTCGCTCTTTTGTTCTAAAAGCGTGTTTTTTCATTTCTTTGCGATTTTTTTAATTCCTTCCTTATCAATTCGACTTTATTACATGCCGGAGCAACTCCAGAAGGAAAGCTAAGTCGTTTTTAATAATTAAAAGGGCAGAAGCTTTGTTTTACGTATCTTCTCAAATCGATGGACGACATTTCATATTCGCAAAGCTTTAAACGTTTAAAGTTTTAGAATTTCCCATTTTTTTTCAGCCAAACGCAAAATGGCAAATAAATAAAGAAAAACATGCTTTTAGAAGAAAAGAGCGAAAAATCGTGAGGGTTATGGTAGGAGTGCCTTTTAGAATGAAGCAAAAATTCTTCTCTGTAAACGCTGTTGAGTAAACCAACCGAGCGTTGTGTTGGGCAATCGAGCCTGTAGCAGAAAAAATACACGTCGAGATGTGTACCTGAAAGAAACAGTCAAATGAAAAACAAAGATTTGTCACCGAATCTCCCAATCTTTGATTTCTGGACGTTCACCGTTGATTGTGTATGGGGATGAGTTGATGCAACGGTTCTGCAAAGAAGAAGGAAATAAGAGTGACACTTCTCTGATACCTCATCCTCAGTGTAACACGAAAACGAAAGATCAATGATGATCGGACAACTCGAAGCATTTCCACATTTCCTCTCCACACAAATTGGCTTCGTACCAGTCACTTTTAAAAGATGATTTCAAAAAAGTGATTGGACATTTGGTGGACACAAAATTTGCATTAGAAACATCTCTGCTTACTATTTAAAGACGCTCATCAATTTAACACATTTTCAGGAAAATTCGCTGAGTTTCAGGAAAATTCGCTGAGGCCTAGCCGAAGCCTAGGCCTTAGCCCACTAGAACACAAGTAGCAAAAAACGAAGAAGATATCTTGTAAGAAGATATCTTCGACGTTGAGGAGAACTTGTGGGTTCTCGGTGCTCAACGTGTGGGTCAGCTTGCATTCGACGAGTTTCGGATCGACCGGCGCTCGACTCGCCTTCACCACAAAACCAAAACGATCTTTTGGGTCTTTTTGAAGGGGACAAAACTCGAGCTATAATATTTTCCAATCCAATTATTGCTTCTTAAAAGATCTCACATGAAAGCATTCCGCTAAAACGGCGACTTTTTGTTGATCGACAAGACTGAAATGATCTCATCTTTGCTAATCTCTGCCACAAACTCGATGCTTTTTGATTCGATTTTCGGATTCAGGCAATATCCCTTGTCGTTTGATGGATTTGTACCATAAAACAGTTTCAGAGTACCGTTTTCCAATTTGATCACATCAATGGCGATGCCGCGCTCGGTTTTTGACTAAAATTCACTCGTGTCCCAATCGTGGGAATGGTATTTTTGGTCTAGACGTCTAGAGGAGTATAATGGAAAACCCTTTATACTCAATTATTCCGCAGAATGACAGAGTAAACCTGGGAATTTTCGGCTTCATGTCTATAGGAGCATAACGGTCTCTTTTATCCACAACTTTTTCACAATTTCTTTTCACTATTAAATAAAATTTAAAAAACTCAGTCAAACTACGGAATAGTTGAGTATAAAGAGGTCAATTACATGCTCCTATAGCTATCTAGACTAAAAGGCCCTAATTGTTGAAAATCCCCACAATTAACGGCGAGAAATCGGCTCGAGTTTGTTGACATCGTGGGTAATCGGTTGGATTATCGAAAGGCCATGGATAACTGTATGATGTAAGATAAGTTGGAGGATAATTGAGGAGCGTTCCCACGGAATTTTGCGCTGAAAACAAGAAAAACAATGGAAAAGCCAATTCACAGACTCATAATAGCCGTAAAAGTACAATAGTCATTGCCGAGAAGAGTGATGACGGTGGATGTTGAGTAGATTGTCGATCTGAAGATCTTTGGAAAATCTATTTTTGAGAACTGACTGATCGAGAGAAAAATCCAGAGACTCTCGCCATCGCAGACCCGGATCGGATCCGGCAAAAAACGAATAGGTGAAAGGCCAATTGCATGTGATGTCCGCCTAATGGTTAGGGATTTAAGCCATGTTTCAATCATCGATTAATGCTTTTTCTAAAAACGCTCAGGTTTAGCCAGAAATTCCAATTGACTCAGCCGCAATTAAAGTTCTTTAGCAACTTTAACGTCTCCGCTGGTCAATTCTTATGGTTTTAATACAAATTTGTAGATCTTTTCATGGGCAATAAATACCAAAATAATAGAAATTAGAGATATGAGTATGCATAAAAGTTGCTGAAAAATTGCACGATGCGTTGAGGATTATTTGACCAACATTGAGGCTAATCGTTAGGGTATCGTGCTCACCGTAAAACAAGATGTATTGAGTTTCGTATTGATTCTGAATGGTCAAGTCGAGACCGTTGCATTATAAACCCAAACAGTTGATTCTTGATCTCACCTCATACAGCGGGATCGGATCCGGGTAATCCTCGTTATCTACATGGTCATGTCGACCATGCATCTCCAGAAAAAGCGCTGTATTCACGAGCGGACTTCTTTATGAAAGAAAAAAACCAGGTTTTTTTTCTAGTGAAATTCGACAAACGGTGCTAGAATCGGGTTGGCGACGAGAGTAACCATCGTACTTTTTTCGACTAAAAAGTACTCGCCTGCAGATAATTCATTGCCACTGCCCGGTAGAACGAACATTGGGATCGACTCTAAATCATTGGGTTGGTGAATTGAAAACGGCCGGACTTTGAACTAAAATTTATTCAACATAAAACCATGAATTCATTCCAAATAGTTTTCATTATTATTGGCGACTTCTGCGCGTTTTACAAGCAATTTGCGGATTCCTCTCTCGTAGTAGGACTTTGGTTTTGAATCCAAAAAGATTTCGAGCCAATTTTTGACTGCTTCTTCCGAATCGAAGTGTTCTTCCGCAAGCTCATTACTCATGAATAAATAGTAATCAAAAGGGGCGAGGTCCGGACTGTATACGGGATGCGCCAAAAGTTCCCAAACAAGGCTATTGATTTTAGAGCGAGTCAGTTTTGCAACATGAGGGGGCGCGTTGTCGTGGATGAGAACGATCTTTGACTTGGAGGGCCTATTCTTCGTCAGGGATTCATTCACCTTTCCCAACTGTTCGCTGTATTTGATTGCATGAGGGGTTGTCTTGCTATCCAGCAACTCCCACTACACCACTCCCTCCATATCCCAGAAAACGCAGAGCATAAACTTCTTCTGGTGGCTTGGGATTACTTTCGGGTTTCTCACCTGGTCCCACCCATTGCCACTTCCTCTGAAAGTTCACAGATCAAACCCATTTCTCATCTCCTATCACAATTCGAGAAAGAAAAGATTTCCTTTTGTATTGTGAGAGATGGACGGCACTGAGGCGCGCTGCCACTTCTGGGGGTTATTGAGGCCATGGGACACCCAAGCCCCGAGTTTTGATTTAAATCCAAGGGTATGAAGGTCCCTTAGCACTGTAGCATGATCAACCCCTAACTCTTCTCCCAATTCACGCGATGATACCCGAGGGTCGTTGGTAATGAGTTCGAGTAATCTGGAGTCATCCAGTTGGGCTGCCGCTCCACGGCCCTCTGCATCTTTCAAAGATTTGTCCCCAGATCGAAACTTGGCAAACCATACTCGACACGTTCTTTTGGAAGGTGAGTCCTCCCCATATATCTTTTTAATATTAGCAGCTGCCAAGCCTGCACTGTGCTCTTGTAGGAACTCATGAAGCATGACATGACGAATATGCCCCGGTGGCAGATTGTCGAGTGCAAGAGAAGAAGTGAAGAAAAATACCAAAAAATCAAAAGCTAGAAGCATAATTTTTTCGCAATAATTAGGGGAAATGTTGAAGTAACTAAACCCCCTTTCAGCTGGTTCAATGCTCTTGCTTTTTATCTGCGAGTCCCGCGAAATAGCCCGCAGTTTTCAATTCACCAACCCAATAAAATCAACACTTGAACAACTTGTTTTGAGAAAATGGCAAAGAAAAAGTTGCATATGAAAATTAGCAGTGTACTTATCAAAAAAACGGGTCTGTTATCCAAATTTCAATACTATTTATTTTTAATATCAAAATGACAGATGAGAAATTCAATCACCCCCGATTCCCCTAGTTAAATGTCTAACTGGTGAGCATAAAGTTTGGTTTGGTAATATTATATTTGGGCTCATAAATCTTTAGACACCTTTTTTCTACTAGCGTTTTTAAATGACAAAATTACCAAACCTAGAATTGGCTCTAAATAAATTCGAATAGAAAACGTTTATTATTCATTCTTCAATCTTTTTAAGACGATTTGAATCCACTTTCAAGCAAATTCAAAAGTGGAAAACGTGTTTTTGGTAAAAAAATCTATAAAAAACCTCTACGAAGAAATTGGCTGAACAGACGATTCTGAAAATTCAGCTATATGCCTAACTTTTTGCGCTTTAAATTTTAGTTATTAAAAGCAACATAGGTTTCTGTGGACCAAAATGTCTAAATTGCGTTTTCGGGTTGTCGCCTTTTTTACCCAACTTCGCGCCCCCATAAAAGATCAAAAACAAAACATTTTCATAAGATTTGAACATTATTTTATAGAAAAATAGTAAAAATGAAGGAAACCGCAGGTCAATCGGTGAATTTGTCATTTATAAAGACTAGTAGAAAAAAATTGTCTAAAGACTGGGCCAACCTAATAGGTTCTTCATCTCTCTCCTTTCCCCTACCATTAACCCATTGCCGAACACGAAATGAGAAGGCGAAACCGTTTCGAGAGACATTTTGCGAGACAGCTCTCACGATGAGACTTTTCTCTCCGTTTAGACGATATGTGCATGAATAGAGATTATTCCAGGTGTTTAAGTCCACCGAATAAACAATTAAAGCTCTAAAGGTTTGTTTGATAAATTTGTTGTCAACCAAACAGCAACCGCCATTCACAATGGGGATTCAGTGGTGGTTTTCCGTTGACTGTGAATGGATATGGATCTTTGCAGATGACAATGTTCAAATCGGTGTAGTGCTAAATGGGGATCTCATTTTTGTGTCCCCCCTCAAATCACTCACTTCTTCTTGTCCATTCGGCACCTCGTTGCACACGCGAAAAGAAAAATCGACAAGGAAATCACAATCGACACAACCGTTCACTTGAATACTCTAAAGTGTTGAGCACATTTACTCAATTATGATTCTATTAGGTTGGTAAAAAAGAAATGAGCGTCGTGTTTGTTGATTTGTATTTTATTCACAGTAAAAGATTTTTTTAAATAGTTTATTCTATTGGAAAGAGCATGTTTTTGCGCATCGTTTGATATATAATTTGTTTATTTTTACTTTGTTTTTTGTACAAGAAAGAGTGTTTAGAAAATGTCGGACCAAAAATTTCGCTTAAGGAAGGCAAATCGGCTGCTGAAGCTCATCGCGCCCCACCTCAAGTGTTTGACGAAGATGCTCTATCCGAAAGTCAGTGTAAACAATGGTTCCAGCGCTTCCGAGACCGCGACGAAAGCTTGGAAGACCAAAAACACGGGAGTCGACCTCAAATCATCGACAACGACGCATTGAAGGAAGCCATTGAGTCGGATCCACGCCAAACCACTGGCGACCTGGCAGAACAGTTCGGCTGCACTCATATCACCATTGAGAACCATCTGTATGGCATGGGCAAGACGAATAGATGCGGAAAATGGGTACCGCATCAGCTATCCGACGCAAACAAGGCGACACGCATCACAATCGCCGGAATTCTCACTCACCGCGCCAAGAACAGTGGGTTTTTCGACTCCATTGTTACGTCGGATGAGAAGTGGATCCGATACGACAACACAGCAAGAAAGCGGCAGTGGTTGGACCCCGGTGAAGCTCCAAAACCGACTCCAAAACCGGACATCCACGGAAAAAGGTGATGCTTTGTGTTTGGTGGAACAGTAAAGGCCTGGTGTACTTTGAGGTTCTGGATTTGGGTCAAACAGTTAATCACCCAGCAGAAAATTGAAGAAATGGGCTGGGAAGTCCTGCCTCATCCGCCATGCAGCCCAAACTTGGCGCCTTCCGACTACCATCTGTTCCGATCAATGCACCACTCCTTGGCCGAGAAAAAGTTCAAGACCCGCGACGAGGTCCAACTTCTTCGAGTCGCAGCCGGTCGAGTTCTTCAAGAAGGGCATCCATTCTCTGCGTGAACGTTGGCGACAAGTCATTGATGCAGATGGCAAATACCTTTTGGATTAATGTATTGTTATCTTGTTTTTATAATAAAATTAGCTTTGAACGAAAACGCGCATTTCTTTTTTACCAACCTAATAATTTAGAGATTAAAACTGAACGTAGGAAACAACTTGAATTAGACATAAAAATAAGCTCCAGTTAAAGAGTTATATAAGAAAGCCGTGCTCAGCTAGTGATTGAGGAAAACCTTTTTTGATTCTCTCTAATGATTTACCTTCCATTTCTCCAAATTAGCTCCATGCAAAGCATAAGATGGAAATTGAGTGGTTAAATTGAAAACCGTTATTAACGATTGTGTGGCAGTTATGTAGAAGAGAAAGAATAAGGAGAAAATAGGCATCGTTTAAAAAGTCGAACCGATATGATTTTCTCTGCTATTTATGCTGGGACGGCTCTTTTTTTGAGAAAAGAAACCCTGGTATGCTTTGTGACTTTGAGAGTGAAAAAACCCGTGAAAGTTCTTAAGTGCTAGATCAGAATCGACAAACGTGTACCCAAGGAAGGGATTACATGAGAAATCGAAGGGAAAAGGAGCATTATTTTTATGATAACAAGAAATATACCTAAAAAAGATAGGTGAATAGAAAAGAAAATTCATTTTGAAGTTTAAAAGTAAAATTTATTATTTTTTTAAAGACTAGGGTTTACATTTAAACAATGAAACTCAAGAAATGTATATTAAGTTGAAGAAAAAGTAATGTAGATTAAAAAAAAGTTTTTCTCGAAGTTAATACTAACTCAAATTAGACTTGTCACGAAAATATCTGTTGACGTTGACGATTTAATGTTTTTCTCAGCACCAACCCTTCAATTTTAACTATTTTAATTATCATTCGATGCAGAACAAAACCGATGGGATTTTCTCTACTATTATGCTGGGACGGCTCTTTTTTTCCGAAAAGAAACCCTGGAATACTTTGTGACTTTGAGAATGAAAAAACCCGTAAAAGTTCTTAAGTGCTAGATGCAGAATCGATAAACGTCTACCCAAGGAAGGGAATTACATGAGAAAACGAAGGGAAAAGGAGCATTATTTTTATGATAACAAGAAACACACCTAAAAAAGATATGGGAATAGAAAAGAAAATTAATTTTGAAGTTTAAAACTAAAATTTCATATTTTTTCAAAGACTAGGGCTTACCCTTAAACGCGACGGCGACACTACCATTTAACTGGGAGTCATAAATTCGGTTGCACAAATCGATATCAAAACCAAAGATCAATCGATCAGCATTGGTGTCGGTAAAGACGCCGTGAAAGTAGGCTTCAGCGATGTAAATCGAAAATTATATGTCGGCACCGATTTGAAGCAGAATCAAACGTATTTCGACGTGCACTTGCATGGTAGAAAAATCAGCGAAGAAGCAGAAAAAAGATTTCGATCTGGAACTGGGCGATGGGAAGAATAAGCTGAACTTCTCGACGGATTTCGACACGAAGAGCTCTCCCGCATCGTTTTATTGAAGAACCGATCCCTACACATCTCACACTGACTCCTTTCTGTTTCTATTTTACAAATCCCTTTTTTTCTATTTTACACCCAGTTTCCCATGTTTGAGGAGTTTTTTGGAATTCGAACTATTCGGTGGTTGCCAGAGAATGTTTAAACTCTTATAGATTTGTTGGCAAATTATTATATAACACATCCTCGGCGATCAAATTTCACGAAAACTGGTTAGCATGGGCAATCATTCCCAGTAACAACTCATAGCTAACTATCAAGAACATAGTCAAATTACAATTTGAGTTATTGTTTTGGCAGACTGTTCCAATATAATTTTACTGGTTGAACAATTTCACACAACTTGTCGCTAACCATTTTCACAAAAGAATTCACAGCTTGCCACAAAGAGTATCGTTTTTTTTCGAACAACCAGTTGCTTTGCTCGAGCAGAGAATTGCGCCGTTTTGGGAATTCCAGGGAAATATGATGTGCTCTGATCTAATTGATCGACAAAACTGTTGGGTCTCGCCTCCTAGAGTCAGTAAGCTTTAAACTGTGCATGTGCTGATCTTAGAAGGATGACGAGAAGTAAGACAGCTTTCAGCATAGGAAAAGTCAATGTGACTGTGAGCAGAAAACATGTCAAACCAATTGACGAGATACAATTTGCCCCTAAAAAGTGTTCTTTGAATCAAATCATTTTTGAGTTTTAGTGCCAGAGATCACATGGCCTTGTCTCCCTTTGAATGAGGCCTTTTTGATGACTAACACCCCGCTTCACGCACACCTGTTTTTTCAGGAAAACTCTGGAAAAGGTCCAATTCTTTCTTTTTAACTCCGCCTCCGTTTGAAATCAATTTTATTTCCCAATTTGATATCCGTATAGCTCATCTTCTTTGCTGAGATTTCTCTTCATTAACTAGCTTTAAAGCTTGTTCATTTCATTAACAAGATGCCAAGAAGAAAGGCTCAAAAACGCTTGAAATGCTCTGCTTTATCCAATGGATTACAGAACTCAATCATCAAACATTCTAGTGATTCTCTAATCTTTTTGAAACTCAACAAATCTCTTCGAAACGATTTACTGAAAAGTGGCCCTCATTTCCCGAAAAATGAACGGAATTTGGAGATTTTACTAAACGAGCAACGAGACGATCGCCCTTGTCGCTGAATTTTTCGTAAAAACTTTAAAGTTGAACCAATTCTTACCTACTTTTTCGACGAAACAAATGTCTTTTTGAACCCAAGTGTAGGAGCTGAAAAGTTTAAGATTAAAAGTCCATGGTTATTCCTAAAATACATCACCTCATGTCAGCAGCTTCACTTACGCTTTCAGACCAAAACTCTCGATGACTCGGAAAAGTTTTATTGAAAAATCGACGAGTTAGCAAAAGTTTGCCGTAATTTACCGAGCATTTCAACTAATGATTTGAATATTTACACAAATTACTCAAATTATAATCGATTCACAAGTGGAAAGCCCAAAAAAGCTTTCGAAGAGATGGACTGGTCAATGCAAAAGATTTTTGTTGAAAGTATAAAGTTTGGTTATTTAAAGAAATGCCACTTGAGAAACGTGCAATGGCCTGGTCAATTCGAAATGATACCGAAATTTCTCTCGGAGTTCATGAAAATTCTCCCTAGCAAAGGCTGCAAAATGATATATTCAGATCAAAAAAACACTTGGAAGGAAATTCTCAAGAACATGGCTTACGATGATGTTTTACTTTGGAAAGTAGGGGAATTGAAAGAAACATTGAAGCTTTTCATAAATCATTCAGTTAAACAAGCAATCATTCGATCTGGTCATAACTTTCGAACAAAAACGATTCATGAAACAAATTATTTGAAAGAGATGACCGATTCTTTTGAAAACATCTACCCAGATTGGAAATCAATCGACGAGAAATCGAAATTTACCCAGAAATCCGTAAACTTTTTTCGAAACAATCTGGGCATCACCTATTTACAATCGGTTTTTGACGGAAAACATAAGAAAATCTTCTGGAAATTCTATCGAAATTCCACTGCTGAATCGACCTTTGTCTACTCGATTGCTCTGATTGAAATGGCTAAAGAATTTGATATCTATTTTATGATTGTCTCAGTGTTTGATTTTCTTAAATAAAGGTTTTTATTGAAAACAATAAAGTTAATTAAAAAGATTTTGTTTTTGCAATGTTTTCTCTTAAAATCCAAACAAAAGCTTTCTTTTCAAATAAAATAATCGCTGAACCACGCTGTGGGCAACCAGTAATTACACGGAAATTGCCTGTTTACTCTTTGAATCAAATCTTTAGTCAAATGTTCTATGAAGAAAGCAGAACTTTTTGAACAAAAACAAAACTTTACTCATTTATTGTCTCACATTTGAATGTTTTGCCCAAATGAAGCTGAATGGAGGACTGTTGATGTATTGCACAAAGTCTCCATTGGTCTTACTACACTACTCTTCCTCTTCACAATGCTTATAATGTTGAAAGTGCCCTCACCGGCTGCAAAACTTTATCGAAACATTCAAATTGGAAGTGTGGTTAGAAATTTGAGTAGAGATTTTTTAAATAACTCTTCAGATTTTCTCCAAGTGCATGGATTTATGTGTTTTTCTGTCGGAGCCGCTCTTTCTTCTCCCCTCACCAGCGATCAGTTTTGGTCATGTATTTGAGCTGTCTTTAGATTTCAAGGCACAACTAACGGTCATCTTTTTCGATTAAACCTTACAATAAACTTCAGAAATTTGTGCCAACTTTTGCCTCACTTGTCGTCGAGATACTTCTCGTTTCACTTTTGTATAAACTGCACGCAGTCGGCTATTCGAGTGTTCACCCGAGATTCTATTTCTTGCATTGCTTTGGGATGGGACTTGCCCCAGGCGTCAGTTTAGTTCTCCTATTCTTTATTCTGAATCAATACGAAGCCGTCGATCCAAGCGAATTCATCTTATCGACTCGAGGAGATTCAGGTGTGGGAGAAGTTGACAAGCAGCCATTGAATCCTAAATACAGCTCACAATAGCTGAAAGTGTGGCTCACTCCTGAGCTCTGTAGTTAACCTATAGGCCACCGATGACCTCGTGTGTTATTAGGCAACTTAAAGAACCACCCAAAATACTCTACGGTGTTGAGGAGTTAGCTCAAAATTAGTGTTTACTCAATTACAATTTACAATCCAATCAAAGCTCGAACTCCCATTCAGAACTGAGCCCATCTTGTCTGATATATCGTAGACCCGTGGCTGTCTATTCTCGAATTCGAGATCCACGATGGTACTATCCAGTTGTGCTCTCGGTTTGCTTGGTAAAAAGTTATACGCATAAGGAATTCTCAGATATTCTTTGGCGCATCATGGATATTTTATCTGACCTTTTTGGCCCTTAGTCACATAAACTCAATGAAACAGTCGGTCAGTCAAAAAACGAAGGAAATGCTTCGCTATTTCCAAATCATTTTCTTTCTACAGGTTGGCTAGTCAAATTTTTCATTTTACTTATCTTAGTGTGGCGTGCGATAAGTTTCATCGGTTTCCCATCGTTGGCGATGGCGCTTAGTCTCGCCAATTTGGTGCCCATCGAAAATATTGGTGACTGATATTTACACAAAAACAACGAAAGTGTTGATCTCAATTTTCAGCAATCTCTTCAGTGTCTTTAATCTACACCTTGCATTCTTTGCTAAATAGCATCATTTTGATCTCAAGCACGAAAGTTTATCGAGCCTACGTGATCGATTGTCTTTTTGGTGCCCGAAGTGGTGAGCTTTGAAGACCCACATCACACAGACACGTTTAGGTAAAATCTTGGCGATAAAATAAACGAGGTGCTACGTGAATGCTCGATAAACTCTTTGTTTTGGTAAATACAACACAAATACTCCTGAATAATGTGTTCCTCTCGGTTAATGCGTTTCCTAAAATGTGCTCTCAAAAAAAGCCAGACAAAAGTCATTTTCAAAGCAAATGAAACCAATTTTAAATAGACTATGCATGCAGCGCATTGGAAAGAATCGGAAACGTGCCGCGAATTCCACAAAGCTAATGTGATTGCGCGTATCGAAGATTTAGATACAAAAGACAAAGCTTTTTGTTAATGCTTAGATTGCAAAATGTAATTATTATAAGAAAAATGATACATTACTGAACTTTGCAATAGCTGAACCCAATATTTCGATTAATCAATTGCAACATAGTATTAGGTTGTCCCATAAAAACCCAGAATTTTTTGTTTTGATCACTACTCGCTCAAACACAGCGTTTTGTATTTATCTTTTTTTCTTTTTCATGCTAAAACTTTCTTTTTTCTTGCATTAACATTCATTTTTTAGGGATCGACACGAAAAGAGAGTTGTAGTCGATCGAATGAAGCCAACTCGAGAAGAAATCCACGACCAACTGCTCCAACGATTTTCAAGAGGGATTTCAGCGGCCAAAGCAGCACGAGAAATCAATCAATTTTATGACAACAAACTCGTTGAAACGAGTACTGCACAGGAATGGTTTCACAAATTCAAGACGGGCAACACGAAGATCAAACGGAAGAGGGGAAGCGGCCGACCCCGGAAAGTGGATCGATCGATTCTGAGGTGCCGATTCCTGGAAAATCCCGATGGATCAACCCGAAAATTGGCTGGACGTTACTGTGGATGAATGACTGTGTGGCGATGGCTGCGAAGAGTGGGAAGAAATTGGAGAAGACAACACTAAATCCCATACGAAATGTCGGAAACAATCCAAGCCAAAAGAAAGCGGATATGCCACCACTTGTGGAGCGAATACCGGCATGGTCGGCTTCCTCTTTCAAACATCATAACTCATGATCAAACGTGGATTTTCTACGATGGTCCAGGGTTACAACGGCAGTGGTTGAAGAAAGGGCAAGTAGGGAAAAATGGTGTCAAAACGGAACATCCACGGAAAGAAGCGAATGTTGTGTGTCTACTGGTATTCGACAGGTGTCCTTTTCTGTGAACTTCTCAAACGCAGGCAAAATTTCAACACCGATGTCTATCTATATCATATGAAAAAAGTCGGAAGGTTGCTTTATAAAGGCAAATGGAACGACCCCGTTTTCGTTCTTCAGGATGGCGCAAACTCCCACAAATCAGAAAGATCGACCGATTTTGTGAAGGACAACCTACACTGGAATATCATTCCTCATGCACCGTATTCTCCGGACGTTTCCCCTTCTGACTATCACTTGTTTTTGTCGCTAAAGGATTTCTTACGTGGTAAAAAGTTCAAAGATGAGAGCGAACTCGAAGACGAATTGAACGACTATTTTCGCCCGCGCCCGCTTGGGTTTTACGAATAAGGGATTGGCAATCTACCCAAACGTTGGAGAAGAGTTATAAATTCATCTGAAAAATATATAATTTTATTCTGATTCTTCCTTGTTTCTATGTGCTGAAAATAAATGAAATTCAAAATCTCTGGGTTTTTATGAGACAACCTAATAAGATGGAGTGCTTGGTTTGAGGCCCATGCTACTAAAGTGTTATGGCGCAAAAGGCGCTAGACTTCTTTATTTATCATTTGAAAAAATTTTTTAGAATTAAAACTGCTAAAGAAACGATGATTTCTTCTTTGGAAAACTAGGTTCAAGAAAATTTGAGAAATATTGTCGAGTGCTCACTCTCCAGCGATGCGTACTTCTCTCAAAAGAACCCATTGAATTTCAACATCTCCATCATTCATTTTCTTGACTCAGGGAGAAAGAAGTCTCAGGCTATGATTGATGGCACGATCGGATGGCTTCAAATCCTTTTTTATGTTCGTTCTTTTACCCAGAAAGCAGATCGATTCGGCTATTCAAAAGCGATTTACAAACGATTTTTATTTACACTTTACATTTAAACAACAAACATTTTACAAACAAGTTACACCACGCTTGGGAAGGAACCACTTGGATGAGCACAGAATTGACTAGCGTTTAACAAATTGCTTTTGCTACGAAACGCTTTTACTGAAAAAGGTCTTGTACTCGCGCTCCTGAAGTCGCTTGCTCGAAATTATTCCACCTTTCCCATCTTTTCTTTGTAATTTTGCAGTATTCAAGTAACCTGTTGATTTTATTTTATTATACATTTGTAAATCATGGACCTCTCAAGAAATCACATTCACCTAAAGCAGTTGGAGGAGCCGCGCGATACTAAGTTTAGCACTTTTTTGATACTGCTTGATAAAGTTTGCATAAAAACGGCCAGTGTAACCGATGAGTACCTATTTAAAACGAGCCAAGATACCGACACCGACAAAGCTTTCAAAGTTGTAAGTAGGGCAATATAATATTGGAAGAGAAATTGTTTAAAGATAATGGGATTGTTATTTATTGTAATCGGTCTCAATGAAATCAGCCAAATCAGCCATTTTCCTCCATTCTTCGAAAGTGAATGTAGGACTTGAAATTACATGAGGAATGCCGTCTTGTTGGCGGATTGTCGTGATTTGCGGAGTTTCCAAGCCTGTAAGAAAGAAAGATGTTCAAAGCACTACAATTCTTTGCTTGAACTTCAAGAAGGTCTTAACAAGAAGTCAGTCTTCAGTTAGACTTCAGTTTTACCCTTTAAAATCTATTCTTTACTTGTTTATCATTTTTCACTAACCTTCCACCAATCCAAATTCTAAATTTGGAATCAGATCACTTTCTGGTTTAATTTCACGATTACTTCCATGAAATCTGTTTTGATCATTTCCGGACGAATCTGGAGAGCGATCTTTCCGGTAAAGCCACGATCAGCTAGCTCTAGAAGAGGATTGTTGGTCTTTGGTCTTTTCTACCCGAAATGATTCCGACATGCTGTTTTCCCGAATTGAAAGTTGGATCCACCACCGCTAGATCACCAATTTTATTCCCAGCCAGCCATTGGATCTCGTCGAAGACTCTGAAATGATCACATTTATAATAGAAACTGAAGGAAATGACTAAATATGGATGATAGATGCCATTTACCGTAATTGTTCAAAATTCCTTCTTCTCAACGCTTCTCCCCCGAGATCCGTTTCTCGATGTTGACAAAAAGAGCATCGAAATGGACATCCCCTTTGTGTTTCCCATCGAATGAAATGTTGTGGAGGGATTAGACCGGAAAGGATTGGGGAAGGAAGGGATTCCAAACCAGCACGGGCAACTCGATTGTCTAGAAAAGGGTGATGAATGAAAAGGAAACTAATCGTAAGCAAACTTCTGTAAAAACTCTTCATATACTCACCATCTGCTTGTCCAGCAAAGTGAAGCCCAGCAATCTTCGGATATTTCTCTTTTAATTGAAGATATTCGAATAGACAATTCTCTGCATATTCTCGGATGAAAATATCAGCTTCTTGATAATATTTCTCGGCATTTGACTTCAAATAGCTGATTTGTGGACCACCAATGATAATCTTTCCTGAAAACTGAACTATCTTAGCTGCTTGTAAACTTGTACCTGGAAACTTGTTGTCTTTTAGCTTTTTGATGATCTTCTGTACATATCCTTCATTCCACACAAACGCTCCAATTCCAAAATCGGTGTGGGAATCGGAAAATTTGAAAGCGAAATCGACAACTTGATCAGAATCGAAGGTGTCATTGTTGACATTCCACGATTTCTCGATTACGTTGACACCATTCTTGAGAAGATTTTCAAGGATTGAGGCATGACCTAGGGAAACAACTGTTTTCAGAACTCATGAATAAGATGTTGAAATGATTCTGGGTTTTTGAACGTGAAACTTTCTTCGAAGCTTTCTGGTTTGAAGATGATATAATAAAAGCTACCTTATTGGTTTCACATACCGTAATCTTTAGTATTTTTATTAACTTTTATCCCCGGGCATAGGAGTTAATAAATTAACCCTTTTTATTAACTTTTATCCCCGACATGACTCGTATTTTCCATGAAACATAATATGAATTGAATTAGAATTCTCTAAATAAAAGTTATATATTATCTCATTTAAGAAATGTTTAAGCAAATTTGGGTAACTTTTGAAACAAATTTGAGCAGAAGTTCCCGGGCTGGTTCTCGGAATAAAAATAATGGATTAACTTGATCTTGGTGCACCAAATGACACTGGTGTCATTCGAAAGCCTAAAGTTGGCCCAATTTTTTGCTAAAAAAGTTTTCAAAAATATCCATTCTGCGCGTTTCTACAAGGGTTTGTAGTCTGACTTTGTAGTTTGTAGTGCCCATGTCTACTCAAGCTGCGAGATATTGGGGTTTTACCAGGTACTTGCAAAAGAAACTGCGGGTCAAAAAAGCCACCATACAACGCTTGTAAGTAAAGGTGATCCGGGTTGATTAGTATTTTGAGAAATCTCAATATCTTCTCTCTTTTATAAAAATAATTATGGAGTGATGGTTTCTGGACGAAAAATAGACGACGAACGTTTCAAAAAGCTACCAAAAACGACTTGGCGGCGGCTTAAACTTATAACAAAGGATTATTTTTGACAAAAATTGGTCAAAATGACGAAAAACTAGGAGTTCGATCGAGTCGGGAATTTCTGGAAACACACTGGAAGCATATGGAATGACTCCAAGATATATTAGATCCGTAGTCCCACGTCAAAACTCGGCACTCATCTTTTGCTTCCAACCTTTCGAATGCCATTCCCAATTATCTTTGACGTATACCAAATGGAAATTTCTTGAAATCAAGCTTAAAGCTTCGATAACAGTGGCCGATGCCAAGCAAAGTTGAAGCTAGCGCGCTTGCAGCTAGCTACTTCTGGTTTCTCCCCCACCCAAGAATTCCTTTTTCACCACAAAAGTGCTTATAACTCGGCTCCAAGAAGGAATTTTTGAATGATTTTCGTGCCTATCGTTTTTTTCACCTTTTCTTACCCCTAGAACAAAAATTGGATCGATTCAGTTTTGGATTTTGGATCGAGGAACAATATGATCCGAATTTTCGACATGGTTTCCATCTGTCTGTCTGTTTGTGATAATCGCTGGAGACTCGTTCAAAGTTGTCCAATCGTTCTGAAAATTTGGCAGCTGATAGATCGGCCCCATGTTTTTACGGGCGGTCACTCTTAGTTTTTAGATATCTTGAGTTTGTTAGTAGCGTGCAACCGTGCAACCGCGCGTGAGGCTGTTTAAGAGATGGTTTCGAATCGGAAATGAATCAAATCGAATCAAATAGGATTTTTGTTGAATCCAAATGATCAATTCCATGCTTGTGAGACGTATTATAGTGCTTTTTGTGTAACTGTGTAGTTTGCCAAGACAGATTAACTAATTTCGTGAATGGTTATCACAGTAGTCATATATCTATAAAAGTTAAACAAAATGGAAAAGAAAGCGGCATGCTATCAATAACGAAATATGAAGCTTACAGCCTACAAACGTTCAAATGTTTTGAGCTGAAAAATTTAAAAAAGCGACCAGCCAGTGTTAAGAAAGAAAAAGATGTCTAGTGAAAGAGTAAATGTAAAAAAAGAGATGAGATTGGGGAATCTCTCAGCTTGATTTGATGGATTTTGGGTTACTGGTGATCGATCGTCGAATCTATTGTCGAAAGAACGAACAAAATGAAGCTTCATGAAGCATTTCTTGTATTTCTCCCATTTGGGCACAATGATACATTGAAGCTGAAGTATTTCACAATCAATTTTCTCATTGTTTTCCCTTTTACCTGAACCTCTCGCACATTCGAAAGTGTAGTGTTGACGCTAAAAGAGAGTTGAATCAAAGTCAAAAAATAAGTTGGTATTTTAAAGAAGCTAACTCGCTATCTATCCAATCGTCGCCGAAATTCTTCAAATATTGAACCGAGATTTGACCGAATCCAATAGAGTTTGTTTGAAACGATATGTTGACGGGGAAAAGATCTGAAAACAAACAGTATATGTTCCCTTTTAATCGAAGAGGAAAAACAACGACGTTTGTTGAGCACTCAGTGGGTGCATTGTGATTAAGCACTCGTTGCAGCTTTTGTTATCAAGTTTCATCTGTCTGCTATCATAACAAGAGAAATTTCATACAATAAAAATTATCTTACTATGTTATCTTCAAAATTTAATACCATAAGTTTGATGGTTTTCACACAATCTTGCTACCAGATGCCTTGTAAAGTACCAAATCAAACCGGCACAAATTTTCCGACTTCGATCCGAATCTGGGCCGGGACTAGCTTAAGTGCAAATGTCTGCAGGTAAAGAGAAGAAAGATTAAAAAGAATAAACTTGACCGCAAAAATAGGCAGCTTCTATTCCGTTCAACGGGATACTCGCTTGATCGTCCAGAGCCGCGAAAAACACCGTCCCACCACAATTAGGAAGTCTCAGTTTCAGGTCGGTGCCTACTGTACGAGAAAGATATGAAACAAGCAAAGTACTGTCAAAATTTACAGGGATATATGCTGAGAGCGATACTTGGAGCACATCTAGGTGGTATGTAGATACTGTAGGATAGAGATGTGAGAGATTGCTCTTGAAAGACATCGGTATCACTAAAGACTCATTGAAGTTTGGGTGCTCTTTTCTAAATCGGCTAAAAACCTCTTCATCTAATTCTCAATGATTCAAACAGCTCAATTTTAGTATCAATGGATGAGGAATCACAATACTCAGTCAGCCAGCACTTGATTTAAAACTAATTCTTTGATTACTGTTGTTCTAGAAATTACGTGTCTTTTGAGGAGAACACTCTGTTTGAACCGAAAAATTGGAAAACTGACCGATACGTGTTTAATAAAAGCTCGGGATGGCCCAGGAAGTTACTGGGTGGCCCGTTCACTATTTGATACTCGCACGAGCAATTCCCGTGATCCTAAAAGACAGTTTTTGTGGGTTTTTGTTGAAAACCAGAAAATGTCTGCAGTAAACGGGAGGTCATTGCTCCAGTACTCTTTCTGATCATCGTTCAATGTTTTGTTAACACTACTTGTTTATCGTGGAAAGCAATAAATATTAGGTTGATGCATAAGTCTTTTCGTTCCTTTTCGTCTGCCGTTTCAAGCCAACAAATGCACCAATTAAACTACGGTTGATTTCATTAGAAAAAACAATTATTTTTCTGCAAAATAACATTAAAACGGGTTTAAAAATATTGTATGCCTGGATTTTCTGGAGAGTATGAAGTCGGGTAGTCAAAAAGGGCTAACTCGATGATGCGGTTTAGACACCTTAGCTAAAGAAAACCTATCTTCGTGTCAATAGATAAAAGATAGAGAAAAAAAGTTTGATATTTCGCCAAAATTTCAGAGAAATTCATTCAGCCAATTTTTCCGTAGAGTTTTTTATAGATTTTTACGAAAAGGGCGTTTTTCACTCTCGAATTTGCTTGAAAGTGACCCGAAATTGATTTAAAAAAATGGAAATTGAACAAAAAACACTTTTTTTATAGAGCAAACTATAGATTAATTGGTGAATTTGTTACTTTTTAACAGAAGTACGAAAAAAACGAAAAGACTTATGCATCAACCTAATAACTTAAGACCATAATTTAACTTTCTCTGTCAAATTTCCCCTGTTCTCCTGAGGAACTAAACGTTAAATCTGCTTACTCCGCGAAATTTCCTCAGTCGCAGGATTGTCTCGGCTACTAAAACCATCGAAAACCACGTTCCGCGTGGCGACTCGGCGAATCGAAAGCCGAATTCACGCATGTGACGCGAATTGGTGATGGGCAAGAGGAAGAAATTCGTCTCATCTGAAAGGAAGGGGAAATCACTAGACATGAGCATTCGGTCCAATTCGATCACAGCCGAAATTTCGTAGCTTTTTGTAACTTTGATCCTGTTCAAACTGGCCATAATCTATCACTAGATCATCTCATTCTCATGTCAGCAATCGGTCTTGAACTTTGTGTTACTGGATTCAAACCGGTGTGAGTGTATCATTTCAAAATCACACAGTAGCCAAAACGAAAACAAACACTCAAAAGCGTTTACAGAGAAGAATTTTTGTCCACCATTCTAAAATGCACTAAAATGCACCGTAACCCGCGCAATTTTCGCTCTTTTGTTCTAAAAGCGTGTTTTTTCATTTCTTTGCGATTTTTTAAATTCTTTCCTTATCAATTCCAAATAGCAAATAAATAAAGAAAAACACGCTTTTAGAAGAAAAGAGCGAAAAATCGCGCGGGTTTTAGAATGGAGGACAAAAATTCTTCTCTGTAAACGCTTTTGAGTAAACAAACCGAGCGTTGTGTTGGGCAATCGAAATGAGTAGCCCCCATAGAAAGTGGCCGAAAGATCGGCATCCGAACTCAAATAGACGCGACTTTCTTTGATAAGACGAGCCTGTAGGAGAAAAAATACACCTCGAGATGTGTACCTGAAAGAAACAGTCAAATGAAAAACAAAGATTTGTCACCGAATCTCCCAATCTTTGATTTCTGGACGTTCACCGTTGATTGTGTATGGGGAAGAGTTGATGCAACGGTTCTGCAAAGAAAAAGGAAATAAGAGTGACACTTTTCTGATACCTCATCCTCAATGAAACAAGAAAACGAAACATCAATGATGATCGGACAACTCGAAGCATTTCCACATTTCCTCTCCACACAAATTGGCTTCGTACCAGTCGCTTTTTTAAATATGATTTCAAAAAAGTGTTTGGACATTTGGTGGGCACAAAATTTCCGTTAAAAACACCTCTGCTTACTATTTAAAGACGCTCATCAATTTAACACATTTTCAGGAAAAATCGCTGAATTTTCTTTAAGAATTATCACAATGACAGTCATCTGGGCCTATTTGCAAGAAGTTAAATGTTAATTTAACCTTAACTTAGCCGAAGCCTAGGCCTTAGCCCACTAGAAAACAAGTAGCAAAAGACGAAGCAATAAACGAACCCTCTAGTAAGAAGATATCTTCGACGTTGAGGAGAACTTGTGGGTTCTCGGTGCTCAACATGTGGGTCAGCTTGCATTCGACGAGTTTCGGATCGACCGGCGCTCGACTCGCCTTCACCACAAAACCAAAACGATCTTTTGGGTCTTTTTGAAGGGGACAAAACTCGAGCTATAATATTTTCCAATCCAATTATTGCTTTTTAAAAGGTCTCACATGAAAGCATTCCGCTAAAACGGCGACTTTTTGTTGATCGACGAGACTGAAATGATCTCATCTTTGCTAATCTCTGCCACAAACTCGATGCTTTTTGATTCGATTTTCGGATTCAGGCAATATCCCTTGTCGTTTGATGGATTTGTACCATAAAACAGTTTCAGAGTACCGTTTTCCAATTTGATCACATCAATGGCGATGCTGCGCTCGGTTTTTGACTAAAATTCACTGGTTCGTACAATCATGGGAATGGTATTTCTGGTCTAGACGTCTAGAGGAGTATAATGGAAAACCCTTTATACTCAATTATTCCGCAGAATGACAGAGTAAACCCGGGAATTTTCGGCTGCATGTCTGTAGGAGCATAACGGTAAAACACGGTTCGCGTCTCTTTTATCCACAACTTTTCCACTATTAAATAAAATTTTAAAAACTCAGTCAATCTACGGAATAGTTGAGTATAAAGAGGTCAACTACATGCTCCTATAGACATCTGGACTAAAAGATCCTAATTGTTTAAAATTCCCACAATTAACGGCGAGAAATCGGCTCGAGCCTGTTGACATCGTGGGTAATCGGTTGGATTATCGAAAGGCCATGGATAATTGTATGATGTAAGATAAATTGGAGGATAATTGAGGATCGCTCCCGCGTAATTTTGCCCTGAAATCAAGAAAAACAATGGAAGAGCCAATTCACGGACTCATAATAGCCGTAAAAGTACAGTAGTCATTGCCGCGAAGAGTGATGACGGTGGATGTTGAATAGATTATCGCTCTGAAGATCTTTGGAAAATCTATTTTTGAGAACTGACTGATCGAGAGAAAAATCGAGAGATTCTCGCCATCGCAGACCCGGATCGGATCCGGCAAAAAACGAATAGGTGAAAGGCCAATTGCAGGTGATGTCCGCCTAATGGTTAGGGAATTAAGCCATGTTTCAATCATCGATTAATGCTTTTTCTAGAAATGCTCAAGTTTAGCCAGAAATTCCAATTGATTCAGCCGCAATTAAAGTTCTTTAGCAACTTTAACGTCTTCGTTGTTCAATTCTTATGGTTTTAATACAAATTTGTAGATCTTTTCATGGGCAATAAATACCAAAATAATAGAAATTAATCAATGGAGATGTGAGTATGAAAAAAGTTGCCGAAAAATTGCACGATGCGTTGAGGATTATTTGACCAACATTGAGGCTAATCGTTAGGGTATCGTGCTCACCGTAAAAGAAGATGTATTGAGTTTCTTATTGATTCTGAATGGTCAAGTCAAGTCCGTTGCATTATAAGCCCAAACAGTTGATTCATGATCTCACCTCAAACAGCGGGATCGCATCCTCGGAATCATCGTCGTGTCGACCATGCATATCCAGAAAAAGCGCTGTATTCACGAGCGGACTTCTTTATGAAAGAAAAAAACCGGGTTTTTTCTAGTGAAATTGTACAAACGGTGCTAGAATCGGATTGGCGACGAGAGTAACCATCGTACTTTTTTCGACTAAAAAGTACTCGCTTTCAGCGGAAGCCTTGGCACTGAGCGGTAGAGCGAACATTGGGATCGACTCTGAAGTATTGGGTTGGTGAATTGAAAACTACCGGACTTTGAACTAAAATTTATTGAACATATAAAAACATAAATTCATTTCAAATAATTTCCATTATTATTGACGACTTCTGCCCATTTTACAGGCAATTTGCGAATTCCTCTTTCGTGGTAGGATTTTGGTTTTGAATCGAAAAACTTTCAAGCCAATTTTGGACTGCTTCTTCCGAATCGAAGTGTTCTTTCGCAGGCTCATTACTCATGATCCGGAATAAATAGTAATCAAAAGGGGCGAGGTCCGGACTGTATGGGGAATGCGCCAAAAGTTCCCAAACAAGGCTATTTATTTTAGATCGAGTCAATTGTGCAAAATGAGGGCGTGCGTTGTCGTGGATGAGAACGATCTTTGACTTGACTTCTATCACAATTCGAGAAAGAAAAGATTTCCTTTTGTATTGTGAGAGATGGACGGCACTGATCGAGACGCGCTGCCACTTCTGGGGGTTATTGAGGCCATGGGTCACCCAAGCCCCAAGTTTTGATTTAAATCCAAGGGCATAAAGGTGCCTTAGCACTGTAGCATGATCAGCCCCTAAGTCTTCTCCGATGGTCGTTGGTAATGAGTTCGAGTAATTTGGAATCTTTATTTTGGGGTTCCGCTCCAAGGCCCTCTGCATCTTTCAAAGATTTGTCCCCAGATCGAAACTTGGCAAACCATACTCGACACGTTCTTTTGGAAGGTGAGTCCTCCCCATATATCTTTTTAATATTAGCAGCTGCCAAGCCTGCACTGTGCTCTTGTAAGGAACTCATGAAGCATGACAATACGAATATGCCCCGGTGGCAGATTGTCGAGTCCAAGAGAAGGAATGAAGAAAAATACCAAAGAATAAAAAGCTAGAAGCATAATTTTTTCGCAATAATTAGAGAAAATGTTGAAGTAATCAAACCCCCTTTCAGCTGGTTCAATGCTCTTGTTTTTTGATCTGCGAGTCCCGCGAAATAGCCGGCAGTTTTCAATTCACCAACCCAATAAAATCAACACTTGAACAACTTGTTTTGAGAAAATGGCAAAGAAAAATTTGCATATGAAAATTAGCAGTGTACTTATCAAAAAAACGGGTCTGTTATCCAAATTTCAATACTATTTATTTTTAATATCAAAATGACAGATGAGAAATTGAATCACCCCCGATTACCCCAGTTAAATGTCTAACTGGTGAGCATAAAGTTTGGTTTGGTAATATTGTATTTGGGTTAGACTCATGAGTCTTTAAACACTTTTTTTCTACTAGCGTTTATAAATGACAAAATTACCAAACCTAGAATTGGCTCTAAATAAAATCGAATAGAAAACGTTTATTATTCATTCTTCAATCTTTTTAAGACGATTTGAATCCACTTTCAAGCAAATTCAAAAGTGAAAAACGTGTTTTTGGTAAAAAATCTATAAAAAACCTCTAGGAAGAAATTGGCTGAACAGACGATTCTGAAAATTCGGCTATATACCTAACTTTTTGCGCTTTATCTTTTCGTTATGAAAAGCAACATAGGTTTCTGTGGACCAGAACGTCTAAATTGCTTTTGCGGGTTGTCGCCTTTTTTACCCAACTTCGCGCCCCCATAAAAGATCAAAAACAAAACATTTTCATAAGATTTGAACATTATTTTATAGAAAAATAGTAGGCTTTTCTAATGAAGGAAACCGTAGGGCAATCGGCGAATCTTTCATTTATAAACACTAGTAGAAAAAAATTGTCTAAAGACTGGGCCAACCTAATAGGTTCTTCATCTCTCTCATTTCCCCTACCATTAACCCATTGCCGAACACGAAATGAGAAGGCGAAACCGTTTCGAGAGACATTTTGCGAGACAGCTCTCACGATGAGACTTTTCTCTCCGTTTAGACGATATGAGCAAGAATAGAGATTATTCCAGGTGTTTAAGTCCACCGGATAAACAATTAAAGCTCTAAAGGTTCGTTTGATAAATTTGTTGTCAACCAAACAGCAACCGCCATTCACAATGGGGATTCAGTGGTGGTTTTCCGTTGATTGTGAATGGATATGGATCTTTGCAGATGACAATGTTCAAATCGGTGTAGTGCTAAATGGGGGAGAAGGATCTCATTTTTGTGTCCCTCCTCAAATCACGCACTTCTTCTTGTCCATTCGGCACCTCGTTGCACACGCGAAAAGAGAAATCGACAAGGAAATCACAACCGACACAACCGTTCACTTGAATAATCTAAAGTGTTGAGCATAATTACTCAATTATGATTCTATTAGGTTGGTAAAAAGGAAATGAGCGTCGTGTTTGTTGATTTGTATTTTATTCACAGTAAAAGATTTTTCTAAATAGTTTATTCTATTGGAAAGAGCATGTTCTTGCGCATCGTTTGATATATAATTTGTTTATGTTTACTTTGTTTTTTGTACAAGAAAGAGTGTTTAGAAAATGTCGAACCAAAAATTTTGCTTGCGGGCCTGCTTGTGGTATGAATTTAAGCAAGGCAAATCGGCTGCTGAAGCTCATCGCGCCCTACCTCAAGTGTTTGACGAAGATGCTCTATCCGAAAGTCAGTGTAAACGATGGTTCCAGCGCTTCCGAGACGGCGACGAAAGCTTGGAAGACCAAAAACACGGGAGTCGACCTCAAATCATCGACAACGACGCATCGAAGGAAGCCATTGAGTCGGATCCACGCCAAACCACTGGCGACCTGGCAGAACAGTTCGGCTGCACTCATGTCACCAATCAATGCACCACTCCTTGGCCGAGAAAAAGTTCAAGACCGGCGACGAGGTCCAACTTCTTCGAGTCGCAGCCGGTCGAGTTCTTCAAGAAGGGCATCCATTCTCTGCGTGAACGTTGGCGACATTGATGCAGATGGCAAATACCTTTTGGATTAATGTATTGTTATCTTGTTTTTATAATAAAATTAGCTTTAACGAAAACGCGCTTTTCTTTTTTACCAATCTAATAATTTAGAGATTAAAACTGAACGTAGGAAACAACTTGAATTAGACATAAAAATAAGCTCCAGTTAAAGAGTTATATAAGAAAGCCGTGCTCAGCTAGTGATTGAGGAAAACCTTTTTTGATTCTCTCTAATGATTTACCTTCCATTTCTCCAAATTAACTCCATGCAAAGCATAAGATGGAAATTGAGGGGTTAAATTGAAAACCGTTATTAACGATTGTGTGGCAGTTATGTAGAAGAGAAAGAATAAGGAGAAAATAGGCATCGTTTAAAAAGTCGAACCGATATGATTTTCTCTGCTATTTATGCTGGGACGAGTCTTTTTTTTGAGAAAAGAAACCCTGGTATGCTTTGTGACTTTGAGAGTGAAAAAACCCGTAAAAGTTCTTAAGTGCTAGATCAGAATCGATAAACGTCTACCCAAGGAAAGGAATTACATGAGAAATCGACGGGGAAAGGAGCATTATCTTTATGATAACAGGAAAAATGCCTAAAAAAGATAGGTGAATAGAAAAGAAAATTCATTTTCAGTTCTCTTCCGGTACATCAAAAAACTAAAGAGATGATAGTTTTAAATAAAGGTTAGAGATTTTCACAGCATCATGATAGCTTTTTGTATTTAGTTGCAATTTTGTTCAGCCCTGTCGGCTCTCTGTCAAATATTTTCCTAATTTACTGGTAATTGGTTATAAAATCATTTCTTTTTCAAAGCTTTGCGCAAAAAAGTTCTAAAAAAAAATTTCAAAAATGTTCCCAAAAGCGGTATGACCTTGAGAATGTAATTATGATTTCAAGACCAAATACTTAGTTTTACGTGTCATTATAAAAACCGTAAACTACTCTGAAGTTGTTGGAGTTTGAGAATATCAGAAGCAAAGTACAAACAAATAATGTGGTAGGTGAAAGGGAAAAAGGGAAGGCTTTCATTTTCCCAAAAGCAAATGTAAAAGCACAACTGGGGGTCTATCCCAAAACAGCGCCAATGCAAAAACGCCCCAAACAGCGACGAGCAAAAAAAAATATTTTCTAGATTTTTGCTTTTGCTTTTCCTTTGCGGTTTTTAACTTTTTCTGTCCACTTTTGTGTTTTTAAGGTAAAAAAAGGCGGAGAATCCGATTTTTTTAAGATTTACGCATAGAAATCTGCGATAGCGTTTATTAAAGTGATTTTAACCAAAAATAACAAATCTTTTTCCTTTTACGGCCTGTTTTTTAACATTTTCACTAACTTTTTATTTTTGTAGATAACAAAGCAATCTGACTGAACGAGACGTTGCTGCTTACTCATCATCGTCGTCTTATCATCACGGACCGTCGTCGGTTTCGTGAAACCGACGACCGACGTGTTTGTTAACATAGTTTTACGGTTTGTTAGTTATTAATTTATTTTTCTAGGCAGAATGACAAGCCAAAAAGGACGCTCACTGATTTACGACTCAGATAGATTCGAATATTGAAAGGACAAAGCACTTAAATGCGGTATACTTTTGAGTTATAGGTAAGGGAAGTATGATTTGTCTTGTAATACCCAGTTCTGTTTCTTTTTAGGTGTTCAAAGGCGAAATGTTACGGCCGAGCCCATCAAAACAAAGCAACCGGCATTCTTACGGTCACGAAAAATCACGACCACTTGCCACCAGAAAGCAAAAAACAGGTAGATGATCAAGACATTGTTGTTTGTGTAATAAATGCGTTTTTAGGTTCGAATTGTGTTCGAAGATGTTAAACACCAAGCAAAGATGGGTGTCCTCGTCAAAGAAATTGTACGGCAGACGATAACAAACAGTCCACCCGACGTAACACGCCTACTCAATGTTTCCGGTTTTCAATAATGGCGAGGAGACAGCGAGTAATTTCTGGCGGAAAAATGTGGCTAAGTCCGATCGATGATGGAAAATTTCGCACGCTTTTTAAATGATTTATATAGAAATTAAAATAAAGGTACAAGGTTTCTACGTTTCGACACTGGCGATGCGTACACATCTTGGAAAGAAAAAGCAATGAAAGTCTTCTGGACCGATTGGGGAAAACAACAATTATTGCAGGTTAGCTATCTATTTGTAAATTTTTTTTGTTGTACTTTAGAATGCCACTTGGTCCTGCGACGGGACATTTGCTTCCGCGCCTGCAGGATTTTATTTTATTATTTTATTTTATTTTTATGCATCGTTTAATTGTTATCGTTTATTGTTATTGGTCATGTTCTTTTAAATAAATTATCAAAATTCAAAGCTGCTAATAAAAAAATGAATTGTACATTGTGCAAGAAAAAAAAATTTCATGTAATTGATAAGTTCATTTTTTTTCTTGTGTCTATAAACCGACAAGTAGCACAAATTCTGCTTCTCGAGGTCGAGGAAGAGGAAGAGGAAGAGGAAGAGGACGACCTCCTCGGACTCTCCACCTCCACCACTGCCAGCATCAATCCAGGGTTGTCAATCCAACAAGGTTGTCACCTGAGCGGTTGGAAGAGCCTGTTGTCATCTTGGGGGGAGGTCTTATGCGCTATTTAATAGAAATAGAAAAGACATACCGTGCGTTGCGTACAGCTTGATGTTCTTGGTGACGTGATATATATCAGACCTGATTTTCTGATACCTTATCCTCAATGTAATAAGCAAACGAAATGTCAATGATGATCGGACAATTCGAAGCATTTGCACATTTCCTCTCCACACAAATTGGCTCTTCACACCTCACTTTTTGTGAGTATCAAAAAACGTTTCATTGTGGCGACTCTGAAGTTGACAAATCTTCTCTTCACCGAGCGTTGTGTCATTTAGGTGGATGGAGGATTGGCCTATTTGATGAATTCGATCCTCATTTATGCAATTCTCTTTCACAGTCGTAAGGATATGGGTAATTATCGCTATTTGATGCTATCTTTTGCCGTTTTTAATCTCTTCTATCCCACAGTTCATTTAGTTGTGATGCCGGTGGGTTCTTTTGAAATTGGTAGCCGTTTTAAAAGTAAAATTTATGATTTTTACAAAGACTAGGGCTTACACTTAAACAATGAAACTCAAGAAATGTACGTCCAACGTCGAACCGATGTGATTTTCTCTGCTATTTATGCTGGGACGGCTCTTTTTTTGAGAAAAGAAACCCTGGTATGCTTTGTGACTTTGAGAGTGAAAAAACCCGTGAAAGTTCTTAAGTGCTAGATCAGAATTGATAAACGTCTACACAAGGAAGGGAATTAAATGATAAAACGAAGGGAAAAGGAGCATTATTTTTATGATAACAGGAAAAATGCCTAAAAAAGATAGGTGAATAGAAAAGAAAATTCATTTTGAAGTTTAAAAGTAAAATTTATTATTTTTTCAAAGACTAGGGTTTACACTTAAACAATGAAACTCAAGAAATGTATATTAGGTTGAAGGAATAGTAATGTAGATTAAAAAAAAGTTTTTCTCGAAGTTAATACTAACTCAAATTAGACTTGTAACGAAAACATCTGTTGGCGTTGACGATTTAAGGTTTTTCTCAGCACCAATCCTTCAATTTTGACTATTTTAATTATCATTCGATGCAGAACAAAATTGCGTGTCGATTGATACCATTGATTCATTCACCTTTCCCAACTGTTCACTGTATTTGATTGCATTAACGGCCGTCTTGCTATCCAGCAACTCCCAGTACACCATTCCCTCCATATCCCAGAAAACCCAGAGCATAAACTTCTTCTGGTGCAAATCGGGCTTGGGGTCACTTTCGGGTTTCTCGAGAATTCGAGCTATTCGGTAGTTCCCAGAGAATGTTTAAACTCTTATAAATTTGTTGGCAAATTATTATATAAAAAATCTTTAGTGATCAAATTTCACGGAAACTTGTCAGCATGAGCAATCACTCCCAGTAACCACTCATAGTTAACGATCGAGGCAAAAACGAGACAAGGTCTGGATATCTATTAGCTTGGCAAATATGAAAGGTTATTTTTTCTGATCATTTTTAACATAACAGAAAAATTTATTTAAACACTTTCAAAATCAAATGTATTCACCAGAACCATTAATAACTTCTTTCCAACGTTGTCCCAAATCACGAATACCGTCCTCGTAAAATTGAAGATTTTTAGAGGTAAAATAGTTGGCAACCCAATTTTCGATGTTCTGCTTTTGTTTGGACTGCTGTCCAGAAACTGCTTGTTTCATTGACCGAAAGAGATCGTAATCCGATGGGGCTAGATCAGGGCTGTATGGTGGGTGTGGAAGAAGTTTCCAGCTCAACTTATCGATTTGTTCGTGGACGATCTTTGAAATGTGAGGCCTAGCATTGTCGTGAAGAAATCTGACCTTCGATGGTTCGATCCTCTTTTTCCTCAGTGCTGGATCGACTCGACCCATTTGTTCTGCATAAAGTCTTCCGTCAACAGTGTCTCCTTTATCTAATATTTCAAAATGAGCCAATCCCTTAGCATTCCACCACACACAAAGCATAACTTTTTCGGAGGCTTCGGGATAGGATGAGAGGTCTGCTTCCAACTCAGCCACTGTCCATAGAGCTGAATATTTTCATACGAAAGCCAAGTCTCATCAGATGTCAAAAAATACTTCCAAAAGTCACGATGGCTAGCTTTACGTCGAAGAACAGAGCTCAACGTGACTCGTGTGACTTTGTGGGCATCAGTGAGGTCGTGGGGGAGCCATTTCCCGCTTCGATATGATTTCCCAAGAACGTGTAAATGGTAACATGAGTGCATCCGAGCTTTTCTGCTAATTTTCTAAACGTTTGCAATGGGTCCAAGTCGACCTCGTTCAGTAACAGCTGATCGTCCAAAGTAATCGGCGGCTTTCCATGTGGTGCATCTTCCAATGACTCGTTTCCCGTTTGGAAGCGATCGTACCAAACACAACATTGTTTGTAAGTAAGAGCAGCTTCTCCAAAAACAGTACAAATGTTCTGATGGCATTCCGTAGCTTTCTTGTTTAACTTGAATTCAAAGAAAATGGCGGCCCTGATTTTAAATTTTTGGTTATTCATCTTTGCCGAGCTGAAACAATACAAATATTGTTCAAAACAAAAAGTTTTTGCAAAAAAAACATGAGCACATTTTGACATATTATTGAGAAAAATCCTAGACAGCGAATGTTCCTCGTAACGACAGGGCAATATTTTTTGTAAAAAATAACCTTTCATATTTGCCAAGCTAATAATTGGGGCAACTTGTGCCGCAGCCGTGACAACAATATTTCCAGGATAAGTCTCAGTGCCCTCGATAAATTTTTGGGCTGACCAACAAATGTTCATCACGAAATCATCCGGAATCCAAAGAGAATAGCATTGGACAACGATTGCAGAACGTCCATCGAACTCTTCGGGATCCCATACAAGACGAACATCCTGCCAAACGAGATCCATTACCATGTATGCTCTCAACACTTGACTGCTTGCATCCTAGATTTTAAGAGTTCAAGTCTAAATCTCTTACTCTCAGTTTTGAAAGCGAAGACTTTTGGGCTCTTTTTTCAAGACTATTGAAGAACCAAAACTTAGGATTCTTATATGCCAACCCACCAGGTCGATAATGTAGAGCAACTGTAGTGTGACAGTCATCATTAGCCGTTGTTCCACTGAAATTTTGTAAAAACAAATCAAAATTTGTTTAACCTATCGAATTTTCTGTCAAATCTTCGTTTATTGGAGCTAAATCCTTGAAATAATTTCGATTCTGAAACAATTCAATGTTTAACCGATTAGCTGCATTCAGAGTTGTTGAGTAACTGGCTAAAAAGTACTTAGTTATGTATTGATTTGTGGAATGGCGCAATAACCATCAATCAATACAGTTGCTCTACATTATCGAACTGGTAAGTTTTCAAAATACTCAATATTCAATGCTATATAAAGAAAAAAAACTTCACGATGGATCTTTCAATATCGAAATTGGGACTGTGCGGAATCCTTGTTTGTGACTTCAAAATTGGGCCAAATTTTCCAGAGCTCACACGATTTATGCTTTGAAACGAGCCGAACGAAAGGTCCGTCTACAACAAGCGACGCCAGTGGGATCTGCTTAACTCTTTCTATATCTATAACTTTATAGCTGCTTAGTATAAAAATCTTTTATGCACGTTTAGTTGCGAACTTTTATTCAATTAAACAAAATCCATCAAAAGCTTAAACGGTATTGAGAAGAGATTTAGATAACATTGATAACAACTTCAATAACATTAGTTTAGGTAACAACTTCAATAACATTAAGTAAACAAAATAATGATCACTTTTTGTGAAATATATGACCTATCCACTATGTAAAATCACGAAATGGATGACTTTAGTTTTGTTTGTGAATTTGATATAAGTGTTTTGAACACTTAAGTGAATAAAAAACCAACACAATATTTAACAAAAAACAAAATATTTTAAAAACTTGAAAAACGATTAGTCAGTCAAAGAAAACTCGATGAGGTTAGATTAACAAATCACAAAGATTTTGATGTATCAATGTTATTTTAATGGTTGATGAAGATCGACAAATTTATTCAGGAGAAGAGCATTCAGTCATCGTAGAGGATCGGCTGAAAATAATGATTTGAATAATCATTTCACCGTCTAGCTAGAAAACGCCCGATTTGTGTCACTCATTCTGAAACTCACATTTCCATGTGGGACTCCTTTGATGACTTTATCACAGAAGAGAAGATGTCCTTTACATCCATCTTCCACGCACAACGCCTTCTTCCAATCCTAAACCATTCAACTTTTCTGTGCCCATTGTATTTCCTCCACTCACCTTTCTTTTTCTTCCATCCAGACTCGGGATTTGTTCTTTGAGAGCCTTGACAAAACATTGCTCATGAGCGAAGAATTTGGGGACTGTGTGATTGCATTCAAGCTGTAAAATTTGAGTTGAGTATTCTTTTATAATCAAATACCCAAAAAGAATTCTCGAGTTCATAAGTGAATTCTTTTCCACAAGTGACACATCGTTTCTGGGTGAGCTCTGGTTGTGGGATTGGTTGTGTGGGTGGAGGTGATGGGGCTTCGGGAAGAGGCGCGGGGGTCCACGGGGTAAAGCGTAATCTGAACAATTGAGTTAAGAGCATCTTTATTGCATGGTTCTTGAAAATTTTTATTTTGTATAAAATTATAAAATTTTTAAAATTTTTAAAAATAACGTTGTTAATGATCAATTTCTTTGTTTTGAGTTCCCTAATTCATCTCACTTTTGTCGATCCTTTTGTGGCGGTTTCGTGATTCGTTTCTTCTTGACTTCTTCTCTAAAAACAAGAAAAGTTATGTATCATTGCTATAATTTGAATATTTAGTTCTTGTACTCACTCATCAGCTAAACTCGTTGTCGATGGCTTGATCTCGCCCACTTCAGCTCTAAAAAATAGACGATTGATATAGAAAGCGGTTGCAGAGCTTTCATTTGTCTATCACTTAAATGCTGCTTACGCGAGCTCCCAGCAGATGATGATTGTAAAGAAGGGAGCAGACACCGGCGAAATACTGTACTGACACATGTTCTCTGAAAGTTAAAATATAAAAATTGCAAAGTTTTAGGGTTTTACTAAACGAATACACACCTTGGAGTCGTTCGATAGCCATGCCAGCCGTCACAAATCGTCGATTCCAGTAAATAAAGTTTTCCGTGTTACTGGTAGCCTCCTTACATTTCAAAATGATATAATCGAGTAGATCCTTGCTCAAGACGTTTGTCAAATATTTAATGGCAACTAAAAAATTATTAAATATATTTTTTCGAACAAACCTTTGGCCGGCTGTTGAGAGTTCTTTCTCAATTCACCGATTCTCTTGATCACCTTCATATAGCGTTCATGTTTCGCACAATCGTCCCCCGAGCCACCGAGTTTCCCTCAAAATCGCCATGCTACGGCCCTCGGTGAGAAGATCGACGACAAAGTTGAGAACATATCGTTGTGGATCCTCTACCGCCCCTTTTGGCAGTTCCAACGTCGATTCCTTTCTGAAAAAAACAATAATCATTATAGGCTTCACGCTGAATTTTTACTTTACAAAGGCTTTATCAATTTAAAATTCATTCCAATCACCTGTTCATCCAGAAGCAAAATTTCCAAACCAAGAAAACCATGGAGAAGCTGGTTAGCGAACGAAAAAAGAGCAGCTCGGAGGTACGAGATAGATCGGATAAAGCTGAAACAGGTTTTAAATCAGACACGGTACTCATAATATACCTTCCGTTTTACTTCGATGTATAGCTTGGTGAACGCTTTCGAAACGATCAGTCCATAGAATGAAATGAGAGATGTCGCTGGTAAGTTCATCAATTCGTTGATAGAAAAGTTTGAGGAGAGTTTCGTCAAACAAATGAGCCAAATAACGGTGGATCTCCGAGCATGATACTTCACTGGGAGAAACTGGAAATGAAAAGAATTTTCAACATTTTTAGACTCTGATTACAACTAATGACTTTTAATTATGTCTGGCTCAGCTTCTTATCAGTAATAAAATGACGAACGGAGAGTTTTGGGGAATTGATGTATGAACAATTGTGCCTCATCGTTTGTCCGTTTCCAGCGATCACAATCTGATTCCAATTCATTGGAGAGCTTCTTGTTCAGTTGCTTCAATGGTTCTTTTCCGAGAAAATCTTCCAAAAAGTTTGCGATTCCCATTCCCGAAGTGGCAAATTTTGATTCTGAAAATGTTTAATCAGTTTCTCTTTAAAAACTTTTGCATACCGGTCGTCAACTGCTCGCTTCTGATATAAAGGTAGCCTTTTGTGGACGTTGGTTGATAAGCTGGACCCCTGAATGACGATAGTAATTTGTGTTCTCAAAAAGAAACTGAATGAAATGAATGAAAAATAAGCAAAAACTAAAAACCCACCAAGCTCGTCCCCTCTTGTTCTCGATTTTCTCTCCACGTCTTGTCCTGTAAATTCAATATTTACGGCTAGCCCGCCCCCTTTTTTTCGATTACCTCATTTTTTCAAAAAGATCCCAACTAAAGCCAATAAGAGCGGTCATTACGAACACATCGAAGTGAAGATATGGATCATCTGATGGAGATTGTCCATCTTCTAAAGTTGATGAGTGTCATGTTAATTTGGGTAACTTCAAAAATTCAACAAAAGTTTAGCAAAACCAACTCTTCAAAGACCACAAATGTTCCACGGCCAGGTTAACCTCATCAAATCGACCACTCCAATAGTTGAACAAATTGACATCGCTGATCGTCTCCTCGTATTTATTCGTCAGGTATTGGGTGTCTGCTTGGCCAATTGCCTTGATCAGAAAGGCATGATATTGTGGCAGCTCGTTAACTAAAAAACTTCATTGATGTCAAAGAAACTATTCGCAATTTCTGATTTCTTTTGCTACAAGCTACAAGGCTCCGAAAGGTTTGTAAGCTCATTATTCCAAACCTTTAGCTCATCAAAAGTTGAAATTTTCGCAAGATTTTTCTGTTACCCGTAAAAACAATTGATAATACACTTTTTACATAAAATACCCCACTTGCCATCAGTCGCTCTTGCATTGACGAGCATCCTGTGTAGAGACGGGACGAATTGTTGGAATTCTCCGCATCAATCTTCCCACCAAGTCGTCGATGAAGACTCGCGAATCGCTCCACCCCAAGCAGTTCCATCAAAAAATTCTTGATGAACTTTCCGCATTCATCGAAATTCATTTTCTCTAAAAATTTTCAGATAACAAAACGCCTCGAAATCAGCTTACCGATGTATGACCACAAGGGGTTGGCTTGTAGAAAGTTAGTGGAGAACATTTCTGAAGTGAAGCTTTGAGATTTGAATAAAAAAAGCAACATGTTACTGTTTGAAACATCCAAATTCTGGGTCGAAACCTTACCCAAACTGCTAAATCTTTTAACCCAGAAACACTAATCTCAAATGATTTGCCAAAACGAAAGGGAGACGATTCGCGGCTGGGTTAGATTGACTGACATTTATAGAGAAGAGATGTTTAGATTTTAATAACTTTATCGGTGATATGAAAGACGCGGGTTTGAAGAACAATAAAGTGGAAAGAACCGAGAAAAGTACAAAACTTTAGAACTTGAACAATTCTAAGAAGGGAACAGGGAGGAGGGATGAAAACAATAAGGGAAGGGAAATTTTAACAATAAACAACATTTACCAAAAACGAAGATGATACTTCAAACTTCAAAAGAATTATTGAAGGGACCCAAATTCGTTTTATAGGGGGAAAAGGGAGACGCCGACCCGAGCACGGTAGCTTAGGCGTATTTTAGAATTTTAGGGTGGAAAGTTATCAACCCGTACTAGACATGGGAAAATTCCAACCGAAACCTAATTCCACCTTCGTTTTCTCAGCCGTCTCTTGGTCGATTGTTCTGAAATTTTGTTTACAAACAGAGAATGCTAATTTCTATTTGTAAACAAAATTTCAGAACAATCGACCAAGAGACGGCTGAGAAAACGAAGGTGGAATTAGGTTTCGGTTGGAATTTTCCCATCAATAACCCGTACTCGACCTTAGAGATGGGCGCTACAAACTACGAAGTCAGACTACAAACCCTTGTAGAAACGTGTAGAATGAATATTTGTGGTGTCATTCGAAGGCCTAAAGTTGGCCCAATTTTTTGGTAAAAACGTTTTCAAAAATATCCATTCTGCGCGTTTCTACAAGGGTTTGTAGTCTGACTTTGTAGTTTGTAGCGCCCATGTCTACTCGGGCTGTGAGAAAATTGGGGTTTTATTAGGTACTTCCAAAAGAAACTGCGGGTCAAAAAAGCCACCATACAACGCTTGTAAGTAAAGGTGATCCGGGTTGATTAGTATTTTGAGAAATCTCAATATCTTCTCTCTTTTATAAAAATAATTATGGAGTGATGGTTTCTGGACGAAAAATAGACGACGAATGTTTCAAAAAGCTACCAAAAACGACTTGGCGGCGGCTTACACTTATAACTAAGGATTATTTTTGACAAAAATTTGGTCGAAATTGTCAAAATCACGAAAAACGACGAGTTCGATCGAGTCGGGAATTTCTGGGAACAGACTGGAAGCATATAGAATGACTCCAAGATATATAAGATCCGTAGTCCCACGTCAAAACTCGGCACTCATCTTTTGCTTCCAATCTTTCGAATGCTATTCCCAATTATCTTTGACGTATACTAAATGGAAATTTCTTGAAATCAAGCTTAAAGCTTCGATAACAGTGGCCGATGCCAAGCAAAGTTGAAGCTAGCGCGCTTGCATGCTAGCTACTTCTGGTTTCTCCCCTGCCCAATTATTCCTTTTTCACCACAAAAGTGCACAAATAACTCGGCTCCAAGAAGGAATTTTTGAATGATTTGGTGCCTATCGTTTTTTTCACCATTTCTTACCCCTAGAACAAAAATTGGATCGATTCGGTTTTGGATTTTGGATCGAGCAACAATATTATCCGAATTTTCGACATGGTTTCCATCTGTCTGTCTGTTTGTGATAATCTCTGGAGACTCGTCCAAAGTTGTCCAATCGTTCTGAAGATTTGGCAGCTGATAGATCGACCCCATGTTTATACGGGCGGTCACTCTTAGTTTTTAGATATCTTGAGTTTTGTTAGTAGCGTGCAACCGCGCGTGAGGCTGTTCAAGACATGGTTTCGAATCGGAAATGAATAAAATCGGATCAAATAGGATTTTTGTTGAATGTAAATGTAAATGTTGAATGTAAATTCAATATTTGTGTGACCTTTTCTAGTGCTTCTTTTTGAAATGTTTATCGTTGGATCAATAAAACTGTAGAAGAATAGAAAAACTTTGTGATAAAGACAGGAAAATGAGCAAAAAGTTGAGTTCAGTTTTAGAAAACGTTTTTGTTTGAGAGTTTTTTTCAGAAGTTGGTTTAATCGTTTGCAAAAAGTGTTTATTCTCATCACTCAAACAAGTTACTTATTTCAACTGTGTAGTTTGCAAAGACAGATTAACTAATTTCATGAATGGGTATCACAGTAGTTACGTATCTATAATAGTTAAACAAAATGGAAAAGAAATCGGCATGTTATCAATAACGAAATATGAAGCTTACAGCCTACAAACGAGTTGGCTTGTAGACTTCGTACCAGTCCCTTTTTAAATACGATTTCAAAAAAGTGTTTGGACATTTGGTGAGCACAAAATTTGCATTAAAAACACCTCTGCTTACTGTTTAAAGACGCTCATCAAGTTAACACATTTTCAGAAAAAATCGCTGAATTTTCTTTAAGAATTATCACAATGACAGTCATCTGGGCCTTTTTGCAAGAAGTTAAATGTCTTGAGTTGAAAAATGTAAAAAAGCTACCAGCTAGTGTTGAGAAAGAAAAAGATGTCTAGTGAAAGAGTAAATGTAAAAAAAAGAGATGAGATTGGGGCATGTCTCAGCTTGATTTGATGGATTTTGGGTTACCGGTGATCGATCGTCGAATCGATTGTCGAAAGAACGAACAAAATGAAGCTTCAGGAAGCATTTCTTGTATTTCTTGGGCAAAATGTAATATTTAAGCTGAAGTATTTCACAATCGATTTTCTCATTGTTTTCCCTTTTACCTGAACCGCTCGCACATTCGAAAGTGTCGTGTTGGCGCTAAAAGAGAATTGAATCAAATTCAAAAAATAAGTTGTTATTTTAAAGAAGCTAACTCGCTATCTATCCAATCGTCGCCGAAATTCTTCAAATATTGAACCGAGATTTGACCGAATCCAATAGAGTTTGTTTGAAACGATATGTTGACGGGGAAAAGATCTGAAAACAAACAGAATATGTTTCCTTTTAATCGAAGAGGAAAAACAACATGACGTTTGTTGAGCACTCAGTGGGTGCATTGTGATTAAGCCATGTGCACTCGTTGCAGCTGTTGTTATCAAGTCTCATCTGTCTGCTACCATAACAAGAGAAATTTCATACAATAAAAATTATCTTATTATGTTATCTTCAAAATTTAATACCATAAGTTTGATGGTTTTCACACAATCTTGCTACCGGATGCCTTGTAAAGTTTGCTACCAAATCGAACCGGCACAAATTTTCCGACTCCGATCCGAATCTGGGGCGGGACTCGGTTAAGTGCAAATGTCTGCAGGTAAAGAAAAGAAAGATAAAAAAGAATAAACTCGACCGCAAAAATAGGCAGCTTCTATTTCCTGCAACCGGACACTCGCTTGATCGTCGAGAGCCGCGAAAAACACCGTCCCACCACAATTACGAAGTGTCAGTTCCAGCTCGCTGCCTACTGTACGAGAAAGATATGAAACAAGCAAAGTACTGTCAAAATTTACAGGGATATGTGCTGAGAGCGATACTTGGAGCACATCCAGGTGGTATGTAGATACTGTAGGATAGAGATGTGAGAGATTGCTCTTGAAAGACATCGGTATCACTAAAGACTCATTGAAATTTGGGTGCTTTTTTCTAACTCGGCTAAAAACCTCTTCATCTAATTCTCAATGATTCAAACAGCTCAATTTTAGTATCAATGGATGAGGAATCACAATACTCAGTCAGCCAGCGCTTGAATTAAAACTAATTCTTTGATTACTCTTGTTCTAGAAAGTAGGTGTCTGTTTGAGACGTTAGCCGAAAAAGTGAAAAACTTACCGATACGTGTTCAATAGAAGCTCGGGATGGCCATGGAAGTTACTGGGTGGCCCGTTCACTATTTGGTACTCGCACGAGCGATTCCCGTGATCCTAAGAGACAGTTTTTGTGGGTTTTTGTTGAAAACCAGAAAATGTCTGCAGTAAACGGGAGGTCATTGCTCCAGTACTCTTTCTGATCATCGTTCAATGTTTTGTTAACACTACTTGCATATCGTGGAAAGCAATAAATAACTTAAGACCATAACTTGGCTTTCTCTGTCAAATTTCCTCTGTTCTCCAGAGGAACTAAACGTTAAATCTGCTTACTCCGCGAAATTTCCTCAGTCGCAGGATTGTCTCGGCTACTAAAACCATCGAAAACCACGTCCCGCGTGGCGACTCGGTGAATCGAAAGCCGAATTCAAGCATGTGAAGCGAATTGGTGAGGGGCAAGAGGAAGAAATTCGTCTCATCTGAAAGGAAGGGGAAATCACTAGACATGAGCATTCGGTCCAATTCGATCACAACCGAAATTTCGTAGTTTTTTGTAACTTTGATCCTGTTCAAACTGGTCATAACTTATCACTAGATCATCTCATTCTCATGTCGGTCTTGAACTTTGTGGTGCTGGTCGGCTTCAAACCGGTGTGAGTGCACTAAAATGCACCGTAACCCGCGCAATTTTCGCTCTTTTGTTCTAAAAGCGTGTTTTTTTATTTTTAAATAAAAAAATTCTTTCCTTCTCCGACGAAATTCGACTTTATTACGTGCCGGAGCAACTCCAGAAAGAAAGTTAAGTCGTTTTTAATAATTAAAATGGCAGAAGCTTTGTTTTACGTATCTTCTCAAATCGATGGACGACATTTCATATTCGCAAAGCTTTAAACGTTTAAAGTTTTAGAATTTCCCATTTTTTTTCAGCCAAATGCCAAATAGCAAATAAATAAAGAAAAATACGCTTTTAGAAGAAAAGAGCGAAAAATCGCGCGGGTGATGGTAGGAGTGCCTTTTAGAATGGAGCAAAAATTCTTCTCTGTAAACTTTGTTGAGTAAACAAACCGAGCGTTGTGTTGGGCAATCGAAATGAGTAGCCCCCATAGAAAGCGGCCGAAAGATCGGCATCCGAACTCAAATAGACGCGACTTTCTTTGATGAGACGAGCCTGTAGCAGAAGAAATACACGTCGAGATGTGTACCTGAAAGAAATCGTCAAATAAAAAACAGAGAGTTGTCACCGAATCTCCCAATCTTTGATTTCTGGACGTTCACCGTTGATTGTGTATGGGGATGAGTTGATGCAACGGTTCTGCAAAGAAAAAAGAAATAAGAGTGACACTTTTCTGATACCTCATCCTCAATGAAACAAGAAAACGAAATATCAATGATGATCGGACAACTCGAAGCATTTGCACATTTCCTCTCCACACAAATTGGCTTCGTACCAGTCCCTTTTTAAATATGATTTCAAAAAAGTGTTTGGACATTTGGTGGGCACAAAATTTGCATTAAAAACACCTCTGCTTACTATTTAAAGACGCTCATCAAGTTAACACATTTTCAGGAAAAATCGCTGAATTTTCTTTAAGAATTATCACAATGACAGTCATCTGGGCCTTTTTGCAAGAAGTTAAATGTTAATTTAACCTTAACTAAGCCGAAGCCTAAGCCTTAGCCCACTCGAACACAAGTAGCAAAAGACGAAGCAATAAACGAACCCTCTAGTAAGAAGATATCTTCGACGTTGAGGAGAACTTGTGGGTTCTCGGTGCTCAACGTGTGGGTCAGCTTGCATTCGACGAGTTTCGGATCGACCGGCGCTCGACTCGCCTTCACCACAAAACCAAAACGATCTTTTGTGTCTTTTTGAAGGGGACAAAACTCGAGCTATAATATTTTCCCATCCAATTATTGCTTTTTAAACGGTCTCACATGAAAGCATTCCGCTAAAACGGCGACTTTTTGTTGATCGACGAGACTGAAATGATCTCATTTTTGCTAATCTCTGCCACAAACTCGATGCTTTTTGATTCGATTTTCGGATTCAGGCAATATCCCTTGTCGTTTGATGGATTTGTGCCATAAAACAGTTTCAGAGTACCGTTTTCCAATTTGATCACATCAATGGCGATGCCGCGCTCGGTTTTTGACTAAAATTCACTCGTGTCCCAATCGTGGGAATGGTATTTTTGGTCTAGACGTCTAGAGGAGTATAATGGAAAACCCTTTATACTCAACTATTCCGCAGAATGACAGAGTAAACCTGGGAATTTTCGGCTGCATGTCTATAGGAGCATAACGGTAAAACACGTTTCGCGTCTCTTTTATCCACAACTTTTTCACAAGTTCTTTTCACTATTAAATAAAATTTTAAAAACTCAGTCAATCTAGGGAATAGTTGAGTGTAAAGAGGTCAACTACATGCTCCTATAGACATCTGGACTAAAAGATCCTAATTGTTTAAAATCCCCACAATGAACGGCAAGAAATCGACTCGAATCTGTTGACATCGTGGGTAATCGGTTGGATTATCGAAAGGCCATGGATAATTGTATGATGTAAGATAAATTGGAGGATAATTGGCGAGGCTCTATTCCGGTTCATTTGGGACTGAAATCAAGAAAAACAATGGAAAAGCCAATTCGCAGACCCATAATAGCCGCAAAAGTACAGTATTCATTGCCGAGAAGAGTGATGACGGTGGATGTTGAATAGATTGTCGCTCTGAAGATCTTTGGAAAATCTATTTTTGAGAACTGACTGATCGAGAGAAAAGTCGAGAGATTCTCGCCATCGCAGACCCGGATCGGATCCGGCAAATAACGAATAGGTGAAGGGCCAATTGCATGTGATGTCCACCTAATGGTTAGGGAATTAAGCCATGTTTCAACCATCGATTAATGCTTTTTCTAGAAACGCTCAAGTTTGTCCAGAAATTCCAATTGATTCAGCCACAATTAAAGTTCTTTATTTGAGGATTATTTGACCAACAATGAGGCTAATCGTTAGGTTACCTGCTCACCGTAAAAAGATGTTTTGAGTTTCGTATTGATTCTGAATGGTCGAGTCGAGACCGTTGGATTATAAGCCAAAACAGTTGATTCTTGATCTCACCTCATACAGCGGGATCGGATCCGGGTAATCCTCGTTATCTACATGGTCATGTCGACCATGCATCTCCAGCAAAAGCACTATATTCATGAGCGGACTTCTTTATGAAAGAAAAGAAACCAGGTTTTTTCTAGTGAAATTCGACAAACGGTGCTAGAATCGGATCGGCGACGAGAGTAACCATCGTACTTTTTTCGACTAAAAAGCACTCTCTTCCAGTGGATTCATTGGCACTGACCGGTAGAGCGAACATTGGGATCGACTCTGAAGTATTGGGTTGGTGAATTGAAAATTGCCGGACGTTAAACCAAAATTTATTCAACATAAAACCATGAATTCATTTCAAATAATCTCCATTATTATTGACGACTTCTGCCCATTTTACAGGCAATTTGTGGATTCCTCTTTCGTGGTAGGATTTTGCTTTTGCATCGAAAAGCTTTCAAGGCCAATTTTTGACCGCTTCTTCCGAATCGAAGTGTTCTTTCGCAGGCTCATTACTCATGATCCGGAATAAATAGTAATCAAAAGGGGCGAGGTCCGGACTGTATGGGGAATGTGCCAAAAGTTCCCAAACAAGGGTATTTATTTTAGAGCGAGTCAATTGTGCAACATGAGGGCACGCGTTGTCGTGGATGCGAACGATCTTTGACTTGAAGGGCCTATTCTCCTTTAGGGATTCATTCACGTTTCCCAACTGTTCGCTGTATTTGATTGCATGAAGGGTTGTCTTGCTATCCAGGCAACTCCCACTACACCACTCCCTCCATATCCCAGAAAACGCAGAGCATAAACTTCTTCTGGTGCAAATCGGGCTTGGGGTTACTTTCGGGTTTCTCGCCTGGTCCCACCCATTGCCACTTCCTCTGAAAGTTCACAGATAAAACCCATTTCTGATCTCCTATCACAATTCGAGAAGGAAAAGATTTCCTTTTGTATTGTAAAAGATGGACGGCACTGAGGCGCCCTGCCACTTCTGGGGGTTATTGAGGCCATGGGACACCCAAGCCCCAAGTTTTGATTTAAATCCAAGGGTATGAAGGTTCCTTAGCACTGTAGCATGATCAACCCCTAACTCTTCTCCGATGGTCGTTGGTAATGAGTTCGAGTAATCTGGAGTCATCCAGTTGGGGTGCCGCTCCACGGCCCTCTGCATCTTTCAAAGATTTGTCCCCAGATCGAAACTTGGCAAACCATACTCGACACGTTCTTTTGGAAGGTGAGTCCTCCCCATATATCTTTTTAATATTAGCAGCACTGCCAAGCCTGCACTGTGCTCTTGTAGGAACTCATGAAGCATGACATGACGAATATGTCCCGGTGGCAGAGTGTCGAGTGCAAGAGAAGAAGTGAAGAAAAATACCAAAAAATAAAAAGCTAGAAGCATAATTTTTTCGGAATAATTAGAGGAAATGTTCAGTAACCAAACCCCCTTTCAGCTGGTTCAATGCTCTTGTTTTTTGATCTGCGAGTCCCGCGAAATAGCCGGCAGTTTTCAATTCACCAACCCAATAAAAGCAACACTTGAACAATTTGTTTTGAGAAAATGGCAAAGAAAAATTTGCATATGAAAATTAGCAGTGTACTTATCAAAAAAACGGGCCTGTTATCCCAAATTCAATAGTATTTATTTTTAATATCAGATGAGAAATTGAATCACCCCCGATTCCCCTAGTTAAATGTCTAACTGGTGAGCATAAAGTTTGGTTTGGTAATATTGTATTTGGGTTAGACTCATGAGTCTTTAGACACTTTCTTTCTACTAGCGTTTATAAATGACAAAATTACCAAACCTAGAATTGGCTCTAAATAAAATCGAATAGAAAACGTTAATTATTCATTCTTCGATCTTTTTAGGACGATTTGAATCCACTTTCAAGGAAATTCAAAAGTGAAAAACGTGTTTTTCGTAAAAAAAATCTGTAAAAAACCTCTACGAAGAAATTGGCTGAACAGACGATTCTGAAAATTCAGCTATATACCTAACTTTTTGCGCTTTATCTTTTAGTTATTAAAAGCAACATAGCTTTCTGTGGACCAAAGCGTCTTCATCTCTCTCCCTCGATTCCCATAACGATCAGAATTTTTCTTTTACCTCGATTCCCATAACGATCAGAATATTTCAATTTCAAAATTTCTGGTGCCATGTAAGCTATTGTGCCAACAAAATGAAGGCGTACGAGTTGATTCGGGTGGATCCTTTTGATAACTCCAAAATCTCCAATTTTGAGTAGAAAGTCCTTGGTCACAAATATGCTAAAAAGCTTTTCAATATGACTTTTTTTATATCTTAACTAGTAGTTTTGTAGAGAAAATAGTCTAAAAGGAACTGGTGAATGCATTCATTTGATTGAAACTGAAGCCAATAATCGCAATTTTTCATTTTTCTTTTTCATTGGTTTATTTGGGTTCTTAGTAATATTAGGGGTTTGCAAAAGAAACTGCGTATTATACGCAACGTTCAAACACCTCGAAAATTAATAATAAAAGACTTTATTCCAAAAGGTACTCGCCAAAATTATCAACTATATTTTTCCATTTTTTACGTAGACTTCGGATGCCTGATTCGAAAGATTCCGGATCTTGTGACGCGAAATAGTCTTGCACCCAAATTTCGACTTCTTGGTAATTGTTAAACTGTTGATTTGCAAGGGAGTGTTGCATAGATCGGAACAAGTGGCAATCTGAAGGGGCGATATCAGGGGAATATGGCGGATGAGGCAGAAGATTCCAGCCTAATTCTTCTATGGTGTTTTGCGCCAAGTTTGATGTGTGTACCCGGAAATTGTGAGCGAGTAAATGGATTGTCTTTGGATTAACACCTCTTTCTCGTAGAATTTCATCAACTTTCTTCAGCTGTTCGGCGTAGCTTTGAGAAGTTATAGTTTTTGAAGATTTTTGTAGTTTAAAATAAACGATTCCTTTCATATTCCAAAAGACCGACAGCATAACTTTCTTTCTGTGAAGTTTTGGATGTGATGTCGGAATCGGCCTTTCTCCTTTGCTCAACCATTGTCTTTTGCGTGTTGAATTATTGAAATATATCCACTTTTCGTCCATCGTCAACATGCTTTCAAAAAAAGCACTGCCCGTAGCCTTTTTCAATAAAATCCGAGACAATAAAACTCGATCGGCTTTGTTTTCAGGGAACAATTCATGTGGGACCCATTGGCCACAACGATTCCTTTTTCCAATAAGCAAAAGGTGTCGGGAAATTGTGCTCTTATCGCATTTAAAGCATTCGGCTAATTCGGACAAAGTTTGAGTTGGATCCGACTCGACAACCTCGAGCAACTCCGCATTATCGAGGACAACAGGACGATGTCCATGGGGCTCGTCTTCCAAGCCCTCATCTCCTTCACGAAAACGCTGGAACCATTCCTGACAACTTCTTTCACTCAAAACGTTTTCTCCAAATGCTTCACAAAGATTCCGGTGCGACTCCAATGCTGATTTCTTCATTTTAAAGTCATAGAGAAGGCCGGCCCGCCAAACGCGCAGAATTTTTGATCCGTCATCTTCAACAACTAAAATTATTTATAATTCAATGGTCAAACAAATGTGAAAATCAGTAAAATAAATAAGCGTTATCAACACAATAGAATAAAATTTAAACTGGGTTAGAGCACTTTCAAATAGAGAAAATATTGTTCCGGAAAGTCATGCGCAGTTTCTTTTGCAAACCCCTAATAGACAAGGCTTAGGCAAACCGTGATCGAAACAGTCGGTCAGTCAAAAAACGAAGGAAATGCTTCGCTATATCCAAATCATTTTCTTTCTACAGGTTGGCTAGTCAAATTTCTCATTTTACTTATCTTAGTGTGGCGTGCTGATCAGTTTCATCGGTTTCCCATCATTGGCGATGGCGCTTAGTCTCGCCAATTTTGTGCCCATCGAAAATATTGGTGACTGATATTTACACAAAGACAACGAAAGTGTTGATCTCAATTTTCAGTAATCTCTTCACTGTCTTTGATCTACACCTTGCATTCATTGCTAAATAGCATCATTTTGATCTCAAGCACGAAAGTTTATCGAGCCTACGTGATCGATTGTCTTTTTGGTGCCCGAAGTGGTGAGCTTTGAAGACCCACATCACACAGACACGTTTAGGTAAAATCATGACGATAAAATAAATGAGATGCTACGTGAATGCTCGATAAACTCTTTGTTTTGGTTAATACAACACAAATACTCCAGAATATTGTGTTCCTCTCGGTTAATGCGTTTCCTAAAGCGTGCTCTCAAAAAAAACCAGACAAAAGTCATTTTCTAAATAGCAAATGAAACCAATTTTAAATAGACTATGCATGCAGCGCATTGGAAAAAATCGGAAACGTGCCGCGAACTCCACAAAGCTAATGTGATTGCGTGTATCGAAGATTTGGATACAAACGACAAAGCTTTGTTAATGCCTAGATTGGAAAATGTAGTTTTTATAAGAAAAAGATACATTACTGAACTTTGCACTAGCTGAATCCAATATTTCGCTTAATCAATTGCAACATAGTATTAGGTTGTCCCATAAAAACCTAGAGATTTTTTGTTTTGATCCCTACTCGCTCCCAACACAACGTTTTGTATTTTTCTTTTTTCTTTTTTCTTTTTCATGATTTAAGATTTTCATGATTTAAGATTTAAGATTTCTAGAATGTGGAATGAGATCACTTCCTGGTTTAATTTCACGATTACTTCCATGAAATCTGTTTTGATCATTTCCGGACGAATCTGGAGAGCGATTTTTCCGGTAAAGCCACGATCAGCTAGCTCTAGAAGAGGATTGTTGGTCTTTGGTCTTTCCTACCCGAAATGATTCCGACATGTTGTTTTCCTGAATTGAAAGTTGGATCCACCACCGCTAGATCACCAATTTTATTCTCAGCCAGCCATTGGATCTCGTTGAAAACTCTGAAATGATCACATTTATAATAGAAACTGAAGGAAATGACTAGATATGGATAATAGATGCCATTTACCGTAATTGTTCAAAATTCCTTCTTCTCAACGCTTCTCCCCCGAGATCCGTTTCTCGATGTTGACAAAAAGAGCATCGAAATGGACATCCCCTTTGTGTTTCCCACCGACTGAAATGTTGTGGAGGGATTAGACCGGAAAGGATTGGGGAAGGAAGGGATTCCAAACCAGCACGGGCAACTCGATTGTCTAGAAAAGGGTGATGAATGAAAAGGAAACTAATCGTAAGCAAACTTCTGTAAAAACTCTTCATATACTCACCATCTGCTTGTCCAGCAAAGTGAAGCCCAGCAATTTTCGGATATTTCTCTTTTGACTGAAGATATTCGAGTAGACAATTCTCTGCATATCCTCGAATGAAAATATCAGCTTCTTGATAATGTTTCTCGAGATTTGACTTCAAATAGCTGACTTGTGGACCACCAATGATAATGTTTCCTGGAGAACTGAACTATCTTAGCTGCTTGTAAACTTGTACCTGGAAACTTGTTGTCTTTTAGCTTTTTGATGATCTTCTGTACATATGGTTCATTCCACACAAACGCTCCAATTCCAAAATCGGTGTGGGAATCGGAAAATTTGAAAGCGAAATCGACAACTTGATCAGAATCGAAGGTGTCATTGTTGACATTCCACGATTTCTCGATTACGTTGACACCATTCTTGAGAAGATTTGCAAGGATTGAGGCATGACCTAGGGAATCAACTGTTTTCGGAACTGATGAATAAGATGTTGAAATGATTCTGGGTTTTTGAACGTGAAACTTTCTTCGAAGCTTGATGGTTTGAAGATGATATAATAAAAGCTACAGTATTGGTTTCACATACAGTAATCTTTAGTATTTTGTTTATTCCGGTATGTTTTGTAAATCTTTAGAATTTCAAGCTAAGATTATGATAATTGCCTTTTGATTTGATTACCTAGAGACATTGGGGGATCTTTCGGACGAGTCCAATCTAAAGCTGTCAAAATGAGTCGTCTCATTCAGTAAAATAAGATGAAAAGATGAAGTTCTTGGCAAGAATTTGGCTGTGAACCAAAACAGTTGCAGAATATAAATGAACATAAAGATCGCCTAAGCACCGATTGCATTCCTTTGTGCGTTTTCTCCTTCGCTTATCTTTTGTCTCTTTCAGCTCCTTTCCCCTTTCCACCTCAAATTGTATCGCATAAGCCTGCATTTTTTGAAAATTCAAAAGATTGCTAAGAAAAAAATGAATTGTGCAATAAATTTGAAAAATCTTTCTAAAAGTTTAATGCCAAAATTTAAAGAAAATGAAATACTTGGTAAGCAAAGAAGCTGAGAAAATAGAAAAGAAAAGAAAATTAGATTGTCAACTTGAAAGTTAGTACACTCGTATTTTCCATGAAACATAATATGAATTGAATTAGAATTCTCTAAATAAAAGTTATATATTATCTAATTTAAGAAATGCTTAAGCAAATTTGGGTAACTTTTGAAACAAATTTGAGCAGAAATTGAAGTTTTTCTGAAAATTCTTTAAACAGACGTACAACTAAAGCAATTAGACAAATCGAGCTGAAAATTTTGCCAAGAATTTCAAGTCTAAAGGTCTTTTATTTCTTTTGAAATCTCCAATCTTCCGCTTCAACTACTTAGATGATAAAGACTTAAATGATTCCAACAACTACTCCTGGAAATGACTCATTAGAAATAAGAGCAACTATAGACACGTCTACTTACTCTGAATTATGTAGAAAAAAACTAATTTCAGATAACGGCATCGAATGCTTCGCCGCCTAGGCGGGAGCTCGGGTTCACTCTGGAAACCGAAGAATCCCCATTCCCTCGAATATTTCAAGTAAGTTCATGAATATCTTCTACCAAACTATCCGATTTTTACCCATTCAGATATCTCCAAAACGTACTACAGAAAAATGAGAAGTTAACGGAACCAAATCGAAAGATCATCGTAGAAGCACTTCGAGCTATTCCTGAAATCCTCATATGGGGAGATCAAAACGATGAAAGCGTTTTTGAATATTTATTCATTGTTTTCTAACGTAATACCAATTTAGCTTCTTCCACGAAAGACAAATGCTTTCCCATTTTCTTCAAATTACCGAACAAGAAAACAAGAACAAGTCTTTTTGTTTCGGTACAATTACTTCAAACGGGAACAATAAACTCAACATCTCGACGGATTTCGACAAGAAGAAAGATCTTGATTTGGAAATTGAAATTGTTGCAAAAAGACGTTGATTTTGAAATCATTCATTGATCTAGAGGATACTCAAAAAGTTTGCTCTTCTCGTATTTTCAATCCATTGCTTTGTCAACGTCGATCATTTGTCATTGATTTTACAGAATCAAAATCTAGGCAGGAATCGCTATCAATCCCGTTTACGATGAGGCTCTAGCTATAGCCAGTCAATTGAACCCAAAAGATGAAGCTAAACAGCAACAATGTCTCGAGAAATTGTCATGGAGTTACAGCTACCAGAGAAGAGCTGTTAAATCAGCTGTTTGTGATAAAGTAAGTTACACAAGAATATCCATCATTGTTTCAGATTGGAAACAAATGTCAAACGTCGATCTTCAATTTGGGGCATAGATTTTGTTTTCTCGGTTTTGGACACTCTTTTCAGAGTGAACAAGTTTTTCACCGCTCGAACCAGTTAGGTTGAAAAAGATTTCAGAAAAATGAAAAATTGCTTGATTCTCGGTTTCATCAACTAGAATTTCTTCAAAGGTTCCATTACAACGGATTGATTTCAAAAGATACTTTTGATCATTTCTCCTTTTAGCGTTATTTTGTAAGCTTTCGTTGCCTAAAGTTTTTGCAACATCCAGATTTGACACACCTTGCTTTTACAGCAACTCACCCACCTCTAGAACCACAACTCTTATTTTGCAAGCATCTAATGCATTCACACGTTCTTTATAACTTCCCTTTGTACATCTGAACATTTCTAAATGTTCAGTGGTTAAGTGGATCCAACTCACTTTTTACATTGTTTTTATTTACAAAAAACTACAAGTCAATCGTAGTACAAGCGCTTTACCTCGAAAATGTTTGCTGTAACACCATACAATGAGTGATAATTTGGAAACTTCCTAAATATGTGAGAAAAATAGATGGATTTTTTCAACCTCTTCGTCAACAGCCAAACTCGAGAGAATCTCGAGAGCCATATAACCAAAAGTTCCAACTTGTAGGCCTGACTGAATCTTTGAATTTTTTAACTACTCCGAAGTCGCCGAGTTTGATCATGTAAAAACAATTGAGAGAAAAAGCTATTTTATAACTATTTCAGTTTTTTAGAACGAATCACAAACTTAGTCGGGTTGATGTCCCGATGCACTTCTCTTTTCTCACCCAAATACACCAAAGCCAAAAAGGATTTGGTGCGTCCATTTTGCTATTGTGGCAATCGAGTAAAAAAGCTTTTCGTCGAAAATAACTAAATCTCCAACAAGTACTTTTATTCATGAAGCACAAAGCTATCGTAGAAATCATTTCCTTTCTTGGGTACACGGAGACCAAGAAAACCCCCAATAATCATTGGTTATTGCCGATTCGTTGCCCCGGGTGTTTTATTTGTTGAATTGAGGCCCTTTGTCGAAATAAAAACAACCGAGCCGTTTTTGTGACTCCCCGGGGATAATTGTGGGTGCAAAGTTTATGTGAAAAATTTAAAGTCAGATTTTTGAAAAATTTCTGATGCTATGGATTCAAGCTGGAATGTTGGCCAATCTCAGTGGATTTATGCATGTGCCGGAACGGGAATCGGCTTGAATTTCCTGCTTCTATATTTGATTTTCACTGATTCGAATGTGAGTTTGCATAAACAATATAAAACTGAACCCTATTACAGCATGGCAAAGATGGATATCGTCGCATGTTGGCCATCGTCAGTTGTTACAATATTTACTACGCTGTTGTGCATTGCGCGATGGAGGTGGTGAGTAAATTTTGCCAAAGCTAGGTATAAAGGAAAGGAGCTAGGAAGAATGAAGAATGAATGATGCAAATTAGCTCAGACTTTACTCTAACGCTGAACGGTTTCCCAAGCTTGTTCAAGACCTGAGACTTGATACAAAGGTTTTGAGGGTGAAAGAGTTAAGAAGAATGTGAGGGGCTAGAGTGACTTCCAGAACAGCCATACACTATGTAAATTAGCTCAAAAATTTAATCTAACAGTAAACAACGTCCCAATCTTGTACTCAAACTGTTCCTCGATGGAAAGCTTTTGAAAGTGAAGGAGTTAAGAAGAGTGAGAGGGACGATCAAGTGAGTTACAGGACAGCGATATCCTTATGAAATGGATCGAATCTTCGATCCAAGCACTGAATAGTTCCCCAATCTTGTTCTTGAGCTGATACTGATACAAAGATTTTGAAGCAAGAAGAGTTAAAAATGGAAAGGGGGCTAAAGTGACTTCCAGGACAGACATAGCATAATGGGATGGATCGAAACGTCAAGCTGAACACTGAATAGCTTCCCAATCTTGTTCGGGAGCTGATATTTGATAAAAAGCTTTTGAAGGTGAAGGAATTAAGAAGAATGTGAGGGGCTAGAGTGACTTCCAGAAAAGCCATACATTATGTAAATTAGCTCAAAACTTTAACCTAACACTGAACAGCTTTCCAATCTTGTTCCGAGTTACTTTATACAGATTTTTAAATCTGTATAAAAATGAGTGAAAAAGAAAGAGAAGGAGCTAGAGTGAGTTCCAGAACAACCATGGCATGAAGAAAATAAGCATGAAACTTTAACTAAACACTAAAAAGTTCCCAATCTTGTTCTGAAGCCTGTTACTGGCACAAAACCTTTGAAGGTGATGGGGTTAAAAATGAGAAGGGGCTAAATTGAGTTCCAGAACAGCCATACATGATGTAAATTGGCTCAAAACTTTAACCGAACACTGAACAGCTTCCCAATCTTGTTCCGAGTTTACGCTTGACTTACGAAATTTTCTTCAAACTTTCTCAATGCAAAACTTTCTCGACTTCCGATCGCATTCAGGGAATCCTGATCGATTCAAGTGGATTTCTCGCCTTCAGTTATTCTTGTGCCCGTTTCGGCTACTGGGTCTCGTTTTGTGCCATCCAGGTTTAGATTTTAAAGATTTTGAATGAAAAATTAAACAATGTTTTTCAGCTCTACAGTATTTCTTTTGTCATGTCCCTATTGCTCTTAACAATTCACTGCCTTTATCGCTATGTGAAAATCTCTGGGTATCTAAAAAATCTTCATCAACAATTTGAAAAGTTTAGGAAGTTTAAAAATCTCTTCTCGAGATGGTCTTATCTGATTTCTTTGATTCTAGTTCATATTTTGTTGGGTGTTCTAGATGTTTTCTTCACAACATTAACAATGAGGGTAAGCAGTTATGCTGAAAAATAGAAACACATCCTTCCTGGCACACTTCCGTTCAATTTTTAGCCAAGCCCCGAAAGAGATGAAATCAGTCGAGTGGCATTGTTGCAACGCTACAATTTGAGCATCGACCAATTGGGATATTTGGGGCCAGTGTACAAGGTTTGATAAAAGGAAACTCTACTTAAAAATAGAATTTCAGCTAACTAACATAAGTGGCTCTTGGGTGTATGTCTGGCCGAGTATCATCGGCACAATGAGTACAGTGACTCTACAAGTGATCGTCTATTGCGCAACTTGTGTAGGCGGGGTTCAGCTGTGAGTCTTTCTAAAGAAAACTTGAGTCGAATCAAAATTTAGATACATTTTTGTGCGAAAAGCCCTTGTCAGCAATCGATCAAAGTCGATGAACATGCAACTTTTGCGTTTATTGATGATACAGGTAAAAGAGCGATCTCTCAACCAAAGTCTAGTTTTCCAGGCAATCACTCCACTCATTTTTGAGTATATCCCATTTTTTGCGACATTGTTCGGTGGATTCATTGGTTAGTCGTTAAAATTTTTGTTTTGAATGTGTTTTTCAGGACTTCCCTTGGACGAGGCTTCGTTTTACATCCCAATTTTGGTCTCCTGTTATTCAGCCTCAGAGGCGACAATGACAATTTTTGGTTTTACAGTGAGTCTTTGAAGTGGAAAAACTTTCAAATCCATCAGCTATTTAGATATATCGCGAAAGGCTCCTCAGAGTGGGTTCTTTGCCTGCGAAGGCAATTCGGGCATCAAAAAAGGAAAGCCCACCACCTATCAGTTTGCGATCGAAATCTCTTCCAGTTATACACAGATCGTCAACTAATGGGCAACTTAATAAATGATTTATGTAGTAATTTTTTTTTCTTTTTTTTATATTTATGATTGATCGGATGCATCGCTCCAAGTTTTTCTTTTATTGTTTGATCATGATTATTTACCGAATCGTAGATCTCACCGATAATCAATTTGCTCACAACGCCGGTAACCACGCTCGTCGCGAGACCAATCTGAAATAGCTTAATCTTAATTGTACCCGTTTTGGTATTTCTGTTTTGGTATTTCGTAAATTCAGCAATCACGACTTATGCAACCTTTGCACTCAATACATTTTAGACCACCAAAAAACCAAACAAAAAGATTGGGAAGTTTTTCGTTGTTGGGCCAAAGTTTTGAACTAATTTGTGTCTTGTTATTGCTATCTGGAACTCACTCTAGTCCCTGTTATTCCTCTCGACTCCTTTACGTGCAAAAGCTTTCGATCAAGTATCAGTTCGGGAACAAGATTGGGAAGATATTCAGTATTTTGCTTAATGTTTCAATCCATCTTATCATACAGTGCCTATCCTGGAACTCATTCTAGCACCTCTCATTCTTCTCAACTCTTTTGCCTTTAAAACCTTCGTATCGAGTATTAGCTCTTGAACAAGATTGGGACGTTGTTCGGTGCTGGATCAAAGTTTTAAGGTGATTTACATAATATATCGCTGTTCTGAAACTCACTCTAGCCCCTCTAATTCTTTTCAACTCTTTTGCCTTTAAAACCCTCGTATCGATTATCAGCTCTTGAATAAGATTCAGACGTTGTTTAGTGTTAGATTAAATTTTTGAGCTAATTTACATAGTGTATGGCTGTTCTGGAAGTCACTCTAGCCCCTCACATTCTTCTTAACTCTTTCACCCTCAAAACCTTTGTATCAAGTATCAGCTCAAGAACAAGATTGGGATAGTTGTTTAGTGTTAGATTAAAGTTTTGAGGTGATTTACATCAGGTATGGCTGTCCTGGAGCACACTCTAGCCTCTCTAATCTTTCCCAAACCCTTCACCCTCAATAGTTTTGTATTGCGTATCAGTTTGAAAACGGGGAATTGAGGGCAAAGATGATTAAGAAAGAAAAGTAGAGAAGATAGAACGGGCGCTATAAAACAAAAGAAGAATTACAAAAAAGAAAAACTACCGTTAGCAGAACTCTGGGCTTGAGAAGAGAGAGGGAAAAGGAAAAATGACAAACGGTGGGACAAATTTTGCACGGTTACGGCAGCGTAAGTGCAAAATAGAATTGAATTGGCTACGGTAGTGCGCACAATTTAAGAAGGAACAATAATAGAAGATCAAAATACTAGCTTATCACATTGAATGCTGGCTGATGGTTATTCACAGGTGATGCCAATTGGGTGAAATTCCGTTCCACGGATGGGGCTTCTTCATGCGAGACGTTGTCTGGTTTGTAACTCTCAGAAACAGTTGTTTCTGTCTTTTCTCTCCACTCTGCCCGTCTGACGCTAGCGAGAAAAGAACAGAAAAAAGAGCTCCTTTCCTTTCCCTGTCACTATGATTCATTTCTTTGCATCCATTCCACATACACACAAAATACGCTTTCTCCTCTTAATTCCCTTTTTACATTCCGAATTCAGTGTTTCCTTTGAATTTTAGCATTGCAGATGCCGAAAGCCAAACTCACCGACTTGTTGAGTTCATTTCGACGGGAATCCAAACACCTTCAAGCTGGAGAAACAGCAAAAAAGGGCAACTCTCCTTCCGTTGAACAGAGGTGAAACAAAAGTTATGCTAAATAAATTATGCATTAGACAGATGTTCTTCTGTTAGCCAAGCAAACTTTTATTTTACATTTTGCGACTGGAAACTTTAGCAAAGCCTTTGGGCGAGTTTTGGAATCTCCATTAAATTTCCGTTTCTCTACATATCAAATGTCAACAATATAAATTTAGCGCAACGGCTGGATCGGTTCCAGCTTGCTCACTTTCCGTTCAACACGACGATCAGCCGTCGACACGTGTTAATAAGTGGACAAAGCGGCTTTGGAATTTTGGACGCCAAAAGAAGGTTAATTTTAGAAGAAAGTTAAATTGTTAGCAAAATCACAATGCTTTTGCCAACAATTTAACTTTCCAGTTCACTTTTCCAGGCGGGAAAACTCGTGAAAGGAACGCTCGAAGTGCCGCTAGCCGGAAACGCCTTCATCACCCACCGGTCGCCCAGTGCATCAGAGACGATTTGCGAAAAAGGCCTAGTGCATTGGAACAATGCGGCAACGGTGATCAGCGCCTTTTTCCGAGTCAGCCACCCTGGCAACTTGAGCCTGGGCGTGAAAGCAAAAGCCGCAACGAGGAGCACGATAAAAGTCTGCTTCAACGGAACCGCCAAAGACATCAGCCTCAACGGAACATCTTTTAAATATTATCATGTCGGCGATTTCCCGATTTCCACTCCGGGTTATATCAAGGTGGACATTCAAGGCGTGGGTGAAAGTCATACAAATTTCGGCGAACTTTCCCATATTGTTGCATCAGGAGAGGCTGTTTCGAGCCAATGCATCTACTCGAATAACCCAGAATATTACTATTGGGCACGCCGGGGACCGTCTTGCCACCTGAACTACACGATTCCAACAGACGAACACATCAGTTATTATTACAACGAATTAGTGGTCCCGGAAGGCCACGACCGAATCGGCTCCTACTTCATGGCGATCGGTTTCACCGAGGGGTATTTCGGCGTTCAGGTGAACTCGGAGTGCGAGAGGCGAATACTCTTCTCCGTGTGGAGTCCGTGCGAGACGAACTGCCCAAAAGATGTTCGTAAGGACTATCGAGTCACCCTGAATAAGGCTGGTCAAGAAGTGCACACCGGGGTGTTCGGCGGTGAGGGCGTCGGAGGGCAAAGCTACCTCAAATCTCACTGGATTGCCGGCAGAACCTACAAATTCTTGCTCAACGCGCGGCCGGACAACAGCGGCAACACGGATTATACCGCTTGGTGGGCACCGGGAAACGGGGAATGGAACTTGCTTGCCAGCTGGAAACGCCCAAAAACCAGCACGTATCTGAAGGGCTTCTACAGCTTTGTCGAGAATTTCAACCCCGACTATGGGCATGAGCACCGGAAAGTCGAATTCGAGAACCAGTGGGTGAGAACGGTTTCCGGAAAATGGCTTCCCGTATCGGAGGCTCAGTTCAGCGTCGACGCCACTTACAATAAACAACAACGTGTGGATGCCGCCGGTGGAACGAATGGAACATCGTTCTTTCTGGCTAATGGTGGCTTTTTCAGTCACTCCGTCCCTCCAGGCAGCTCTTTCTCCGTGCCGTGCCCCAATCAACCACCAGAGATCAGCCTTGGAAATGGCTGCTCCCGTTGCCGACCCGATCTCCCTTCAATCGCGATGAGCGCTCAACGGACATGTCTGTGCACGGCTTTTCTTTGGTGAGTAGCAAATTTCATTATTAAAAAAGAATTGCTGTCATTGCAGAGCAAAAGTGTTAAAAGCCTTTCACAAGTGTCGGGCCCCGATCGCCGACAAGGATCGAATCTTCAGTGTGCCCGGAGACGGATATCAGGAAATGTTGGCTCCTGTTCGCAAAGATGTTATTAGGTTGGAAAGAAAGTTCTCGGAAAAAGTTTGACTGGAATTTCTTAAAAACGAATCCACCAATTCGAGAACATTTTCTTCTATTATTTACTAGTCGACTCCAAGAAATTACTCGTAAAAAATGAGTGCAGCTTTTCCTTAAATATTAGAGAATTTTGAAAAAGTATCATTTTCCAGCTTAAATTCAGATCACTTTTTGCACCACAAAAAGAATTCCTTATGAGGTAAAGCTAGGGTAAATGAGCAATAAGCTCTATAATCTCTATTTTTAACCAAAAATTTTTTACAGAGAAGCTATAAAAAATATTTTTTTGGTGTCATCTTCTTGGCACTAAGTATTTGCTAAAATAGATGATTCTGAAAAGTGAAAGCATTAGATAAAATTTGCCTTAATCACAAATTTTCCCTATTTTAAGTACTTGATTTGAGGTTTTGAATGAGACCCATTGCCTATTAACCCATTAAAAACTTGTCTAAAGACTGGTCACTCAAAAAAGTGACCAAGTCACTTCAGCTAAAGAAATCGCTTATTTTTTTTAACTGAAGTCCACTCTGATTTTTTTAAGCTTATCAAAAAATCTGGGAAGAATTCATGCTTGGTTTTTGAGAAATCACGGTGCAAACTTTTTCTACAAACTTTTTTGCCAACTTAATACTTGAATTAATAACAATAAGTATCTATTTATGACGGTACTCATTGGAAAAGTTGTTTCCTCATAATCCCAGACACTTTCAGCTTATTCAACGTCGATGGCTCTAATTTGTGCTTGGAGCAACAGGGAAACCTGCGAGGAGCGTGGCCCGAAGGGAAGTCCGTCGAATAAAATTTGGTTGTATTTGCCAAGCAGCAAATGAACTTTTACAAAAATGTAACAAACTGTGCAATGAACAAAGACAAGAAAACTTTCAAAATCGTTGAAACGTGCAAAATTGTCGAGGAATCGACTTTTCTCTCTTCAACATCTTGGCTTATCAACAGCATCGCATGTTGTAGCCAACTGCAATTGTTCGGAGAGCTTCTTTCTGTCGAGAGAAACGTCTAGAAAGCGACAAAGTTTTGAGAAGAAAGCCCTTGCATTCATTTTTTCAACTCTGATAGCCGTGTAATTACTGTATTGATGTGCTACAACGGCAACGACTGTAATTGAGTTACTTGAAACATGAATGAAATATTACATTTGAAGATGACTAGTTGTATTGTGTGGTATGAGTTCCACCTTGTGTAGAGCTTGGTTTGAGAAAGTAGGGAAGTCTCTTCACCAATAGCTTTCGGAAAACTAAACAGCCTGTTTCCTTTAAGATTGTGGAAGAGATACTATACAACAACATCAGAAAACGTAAAATGTTCAACAAAAGTCAAAAATTCTCCATGGAATCAAATTCTTTCTTGTAAATTGCTTCAAATCCGTGCTGAAGTTGGAAAATATAGAAATTTCTAGGAAAACTTTCATTTTGCCGTACTTTTTTTTCATCGATTTGGTCAATATTTCATGTATTGAGCATTTCTTTGAAAATTTCACCATAAAAATCACAAATTCTTTCATTTTTAAGGTTGCGATTGGATTAAGATTTTGAAAATTATTCGCTAGATTGGTTTAAGAAATTTTTCAAACATGCACCATTCAAAATGACATAAAAACTTCATTGTTAATGCTCCGAGAATCCTCCTGAAAACTCTCAAATTTGACTTTATTCTTTATAAAAATTGTGGATATGAGAATTTCAAAGACTACGTGACGAAAATATTGGATTTGAATGGAAATTCATCAATTTCGACAGCTGTTCACACAAAAATTCACATGTTTCAGTGGCTTTTCGATCGAAAAATCAACGAGACGAGAAAAATGATCTTAGAGAATAAGGATATCACTGAAGTAAAGATAATTTCAAATTATGAAGCACAGATTTTGAAAGATTCTTTAAGAAAAAGTATGATGAGATGAAAATTATCGATCGGAGTGGATCTACGGGACTTGAAGGGATCGATTTGAGACTTCCATTTGAATACAAAACTGCTTTTTTTATCGTTCCATGTTGTCCAAGATGTCCAAGATGGAAATTCATCAATTTCGACAGCTGTTCACACAAAAATCCACATGTTTCAGTGACTTTTCGATCGAAAAATCTTTGACGAGACGAGAAAATTTTTTGGAGCTTTGGTGTATCTCAAAGCACGAAATATTATTCACCGGGACATTTAACCAGAAAAGTAAATTTTCAAATATTCCATCAACAACTAAGAACCCAAATAAACCAATGAAAAAGAAAAATGAAAAATTGCGATTATTGGCTTCAGTTTCAATGAAATGAATGCATTCACCAGTTCCTTTTAGACTATTTTCTCTACAAAACTACTAGTTAAGATATAAAAAAAGTCATATTGAAAAGCTTTTTAGCATATTTGTGACCAAGGACTTTCTACTCAAAATTGGAGATTTTGGAGTTATCAAAAGGATCCACCCGAATCAACTCGTACGCCTTCATTTTGTTGGCACAATAGCTTACATGGCACCAGAAATTTTGAAATTGAAATATTCTGATCGTTATGGAAATCGAGGTAAAATTCGACATCTTATCTATCTTCTTTAGCATTTTTTCCTTGAAAAGATTATGCGAAGAATTAATTCCGATTTTCGTTAGAATGCACGAATTGCATGTTTTTTCCCGCACTTGCTCGTTTCTGATTTCGCTTTACAAGAGTTTTGCTACAAATTCGCTTTTCATTCCTTGTTGATAAGTGAAAAGATGAGTTTCACATAGGTGGAATTGATTAATTTACTTGATTTGACCATACACAATATCGAAGAAGTTGAGAAAACTTTTACAAGAATAAAACAGTATAAATTTCGTTTCCTTGGGGAGTCGAGAAATATTTGGTGTGAGGATCTTTTCTCAAATGTTGCCTTGAAAAGGGATCTCAGTGAAGTTCAGCCATACAATCTTTTGGATATGACAGGACGAGAAATTGCGCAAGAAAATCGTACATTCACCATCGGTCTCGAGCCCATTCGTCGCGCTCTACATGCAAAAAGAGAATCCATCAATTTTTACTCGATTCAAGAACGTAAAAACAAATTCGACTTCTACGATTCTGTAAACGCATTTTTCCAAAGATCCGAGCCTCTTTTTTATGTTCACAATTTTTCGGCTCCTAAACGCCAGTATGAGTACATTATCAGGTCAGCAATTGTACTGACAATTGTACTGACGTTTTTAGCCTTAATTTTATCCAATGCTTTAACTGTTCAGAATCACCTATTGAATTAGCAAAAACTCAATGCTAAGAAGATGACACTAAAAAAGATTTTTTGAAATACAGCTTCTCTGTAAAAAATTTTTGACCAAAAATAAAGATTATAGAGCGTATTGCTCATTTATGCTAGCTTTACCCCATAAGGAATTATTTTTCTCGTGCAGAAGTGAACTGAATTTAAGCTGGAAAATAATCAGTTATCAAAAATCCCTAAAATTTTAAGGAAAAGCTGCACTCTTTTTTGTACGAGTAATTTCCTGGAGTCGACTTGTAAATAATAGAAGAAAAAGTTCTCGGCATTGGTGGATTTGTTTTTAAGAAATTCGAGTCAAACTCTTTCCGAGAACTTTCTTTCCAACCTAATAGCAAAATCCACAGGTAAAAGGTTGCGATGTGCTGAAAATACCTTGTTTCATTTATATGCTGCTTGACTGATGTGATTCGAAAAACAAAAATGATTTCACGTAAAGACAAGGTCAGCTCAAATGAAAAAACGATCTTCTTTGATAAAAAGAGACAGTCGTTTGGCTGGCGTAAAAGAATTGATCCTCGAGACACTTTTCGATTCTCCATTTCAATTTGATCCAATTTAAGCAATTTGTTCTCCAGTTTTCCTGATCAGTCCTTCAAATTTCAATGTATCTTCCAATTCACTGTATTCTTTTTCTTTTTCTCCACATTACTGCCATAAGAATACGCATCTCCAAGACCTCCACCCGCAACAACTATCCACCGCCGATCAAAAAAAGTTTACCCATTGACATCTCAAGTCATCATTTCTTGATCGACCGATCCCCACCCGGGGTTGTCAAAAAGGGGTAACCAATTTAGAACCTTGTTATATTCTATGGTATTTAGTGGACAAAAAGCCGGCGAAGTACCCAAGTATGACTTCTCCGATGATAGCCCCAGCAAAAAAGAAACGATCGAGGTACATAAGCCAAGAAAGTTTTTTTGAGATCATCTTACTATGTTTTTTTTGCTTATAAGCCATCTATATTACTAAAGAATGATTTTTCAGGTCATCAATGAAGATGAAGTATATCCACACAAGTACATCGCGGCGCCTTCAGCCACAACAACTCAGCCAAGATTGGTAATGACAAAATTTAAGAACAATCAACAAAATACTCAAAGGCTTTGAAGAAGTTTCACTAGATTTTAGTTCCTGGTCTCCTAGCAACAATCTAGCCCCTATGTTATGTTATTCTTTAGGTTTCGATTGAGGCAAAAGTTGAAACACCTTCTATCTCACCTACAACAGCAACGATTAATGCAATTAAACAAAAAAATGAAAGAGAGTATCAATACAAAACAAGATCTGACTACGATTCAAAAGATGATAGTTTTTTGGTTAGTTTGGTTAGTTTTTTGCGAGTTTAAACATTTAGCATAAAGTTGATTTTAGTCTTTGCTCATTGCTACTTTCACTATATTGCTGATCATCGTTATTGTGATTGTTTCGCTCAAATATTGCTGCCTCTTGAGAATCAGGTAAGGATAGATGGTGCTCTTTGTTTATAGAAAGTTTTAGGATAAAGAGGAGAGAGGAGATAATTCTTTTAGCTGATGAAGAGGTAAGTTGAGAAAGCAACAAATTTCACCAAAGCATTTCTTAAGTCAGTGATGTTGCGCTTCATTGGAAGTGGTAGATTTGGGCAAGTCTACGAGTTGGTCGGACAGAAACCGTGAGTATTCAGAGAAAGAAACGGAGCCAAGGGAAAGGAATTTAGAGCAGCTGTCATCAAAATCATGAACGCTTCACCGAAATCCTACAAAACCGTTGAAGATGAGTACAAACATTTGAAATTGATGAAACATCCCAATGTGGTCCGCTTGTTGCAAATGGAAAGAATGGAGAAGAGAGGCGAAGTCGGTATTGTGATGGAGTACTGTCAACGGGGAGATTTGAAAAAATGTAAGTCGAATTTGATGATTGAGATTCTGATACAATGAGACTCAAAAGATAAGGAATACATAATCTTAGTATTATTGGATCAAACGATCGTCTACTCGATGAAAACGGTGTACTATTGGACGGTCGAGCTGTTGGATGCACTTCAGTACATCTTCAAGACACACAAGGTCATTCATCGGGATATCAAACCTCAGAAGTAACACATGATGTTCTCGCCAATTTATCGATATAATAGTGTTTTTATCACCGATAAGTGGTGTTTGAAAATTGGCGACTTTGGCCTTGCCAAATTCATCCAACAGACACAGACGGGCACTTTTGACGGAACTCTTCGTTACATGAGTCCATTGCAAAGGGATGTTAGCCAAGATGGTGCCGAGTCTTCAAGCGGTCGACTTTTGGTGAGGCAACGAAACAAATAACTTATAGGGTTGGTGGATATGATTCGTTTTTTGAAACGAAATTTTTCTTCAATGAACAACTTCAAATCATCCGAGATATTTGCCATTATTTTGTATGATTTGTGCCCATTTTACTGGCAGAAGTCAACTGGCTCTCTAGTAGAAAATTCTTAATATTAGTTGAACACTAGAGACCGTTGTGTCCTTGTAGAAATTCCTACAACATAACGTGTCGCACATCTCCAGGTTGTAGATTTTCAATAGTTAGAGCAAAGTAAAGTATTAGGTACGGAAAAAATTAATTTCGTATTTTTTGACTAAAGTTCAAACGTTCATAAAATTTTTATTTCAAAAGCAATTTAATCAAAGTAAAAACCAGTAGAATCTATACATGATTGCCAACGTTTGGCTAACTTTGCAATTCCTAAAGTGTAGAAGGCGGGCTCCATTGAATCGATAAACTCCTTGATGCCATTTTCGCCCTCCCCTTGAGTAGCAAAGCATTTCTCCGATAAGAAGTGATCGAGGAACTGGAAAAAGTGGAAATCCGTAGGCGACAAATCAGGAGAATATGGAGCATGAGGGAGGACTTCAATGTGCAGCTCGTTCAACTTTTGAAGAGTCTTCAGTGAACAATGCGGGCGAATGTTGTCTTGCAATAGGATGGGACCCTTCCGATTCACTAGAGCTGGATCGATCCTTCGAAGTTTTTCATACATTTCGTTTATTTCGTGAATATACTGATCAGAATTCATCGTTTTTCCGTTTGGTAGAATTGAATAATGGATCAGACCTTTCTGTAACCACCAAACACTTAGAAGAAGCTTCTTTGGGTGTAGGTCGGGCTTCGGAAAGGGGTTCGGCGGTTGTCCTTTATCTAGCCATTCGGCTTTGCGTTTTCGGTTATCGTAGAGAACCCATTTTTCATCACAAGTTACAATTCGATCCAGAAATGGCTCCTTTTGATTACGAATCAGCAATGAACACGATGTGAGGTAACGGTGCAATTTTTGATATTCGTTCAACTGATGAGGCACCCACTTTTCCAACTTTTTACTTTTCCGATTTCCTTGAGATGGTTCCCAATTGTGTGTGGAGTGACCCCGAAGTGCGTTGCTAATTCTGCCTCTGTTGTTCTGGGATTCGCTTCTACCAGCTCCTTTAATTCGTCATTGTCGGGACTAACATGGCGTCCGCGGCTTTCTTTGTCATTAAGATCCTCGTCGCCTTCGCGGAATTGTTTGAACCAGCGCTGAACTGCTCGAACATTGCCTTCCCCAAAAGCTTGATTGATGTTTTGGGTCGCTTCTGACGCATTGTGGCCAAGCTTGAACTCATACAAGAATAGAAGGCAAAAGTCTCGATTTTCCATCGATGTAAAACAACCTGAAAAAAACCATTAAGAAAGGGCTAAGCAAAAGTGTGAAACAGAAAAGGAAATTGAGAAAAAATACTCAAATACATAAAAAGACCCAAGGTCAATAAGCATCTGCAGCCTCGTAGGCGACGCCGGAAAGTGAGACCCACAAATACGACATTAATTTTTTCCGTACCTAATAAAATTTCAAAAAACAAATATATTAAAAGGGAAAGTCCATTGTTTTCACAAGAGTGAATGCTCCTTTCTCAAGTTTGTTTACATCTCTGGAATTTATTTTGAAAAAATATGCTAAATCATACCCATCAACCCAATACATGTAATTGAAAGGACTCCCATCGCAATGATGTCTACGGTATTGGCTTGGTTCTATGGGAAATGGTCGAGAGGAGGTAACCAGTGAAATGCAATTGAACGAAAGCCCTTTCTTGAATCTCTTCCATAGGCTATCTTAGTTTGAATGAATCATTTGTATCAACGTTTGGGTCATTTTAGTACCGTGCTTGTGGAATATGATCGAAATGGGCAGTTCGATCAAGCTCTCTTCAATCAGGATGTCACCTCAAAGAAATTACAGAAAGTGGCCGCCCCCAATTGTCCTCGTCAGCTCCAAGAAATCATTGAGAGGTCAGATTCGCTTTCGAATCATTAAATCTCTCCATTTCAGATGTACAAATTTTGACCTCTACTCCCGACCAAAAGCTGTTGAAATTTTCGAGGAAATGAAAGCGCACAGAGTAGTCTTAAGAGCTAATCTTAAAAAAGAGAAATTTAGAGTGACTCGACGATTTCGAAGCTCCCTTTCTTGCCGATTGAAGAGAAAAAACAAACGAAAACACTTCGTCCGATCGGCTTTGATGGCACTGACGCCAGAGTGCCGGTAGAAACAATCGACTTGACTATTACTTCTGTTTCCTCCTTTTAAAATGTTCAACTCTAAACAGCACATTCATTATGTTCAAACCATATTCTGTGGATAAAAGTTAGATCATAAAAATACATAAATCAAAATTTGCATTTTATAATCAAATTGAATAATTATGTAGATTAACCAAGTCTTAAACAAAATCCACGTTTTTGTTGTGCAAAATTTAACGTTAATTGCATTGTTTTGAGTAGAAAGTAAATCCAATAAACACAACGACAAAAAGAAATGCTCCAACGGGAATATAAACGCTTTTTCAGAGAGTCTTCTATTTGAAAAGTCCCCATTGACAGAATCTGGTGATAGATCTCAACCGAAATTAGAGGCTTTTTAAAATTGAAGACTTCAAAAAACTAGACAAGCTATTTCTGAGTTTTTATCAGCTCTTTTTTCTATAACACCAATTCCTCAACTCTGATCTTAAAGCTTACTGACTCTAGGAGGCGAGACCCAACAGTTTTGTCGATCAATTAGATCAGAGCACATCATATTTCCCTGGAATTCCCAAAACGGCGCAATTCTCTGCTCGAGCAAAGCAGCTGGTTGTTCGAAAAAAACGATACTCTTTGTGGCAAGCTGTGAATTCTTTTGTGAAAATGGTTAGCGACAAGTTGTGGGAAATTGTTCAACCATTAAAATTATATTGGAACAGTCTGCCAAAACAATAACTCAAATTGTAATTTGACTATGTTCTTGATAGTTAGCTATGAGTTGTTACTGGGAGTTATTGCCCATGCTGACCAGTTTTCGTGAAATTTGATCGCTGAGGATGTGTTATATAATAATTTGCCAACAAATCTATAAAAGTTTAAACATTCTCTGGCAACCACCGAATGGTTCGGATTCCAAAAAACTCCTCAAACATGGGGAACTGGGTGTGCTGACAGCAGATTTGGGGTTAACTGGATGAAGTACTTGACGGGCAAGCTAGGTCGGCCATTTCAAAGAGACAAGATCAACGTTTTGTTCTGCACATTTCGTGTTTACACCATCATGAGTAGCGTCACTCTCATCAAGCTAAATAGTATAATATATTTCGTTCTCGATGAAGACTCCCTTTAAACTGGTCAAAAGGCGAAAAACTGTTTGCCAGTACAGCATTCTCGTGAACCCAGTCGACGGTCCTGGTTTGCTTTCTCTCTCAAGTTACGTTACAAAATCTTTCTCAAGCTTTTTGCCGTGATGGTTGGGGGTTTTGTTGTTGTTTTCGTCGTGGTTGCTGTTGGTTATTGCAAAATCTTTCAACCTCAAGACCGACTTGCCTTTTCTTGGCGAGCAATTACCGCGGCGAGAGTCACCTGCATGTGACTGAAAAGCCGATCCAGTGCCAATTCGAGTTGGTTCATCCAACTGTCGTACTGGAGTCCATTGCATGTTTTGTGCATCTTGAGACAGAAAATCATCGAGATTAAGTGACTCTTTTGAATGTTTTCGTTGAATCAATCAAACACGGTAACGGCTTTGATGAAGTGCATTGCAACTTGAAGATCTCCACACTCTCAATGTGTTCTAAAGATGTGCGAGAACACAACGAAAGCTTTGCGCATTGCTATGCATTCAGTTTATTCTCCCCATCTCCCAGTTCCAGATCGAAATCTTTTTTCTTGCGCTTCTTCGCTGATTTTTCTACCATGCAAGTGCACGTCGACATACGTTTGATTCTGCTTCAAATCGGTGCCGACTTTAAATTTTTGATTTACATCGCTGAAGCCTACTTTCACAGAAAATGAAAGCCTTCCCTTTTTCCCTTTCACCTACCACATGTACAGCTATTTGTTTGTACTTTGCTTCTGATATTCTCAAACTCCAACAACTTCAGAGTAGTTCACGGTTTTGATAATGACACCTAAAACTAATTATTTGTCTTTAAATCATAATTACATTCTCAAGGTCATACCGCTTTTGGGAACATTTTTGATCTCACGAAATTCCATTTTAGTGAAAGAAACTTTTCTTTTAATTAAAATTTAGAAATTTTTGCGTAAAGCCTTGAAAAAGAAACGATTTTATTACCAACTACCAGTAAATTAGGGAAAAATTTGACAGAGAGCCGACAGGGCTGAACAAAATTGCAACGAAATACAAAAAGCTGTAAAATGCTGTAAAAATCTCTAATTTTTATACCAAATTATCAACACTTTAGTTTTTTGATGTGCCGGAACAGAACTGAAAATGAATTTTCTTTTCTATTCACCTATCTTTTTTAGGTATATTTCTTGTTATCATAAAAATAATGCGCCTTTCCCCTGCGTTTTCTCATGTAATTCCCTTCCTTGGCTAGACGTTTATCGGTTCTGATCTAGCACTTAAGAACTTTTACGGTTCTTCACTCTCAAAGTCACAAAGTATACCAGGGTTTCTTTTCTCAAAAAAAGAGTCGTCCCAGCATAAATAGTAGTGTAAGAAATCATATGTTGATGTTTTGATCTATATAATTTCTTGTGAGACCGTGTCTCGGTGTGGTTCAATGGTGGTCTTCTTGAAAACGTAATAATTTATCCAACTTTCCCTTATTAGGGCAACTTCGCTCAAACTAGAGCAACTTGGCACTATCACAATTAAATCAACACTTGAATGTGAAAAAAGAATGATAAAGCACAAAAAAGAAGAACGATAAAGCACAAAAAAGAAGAACAACAAACTCACTCAAAAGCAAAGCTTAAATAATGGGTTTTTTAAGCATACAAGCTACAACAACCGGACAGCTGAATATCATTTAGTGACTGATTACGGTAGTTTATCCACCAACTTCGAACTTTAACTTGTATTGAATTTTTGACTAACTGCAGAGCAGTGGCAATTCGCCACACTCCGCCCCGACGAGAAATCTGGGCGCGTGCCCGGATTTTCCCGCCCGAAGAACTTTTTGTAACTTGGCCATGATGGCGTGGAAATTTGTTGATTTATTTCCTTTGCTTGCGCCCGATTGTTGAACTTTGGGGAAACTTGGTGATAAATATGTAATTTGGCACCAAAACTTGGCATGAACTTGACACTAATGTTTAAGAGTGTAACATATTGAAAAATGAGCCCTAATGGCTTGTACATGGGAAAAAAATTTTTTGGAACATGGCACAAAAATGGGTGTGATGGGGAAACTTGGTCTAGTGACGACTTGATCCTTTGCCGCGATATCCTTGGCGCTCCAATTCTTCGCAGTAGGCTACGTGATGTGGCCCGTTACAGAAGCTGCATCGCACCCTCGGCTTTGAGCAGGTTCCTCCGTGATTTTTTAGGCAATTTCGTGAAATGCAGAGTCCATTTCGGCTTGCAATGCGCATTCGCTCCACGTAATTGATCCGGAGAGCACACTTGGTCGCGTCGTTGCAATCTGACTTCTCACAGAAGAAACAATTCTTTGTGGCAAACGTCATTGTTGCCTTCTTGACCTCTGGAGCTTCTTTGTATTCGCTCCCACGTCGCTTTCCACTTTGAATTTCGCGCATAATTTCGTCCTTCATATCGCTGATTGACTTGTCGATATGTTTCATCAAGGATTCCTTCAAGTTGGCCATTTCTTCTTGAATGTGTCTCTTGGTAGCCAGCAAGGCGGACATACTCTCAGTACATACGTTCTCGGTCACGGCCTTTGTTGACTCCTCGATTGCCTTCTTGAGATCCTTCAGGATTCCAATGCCGTCGCGATCTCCGACTTTCGTTGGTTTCGTCTCTTGCTTCACGATTCGCACCTTGCTCGGTATAGTCTGGTCGGCTTTTCCTGCATTCTCAGGCGTCGTCATCTTGACCTGGAAGAAGAAACTTGTCATTGAAAATTGTGCCATGAAAGAAGAAAGAAAAATGGGGGGGGCAACAGAAACGAACAGATAAATAACGCAATAATGGGTAGGTGTTATGAACTTGATAACTTGACGTAATGAACTTTTAAATGCAGACTTGAATAAAATGACTTTGTTTGTTAGAAGATATTCAGTTGAAAACTTGGGGATTTGAGATTTGTTTTTAAATCTCTTCGTCGGGATTTTCCCGATAATTTATAGCAACTTTCGCTCCTCTTGGGAAATTTCTTTTGGGAATTGTGGTTGGAGTATCGTTGCGTTGCTTAATGTCTTCAATTTCTGATCGAATTTCGAGTGGAATGAGCAAATTCACTGGCCTTTCGATCTGCTTATGGTTTCCGGTTCTGATAAGCGCGGCTCGAACTTTTCCATCTGCTCCTTCCATTAGCTTTACAACCATTCCTTTTGCGTAAGTTCCTCTTTTCGCGTCCTCTTTCATGATTAGAACGATTTCGCCAACTTTGATCGACACCTTCGAGTTGCGTTTGTGTTTTTGCTTCCTCTCTCTCGCACGAAGGGATTGGAGATAACTTGTTCGGAATGTTTTCCATACCAAATTTAGGTAATATTCCGTGGCCTTGATCCTTTTCTTTACATCCTCATGACTTTGTATCACTTTGTTTTGATATTCGATGTCGTTCTGATCAGGCGAACTTTCAACTTCAAGATTTAATTTAACTCCAGGTAGTAGAAAGTCGATCGGTCGTATGAGTAGCTCTGATTGATGTTCATCTAAATATGTGAGGGGACGACTGTTTATGAATCCTTCGATTTCGGTCACGATAACTTCGAGGAATTGGCGTGACATGATTTGACCACATTTAACTTTTCCGAGGGCTAACTTGACACAACCCACTAGTCTCTCATATATACCTCCTTGCCATGGAGCAAATGGAGTGGTGAACTTCCAATCAATGCCATAATCGGCTAGTGTATTTTGAATATAGGAACTTTCCTCGTTTTGGTCGCCGTTTTTCACGAACTTTTGGGCCAATTTGAATGTAGTAGCATTGTCGCTAATGATCAACTTTGGTTTGTCCCGCCGAGCACAAAATTTGCGTAAACTTTCTAGAAACATTGAAGTCGATAGCGAGTTTACAATCTCCAAGTGAATATTTCTTGTGCTTACGCACGTAAAAATTATTATCCATACTTGAATCTCTCCGTCGGCAGCTTGGTCGAAAACTAGTTGAGGTCCAATGTAATCGATACCTGTATGTTCGAACGGTAGACTTCTTTTTGTTCTAATATTAGGGAACGGAGCCCATGGCGGTTGTTTATATGGCAATCCATTGGACATTTTACAGGCCACGCATTTTTCTGTGACGTTTTTTACGGCTTGCCTTCCTTTGAATATCCAGAACTTTTGGCGTAAACTTGCTAACGTTGAACCTGTTCCAGCATGTCCTTTTTGTTCATGGTGATGCCGAATAATTAGCGTACAAAAGTGGTCATGCGCGAATAAAATTATTGGTTTCGAATTTTGCAAATTTTGCAGCGTTTTTGAAATTCTATCGACTTTACGATAAATCCCAATTTCATCCATTTCCGCGTCGTATAATTTTCCTTTCATCTTTTCCCAATTTTCGCTTTGATTTTGCTTTATCAGTAATAGTCTTGCGTTTTTTAGGTAACTTTCGCTGGACGGAACTTTGAGGTGGTCGACGTCGGTGATGTGAGGTGCTCCATCGAACTTTGACGGGATCAACATGGAGACGGTTGGTGTTTTTCGAATTTTTGACATCCAGCGGTTGGTGCAAAATAAGAATTTTGCGGAAGCTCTTGCCAATTTTGTATAACTGCTGAACCTTTCCGTGTCTATCAATTTTTCTTGCTTTTCGTAAACAAGATTTGCCAAGATGGAACTTTCCGCCGCTTCCGTCTCATCGAGACTCTCTGAATTCTTATATCTTTGAACTTCTTTAGGCCAATACTCATCCTCTGATTGTAGAAATACTGGACCATTGAGCCAAGAACTTGCCGCTAATTGTTTAGCGTCGATTCCTTTTGTTCCATAGTCGGCTGGGTTCAACTTTCCCGATATGTGATACAATTTTATCACAACCTGATCCTTTTGGAAATCTTCTTGAATTTTGATAATATTTTCCACGCGGTTCTTCACAAATTTTCCAGCGTTGCGACTCTTAGTCTGCGTTAGCCATTTTAGTGCGACTTCCGAGTCTCCGAATATGAGAATTTCTTGAATTTTCAACTTAATTTCTTTCCAGATATATTTCGCTTGCTTATGAGCACATTCGAGAGCCAATAGTTCCATTTTGGGAATTGTGGCTATAACTTTCGTCGGGCTTAGTCGATTCTTTGCAAATATTATTGACGATTCAAACTTTTTTCCATTTTTGATTTGCAGGTACGCTACGACAGCGAATGCTTTAGCGGAAGCATCTGCAAATATGATCAATCGAATTTTGTCAGAATTTTCCATGGTATGAGTGAACCTAGGGATGGTTATAGTCGTTTCGTCGCCGAATTTCTCCTCTATAGCATTCCATTGTTCAATTTGTTGCTTTGGAAGCGCGTCGTCCCATTTCAAATCTTTGATAGCCCATAGACTTTGGTAAAAACTTTTAGCCTCCACCATCAGGGGTGTCGCTATTCCAATCGGATCGAAATTTGACGCGATAGCTTGAATAATTTTTCGCTTTGTGAGCGGACGTTCAGCTTGAATCTTTGTTGTCTGCGTTAATGTGTCGGCGCTGCTGTCCCATAACATTCCCAAAAGTTTCATTGAATTTTCTTCAATTTTGTCTTCAACTGGAATTGAGTTGAGAACTCGTTCATTGTTGCTTGAGAATTCTCGAATATTCATCTTCATTCCTCCAAAAACTTTTTTGTAGGTCTTGTACTTTTGAATAGCTTCAACTTCATTATGAGCCCCGGCAAATAAGTTGTCAACGTACATATTCTCTCGAACTTCTTCCTTTAAATCTGGATAATTTTGTTCCAACATATAGAGGATTGACATTGTGAGCAGAAATGCACTGGCTTTGATTCCAAATGGTGTTCTCGTGTAGCGAAGTAACTTTAGGTTTTGAAATGAAACCGGTTCGTTCGGATCTTTCAACCATAATATTCTAACAGAATCTCTTTCCGAATCTTGTAGATGAATTTGATGGTAGGCTTTCTCCAAATCAGCTGTCAGTAATATGGGAAATGTTCTCAATCTTAGCAATATTCCAATCATGTTTGGGATCAACGATGGTCCTTGGTGCATAATTTCATTCAGCGATTTTTGATCTTTCATACAGGCACTTGCATTTAGAACTATCCGTAACTTGGTTGTTCTCGAAACTTCTTTTATGACGGCTTGATGTGGAATGTAGAAACTTATTGAATTTTCGACTTTTCTAGGTGCTTCCTCCAAAATCCCTTGCTCCATTTGCTTCCTGAATTCTTCACTGTACTTTGCCAGTAGCTCAGGTTTTCTCTTGAGTTGTTTAGTCAAGCTGTGCAGGTATTGCGTTGCCAATTTGAAGTTGTCGTTGATTCGTGGATTTTTCTCGATCCATGGAAATTTGACGTGAACTTCTCCATTGATAATTTCCACCTCCTTTTTGAATCTTTCCACAACTTTTTCCGCCGCTTTTGCTTCAGGCGATTCATTGATGCCGATTCTTTCAAGATCCCAGAAATTTTCTTCTGAAATTGTTCCAATGGCCGTAGATATATTCGTAATCTGCTTAACTTTCGGATTCGACTTTAAATCCAGTTCGCCGCACTTTACTGTTCCCAATTTCGTTTGAATTTGTACCAAACCGCTTGGATGTTTAGTCCAGGGCTCGGGCTAATAACTTTCCAACAAGCATTCTGTCCAATTATGATGTCAATATTAACTTCTTCGACTTCAGGCACGTCGCCGATGGCCATGTTTGCTGGTGGAAGACTGGGCAGCTCCATCACGTCGAGAATGAAGGCATCAGGTAGGTTGTCTTCGAAAGCTTTCTTGTTTTGCAATAAAACTTTGTAACATTTCGTGTTGATTGAACTTTCCGCTCCAATAGCTGTTCTGATTTTTAAATCTTTGGTTGTGGAACTTTTTAACTTTAATTTTTGTACGAATCTTTTTGTAATAAAACTATCCATTGAACCTGTGTCCAATAAAATGTTTGCACTCTGATTGATTTGATAATCCTCATTTTTGGCAACAACTTGTAACATACTTGTGACTCGAACTTTCCGATTAATTTGGGAGCTGTTATAACATAGTAAACTTGGAATTTGAGTTGAACTTTCCGGAGCCTTATTGATTGCTGTTTGCCGTTGAATTTTTGGCTGGATGACTTGCTGGCTCCTCATTGATGGCACGAAAAAACTCCGAACCGCAGTCCATTGGTGAATTTTGAGCAAAATATCCTGTTGCGGCGGGTTGAACATATCCGTTATTCGAATTTTCTTGAACTTGTAGATAATTTAAATTGCTAGCTGTGTTTTGCCTAAATGTATTAACTCTATTACCTAAATTGGGACCTGATTTCCTGCACGTGTTTGTGTGGTGTTGTCCTTGACATTTCTGGCACCTCTCGTGTCGGCACGCATTCACGATGTGTCCTCCTCCAAAGCATATGGCGCACACTCTTGCTGTCCTCACGCATTCCATAATTCGTTGAAGATCCATCATCGCCATTTCACGGCAATCCTTTGCTTTGTGGTTATTTCTTGCGCGGAAGATGCACTTTCTAACTTCATTCTGTTGATCTTTTGCAAAATTGTTCGAGCTAAACCCATTTGAATTGAATCTATTCGAGTTGAACTTGTTCGAATTGAATTTGTGAGATGTATCCTCAACTCTTTGATGAGTTTTCTTGTCCAAACTTCGTAGAGCTTCATAATTTTGCCTAGCTTGAATTTCAATTTCAATCTTTTGCATCAACTTTGTAGTGTTCCATTCATCACCAGAATCTCGTTCTTTTTCGTCTACTTTTGCTATGATCGAAATAGGAAACTTTGTTTTGATCTCGCGCTTCATGAGCACGGATTCAACATTTTCCCCTTGCTCTTCCAAACTTTCAAGTAAACTTTTCATGTCGTAAAGTGTGTTAAACATATCATCAATTTGATTCGAGCTTCTAGGCACGGACTCTATTGCATTGGCGATAGCGGCTTTTTGAATTTGCGGGTTCTCATAATAATTTTTTAGATTTGTGATGGCGCTCTGGTAAAAGTTGCCGTTTTTGCTAGCGTTCTTGATGAATCTAACAGCTTTGCCTCTACACGTTTGCGTAAGGACATTTAACTTTACTAAATCATCATGACGCGTCGAGTGAACATATTTGTCAAAAATTTTCCAATAGTTATGCCAATTTTCGTAGCTACCATCAAAATCGGGTATGTTTAATTGAAAGTAACTTCGTTGAAGTTGAGCCATTCCTCCTCTTCCATCGTCCGATTCATTATCGCTCGCATTTGCTGCAATTGATGATAGGCATTTGATGTCCTTCCCACTTGGCTGTCCAGTCGACTTTTCACGAGCTTGCTTCATAGCCAATTTCAAATTAAATATTAGGTCAAGTAACTTCTCATAATCTTCATCTTTCCCCTCAAGGTATTCTCCTCATTCTTCAACTTCTTCGGGAGTAAAACTTCGAACTTCTCCATCTCGAATTTCATCTACTCTTTCTTTGTAGTTATTCATCTTCGCTACGTCAGTATCTGACTGCGTTAGTAATTTTTCAACTTTTCCGGGGTTATTTTCAACCTCCAAATCTCGAATAAGCTTTAACGAACTTTCCTCAAATGCTAGGCCACTATTTAGAGCTCTAGTCATTTGGGCTTTGACACGAGTTATCAACTTCTGTGCCATTGCGAACTTTCCCTTGAGTAGTTTCCCGGACTGCGTGTAAGAAATTATATGTTGATGTTTTGATCTATATAATTTCTTGTGAGACCGTGTCTCGGTGTGGTTCAATGGTGGTCTTCTTGAAAACGTAATAATTTATCCAACTTTCCCTTATTAGGGCAACTTCGCTCAAACTAGAGCAACTTGGCACTATCACAATTAAATCAACACTTGAATGTGAAAAAAGAATGATAAAGCACAAAAAAGAAGAACGATAAAGCACAAAAAAGAAGAACAACAAACTCACTCAAAAGCAAAGCTTAAATAATGGGTTTTTTTAAGCATACAAGCTACAACAACCGGACAGCTGAATATCATTTAGTGACTGATTACGGTAGTTTATCCACCAACTTCGAACTTTAACTTGTATTGAATTTTTGACTAACTGCAGAGCAGTGGCAATTCGCCACAAGTAGAGAAAATCATATCGGTTCAACGTTTTAAACGATGCCCATTTTAGTCCTTATTCTTTCTCTTCTACATAACTGCCACATAATCGTTAATAACGGTTTTCAATTTAACCACCACGAAATTCAAAGTGGAAAGCGACGTGGGAGCGAATACAAAGAAGCTCCAGAGGTCAAGAAGGCAACAATGACGTTTGCCACAAAGAATTGTTTCTTCTGTGAGAAGTCAGATTGCAACGACGCGACCAAGTGTGCTCTCCGGATCAATTACGTGGGGCGAATGCGCATTGCAAGCCGAAATGGACTCTGCATTTCACGAAATTGCCTAAAAAATCACGGAGGAACCTGCTCAAAGCCGAGGGTGCGATGCAGCTTCTGTAACGGGCCACATCACGTAGCCTACTGCGAAGAATTGGAGCGCCAAGGATATCGCGGCAAAGGATCAAGTCGTCACTAGACCAAGTTTCCCCATCACACCCATTTTTGTGCCATGTTCCAAAAATTTTTTTTCCCATGTACAAGCCATTAGGGCTCATTTTTCAATATGTTACACTCTTAAACATTAGTGTCAAGTTCATGCCAAGTTTTGGTGCCAAATTACATATTTATCACCAAGTTTCCCCAAAGTTCAACAAACGGGCGCAAGCAAAGGAAATCAATCAACAAATTTCCACGCCATCATGGCCAAGTTACAAAAAGTTCTTCGGGCGGGAAAATCCGGGCACGCGCCCAGATTTCTCGTCGGGGCGGAGTGTGGCGAATTGCCACTGCTCTGCAGTTAGTCAAAAATTCAATACAAGTTAAAGTTCGAAGTTGGTGGATAAACTACCGTAATCAGTCACTAAATGATATTCAGCTGTCCGGTTGTTGTAGCTTGTATGCTTAAAAAACCCATTATTTAAGCTTTGCTTTTGAGTGAGTTTGTTGTTCTTCTTTTTTGTGCTTTATCGTTCTTCTTTTTTGTGCTTTATCATTCTTTTTTCACATTCAAGTGTTGATTTAATTGTGATAGTGCCAAGTTGCTCTATTTGAGTTCGGATGCTGATGTTTTGGGCTCTTTCAAAGGGGGCTACTCATTTCGATTGCCCAACACAACGCTCGGTTGGTTTACTCAACAGCGTTTACAGAGAAGAATTTTTGCTCCATTCTAAAAGGCACTCCTACCATAACCCGCGCGATTTTTCGCTCTTTTCTCTTTGAATCCGACCAGCACCACAAAGTTCAAGGCCGATTGTTGACAAAAAGAGGAGATGATCTAGTGATAAATTATGGCCAGTTTGAACAGGATCAAAGTTACAAAAAACTACGAAATTTCGGTTGTGATCGAATTGGACCGAATGCTCATGTCTAGTGATTTCCCCTTCTTTCAGATGAGACGAATTTCTTCCTCTTGCCCCTCACCAATTCGCTTCACTTGCGTGAATTCGGCTTTCGATTCGCCGAGTCGCCACGCGGAACGTGGTTTTCGATAGTTTCAAAATTCGAAACAATCCTGCGACTGAGAAAATTTCGCGGAGTAAGCAGATTTAACGTTTAGTTCCTCTGGAGAACAGAGCAAATTTGACAGAGAAAGCCAAGTTATGGTCTTAAGTTATTTATTGCTTTCCACGATATGCAAGTAGTGTTAAGAAAACATTGAACGATGATCAGAAAGAGTACTGGAGCAATGACCTCCCGTTTATTGCAGACATTTTCTGGTTTTCAACAAAAACCCACAAAAACTGTCTTTTAGGATCACGGGAATCGTTCGTGTGAGTATCAAATAGTGAACGGGCCACCCAGTAACTTCCTTGGCCATCCCGAGCTTCTATTGAACACGAACAAGTTTTTCAATTTTCCGGCTAACATTTCAAACAGATTGTTCTCCTTGCTAAAAGACACGTAATTTCTAGAACAACAGTCATCAAAGAATTAGTTTTAATTCAAGTGCTGGCTGACTGAGTATTGTGATTCCTCATCGATTGATACTATTAGGTTGGTAAAGAGGAAATGAGCGTCGTGTTTGTTGATCTGTATTTTATTCACAGTAAAAGATTTTTTAAATAGTTTATTGGATTGGAAAGAGCGTGTACTTGCGCATCGTTTGATATATAATTTGTCTATGTTTACTTTGTTTTTTACAAGAAAGAGTGTTTAGAAAATGTCGGACCAAAAATTTCGCTTGCGGGCCTGCTTCTAGTATGAATTTAAGGCAAATCGGCTGCTGAAGCTCATCGCGCCCTACCTCAAGTGTTTGACGAAGATGCTCTATCCGAAAGTCAGTGTAAACGATGGTTCTAGCGCTTCCGAGACGGCGACGAAAGCTTGGAAGACCAAAAACACGGGAGTCGACCTCAAATCATCGACAACGACGCATTGAAGGAAGCCATTGAGCCGGATCCACGCCAAACCACTCGCGACCTGGCAGAACAGTTCGGCTGCTCCAAAACCGACTCCAAAACCGGACATCCACGGAAAAAAGGTGATGCTTTGTGTTTGGTGGAACAGTAAAGTCCTGGTGTACTTTGAGGTTCTGGATTCGGCTCAAACAGTTACGGCGAATCCCTACCAAGGCCAATTGGAGCAGTCGCTGCGACGTCAAGGTGTGGATACGGTGTCGACAAAATTCCTCCACGACATCGCTCGGCCGCATGTCGCAAAAATCACCCAGCAGAAAATTGAAGAAATGGGCTGGGAAGTCCTGCCTCATCCGCCATACAGCCCAAACTTGGCGCCTTCCGACTACCATCTGTTCCGATCAATGCACCACTCCTTGGCCGAGAAAAAGTTCAAGAACCGCGACGAGGTCCAAATTTGGGTGTCCAACTTCGAGTCGCAGCCGGTCGAGTTCTTCAAGAAGGGCATCCATTCTCTGCGTGAACGTTGGCGACAAGTCATTGATGCAGATGGCGAATACCTTTTGGATTAATGTATTGTTCTCTTGTTTTTATAATAAAATAGACTTTTAACGAAAACGCGCATTTCTTTTTTACCAACCTAGTAAAATTGAGCTGTTTGAATCATTGAGAATTAGACGAAGAGGTTTTTAGCCGATTTAGAAAAGAGCACCCAAATTTCAAGTTCCAAATTTTCTTTAGTGATACCGATGTCTTTCAAGAGCAATTTCTCACATCTCCATCCTACAGTATCTACATACCACCTGGATGTGCTCCAAGTATCGCTCTCAGCACATATTACTGTAAATTTTGACAGTACTTTGCTTGTTTCATATCTTTCTCGTACAGTAGACACCAAGCCGAACGTGACACTTTCTAATTGTGGTGGGACGGTGTTTTTCGAGGCTCTCGACGATCAAACGGGTATCCCGTTGAACACCATAGAAGCTGCCTATTTTTGCAGTCAAGTTTATTCTTTTTTATCTTTCTTTTCTTTACCTGCAGACATTTGCACTTAAGCTAGTCCCGGCCCAGATTCGGATCGAAGTCGGAAAATTTGTGCCGGTTCGATTTGGTAGCAAACTGTGTGAAAACCATCAAACTTATGGTATTAAATTTTGAAGATAACATAATAAGATAATTTTTATTGTATTAAATGTCTCTTGTTATGTAGCAGACAGATGAAACTTGATAACAAAAGCTGCAATGAGTGCTCATGGCTTAATCACAATGCACTGGGTGCTCAACAAACGTCATGTTGTTTTTCCTCTTCGATTAAAAGGGAACATATACTGTTTGTTTTCAGATCTTTTCCCCGTCAACATATCGTTTCAAACAAACTCTATTGGATTCGGTCAAATCTTGGTTCAATATTTGAAGAATTTCGGCGACGATTGGATAGATAGCGAGTTAGCTTCTTTAAAATACCAACTTATTTTTTGACTTTGATTCAACTCTCTTTTAGCGTCAACACTACACTTTCGAATGTGCGAGAGGTTCAGGTAAAAGGGAAAACAATGAGAAAATCGATTGTGAAATACTTCAGCTTAAATATTACATTTTGCCCAAGAAATACAAGAAATGCTTCCTGAAGCTTCATTTTGTTCGTTCTTTCGACAATCGATTCGACGATCGATCACCGGTAACCCAAAATCCATCAAATCAAGCTGAGACATGCCCCAATCTCATCTCTTTTTTTACATTTACTCTTTCACTAGACATCTTTTTCTTTCTCAACACTAGGTGGTAGCTTTTTAAAATTTTTCAGCTCAAAACATTTGAACGTTTGTAGGCTGTAAGCTTCATATTTCGTTATTGATAACAGGTCGCTTTCTTTCCCATTCTGTTTAACTTTTATAGATACGTAACTACTGTGATAACCATTCATGAAATTAGTTAATCTGTCTTTGCAAACTACACAGTTGAAATAAGTAACTTGTTTGAGTGATGAGAATAAACACTTTTTGCAAACGATAAACTTATGAAAAAACTCTCAAACAAAAACGTTTTCTAAAACTAAACTCAACTTTTTGCTCATTTTCCTGTCTTGATCACAAAGTTTTTCTATTCTTCTACAGTTTTATTGATCCAACGATAAACATTTCAAAAAGAAGCACTATAAAACGTCTCACAAACATGGAATTGATCATTTACATTCAACAAAAATCCTATTTGATTCGATTTGATTCATTTCCGATTCGAAACCATGTCTTGAACAGGTTGCGCGCTGCTAACAAAACTCAAGGTATCTAAAAACTAAGAGTGGCCGCCCGTATAAACATGGGGCCGATCTTTCAGCTGCCAAATTTTCAGAACGATTGGACAACTTTTAAGAAGTCTCCAGCGATTGTCAGACAGATGGAAACCATTTCGAAAATTCGGATAATATTGTTGCTCGATCCAAAATCCAAAACCGAATCGATCCAATTTTAGTTCTAGGGGTAAGAAAAGGTGAAAAAAACAATCGGCACGAAATCATTCAAAATTCCTTCTTGGAAGTTATGAGTTATGAGCACTTTTGTGGTGAAAAAGGAACAGTTGGGTAGGGGAGAAACCAGAAGTAGCTAGCATGCAAGCGCTCTAGCTTCAACTTTGCTTGGCATCGGCCACTGAACAGTTATCGAAGCTTTAAGCTTGATTTCAAGAAATTTCCATTTAGTATACGTCAAAGATAATTGGGAATAGCATTCGAAAGACTGGAAGCAAAAGATGAGTGCCGAGTTTTGACGTGGAACTACGGATCTAATATGTCTTGGAGTCATTCTATATGCTTCCAGTGTGTTCCTAGAAATTCCCGACTCGATCGAACTCGTCGTTTTTCGTGATTTTGACAGTTTCGACCAAATTTTTGTCAAAAATAATCCTTTGTTATAAGTTTAAGCCGCCGCCAAGTCGTTTTTGGTAGCTTTTTGAAACATTCGTCGTCTGTATTTCGTCCAGAAACGATCGCTCCATAATTATTTTTATATAAAAGAGAAGATCTTGGGATTTCTCAAACTACTAATCAACCCGGATCACCTTTACTTACAAGCGTCGTATGGTGGCTTTTTTTGACCCGCAATTTCTTTTGCAAGTACCTGGTAAAACCCCAATATCTCGCAGCTCGAGTAGACATGAGCACTACAAACTACGAAGTCAGACTACAAACCCTTGTAGAAACGCGCAGAATGGATATTTTTGAAAACTTTTTTACCAAAAAATTGGGCCAACTTTAGGCTTTCGAATGGCACCAAGATCAATTCAACCCGTCATTTTTACTCCGAGAACCAGCCATTTATAGCTCGCCCCATGGGACGAGACTACAAACCTGAAAAAAACGTTATATCTCAGTGTCGAGAACATTATTTGCCCATGTCTAATGATAACTTTCCACCCTAAAATTCTAAAATACGCCTAAGCCACCCTGCTCAGGTCGGTGTCTCCGTTTTCCCCCTGTAAAAAGAAGTTCCATCCCTTCAATAATTCTTTTGAAGTATCGTCTTCTGCGCGTAAATGTCCATCTCACTCTACTGTCTTGTAAATTTTGTTTATTGTTAAAATTTCCCTTCCCCTTATTGTTTTCATCGCTCCTCCCTGTTCCCTTCTTAAAATTGTTCAAGTTCTAAAGTTTTGTACTTTTCTCGGTTCTTTCCACTTTATTGATCTTCGAACCCGCGTCTTTCATATCACCGATAAAGTTATTAAAATCTAAACATCTCTTCTCTATAAATGCCAGTAAATCTAACCCAGCCGCGAATCGTCTCCCTCTCGTTTTGGCAAATCATTTGAGATTAGTGTTTCTGGGTTAAAAGATTTAGCAGTTTGGGTAAGGTTTCGACCCGGAATTTTGATATTTCAAACAGTAACACGTTGCTTTTTTTATTCAAATCCCAAAGCTTCATTTCAGAAATGTTCTCCACAAACTCTCTACAAGCCAACTCCTTGTGGTCATACATCGGTAGGCTGATTTTATTTCGAGGCGTTTTGCTATTTGAAATTTTTAGAGAAAATGAATTTCGATGAATGCGGAAAGTTGATCAAGAATTTTTTGATGGAACTACTTGAAGTGGAGCGATTCGCGAGTCTTCATCGACAACGTGGTGGGAAGATTGATGCGGAGAATTTCAACAATTGGTCCGGTCTCTACACGGGATGCTCGTCAATGCAAGAGCGACTGATGACAAGTTGGGTATTTTATGTAAAAAGTGCTTTTACGGGAAACAGAAAAATCTTGCGGAAATTTTAACTTTTGATGAGTTAAAAGTTTGGAATAATGAGCTTACAAGCCTTGTAGCAAAAGAAATCAGAAATTACGAATAGTTTCTTTGACATCAATGAAGTTTTTTAGCCAACGAGCTGCCACAATATCATGCCATTCTGATCAAGGCAATTGGCCGAGCAGACACCCAATACTTGACGAATAAATACGAGGAGACGATCAGCGATGTCAATCTGTTCAACTATTGGAGTGGTCGATTTGATGAGGTTAAACTGGCCGTGGAACAATTGGGATGTTTGAAGCGTTGGTTTTATTAAACTTTTGTTGAATTTTTGAAGTTGTTACCCAAGTTAACATGACACTCATCAACTTTAGAAGATGGACAATCTCCATCAGATGATCCACATCTTCACTTCGATATGTTCATAATGACCGCTCTTATTGGCTTTAGTTGGGATCTTTTTGAACAAATGAGGTAATCGAAAAAAAGGGGGCGGGGTAGCCGTAAATATTGAATTTACAGGACAAGACGTGGAGAGAAAATCGAGAACAAGAGGGGACGAGCTTGGTGGGTTTTTATTTTTTGCTTATTTTTCATTCATTTCATTCAGTTTCTTTTTGAGAACACAAATTACTATCACCATTCAGGAATCCAACTGGTCAACCAACGTCCACAAAAGGCTACCTTTATATCAGAAGCGAGCAGTTGACGACCGGTATGCAAAAGTTTTTAAAGAGAAACTGATTAAACGTCTTCAGAATCAAAATTTGCCACTTGTGGAATGGGAATCACAAACTTTTTGGAAGATTTTCTCGGAAAAGAACCATTGAAACAACTGAACAAGAAGCTCTCCGATGAATTGGAATCAGATTGTGATCGCTGGAAACGGACAAACGATGCGGCACAATTGATCATGCATCAACTCCACAAAACTCTCTGTTCGTCATTTTATTACTGATAAGAAGCTGAGCCTTACATAATTAAAAGCCATTAGTTGTAATCAGAGTCTAAAAATGTTAAAAATTCTTTTCATTTCCAGTTTCTCCCAATGAAGTGTCGTGCTCGGAGATCGACCGTTATTTGGCTCATTTGTTTGACGAAACTCTCCTCAAACTTCTCTATCAACGAATCGATGAACTGACCAGTGACATCTCCCATTTCATGCTATGGACTGATCGTTTCGAAAGCGTTCACCAAGCTATACACCGAAGTAAAACGGAAGGTATATTATGAGTACCGTGTCTGATTTGAAACGTGTTTCAGCTTTATCCGATCTATCTCGTACTTCCGAGCTGCGCTTTTTTCGTTCGCTAACCAGCTTCTCCGTGGTTTTCTTGGTTTGGAAATTTTGCTTCTGGAAGAACAGGTGATTGGAATGAATTTTAAATTGATAAGACTTTTGTAAAGTAAAAATTCAGTGATAAGCCTATAATGATTGTTTTTTTCAGCATGACATCGACGTTGGATGTGCCAAAAGGGGTTGTAGAGGATCCACAGCGATATGTTCTCAAGTTTGTCGTCGATCTTCTCACCGACAAAAAAGCCGTGGCGATTTTGGGGAAACTCGGTGGCTCGGGGAACGATTGTGCGAAACATGAACGCTATATCAAAGTGATCAAGAGAATCGATGAATTGAGAGAGAACTCACAACAACCGGTCAAAGGTTTGTTCTAAAAAATGTATCTAATTAATTTTTTTAGTTGCCATTAAATATTTGACAAACGTCTTGAGCAAGGATCTACTTGATTACATCATGTTGAAATGTAGGGAGGCTACCAGTAACAGAGAAAACTATATTTATTGGAATCGACGGTTTGCGACGGCTGGCATGGCTATGGAACGACTCGAAGGTGTGTATTCGTAAAACCCAAAAACTTTGCAATTCTTATAATTGTAACTTTCAGAGAACATGTGTCAGTACAGTGTTTCGCCGGTGTCTGCTCTCTTCTTTACAATCATCATCTGCTGGGAGCTCAGGTAAGCAGCATTTAAGTGATAGACAAATGAAAGCTCTGAAACCGCTTTCTATATCAATCGTCTATTTTTTAGAGATGAAGTGGGCGAGATCAAGCCATCGACAACAACGAGTTCAGCTGATGAGTGAGTACAAGAACTAAATATTCAAATTATAGCAATGATACATAACTTTTCTTGTTTTTAGAGAAGAAGTCAAGAAGAAACCAATCACGAAACCGCCACAAAAGGATCGACAAAAGTGAGATGAATTAGGGAACTCAAAACAAAGAAATTGGTCATTGACAACGTTATTTTTAAAAATTTTCAAGATCCATGCAGTAAAGATGCTCTTAACTCAATTGTTCAGATTACGCTTCACCCCGTGGACCCCCGCGCCTCTTCCCGAAGCCCCATCACCTCCACCCGCCCAATCAACCCCACAACCAGAGTTCACCCAGAAGCGATGTGTCACTTGTGGAAAAGAGTTCACTTATGAACTCGAGAATTCTTTTTTGGTATTTGATTTTAAAAGAATACTCAACTCAAATCTTACAGCTTGAATGCAATCACACAGTCCCCAAATTCTTCGCTCATGAGCAATGTTTTGTCAAGGCTCTCAAAGAACAAATCCCGAGTCTGGATGGAAGAAAAAGAAAGGTGAGTGGAGGAAATACAATGGGCACAGAAAAGTTGAATGGTTTAGGATTGGAAGAAGGCGTTGTGTGTGGAAGATGGATGTAAGGGACATCTTCTCTTCTGTGATAAAGTCATCAAAGGAGTCCCACATGGAAATGTGAGTTTCAGAATGAGTGACACAAATCGGGCGTTATCTAGCTAGACGGTGAAATGATTATTCAAATCATTATTTTCAGCCGATCCTCTACGATGACTGAATGCTCTTCTCCTGAATAAATTTGTCGATCTTCATCAACCATTAAAATAACATTGATACATCAAAATCTTTGTGATTTGTTAGTCTAACCTCATCGAGTTTCCTTTGACTGACTAATCGTTTTTCAAGTTTTTAAAATACTTGTTGTTTGTTAAATATTGTGTTGGGTTTTTTATTCACTTAATTGTTCAAAACACTTATATCAAAGTCACAAACAAAACTAAAAAAACTAAAGTCATCCATTTCGTGATTTTACATAGTGGATAGGCCATATATTTCACAAAAAGTGATCATTATTTTGTTTACTTAATGTTATTGAAGTTATGTAAAGTTTTGATTTTTTTTTATTTAAAATTTTTCAATGTTATCTAAATCTCTTCTCAATACCGTTCAAGCGTTTGATGGACTTTGTTTAATTGAATAAAAGTTTACAACTAAACGTGCTTAAAAGATTTTTATACTAAGCAGCTATAAAGTTATAGATATAGAAAGAGTTAAGCAGATCCCACTGGCGTCACTTGTTGTAGACGGACCTTTCGTTCGGCTCGTTTCAAAGCATAAATCGTGTGAGCTCTGGAAAATTTGGCCCAATTTTGAAGTCACAAACAAGGATTCCGCACAGTCCCAATTTCGATATTGAAAGATCCATCGTGAAGTTTTTTTTCTTTATATAGCATTGAATATTGAGTATTTTGAAAACTTACCAGTTCGATAATGTAGAGCAACTGTATTGATTGATGGTTATTGCGCCATTCCACAAATCAATACATAACTAAGCACTTTTTAGCCAGTTACTCAACAACTCTGAATGCAGCTAATCGGTTAAACATTGAATTGTTTCAGAATCGAAATTCTTTCAAGGATTTAGCTCCAATAAACGAAGATTTGACACAAAATTCGATAGGTTAAACAAATTTTGATTTGTTTATACAAAATTTCGGTGGAACAACGCTTAATGATGGCTGTCACACTACAGTTGCTCTACATTATATAAATATATGAAATACACAGAAGGCTTTTTGAAGTATTTGATGTCTGATGGTAAATTTGAAACTCGATTTGCTTATATTGTTATGATTTTGTTAAATTTAGGCCAGCCGAGGAAGGATAAAGACCACGACTGCGTCTTAATGGATGGGAAAACGCGTTTGTGGCATGCTAATCTTTGTGATATCTATAGTGCATGATTAAAATCTTCCAGAAATTCTCTCGTCCAAAAACTTAACGAGAGTAGGTCCTCTCATTTTCTTTGAGGAGACAAAAATTGAAGAATTTCTGAAATTGCTTGAGGAATATTTAAAGGGGTACTCCGGCTCAAGGAAAGTCAGTGTTAAATTGGGCCCTCTTTTTCACGTCTTCTTAAATCTGATTTACAACTTTTAAACATTATTCTTTAAGAATGTAATGTTTTCTATTAAAAAAACAAAACATATTTAGGATTGCTGTTAAATTTTAAAGCTAGCTTGATAGCTATAAAGCCAGCTTTAAGCCAGCGATAAAGCCAGCTATCAAGCCAGTTTTAAGCCAGCTAACAAGCTAGCTTTAAGCCAGCTATAAAGCCAGTTTAAGCCAGCGATAAAGCCAGCTATCAAGCCAGCTATTAAGCCAGCTTTAAGCCAGCTTTAATAGAGCTATAAAGCCAGTTTATGTTATAAATAGAAAAAAGTACAATTCGCTCAGTATTTCTATCAGAATTTGTGGTAGTGAAATGCTTGAACAACGACTCAAAACCAGGATAATCTAGAAGTAAAGCATTTTGTACAGTAAAGTACTAAAAAATTCTACTCTACAAAGCATTAGCACTTAAACAATAGAAAGAGACAGGTTGCAGCTTATCTCTTTGATTTAAAATCACTCACTACTCGTGTCAACTTTCGGCTCAGTCAACGCGTTCGCCAAGAGGGTTGCTTTGATCTCCTGCAATAGGATATCTTTGAGATCGAGATTCTGACAGTGTACCGCTGCTTTTTGAAGAGCCGCCAAGGAGACGGTGGTGGCACCAGGTGTGGCGCCTGTTTGAGGGACAATGAAGATTGGAATCCCCTCATACGAGGCATTACCCTGCCCACCACCGATCATTCCCATCCCACTCGTCAGACCTCCACCAGCACTCAGCTGTTGTTGTAAGGCCATCTGTAAAATGGTAGATCGTAAAACTCTTAGAGCTGGACTTGAAAGCCTAATTCTTTTTGCTTTATTTTGTAATTTATGATTTTACTAACTTGTTGATAAAGGGGAGCTGAGGCAGCCAATGTTGATGCGGCTGCTGATGCATAGGGGAGAAGAGCGCTTTGTTGAAGAAGTGACACCTGGAATCGATTGAATCAAAATCAATTTCAATAACTAAGCAATATATAGTAAATGAAGAAAGAAGAAAACGAACCGGTGTCGAGCAAAGAGAAGACGGGGTTGTTGCACCGGCTGAGGCGGATGATGACCCAGCCCCCAGAGCCGCTGCAGTCAACATTTTCTAAAAAATATAGAAAATTAAGAAGTTTTTATGAAGAAACTGATAAGATGATGTTATTTTGACATTCAATTTAGAAAGATTTGACTAACTGATTAAATTACAAGAAAAGTTACAAGTTATAGTCTTTTTTAGTTAAAAGAACATCAAGAAAAGCTGTTTAAAATGGGCCAAACATTTGAATAACTGAAGTTTTGTAAAAGTAATGGTTCTACGACCAAAAATCTTTCAAATTTCAAAGTTGATCAGTTTAGTTAATGTAAAAATGGCGTAATTATCTGCTAAAATAACATTATGATAGCCGTTTGAGTGATCGGATTTGAGATGGGAAGAGAAAAAGATGAGAAGAATCGAGAATAAACGAGAGAAAATCGAAATCATCGCTGAAAAATGGGCGAAAAGGGGGAAAGAGGGGAGAAAAGACAAAAAAAAACCACCGCGCACAACACCGAACTCGGCCGATGCCACTTTTTGTCAAATTTTCCCCCCTCGGGGGTAATAAATCGAAGGCAACAAGGATTTCATCGATTTTTTCGATTTGGTTTTGATTGTGCTTTGTGCTCAAAAATAGAAACACATCTTTTCTGGGATGCGCCTGTTTTAGAATCTTACAATATCAAGCACTGACAAGTAAGAACTGATTAAGAACTTGTACTGATCAAGAGCTTGTACTGATCAAGAACTAGTACTGATCAAGAACTAGTACTGTTCAAGAACTTGTACTGATCAAGAACTTGTACTGATTAAGAACTAGTACTGATTAAGAACTAGTACTGATTAAGAACTAGTACTGATTAGGAACTTGTATTGATCAAGAACTTGTACTGATCAAGAACTAGTACTGATCAAGAACTAGTACTGATCAAAAAATATTGAAGAATTCTTTTGTTAATAATAGTCTAGATAAGTTCAATTTACTTGTATTTAGCTTAATTCTTTGAAACTCATAATCTGTCTACAAAATACAAAAGAAAAACGAAAGAACAAGATTGATTTGGTAGAAGTATAGCTAAACTATCGAGTAGTAATGAATTAATATTACTTTAGATTGGTCATAAGATGGGAATGAGTAAGGGGGTAGCGAAAGCAATAACAGGACGATAGAGACACCGATCTCTTCCTTTCTCTACCCAGAATGACCTTATTACGGCTCTTTTACAGAGAGAGAGAACATGACATGGATCGGATATCAAAAAAGAAGACAAATGAGTGAAAGAAAATATTAAAGTTGACCGATAAAATGATACTAGCAAATGAATTTCCTGAATTATCAAACAGATTAACAAGACAAAGAAGATTAAGAAGTAATTTGTGACTCGTGTAACATGTATCTTTTCGAATAAGAATTAAAAATTCGCAATTATCTTCTGTCTTTTAAGAGCAAACTTTTCAATTCATTAATAAATTTTAGTGATTAATGGCGATTGTAAGTGGGTAAAGAAAGGATTGATTTCATTGATTTTTATTAGAAAAAAAGGATTTCACTATTTGGTAGCAATAGGTTAAGGGAATGATTATTTAACATTAGATTTTCTCGTTGAAGAATCAGCTTGAAACCTGAGTCAAAAGTTAGCAATGAGAAATCTCGTGAACTATTCTAATATCTGGGATTTGGGATTTTAAACAGCAAGTCTAGGCGATTATAAGTGGATAAAGAAAGGATTGATTTCATTGATTTTCATTAGAAAAAAAAGGATTTCATTATTTGGTAGCAATAGGCTAAAGGAATGATTATTTACTATTAGATTTTCTCGTTGAAGAATCAGCTTGAAACCTGAGTCAAAAGTTAGCAATGAGAAATTTCGTGAACTACTCTAATATCTGGAATGTAGGATGTTAAACAGCAAGTCTAGGCGATTATAAGTGGGTAAAGAAAGGATTGATTTCATTGATTTTTATTAGGAAAAAAGGATTTCGCTATTTGGTAGCAATAGGTTAAGGCAATTATTTAACATTAGATTTTCTCATTGAAGAATCAGCTTGAAACCTGAGTCAAAAGTTAGCAATGAGAAATTTCGTGAACTACTCTAATATCTGGAATGTGGGATGTTAAACAGCAAGTCTAGATCTTTTTGTTTTGATTAAATCCCAACTTCTTAACCAATTCCAATCTGAAATAAAAGAATCACTCCAGCTAATCACCAAAAATAGTTTCTTTCATTTCATTTTTCTTTTCTCCATTGTTAATTCACATGACAACCATGAAAAAGAAGAAGAAGGGAACTGTTTTCAATTCCTCGTTTGTTCTCTTGTCCCATCATCTCCTCCCGTTCCACCAGTACGACCTTTTCTCCAATCTTTCTCTTCTCATCGATTATACAGAAGCCCCACCGCTATTTTTGCTCTGAATCACAATCGACTCTTTGACATTTCCCCCGTTCTGTATTCTAAAGGACAAATCGAGGCATTTTGGTGGAGTTCAACCGAAAGTAACATTGTTATTTGATCAAATGTTCACTACTGAGTCTACTATACGAAATTTAGCTGTAACGAAGATCGAGATCTGTAATATCTGTAATATAATACGAAGATCTGTAACTAATGTAAATATTAGCTTGGAATTGCTGCCAAGTTAGCTCCTCTGCATATCAAAAGATGGGAAATTTGAGAAGCTACTGTAGCTTTTCTTTTAGCTTTTAGCCCTTCTATTTATCGCATTTAGTTCAAAGTTTGATTTCTTATAAAATTTGAGAAATAGATTAAGGTACCGTAAATACTGTAATAGTACCCCACCCCCATAATGACGGTGCGGGGTGTTGCGTAGTCTAGCTTTGAACGAGTTTTTCTCGACACTGGTTTATGCTACAATGCGCGCTTAGGTATCAAAAAATAGCTGAAATTCAGGGCTATTTTTTCATACCAAAGACACATTTTTTTTAAAGTACGGGCGCTTTGAAAAATACTAAAAAACTTTTGCGACTAGCGACGACGCGACTGTACGAGGGGGGTGGGGTACTATTACAGTATTTACGGTAGCTTTCTTTATTCAAGTGTTTTCTGGGTTTAAAAATTGTTTTGATCGAACAAAGTCTTTCTAGAGTCTCTAGAGCTTTTCAAAATGTTCTTAACTAGCCTACCGTAAATCCTGTAATAGTACCCCACCCCCATAATGACGGTGCGGAGTGTTGGGTAGTCTAGCTTTGAACGAGTTTTTCTCGACACTGGTTTATGCTACAGCGTTGGCTTAGGTACCAAAAAATAGCTGAAATTCAGGGCTATTTTTTGATACCAAAAACGCATTTTTTGAAAGTACGGGTGCTTTGCAAAATATGAAATAATAGAAAACTTTTGCGACTACGCGACTGTACGAGGGGGGTGGGGTACTATTACAGTATTTACGGTAGTTATCTAAGTTATCTATCATTTAGAAAACTAAAATCAACTAAACAAAACCTGTAATGAAAAGGTGCTTTTCTTTTTGCTTTATTGGTCATTAATACTAACGATGTTTTTAGCAAAAACTCTGTCAAAAAACAAGTTTCTTCCTCTAATCTTTCCTCTCTAAAGATCTCCAAACAATTTCATCGACAGATTTCATCATCAATCAAAGACTTTTTGCTGAAAAGAGCTGAAACGAGATTGAGAACTGGCTGAAATTACTTCATTTCATTTTGTTTTTCTTTTTTCTTCCAGTTTAAAGAAAAAAAACAAAACTCGCTTATCCACAAAAGGATCACTTATCAATCTTTTTCTGCTCTTGACGTTTAATACACGATTTTCGGTGCTCGAAAGAGATTTTAAAGAAAAAGATGAACAGTAAAGGAAAAAGGTAGCTGAAAGGAAGGAGAACGGGTTTTCTTATAACTAAAATTCAGTGTTTTTAGAGTTTTTCTTACCATTACCATGTTGCTAATCTGATTTTGAATTTGCTTTATCAAATTTTACAATTTTAAAGGCTCTAATGTTGTTCTAAAGAGTTGTTTATGAGACTTTACCTTGCTTTGCATGAAGATGTAATCGGTTTCATCGAATCCTTGTTGATGATGTGATAAATGTGGAGGGAGGAGTCCTCCCTCTTGGGAGTCTAATGGATGTGAACGCTTCAGGATTAAGGAATTGATTCTGAGGTACAGGGGAATGTACCTGAAATTGACAAATTGATAATAAATATCAAACCAATAAGTTAAGCAACGAAGAAAAGAAAATCAAGAATAAAACTAGTTCATTATCAAGTCAAAAAGTTGGATTTGAATGTTGTAAGTTTTATTATTAAAGATATGCTTTAGATATGCTTTAAAGCTTTTAAAACTTTCAAAATTTTATATATTATAAAAGAAAGAAAGTTTTCTGTACAAGTAACGGTTTCGCAAAAGAAATAAGGGAAAAAGGGCGATGACGCGGTGATGATTGAACGCATTTCGGCCTCGTTTACAGTCAAAATATCTGAAAGAATTCTCGTTTTTAAAAAGTTTACGAGAATTTGAACAATATTCAGTCAATAACGTTGAAATGATTGAATTTATTGGGTTTGAAAGTTAGCTTTAATCAAATCAAAGTATTAATAGTATTGATGGATCAAGTCCAAATCAAGTATTGATAGTATTGATGAATCAAATCCAAATCAAAGTATTGATAGTATTGATGGATCAAATCCAAATCAAGAGTTGATAGTATTGATGAATCAAATCCAAATCAAATTATTGATAGTATTGATGAATCAAGTCCAATTTCTAAATCAATCTAAAGCCTTTTTTCATGCAGACAGACTTTCTATAAGCTGAAAAATGGATGAACTTTTTGGGATAAGGATTTTTTAGAGCTTAGGAAAGCGCAGAGTTGCCTATGTTCTGGATGAAGGCACGCGCAAAAAGCAATTTGCATCTTCATTCAAGTGTTAAATGTGTTGGGTAGGGGAAAGGAGGAGACCAACAGAAGGCTTTAAAAGAAGAAAAAAGGGGAAGATGGGTATGGCAAAGGACCCATGCTTTCCAGTATATTGTTTCCTAGGGTTCTCTTGATGAAAAGAGAGCTCTTCGGCTCTTCAGCCTTTTCAGAAGTTATCTCTAGTCATGCGTGTGCCTTTACATTCCCCCTTGTTTCCACCTAATCAACATAGCTACTTTCAGGTGAAATATATTAACTTTAGTTCTTCTTTCAGATTCAGTGTGCCTTTTGTCTTGTGGACAGAACTAAACTCAACATATAGAGATCTTCGGAACAACATTGGTTACCGTACTTCTTGTACTTGCAAAGCTATCGTATCTTTTGATCTCCTCAGTCTGACTGTAAGGCTACGGTAAGATACGGTAGATCTAGAATTATTTAACTTTTAAACCTAAATTATGCCCTTCCCACCAACTGAAAATCCCGTTTAGATGCAAGACCAACCCATCCTTTTCTTTCTTTCACCGAACAAAAGCCTTTCTCTCAGTTTTTCCTTATGACTCCCCGAGGATTTCTTTAAGATATTCAATGCTATATTCTCCACTCAAAATACTCCAATCCAATTACGGTAATTAGGAAAGAATCGAGGTTGATTTGTAGTTAAAAAAGAAGAAAAAGAGGAATCTGGGAAGAACGGGGACAAAGAGTGGCGGTTTGAAGACGCCAAGAATAAGAGTTCAAAATGGAATTTGGATCTTAAAGTTAGTTCATGATTATTGTCTTTGTTGCTTATAACAAAGCAAAACGGCAAAAGATACAACAAAGCTGACAATGAAGACAAAATCCTAGTTCAAAAGTAGACTTGAAACGAAGAGAAAAGAAAAGGCTTTATAACAATAACTATTATTATAAAAGACAAAGAGAATAAGGGCATAAAGAAGATAGGAAATAGACCATAAAGAGTGAAATGGGTGAAGGGGAGAGTCGATCCCAGTCTCCCCATTGGCTCTTCTCTAATTAGAGGACCTCATCTCCGTCGCAAGGGAAAATGGCAAGTAACTGGTGGTGAAGAAAGCGAAGAAATGAATGAAGAAAAAGGAAAAACGAAGGGCTTAGCGGGTATTGGAGGTATTGTTCTCAACTATAGTTTAAAAACGAATCAAAACCGTAAGAGATTCAAGCAAGCAAGCAAGCAAGTAAACCGTTTACTGAATAGCGCTTAAAGTTGTAAATAAACTTGTTTACATGATCTGAATCTTTCAATAGTAAACTTTTGACTTTTATCAAAAAAACTTTTTAGTTGATGATCTTCTGGAATATTTAACTACGATTATCAATCAATTGCAATACTTAGAGCTATTTAGCAATCATAAAATTGACTAAAGAAGCACATGGCTTTAGGAAAAACAAATCCAAAACGGAAATTCGAATCAAGGCACTCATCTTGATTAGAAGAAATTGAGAAGTAAATGCTTAAAGCAGAGATCTAAATGATTGAATATTTTAATGATATTGATATTTCTTCTTCTTTCTTTCAAAAGAAGAGTTTTCTGATGATGATCGGAAAGAGAGGAAGCGTTGAGTCGTCGCTAAAGATACCCTGGGGAGAAATGGGAAAGAGAAATGGAAAGAGAGAGAAAGGCTAGAACAAAGAATCCGATCTTAGTTCATTCAAAAGAAAGAGATCAGGAGAAATGTTATTAAATTCAGAAGAAAGTTATCTTTAAAATTCTTGAAAAATAGACTAAGATAGGTTATAAGATTTGCCGATCGATAGATTTTTCGGTAAAGACTGCTAATGGCAGTACTGCTATTGGTTAAAACTCAAAATGACTGGCTGAAACTGTTCATATTATTTCAATTTTAACAAAATCAATGCAATTTTTTTTGATTTGATTCCTGAACAGTCTTGTCAACCTTGAAACTTGTGGGGAACAGGTTTGATTCATTGATTTACTTGGGATAATTGGTAATCAATGTCAACTTTTTTTTTGACTGTGGAAAGTACAAGAGACAAGGAACTTTTCGATCTGTGAGCTGAAGAAAAAACGGAAAAATGAGAGTCTGATGATTTCGAAATTGATAGAATCAAATGATAAGAGAGTAAGGAACAAGGATCTGATGGAATCCGAGAGTTGAAGCAAGGTGTTCAAGTTCAAGGAGTATAAGGAACAAGGATCTGATGGAATCCGAGAGTTGAAGCAAGGTGTTCAAGTTCAAGCCTTGGTTTTTTGAAGAGATTTTAAAGAGTACAGAAAGTTCGAAATGTGTTCAATTTGCGCATTTTTAAAGTTGAATTAAAGAACGATCTAGTCGATTTTTAAAAATGGTTTAACCAGTACATTTTGAGCTGTGAAAGCGTTGAACTACGTGTTTTGTTCAGAGTTCAATTCGATAATGATCATGTTGATGCTGGTAGAGGGCTAATATTTAGTGAAACCAATTTAATGTCGAATGTCCACTTTCAAAAGCGCAAAAGTGTGAAAAAAAGCGCTAACTAGACAAAAATGATGAGAGATAGAAAAAGCGCTTTTTTTCTCATCGATGAGATGTTCGTTCAATTGGGAAAGGCTTTTCGGCGGAAATGAAGGGATTGAGAGTTGTTGTATCATTTGAACCCCGCCTTTTCACCCCCAAATTTTGATGATCCATTTAATGTGGTTGCAAGGGGAAAAGGGGGGAAAGGGGGGAAAGGGGGGAAAGAAAGGAAAGAAGGGAAAGAAGGGGTAAACTATCTCACCATTTCTCTCTTTTTTTGATTGTGAACAATCGCCTCTATCAATTGGACAATATATAAACAATTTGTCTGAATGGATGTGAATCTTATCCAAATGTTCAAATGGTTTATTATTATTTTTGTAATGAGTAATGAGAAGAATTTTCTAGAAATTTCAATAGCTTAAGCTATCATTGTTAAATGATGGATTTGATTTTGCAGAAAGTTCAGTACTAGATAAAGAAATCTCTCATTATGATAAAGAAAAGTGATTACAATAGTTCAAAGTGAGTTGTTTAGCCTGCAGTTGTTTAGTTGCAATCAAAGATTGTTTAGCCTGCAGTTGTTTAGTTGCAATCAAATTTGTTTAGTCTGCATTGTTTTCCTATTTGAATTCCAGTTATAATCTAACATATCCTTTTGTTTCCTTTTTGTTTTCCCAATTCACCCCATCCCTTCAGAAAAAAAACCAATGAAACATCAGAAACGAGAAAATTTTGACGTTTTTGCGCTGATTCTTGAGTAATTTGTCGCATAAAGTCATAAAAAAAAAGGTAATTATCACTCTCGAATAGGGGAATTGGTATTGTTCTTGAGTTTTATGATCATTTGGGAAGCTTGGGTGGAAAATGTTCTACTATCCTTTTGCAAAATTCACCTATTCACATCATTTTTCCACCCAAACTCTTCCCAACTGATCATAAATCTCGGTCTTATTATCAAAAAATAGTAAAAATTTAGAAATATGGTGATATCTGGGATGCCTTTTGACCCTTTGCTCCTCTGCATTCCTTTCAAATCCCATTTCACCGTCAATTACTCTTTTGGGGGTTTGATGGAAAACAAGAAGAAAAGGGGCCCATTTTGTGTCTTTCAAAATGAAGGAAAAGAGATGGAAAAGACAATTTGTTAATTGGAAAGAATTGAAAGGATTGGTAAGGATTGGTAAGAATGGGGAAAAACCCTTCAATCACATGGCTTTAGCACTGATTTCTCGAATTTGATTGACTTCTTGCAAAATTGGATTTAATGGTTTAAGGAAAAATAGAAAGAAGATTGACTGGAAAAAGGTGAATTAGATTTTCCTGGTCTATCGAGGTCTATCGGTCTATCGAGGTCTATCGGTATATCGAGGTCTATCGGTCTATCGATTCCCTTTAATAACCTCGTTACTGAATCTCAATGATGAGAAAATTGTCTTTTTTTGGGAAATTTATGAAATCAATCAATAAAACAACTAAAGCAGGCACATAATAATAAATTTTCTTAAGAAAAGGATGAAAATGAGAAGAAGGGAAGGGGGAAAGGTCATTGAAATCCTAGAAAAAGAGGGAAATCGAAGGGGAAAGGAATTTGAGATTTGAGATTTGAGATTTGATCACTCAATCAAGCTATAAAAGGGGGGAAATCACCGTTCCAATGGTACGATGATACGAGAAATCGAGGGAATTTCTGTTCCACAAGTTTGAAACGTTATAGTAGAGTTGAAAAAAGTGAAATTCATACTACGCTTTGGATACTTTGGTGAGTCTTTAGCATACTGTAATGATATTAGGACGGATTAGAGTACAATCAATCGTAAGATTCAAATCGGTCTCATTTCTCATAAGAATTCTATATCGTACCCACAAAATTAACGAAGCTCTCCAGTTACTGAAAAGTGTAAAAACTAGAAAAGATTTCAAAAAGAACAAAAAGGATAAGCGTTTGCTAATTTAGATTTCACGGCGATTTCCACCAGAAAAGCTTTTCAGCTAAATGAAGAAAACGTGAAAACTGAGCTGAAAAAGAAGAAGCTGCTATTAGAGATTTGAACGGAGTTGGGGTCAAAAAAAAGTGGTGGACAGGGAATGGACGAGGACAGGGATGGATCGAACTGTTCTCCTTTGTCCCCTTTTTCCCCTTTTCCCCTTTTCTAAATCCAGCTCTCCTTTTTCTATCCGCAATTGGCTTCTCCAGTTTTTGCGTTGAGTTGACAATCATGAAGGGAAACGAAAGAGAACCTTTGAGATTTTGGAATCATAAAAACATGATTACAGAATGAGAATTAAATGAGATACAGTTGAAATGAAGATTAATAGCTTTAATTTAACGTTTTAGTAGATACAAGTTGGAAGAAATAAGTAAGTTTTCATTTAAAATCACTTCAATAGGATAAAATGAATTAAAGTATTGATGATTTGACTGAATCCATTGAACCAATCCCTTCACCAAGAATAAAACTCTCAAATCTCACGATTATTTCAAGGATTGTCTTTCAGTTCTTACCACAGCTAAAGAAATCGAGCTTCTTTGTGGTATCTCATTAGAGGAGGAAAGAAGAAAGAGAAGGCATTCAAAAAGATGATGTATTGTTGAGGTGGAGGAGTTCGGAGGAGTGTACTTGAGATTTCTAATCAATCAGATTTTAGATGATATCAATATACAAATGATTAACTGTAAAAGATTATTTTATTTTAGCAAACCGGTAAAAAGTATAGCTATCTTTAACTAAATTAATCAAAGTTTAAACGTAAACAAAACAGGGGTTGAAATAAACATAACTTGAAACAATAAGAGCCCAGAAATGGATGGGAGAAAGGTGCGAAATAGCTGCGAAGGGGATAATGATCGACCGGTTTGTGAAGGGGAATGGATGGGAAAGGGGAAACGAGAAACAGAGCCGATCCAACCGAGAATCAACTTGTTCTGGTCGTTTTGGCTCTTTGAAGCTTTGAGAAAGGCTCTAATTTGAAGTCAGTCCTCAGTTTTCGATGTTTTGCCGGTGTTCATTGGCTAGCTGCGTTAGACAAAGGAGTGCTTTAAGCAGCTGAATTAAAAGATTTAGATGAAAACAGATTCAAAGATTTAGATCTCTCTGAAAAGCTAGTATTAATCTCGTTTTCTTGTAACCATCTCTGATAATAAAGACAAACTCTCGAAGTTCTGGTGTAAAAACCAAAACAATTATCTCTTAACACTTTTGAACTTAATCTATGATAGATTAAAAAGAATATTCAATTTTCTGTATCCAGTAATCCTTTTCGTAAGCTTTTCCTTTAGAAAGATTTGACAGGAATTGAGGAACTGAAAGGCTTGATTGAAAGGTTTGATTGTTATGAAAGAGAATGACATGGAAGAGTTTGATCTAACACTAGATCGATAGATGTTTAGAAAAAAGCTGGTAATGGATGGTTTCGAAACGAAAAGCAATAATCAATAATCAATAATCAATAACAAATCATAAACATGAAGAAGATACTTATTTTCAATTAAGTTATTCGTGGAGAGGGAGTTTGAATCGTGGGGCTGATCCTTGTCCATGCCAATCACCCCTCTCTCCTTCCCCTTTCCCCCAATGAATGTGTTGATGTGAATCAGTGGCTCGATCGATCGTCTTGCCCACTTCTTTTTCTTTTTTTCGATTTCCAATTGCCATTTCGGACATCGAGTCGATAGAAAGGGGGCTTCTTTTCGCCCCATTCTCTTCACAATCATCGATTTATCCAATGGAGTGCGTAGATTTGAAATGAATGATGAAAATGATTATACAGTAGCTACTTTTCTTAAACATACATACTTTTAAAAGCTACAGTAATCTTTCCTACAGATTTTATTCTTTCTACTTAATTTTAATCTCATTCAATTCACTGTATTTAATCCGTTATCGAATGAAATCAAAAATTAATTAAATCAGACAAAATCTAAAGGAAAGATTACGATAGTTTTTCAAATTATTTAACTTTTGAAAGGTAAATATATAAATACTTTATTTAGAAAGAAAAAAAAGTGCAAAAATGACCAGATAAAAGATGACAAAGTCACTTAAAATGCAACGAAGTAAGCTCTTTTAAAATCAGACACGGTGGAACCGCACACCCCCCCCAACAAGAAGGAACACACAAACAAAAAAAAAAAAAAATCAAGAATATGCAAAGGACAGATAAAATAAAATGAAAAAAAAAGAGAAAGAAATCAGAGATCAAACGCAACTTGTCGGGAAAGGTAAATGATAATTTTGTAAACGAAAAAACGAACCACTCACTTGAAAATGTATAAATTCTCCTATAAATCTCCAAAATCTTGATTTATCCATTAAGAAACAATCCATTTATCAACACATCTAACCTTTTGCTTGAAGCTATCGGCGGATGGGAATCAAGTATGCATGGGGACACCTGGATGGATTGACAGAGAAAGGAGACTATGCAAAGGAGTCTATGGAAAGGAGACTCACTCTCTCTCTCTCTTTCTCTTTCACCCATTTCATCCCATCAATCTGCTGCCTTTTGAATATAGAACAATGCTCGAATCGAATCTTTTAAAGTTCAACTTTGAATGTAATGCTTAAGATTAGTAATCTCTTTCACAATTTTCATTTCATAAACTAATTGATCTAGTGAAAGAATATAAAACTTGAATCTAACTAAAAGATCAAGCTAATTTTAGAATTTTGTAAGAACATATTGTGCAGAAAAACATCTACAATACTTTTTTTTTGCTCATTTTTTAGCATTTTAATATAAATACTCGATTTTTTTCTCCTACAAAGTAAAGTAAATTGAAGAAATCTTTGTGAATGGGTTGTCTGTGTGAGCGTGGCTAATTTGTAAAGTGGAATTTCATTGAATGAAAGGTTGAAGAAATAAAAGAAGAGGTAAAAGGAAATCTTTTTCATCTACTTTTTCAAGAATCACGATTGGAAAGACAGAAAAGTTTTGTCAAAGAAGTCAACCTTCAAATGAAACAAAAACAAGAGAAAATGATTATTTGGAAACAAAGAAGCAAAGGATTTTCGTAGAATTTCACAAAAAGTTATAAAATTTCAAGTTCTGAATGGCTATATTGGAGCTGCTTCTAGAAAAGTTAATGCATTTTTGTAACCTTCTAAAGCTAAGCCTTCTGAAGCTAGCTAACTCAAAGAAGCTTCTGATCCATTCAAACTTTTCAATAGATCAATGAATTGATAGTGAGTGATAGTGGTGGGGGTAATAAATTGAAAGCAATATTGGGTCTTTACCTGAAGTAATTAAAGAGATGAAAAGATGGAAAAGGGAGAGGAAAGTCGAGAGAAAATGGAAGTGATTTGGAATGAAATGGCCAGGTGTTTTCCCATCTTTTCTCTCTTTTCACTCACGATTGAATCCTGAGATATGAAAGAGGGGAAAAAGGGACAGTTGGTTGGGCAATGAGACTCATCTCACACCTAGTAGGGGATCCCATTTCACAACAAGATCATCATGTAGAAAAATGTGGAAAAAGGGTAAAGGTTAAATGATAAGATCGCATCAAGAATGGCAACAAGAATGGCAAGTTTTCAACATTTTCAAGCTTGACTATGTGCTCGTGATAATCCAGCTCTTTTGAAAAGAAGTGGTTGTTGAGAGAAAATGATTCTACTAGAAATCCTTTCATTTTCATCAATCCAATCTTTAAGTATTCATTTTTAAATGTTCATTTTGTCTTTTAGACAAACTTATCCTACTTTAACTAGTCTCTTTGGCTTGTAAAAGGCTTGTAAATCACCTACCAATGTCCAGCTCGTCTTGTGACTTTAACTCTCTTTTTGTTGTTCTCAAAAATTAGATTTATGATTTGTAAAAGCTTACAACTTTTTATTCATCTACTTCTTTTCATTATCAAAGAAAGATTTGTAAAAGCTTACAACCCTTTATTCATCTACTTCTTTCATTACCAAAGAAAGATGTAAAAGCTTACAACTTTTTATTCATCTACTTCTTTTCATTATCAAAGAAAGATTTGTAAAAGCTTACAACCCTTTATTCATCTACTTCTTTTCATTACCAAAGAAAGAATTCGACTATAAATGTTCAGTCAAAATTGGCTGTATTGAACCTTTATTTGAAAACATTAAAACTGGAAATATATCCGAAATCGGCCTTGTTGACAGCCAAAATTACGACTAGAAAATCTTTGAAATCATCAAAAGAATGGTTAAATAGAAGTAAATAAAGATAATGCACTTTTCGGAAAAGATTTGTGGTTACTTTTTGCTACTTTGATAGCTTTAACTCAATTGCAAATGTTGCTATTTTATCAGCATCGTGGGTGATCGGGATTTTAATTTTTTTAAATTGAATATTCAAAGATGGTGCTGCCCGAATAGTGGATTTCAACAAAAAAAATTATTATTTCCGTTAAAAAAGTGAAAATTCCAGATTTTCTTTTGAAAAAAAGGGTCAAACTTGAGAATACAAAAAGGAGAGTTGTATTTACTTCAAAAATCGCGAGAGTTTAATGGTAGCTCATCGTCAGAGCTGGTTTAGCTCATTGTCAGAGCTGGTTTAGCTCATTGTCAGAGCTGGTTTAGCTCATTGTCAGAGCTGGTTAGCTCATTGGCAGAGCTGGTTTAGCTCATTGTCAGAGCTGGTTAGCTCATTGCAGAGCTGGTTTAGCTCATTGTCAGGCTGGTTAGCCATTGTCAGGCTGGTTAGCTCATTGTCAGAGCTGGTTAGCTCATTGTCAGAGCTGGTTAGCTCATTGTCAGAGCTGGTTAGCTCATTGTCAGAGCTGGTTAGCTCATTGTCAGAGCTGGTTAGCTCATGAACAGAGCTGGTTAGCTCATGACAGAGCTGGTTAGCTCATGAACAGAGCTGGTTAGCTCATGAACAGAGCTGGTTGCCATGACAGAGCTGGTTAGCTCATGAACAGAGCTGGTTAGCTCATGAACAGAGCTGGTTAGCTCATGAACAGAGCTGGTTAGCTCATGAACAGAGCTGGTTAGCTCATGGACAGAGCTGGTTAGCTCATCGTCAGAGCTTTAAATTCGTTGGGTAAATGGGCAATTTTGAGACTTATGATGAAAAACAGTTAGTGGCTTGGCTGAATTGTTGAATGGATAAGTTAGTAGTCAGAATGGGAAAATTTTGTGAATTTTATGGACAATTATCAACTTGAGGTCCTCTAGACAATAAACGACAAAGGAACTCTCCCGTAAAATAGCTAAACAAAAGGATTTTTAGCTTTTGCCATAATACTGGCATAGCAATTTCATTGTAGAAACGATTTTCGAGCCGATTTAATTACCCATGCCTTTCTGTATCAATGTGAAAGTGTGTTGTATTGTTTTTTTTCATAAGGCTTTTCATTTCTTAATATTTTCTTTTAAGAAAGCGGGCAAATTCAATGAAATTTGTTATTCAAATTGTTTGTGTAACTGATTCATTATTGACTGAATATTGTTGAAATTCCTATAAACTTTATAACAAACAAAATTCCTTTGAAATATTTTGACTGTAAACAAAGCTGAAACGGATCCAATCATCTACAACAACATTTTTTTCTTTTTTTTATTATAAATACAAATTTTAGTTTAAATACTTACATTTTTTAATAGAAAAATTTTAAAATACTTAATATTTTAGTGAACAAAATGGGCAAATCAAGCTTGCTTTTGTTCATCGTATTGGTAATTTTTAGAATTAATTGTTACTTTTTACTTTAAAATACAAGTTATACATAGAAGTTACCGTATTTTCTTTAATAGTAGCGCATCCTGAGCGTCGCCTAAATTCCTCGAAATCTCGAGAACCGCTTATCAGAACCTATCGATGTGGGGGTCGGAAAATGTAGCTGTAGCTGACGTAGCTGACGTAGATGACGTAGATGTAGCTGACGATCAGATCTTGTGGGGGATTTGAGTGTTGAGCTTCTGCAAAAGCTTGGAAACCGTCAAATAGCCATCAACTTGGCTCGGCACTACTATTAGAGAGAAAGAGAATAGAGCAAGCAGCTTTGGTAGATTACAGTAACATCTGTGAGGTGATACCTTTTTCTCAGGCATTTAATTTCTAGATTACAATAGTTTTAGCTGGATCCAGTGATCGCCGAACCCCGTATTCTCTCTAATCGTAGTGCACTCTGAGCGTTGCCTAAATTGCTTGAAATCTCGAGAACCGCTTATCAAAACCTATCGATGTGGGGTCGGAAAATGTAGCTGACGATCAGATCTTGTGGGGGATTTGAGTGTTGAGCTTCTGCAAAAGCTTAGAAACTGTAAAATAGTCATCAACTCGGCTCGCCGGGGTACACTACTATTAGAGAAAATACGGTATTCAAGTTTAAAGTTTCAAATTCCCTTAAAACATTGGATACTACAATTATTCTATTGTAGTCTAGCACCTAATTAACTTAGAGTTACAGAAAATGAGTAATATTAAGCCGAAGATGTTATATGTTTAATTGTAAAGTATTTAGATCAACGACATCTTAAACATTACCGCCTGTCCAACGAATCTCACCACCACCACAACACCGCCGATTTTTGTTAGTGATAGAGCAAGAGAGGTTTATAATTGCTTTTACTTTCAATTCTAAAATCTTTAGTGCTGGAGGGAATGCCAGGAAAGTACGGATGAAATGAACATCTTCAACTTGTGCACTTACAATTTCGTTTTAGAGGAAACATTTGTTAACCCCTATTACAGTTGCACGTTTAGGGTGAGTTTTCTTCAAAATATCAAAATTTTAAAGTTTCACTCGTTTTGGTTTAGTTTTATAATCAAATTAAGCTTCAAGCTTTAGCTATTCCAACAAAAATTTAGCATCCGGAGTGCGAGGAGGCTTGCCACAATTGTCTTGGACCCGGCAACTCAATTTGTGTCATCTCAAGTCGAGTGTCAAAATTTTTCGATTACGTGTGTGATTGCGAACAGATGGTTAGTTGTTTTTTCCCCGTTAACTTTAAGATTTCAGCTTAAACAAGGAGAATTTAGTGTGAATGTCCAGAAAGCTGCAAAAAACGAGGGATTTGTATTACAGACCATGACAGATGTCTGTGTAAGCCTGATCATTGATATAACAAAAATCATTGGAAATAAAGATTTACAATCACAAAAGAAGGGGATGATTGAAAATAAAAACAAATGAAAGAGGGGAAAAAAACAATTATATCACTAATTCTAACTCCGACAACCGTTATTATTCCACGGGCTTGCCGTTCTGCGGCCTAGCGATTGAAATCGAGTCTCTGGAAAGTTTTCTATAATCATTCTAGAAGTTAATGTGCTATCGTTTAGCTTCTATCGTTGAGCTAATGTGCTATTGTTTAGCTAAGACGTCTTGCAAACAAACTCTGATCTTTACTTGGTTGAGGTGAAGAAAATGATCCTCTACATTCCGTTTGCTAGATTCAGTACAAATGAGCTTTGCGTTTTCTTGAAGCCACTAAATAGATTAAACTATAAAATCAATCCTATCCGAAATTTGTTCGATTTGATTCGGAGAGTTCTATAAAAACCTAATGAAAATCATTTAATGAATAGGAACACTCTTTTAAATCGGTGAATGAATGGTGTTTTAAGGTTTTAAATCCTAAAGCTATGGCTTCTCAAAAAACATACTCACCCAACAATGGCAACAATTGTCAACTGCCACCTGATGCTTGCAATCCGGCGATTTGCCTCAAAGAGTCATCTTTTGAAATATTAAAAGCATTTTGGTAACTTGGTCGCATTTTGCGCATCGCTATAAAGCCAAAAAAATAGTGCTAATATTCTGCGGTGTTGGAGAAAAGTTTGTTAATCTGCAATTCATTCTGAAATGTGCTTATTTTATTAAACGAAAAAAGAGAACTAGTGAACTCAAGATTTAGATCAATCAATTACAAAGAAGATGTTGCAATAATCATCAATTAAAATAATTCTATCTTTGTTTTTCTTTTTCTTTTTCTTACCCAAATTGTTCTAAAGAATAAAAAATAGTTAGCATTGGTTGTTATAAAAATACATTTATTAAAAACCAATAATGTGATACAAATAAAGGATAATAATAAGACATAAAGGTCTAAAACAAACAATTTTATGGCACACCTTACCCCTATTACTCCTATTATGAGTAAATTTATAATTAGAAATATGGAAATGGAAGCAAAAGTTGCAAAAGTTGCAAAAGTTCTTATCAAAATTTCCGTTGAATTGTGTGCGCTTTGTACAAAGATTTTCAAGAATTAATAAATTTAGAATCAAGATTTTCTGTCAAAGTTTTCTAAAAAACACCAAAAATCTCAAAAGAAATCACTACTCAGTACTCTGATTAGTCAAACTGTTAATTATTATTGGGTTGATGTTATTCTATTTATCAAACAAAATTGCCAATAATATAGTGCTTATTGCGATTCAAAGCATAGGAAAAATCTTCTTTAATTTCAACAATCGCTCAATCAAATTCAATCAAAACGCAAATTGCCTGTAAAATGTCGTCGTCGTCGTCGTGTAAAAGTCGTCAATAATAATGGAAATTATTTCGAATGAATTGATGGTTTTATGTTGAATAAATTTTAGTTCAAAGTCCGTTTTCCGGTAGTTTTCAATTCACCAACCCAATAAATGGATGTGGTGAACAAAACCGCAGCGATGCACTTCACACGCTTGGGGACTCTAACAGAGACATTGCTCGTCGCATTACTCGTTCTGAGAAGTGTATTCGAACGTAAGTCTAAGAGTGTAAATAAGTCTTCACGCTTTACTTTTTACTTAAATTGCTAATATCTCAGCGTAGAATCAATAGTTTTGAATGAAAATTGCATTTAATTGCATTTAATTACATTTAATTGCATTTAAACAAATCATTCTCAAAAACTTACAAACTTAATGGCATTCACCAACCCAATAGATCAAATGTAAAACAAAATGTAAATCATTTTGCATCATTTTGCAAACAATTTTTCCTTTTTTTTACGGTTAGCTTTATATTTTTTGTTCAAAATTTAAAACCAGCTTCTGACTCGCAAAAAAGTTCGCTTTTTTTTTGCAAAGACTCGCATAGATCTGGAAAGGAGATTAGAGTAAAAACCGGGAATCTTTTTAACCGATCTGAAGGAAAAGAACGACCGATTGCCGATCGACCGCAGGAAAAGAGAACAATTCTATATTGTTCCCAGCCTTCGAATTTTTCAATTTCATTTTATTTTCATTCATTTAGTTTGTAAATTAATAAAGAAACGATTTTCAGATGAAATCTTCAAATAACTACCAACTTCTTGGCGAGCAAAACGAAATAAATGAGACGATTGTTCAGAGTTTAAGCGAAAAGGAGAGCTGTCTTGGAACAACAACAGGTTTTTTTAAACTTTTATAATTACAGTTCAATTCTAAAAGCTCTCAAATAACGAGTTTATCCAAATAAAAATCTTAATCATTGATTATTCTAAAAAAGAAATCAATTTCAACTTCAAAATTTTTCAGTAAAGAAAGAATTTCGCGATGACGTAGCTCTTCTCCGCGCTTTAGCCATTCTTGCGGTTCTTGGTTATCATTTTTGGCCAAAAATCTTCACATTGGGATTTATCGGAGTTGATGTGTAAGAAAAAATGAACTTTAGAAACTTTTTTTTCTCTAGTTTTTTCGTAATCTCCGGTTTCTTGATGATGCAAATGTTGGAAATTTCTTCAAGCAATCGACCGGATCGAGTTTTTCTCTCATTTTATTATCGACGATTGAAAAGAATCGTTCCTTTATATTATTTTATTGTATTTCTTATAGGTAAGCTTTTATTTTTATCTCTAGAATTCAAATTTTATAGGTTTTTCAATGATATTCGTGTATACGATTGTCTGGAATCAACGATATTTTCGATATTATTTACCAGCTCTCTTTTTTTACGAAAATCTTTATCTCCTTAAATCAGAAGGGGATTATTTTGCTGAAGTAAGTGAATTTTACTAAGTTTTCTTTATATTGTAATAGAATTAACGTAATTAGCTGTAAAAAGCTGTAATTAACGTATTAGGTTGGTGCAGATGAAACTTCCGTTGAAACCATAAACAAAATTTATTATAAAAATCCTAATACAGAACCTCAATCCAAAAGATATTCGCCATCATTATCAATGACTCTTTGCCATCTTCCACGCAGAGAATGGATGCCCTTTTCGAAGAACTCTCGACTGCGACTCGAAGAAGTTGGACACCCAAATTTCAACTTCTTCGCGGTTTTTGAATTTTTTTTTCTGCTAAAGAGTGCCGCATCGACCGAAACAAGAGGTAGTCGGATGGGACCAAGTCCGGGCTATATGGCGGATGAGGCAGAACTTCCCAGCCCAATTCCTCGATTTTCTGCTGAGTGATCTTCGCGGTGTGGGGTCGAGCGTTGTCGCGGAGGAATTTTGTAGTCGCCGTGTTTATGCCTTGACGACGCAACGCCTGGTCCAAGCGGCTCAATTGGGTTTTGTAGAGATCCGCCGTGACTCTTTGGCCCGAATCTAGCACCTCAAAATACACGAGAGCTTTACTGTTTCACCAAATACAAAGCATCATCTTTTTTCCGTGGATATTCAGTTTTGGAGTCGGTTTTGGCGGTTCACCGGTGTCGAACCACTGCCGTTTTCTCGCTGTGTTGTCGTAACATATCCACTTTTCATCTGACTTAACAATGGAGTCAAGAAAATCGGCGGTCTTTGCGCGGCAGACGAGAATTCCAGCCATTGTAACTCGAACCGCCTTGTTTGCGTCGCTGAGCTGATGTGGCACCCATTTTCCAGACCGATTCGTCTTACCAATTGCGTGCAAATGGTGGAGAATGGTTGTATGGTCGCAGTCAAACGGCTCTGCAAGCTCCCGATTTGTTTGGCATGGATCCGATTCGATAGCGTTCTTCAACTCATCGTTGTCGACAATTTGAGACGGATTCCCGCGTGTTTCGTCTTCTAAACTTTCATCACCGTCTCGGAAGCGCTGAAACCAAGTCCGGCATTGGCGTTCGGACAACACGTCATCACCGAATGCTTTGCACAGAGCACGATGGGATTCCGCAGCCGTTCTGCCTTGTTTAAAATCATACAACAAGCAAACCCGCACTCGAAAATTTTGGTCAACCATTTTCTAGAAGCTAAAAATTACTTCAAATTAAGTAAAACGCATGAGTCTTAGATATCAAAAGACGCGCAAAGAGACGCTCTTTCAGATAGACAAATATATTCAATGAAAACTTTTATTAGATCCAAAATATAGACAAACAAGTGTGACGGTAGTTTCATCTGCGCCAATCTAATACTTTCAAAAAAACATGGTTTTTTTAACTTGTTTTTAGTCTGATTTTGATCTAAATATCTGATTTTTTTAGTTTCATCTATCCTTGAGTGACTAGCGATGTTATTATCAAGATTAAAACTGTTAGATACTGTCGTACTCGACGTTACTATTGACACTTTTTGATCTAAAACATTAAAGGTTAAAGGTTTTAGAATTGCTGAATTCCAGGGTACTGAAGACCTTCCTCTTCTCCATTCGTGGTCACTCGGTGTTGAAATGCAATTCTATCTAATCGCTCCGTTTCTCTTTTACATATCAAAAATCGAAAGTAACATTTCAAAATAATTAAAGAAATATCACTTTAGCTCTGAAATTCGGTCACATTCTGTTGTTTATTTGTTTTCTTTGCTCATTATTATTTCAATTCAACACTTCATCGATCACCTCATTCTACCATCCATTTAGCAGAATTTGGCAGTTTTTATGTGGAATGGGTGCTTCGTTGTATACGAAAAAGATTGAGAAAGGTAAAATAGAGAATACTTTTTTATAGTAAAAGATTTTCAGCCTCATCCTCATCCAAATCAAATCTCATAGCAACAATTTTTCTTCTCAACACTTTCTTCATTTTTCTGCCTTTTTACAAAGTCACTTCACTGAGTTTCTTTCAAATTTTCGTCACAATCTCGTCGGCAGGGTTTATTCTTTTTGGAGCGAATTGGTGAGAAAACATTTGTAGTTATTAGGTTGGCAACTTAATAATGACGCGTCACTACTTAACATGGTTTTTGTAATTTCAAGCGCCGTTTCTTCCCTCTCTTTTGCATATATACAAAGTAAAAGATATCTGCATAAATAACATTTAGTGCTGCAAATTTCATCATTCGCTTTTTGGCAAAAAATGGAGGACAAAAAATTCCGTATTCGAGCTGCATTGTTCTACGATTTTAAACAGGGAAAATCACCAGCTGAATCTCATCGCACGATCATCACTGTTTTTGGGGAGGAAAGTATACACATTCGGCAATGTCAACGATGATTTCAAAGATTCCAAGGCGGCGATGAAAGCCTCGTAGACGAGCCACACCAAGGACATCCTCCAGAAGTGGTCGACGATGACTTGCTCGCCTTAATTGAAGATTGCCCAACACTCACCGTTCGTGAGTTGGCAGAAATATTTGAAGTATCCCATACGACAATCAAAAACTATTTACACAAACTTGGGAAAGAATCGAGTTGGAAAATGGGTTCCTCACGAACTGGCCCAAAGCAACAAAATGTCGCCTCAAGTTTGCTACAAAAAGTAAATCAAACGACTTTTCACAGGGTTTTGACTTCTAACGAAACGTGGATCAACTATGAGAACGTTAAACGCAAAAATTAATGGCTATCTACTGGGCAGACCCCCCAAACCACTCCCAAACCTGATATCCATGGGAAGGAGATAATGCTCTGTTACTGGTGGAACTCAAGGGATTGGTGCATTATGAAGTGCTGAAACCTGGCCAAACCGTCGAGCTGATCTTTATTCGAAGCAATTAAGAGAGTTAACGAGTCTTTGAAGAAATTGGGGCTCAAATCGGAGAGAGTCAGATTTTTACACGACAACGCAAAACCTCACACGCAAAGATCACTTAAAAAAACGGGAACTTGGCTGGAAAGTTTGCCCCCACGCGCCTTATTCACCTGATCTGGCTCTTTCAGATTACTTTTTGTTTCGGTCGCTGAAGCACTTTTTGGAGGGAGAAAAGTTCGATGATCATGCTCAGGTCATAAAAGCCGTGAATGACTACTTCGCCTCAAAAACTCCCAAGTTCTTCGAGGATGGAATCCGGGATTTGCGCAGAAGATGGGAAGAAGTCATAGATACTAATGGAGAATACCTTTCGAATTGAAAGCTCTTCTTTTGTGTTTTTTTTAAAATAAATGATTTGTTACATAAACGCGTCATTATTAAGTTGCCAACTTAATATTAAAGAAATTCGTTTAAAATGTGTTCCTTTTGAAAACTAGGTTCTTGTCTGACTTGGTTTTATTTAATGATTCATGAAAGAACACCGAAAACTACAAAAGTAAACAGATTATGGCAAGTTACGGGAGTTCTTAAAACACTTCAGAAAACGGGTTAAACTCTACTTGAGACTCCAGTCCCAATCATAGAAAAAACCTTCAGAAAATACCGATTCGAGTTTCTATACAATGATAACATGTACAATCATGTACAATGTACAATGTACAATGTACAATCATGTACAATGTACTGTACAATTATAACATTTTCTTTAGCACAATTCGCTGGTCTCATTTCCATCTGGGTTACATTGCTCAAATCTCCTATGCTCTCTATTTGGTCCATTATCCGGTACTCCGTTTCAGTCAATACCTTGCGCAATATTTTGAAAAAGAAAACTACGGTAAATGAGGGGAAAGTTTGTTGATAAAGTAAAGAAAATCTAGTGCCAATCTCAGCTTTATTCCTCACCTTTCTCATCAGCATTCTCGTTCATCATTTCTTTGAAAAGCCACTTCTGCGGGCTGGCAAAGAAAACTTTACTGTATGCATTAAATATTTCGCGTTATCATTGCTGATTGGATTTAAATGGAAAATGATGTTGAATCCCGAATGTGGTTTTTGATTGAGTTTTAGCTTTGCAAAAGATCAAAATCTATAGGTGACAGATCGGTGATCTCAGAGAATGAGAAATTCCTGGATACATTGTATCCATTGGAGGGTGGGCATTTTGTTGATGATGGTTTTATGAAAGCCGAACCACCATTTGGGCATTATGTTTACGAGGTGAGATTGAAGAATCTTTGTTCTCCAGTAAACACTTGCTTTCTGGCATACTTAATAAAAGGATCGTTTGCCAGAAAGCCGTTTATAACGGCGAGTATCAGCTGAATGCGGTATTTTTGAAATTAAAAATATTTTCAGGGTAACACAGGCCATCTAAAGATCGTGATTCTTGGGAACTCTTGGGCTACTCAAGAAGCACATGTAAATTGCTGATTGCTTTAGGATTGAACTTAATCAATACTTTTAGTTGATTCGAAAGATGTTTCCGAAAGAAGAAGTGGCTGAGATGCATCTCTTTTCACAGGGTGCTTACACTTTTGGACTTCACGGGAACAGTCCCACTGTAAAAGGTGAATTTTCTTCATTTCTTTCTTTATTACTGAATCCTTTCAGAACTAACACCATTTTTGATGGATTTCTTGAAAAAACTCCAGCCTGACTATATTTTCTTGTTAGTAAGGTAAGAGTTTATAATGATTTTAGCTATTTGATCTTTAGATATAATCAGTATTGCACAAATCGAGACTTAGAGCCGTTCATTGGTCGAAATGATTCAATTTTGAAAGAATATTTGGAAGGAATTCATAACCTCAGGTAGAAAAGGGATAACAAAGATCAAGGCTGTACTTTTTATTCTAAAAACGCACGCTTTCTGGTACATTTAATGTTCTTGGAGTCAAGACTTCAATGTGCCGTATGTTTCTGAGGGCTCAAACAATGGACAAGACTTAAAACTGAGCTCTTAGCTTTTGTTATTTCTCAAAAAACATTTACAAATCGTTTTCAGTCGTTTCACAAAGAAACTTTTTATCCAAACACATCAACCGTTTGATTGTTATGGAAAAGAAAAGAAACTTCTCAATCATTTCCTCGACGCATTGCAAAAAAAGACAAATCTCAAGAAATTCAACCGTCCTTTTAATGCAAGTTTTTAAAGAAAATAGAATTTAATCTCAAAAAGCTCTCTCTTTAGATCCCAGCTTTCTACAATAGCTCTGTTTATCAAAGATTGAGAATAGTTTTCGAGAAATGTTCGAATTGTTATCGAATCGATGTTGCTGAGGCTTTCATCGGTAAGTATTCTCAATAAAATTGTTTTATGAAAAAGAAAAAGAAAAAAAAATTCATTTAGACATGAAAAATCATCGACTACTTGCCTATGATGAAGAGACAGAATTGCTTTATTTTGAGAATCGATGTCATTTAACGACTTCTGGGCTGAAAATGATTGAGAAACCGTTGAGGGAATCCATTGAGAAAGGAATCAAATCAAACGGGAAACACAATTGGTAGCTGAGATTGTCGATGTTGATCGATGAATGGATTGATCAAAGATTTATAAAGATTTCATGTTAAATTTAAAACTAAATGAAACAAATACAGTTACATTTCATTTAAATTTAAAGAGTTAAAGTAAATAAGGAGAGAATTCTTCACAAAAGTAAACTGTAAAGTGAAGGAGATGGTTTTTGCGTTTGTTTGAAGTTTGAGCAGAAGATGAATGGGGAAAAGGGATTTGTTGCATGGTTTCTGCGTTTGTTTGAAGTCTGAGCAGAAAATGGATGAGAAAAGGGATTTGTTGCATTGGTTTACACGCAAGCTTTCAACCTTGAATTTCTCAGTTTAGCAAGATGTAGGGTTTATGATTGGAATAACCGCCAACCCGAAGAAACATTGCTTGTCAAGCTCTTTCTCACAAACTTCAGGGAGTTAAGTATGCCTTCAAAAGTTATGATCTTCAATCAACTAGATAAAAAGCACCATTACAGAAGACTCCTCAAGATTTACAAGCAAAAATTCAAATGATCAAGTTAATTTTGACAAACCTAGCTGCTCAGAACCATGGCATGATAATTATGCGTTAGTTAGATGCAATATACAGTATACAATATACAATTATACAATACAATACAATTTACGATCCAATTTGCGTTAATTAGATGTTTTTTGGTGAGTTTATTCTATCGGTAAAAAGCTCATTGCTTCACTTCTTTGGCTAAATGTTTATGTGAGTGTTTCTGGTTCTGAGTGAATGGTTCAGAGATCTTTCAACAGAAATCTAGAGTTACTAAACATCACCAATTTTCTACCTTGTGAATGTAATCTAAAAAAAAACTCTAAGCGAAGTTATTTTAGGAATTTTGAAATCAAATGTTTTTTGGTAAAAGAGAAATGGAGAATTGGAGAAAAAAACGATATGGGAAACGACACAATTACGTTGATTAGATCTTTTTTGTTTTATTTTTAGTCCTTTTATTACACCTGCAAAGGGCCCACTCATTCAGCTTCTCTCTTTTCTCTAAATGAACCATGTGGGCGTCTCTCTCTCTCGATTCTTTTCAGTCAAACAATAATTGAGATCAGAATTTCTCCATCTCACGTCATTTTAGCTTTATAAATACAATATTATACTGTTTCTGTATCATTTAAACTCAAGCTCTATTCTTCGATTCTATTCATTTCAAAAGTTTCCTTTAAGACCTTTAGATTCATTGAAAAAGACCAGAAATTCCTTTATTATAACGTCATTCAACAACTATCTAATAACTATTTGAGAAATTCTTAAAATTTCGAGATTTTCCTAGCAATGTTCCCCTATTCAACCCTGCCCAATATTCTCCAGGATCTCATCGATAAATCGATCCCCATAAATTCTATTCCAATTCTAGTAAAACTCAATAAAACTCTGAGAAATCAATGCTTTTCTAGAGGTTTTAAAAGAAGAATTCATTCAACTCTGCTAAAATCTGATAGAATGTTAAATTCCACCAATCCCCATCCATTGTTTCATGTGAAAATTGAGGACTTTTGGTTTCATTTGACTAAGGAGAAGATCACAGTTGTTAATGGAAAGAAATCGACTCTGAAATTAGATGAGAAATACTTCTGGATCCTATTCAATCAGATTTCTGCCCTGAAATCTCTGCAAATCGTCATCGAGAAAACGATTACTGAGGAACATAATCGGGTTGGTCATTGTAGACTAGGCTCACTGTTTCTCTATCAAATCTAGAGTTAAATTACAAGTCAAAACAATGTTAGACTAGATCTTTGCTTGAATGGAACACGGTAGAATCTGGGTGATACCCAAACTACACTAATCTTGTCCTATCAAGCTAAGAACAAGTTTTTGTCTTTTGGAATTCAACTGATCCTGTCAAAAACAAGATTTCCCTAACTTCTTAATTCTCAAAAGCTCTACCAAAGAGAAATTCTGTCTGCTAAATTTGAGCTTCTCTTGTTATCAAGTACTTTATCAACCCAACCCAACTTCAGGTCATCAAACGCCTTCTTCCAAGAGTCAAGATTCTATCAGAATTGTCCCTCCGTGTCCCTTATTCTATAGCTGTCACTTTGTTCACCCAATTCAATCCACGAGTGACTGATTGGTTCACTTTCAACCTGCAGTGTCAAGTAAATTTCCTCTAATAAACGCTTCTAGTAGCTGAAAAGTCAGCGAAGGCAAGCTGTGTATTTCTGGAGAATAGAAGTTGCCATATATTTTCATAAACCCTCAAGATTCTCATTGAACACTTTAGAATTTAAAAGCTTAGTGTTTCTTATATGGGATCGGGGGTAAATCAACAGGATATCGAACTCCTGAGCTCTTAATTGACTATCAGAAAACATTTGTAGCCATTGTGAGGCAAATCTGCTAATCTCTGTCTAAAGAAGTTCAAATATTGATTTTGAATAGCCTAAAAAGTAAAATTCAGTTGATTCCTGAAGTCACCGATTTCCTTGATTCTCTCTTCTCCAAGCCATCAATCCAATGTTGTTCCGGTCTTTTCTGGATGGGCAAACAGTTTCCTTGGTCGAGCATTCTCCTTCTCAGCTCTCCTCTATGCTATTGGGTCTTTCAAACCCAAAACCGGGTCAGCATTGAAAATTTTGTCAATGATCTCCTAGCCAATTCTATGCAAATAACCACCGAAAAAACCCTGATCATTCACTTATTCGAGAGTCACTTTCAATTCGCAGAAAATTTCCATCAAAAAGTCCAAGCTGTCTTCTGGAATCTCCACAATTCGGGAAAATTGTTGAGGCTGAACAATGGGATGAGCGAATTTCTGGCAGAAATCAAGGATTACCTAAAAGAGACGAAAATCTTTGGCGAACTATTGCAATTTTGGGAGCACTCGGCCAGCCCGGTTTTTCGGTAAACTTTTCATAGCTCTTTTTGCAAAAATAATCAACCCAGCTCAGCTAAGAGCTGCGTCAAAGTTTGAGTCAATGAAATCTTTGAGTCAAAAGAATCTTTAGGCTCTTTGGTCAATAGAATTCAAATACTAAGTTGAGTCAGGTCAGCCACGGCTACCTTCATGTTTGAAAAATATGGTAGACAAGCCAAAATCTTGTTAGATCCTGCTAGCATGGACTTGGACTACAGTCGCCTCTCTCTATAACGGAACTATAGCGGTAAACTCCATCTAACGGAATGGAATTTTGGTCCTGGCTGACGTTAACCTATTTTAAATCTAAAAAAACTATATAAGGGAAAAATCTTGGGTCTCTTTTATTCCGTTATGGAGAGGGTCGACTGTAGTTGTGTTTCGGAAAATGATCAATCTGATCTGATCAAACTGATCTGATCAAACTGATCTGATCAAACTGATCTGATCAATCTGATCTGATCTGATCAAACAGATCTGATCAATCTGATCTGATCAAACAGATCTGCTCAATCTGATCTGATCAATCTGATCTGATCAAACAGATCTGCTCAATCTGATCTGATCAATCTGATCTGATCAAACAGATCTGATCAATCTGATCTGATCAAACAGATCTGATCAATCTGATCTGATCAAACAGATCTGCTCAATCTGATCTGATCAATCTGATCTGATCAATCTGATCTGATCAATCTGATCTGATCAAACTAACAGTAAGATCATAAGTGACTTTTTAAACAGTGTCTAGTTCTTGTTTATGAAAATCCTTTTACAGACTGATTTCCGGCGACTGGGAGATTTTATATCGCCTCGCTGATTCGCCCGTTGGATACGTGAGATTCGTTGTGAGATGGAGAAGAATCAAAAATGAGATTCTTTTCGAGTATGTCTAGTTGGAATAAAGATTTTTGATGACTGTACCCTATTTTTCTAGATCATCTCGCATGTTCTTGGTGTTAGAGTCTTGTAGTTAAAGCTTATTTTAAGATAAAGAAAATTCGAGTCGCGACATGGTACAGATGAGAACATTTTTTTTGTTTACAGTAAGACAAAGACAATGATTTCATTGTTTAGATTAACACAAACACAAATTCGGGACCTTCTTTAGAAAGCTGAAAGGCAATTAACGTATTGCTCTATCAACGACTCCACAAAAATCAAATTTAAGATTAGAATTTTCCTTTGTTTTTTTCTTGACAAATCTATTCATTAAAATTATCCAATTAGTTTAAGTTTAGCATGTTTTGGCATGAAAATGATTTTCTGAAATACAATGATGTCAACTCCGAGCCAAACTGATATTTTACTTACTATTGTTATTATTGAATAATTTGTCTAGTCTTATGCAAATGTGTTCTCCCCTGTGCTTATCCCTTTTATTACTTATCCGAGAAGGGGCGGTCCTTGGGACTGCCTAGGAGGACGAGTAAGACTCTCATTTGGAGTCCCCCTTCCCCTTACACTCATTTCTAATCTATTCATCTTATTGTATTACTGTAAATAAAGATACGTATCTTCCGGGTCTATGCAACTGCAGTACAGGTCGGTCATTTCATAGGGACTCCCCTCTAATTGAGTTAGAGTTGAGTTGGGTTGTCGGGGTGTTAGAGATGGCGGGATATCAAAAGGGATCCACTCTCTTAACTTAACCCAAATTCTAGTCCACATCCGTTTATACCTAGGAACGTATAATGAGCAAAAAATGGATGAGACAAAGACTACATTGTAAAAAATACTTTTTGTCTTAATTTTGTTCGCTTTTCTCTTTTTTTTCTTAAAGTTACTAACAGTCACATAATGCTATTTGACAATGGGAACATCTAAATTTGCATAAAAAATATTCCACAAATCTTTTTATTGTTGGATTTTTCTCAAAAAACACTTTTTCTAAAAACAAAAAATATTGTGAAGCCGTTTTCAAAGTGATAAAAATATAAAGTTGCTTATTTATCATATTTTCAATAACCCAAAGAGCTTTGTTTACTTTGCAAATAGTATTTATTACATTCATTTCACAAATGCTCTCTAAAAGATTTCTCTTGTGTCATGTAGGTGTTAAAGACATCGACAGCAGAAATCGGATCGAGAAGATAAGTGCGAGAATATGATGACCGAAGCCCTGTGTACGCGGAAAGGAGTTGTTTATAAAAGGAGAGAGAGATCGATTCAACGGTGTCATTCTTTCCCATGACTGCTTGCTAAAATCTAAAGTATTATAAAATTATGAAAGTAAACTCACCGTAAAGACGGAACGAATCTCATCCCAGGCGGTCTCATTTGAGGCCCCGTTGTCTTCTAGCTAAAGTCAATTGTAATGTTTTTTTGCCTAAAATCTTGACGACCAACCAGCTGCTTGAGATTTGATGTGAGGTTCATTGTTGCCCAAGTTGGGTCATTGTAGTTATCTTCCAAACAGCTATAGTACTGCTTTCGAAGCTGAATGAGTTTTGTTCTGTGCGATTGGTCGGAAATATTCTTAGTTTTCCCCACAGCCTCACTCTTTTTCTCAATCTTTTCTTGATTTTCCCCACAGTGTCTTCTTTGCATCAGTTATTATAGACTATTTGTTTCAGCGTTTAAAAATCATATTTTCCGTTGGGACATGACGAAATTCATGTGCGTGGGAGGTTTATTGGAATTCTGGCTGTACGGTTTTCCCCAAAGCTTCACGCATGTTTTGTTTGCATTAAACTATTATAAACCATATGGGGAAATATAGAAGTTTTTTTGTCAAAAGATTTGAACAAAAATATAGTTTTAATATCAATCAAATTTTTTTTTTGGGTAACCTACAAACTGCCGATCAGTAGCATTGAGACCAATGCTTTGAATTGCTGGTAGAAAACGTCCCTTGAAAAAGCGATCAACGATGCAGCTATAGTTTATGAACAAGGTGACAAGATTGATGAGATACGAGCTCTTAAATAAAGCTGAATTCAAATTTCTCGAAAAATTGAAACCGTTGTGACGTTGTTCACCCACTCTACAGCGTAATCGATTTTGTTTTGGCACCAGCGGAGTTTGTTGATGTGATCGAAAGTCTAAAATAAGTTTTATATCATAAAATTTCCCAAAAAAAAAACCATAGCAGCTTCTTCTTGTGTGTCATTGTTGAAATACACAAGTAAGCTGCGACCAATTTTGAAATTCGATGCCGAAGAGGTCAAATATAAAAATGAGACTAAAAACAGCAGAAACAGTCTCATTTTCTAGTTTGTACTAGAGAAAAAATGAAAAATTTTGCATTTATATCAGTGTTTGGTCGACAGAACTAATTATTTTTCTGTAAGCTTCATAAAAAAGATCATGAATTGGGCTGAACTGTGACAAATCGGATGACGGTAAGCTCTTTACGTGACGGTAAGCTCCATCAAGTGTACTTGTGAAAAGGAGATGTTTGGTGGGCCACCAAAATAGAACAATCTGTCGTTTTTTTTATGTGGTAACATCTCTAATTTAAACGATAAAAAAAAGAGAAACCCCAGTCAAATTCAAAAACCTTTCAGATATGTTTTAAATCAACAGCACTATTGGATCGGGTACTCTGGACACTCAATATCAAAAAGTTTTAGGAGGCAATTAGCTGCACGCAGAGCTGGTTTTTACTTGCTGAGAAGTTGCTTGCTTTTTGTCTGATAACATGTCCACTTTTCAGCCTTAATACCACACTTCCATCATACATAAAACATCACGAGTGTACGAGCAATTTATGTGAAGTTAAAGAAGAATAACTACATTACCTATTTGATTATTCAGATTCAATCATGGGTAGGATGATACGTTCTCTAACTTGTTTATAAATAACTCTCTTGACTTTGCCTTACAAATGGGTTTTTTCGATCAAAAAATTTTGTTCTGTAGTATTCAAGAATCCAATAAATCACTTAAAGCTTAATCATTTTACCAAAATAGACGAAGTTTAAGCACTCTACAGTACTTGCAAATGTGATCATTAATCCCAAAATAGGTACAGATTTCATTTTCCAGTTTCATTTTCGATTGCAACACTCATCAGATCGGATGCTCACGAGGGGCGCTTTGATGAAAGATTTGATGGAAGACTTACCAATAGCAATACTTGAAAATTAATGTTCAGCAAAGAAAGATTGGGAAATGCGTGAAATCTGGATACTAATCCTTATTCAAGTACTTATTTACGCAGAGGATTGAGGATTGGCTCAAGCTATGCTTGAGTCTTTAGCTCTTTAGCTCTTTAGCTCTTTAGCTCTTTAGCTCTTTAGCTCTTTAGCTGTGTCGACTTTGAATTCAGCCATCGCTCAAAAAAGCTTTGCCTTGATGTTGCTGTCAAAAAGATTGGTTTCTAGGTTTTACTTATTGCCAAACTTTGAGATAAAGTGTTTCTTATTTGGTTTAAAATCAATTTGTTTTCTTTTTGCCCAGTTCTTTTCATAGCCATAGAAATATTAGGTTGGCAACTTAATAATGACGCGTTTATGTAACAAATCATTTATTCCAAAAAAACACAAAAGAAGAGCTTTCAATTCGAAAGGTATTCTCCATTAGTATCTATGACTTCTTCCCATCTTCTGCGCAAATCCCGGATCCCATCCTCGAAGAACTTGGGAGTTTTTGAGGCGAAGTAGTCATTCACTGCTTTTATGACCTGAGCATGATCATCGAACTTTTCTCCCTCCAAAAAGTGCTTCAGCGACCGAAACAAAAAGTAATCTGAAGGAGCCAAGTCGGGAGAGTAAGGTGCGTGGGGCAGTACTTTCCAGCCAAGTTCCTCGATTTTCTTATAAGTGATCTTTGCAGTGTAAGGTTTTGCGTTGTCGTGTAAAAATCTGACTCTCTCCGGTTTGAGCCCCAATTTCTTCAAAGACTCGTTAATTCTCATTAATTGCTTCGAATAAAGATCAGCATCGACGGTTTGGCCAGGTTTGAGCACTTCATAATGCACCAATCCCTTGAAGTTCCACCAGCAACAGAGCATTATCTTCTTCCCATGGATATCAGGTTTGGGAGTGGTTTGCGGGGTCTGCCCAGTAGATAGCCATTGATTTTTGCGTTTAACGTTCTCGTAGTTGATCCACGTTTCGTCAGAAGTCAAAACCCTGTGAAAAAACTCGTTTGATTTACATTTTTGTAGCAAAATTGAGGCGACATTGTTGCTTTGGGTCAGTTCGTGAGGAACCCATTTTCCAACTCGATTCTTTTTCCCAAGTTTGTGTAAATAGTTTTCGATTGTCGTATGGGATACTTCAAATATTTCTGCCAACTCACGAATGGTGAGTGTTGGGCAATCTTCAATTAAGGCGAGCAAGTCATCGTCGACCACTTCTGGAGGATGTCCTTGGTGTGGCTCGCCTACGAGGCTTTCATCGCCGCCTTGGAATCTTTGAAACCATCGTTGACATTGCCGAATGTGTATACTTTCCTCTCCAAAAACAGTGATGATCGTGCGATGAGATTCAGCTGGTGATTTTCCTTGTTTAAAATCGTAGAACAATGCAACTCGAATACGGGATTTTTTTGTCCTCCATTTTTTGCCAAAAAGCGAATGATGAAATTTGGAGCACTAAATGTTATTTATGCAGATATCTTTTACTTTGTATATATGCAAAAAAAGAGGGAAGAAACGGCGCTTGAAATTACAAAAAAACATGTTAAGTAGTGACGCGTCATTATTAAGTTGCCAACCTAATAGATGTAATATATGGATAGCACGGATAACGTCAAGAATCCACTAGAGCTTCAAGATCAAGATCATCTACAGACAAATTAAAGGTTTCAAGGCGAAAGTGACGATCGTTTTTCAAATATCATATTTCATTGTCCAGTACTGTATTTTCTATCAGATTTTGATGTGCTATAAACTATTTAACGTAAAAAAGTGAGCTGATTTCAAAAAAATTTTGAAATTAGCTTGACAGATTTAAAAAAAAATCTAATTTCTGCAAAAAAAGCATGTTTTTAGTGGGTATATTGGGCTTAGCCAAATATTAATTTACCCTAAAATTCCATAGATAAGAGCGGTTTTCGCTAAAAAATACTTTTTTCTGAAATTTTGTTATGGATATTAATTTTTTTTCCTTATTTTTCTTTTTTTGTTTTTTAACCTTACGTTTTATATTTTTTATTGTAGAAATCATGCAACGTCGCAAGTCTTATACGGCGGCTTTCAAGCTTGATGCGGTGAAGCACCGGGATGCGCATGGAACATTAGCGGCAGCTATTGATTTTAATGTGACTGAAGGAATGATTAGAAAATGGGTTGCGGATAGGGATATCCTCGAGGAGATGCCAGCAACGAAAAGAGCCCGGCGTTACAAAAGGGCCAAGCGTGGAAGAAATTGAGGAGAAAATTTACAATTGGATTGTTCAAAAGAGAGGCCATAATAGAGCAGTCAAAATAAATGAGTTAAGAACCAGAGCAAAGAAGTTGGCAGAAGAGCACGGTTACCACGAGTTTAAGGCATCCCCGTATTGGTGCAGCTTATTCATGGCACGAAAAAATTGTCGATACGAAGAAGAACAAGTGTAGGACAACCACTGCCATGTGATCATCAACAAAAATGTTCTTCTTTCCGGAAGTTTGTCGCAGCTGAAGGCTTAAACATTTCTCGTCACAACTTAGGAAATGTCGATGAAGTTCCGGTTCCCTTTGATGTCGTGTATGAACGGACTGTGGATGTCAAGGGGCGAGACAACATAAAAATTGATTCCACTGGTCATGAGAAATCAAATTTTACAGTTGTACTTGGTGTGACTGCTGCTGGTGAAAAACTCAAGCCGATGCACATTTTTAAGAAAAAGTTGATGCCCAAAGACAAATTCCCGGCAAATGTCATCATCAAAACGAATGAAAAAGGTTGGATAAAGCACGAGCTGATAAAAGAATGGATCACTGAAGTATGGAATCAGAGGCAACAGTGCAATTGAGACCCTGATCGGTCCTTACTCATTTTCGACTCTGCTCGTTGCCATATAACTGACAAAGTAAAGCAATTCTGCCAACAGCACAGTAAAATAGCTGTAATACCAGGTGGTATGACCAAAATTCTGCAGCCATTAGACGTAGGTATCAACAAACCATTTAAGGACAAATTGAAGGATGGCTGGGAAAAATGGATGGCAAACGAATCCAATGCAAATTATACAAAAAGCGGAATCAGAAAAAGAATGAGCTACCAAGAAGCAGCATTTTTGGTCAGCCAAAGGTTTTTTTCCACCTCTTCTGACACTATCCTACATAACTTTGAAAAAGCATTGTGTGACGTTGAAAATCTCAAAACGATTTTTCCTGTATGGATATAAACGATGATGACGATGTAGAAATTGAAAATATTGGTTAAATTATTGTTACTATTGTTGTTGTTTTTTGGTTTTATAATAAATTAAAATATTTTTAAAAATTTTTGCAAAAATTAAACCGCTCTTATCTATGGAATTTTAGGGTAATTAAATTACAGATATCAAATATCAAATCAAACAGATATCAAATCAAATGAATCAAATAATGAATTAAGCCGAACTTTTAGTAAATTTTGCATTTAAAACATCAGAAACGCTTTAAAAACACGTTTTTCAAACATTTTATAACTCGATTTGAGTGCATTTTCCCAATCTCGGATAGCAAGATTCGAATTCAGCGCACCTTAAAACCCTCAAAATGGTTGATTTCAAGTGAATTCATCTAAACCATACAAGTATCAATGTTTTAAAGTGCTCAAATCGTTTTTATTAAATTAATCATACATTTCTGACCCAAGAAACATTAAAAAAACTAAAGAAAACTTTGGTAAAAATTAATTTTCCAGACTGCTCTCCCTTCGAGCTACTATAGCCTCGGAAATCGAGCTACTAGACTAGTGAATTACTGCGAACGAAAGAAAAATTTAACGGCTAATTGAGAAAAGACTTCATTTTCATTACTTTCACATCCCATCACTAGAAAAAAACAGTTATTTTTATCAACAGAAGGTATTTCCACTGAAAGGATTATATTCTCAAGCCTCTTTACTAGAGAAAAAAAGATAGGAATTCTCCTTTTTTGACACACTGAATTCTAGTTTTCTATTTAAAATTAAAAAATTTTGAATTCGAAATCGGATGCAAACTATTTTGCTGACTTAGCCTAGCTGTTAAAGTATTTTAGATTTTATTCACCAAAATACTTTCAGTCGCATCGACTCCCGAATTCACTACAACGAAGAAAGCTTTTTGTTTGAGAGAAAACAGTTTTTGCAACGATAAATTTAGAACTTTTTGAATCAAAAAAAGCAGATTTTCGAATTCGTTTCCCATTTTTATGAATGAAAATGGAAAAATCAAAATCAACGAATCTTGTACCATCTAGCAGTTAACTTAAGCCCTCGAGAAAGATCCGAGCAGCAGTGATCAAGGCCAATGACCAGTGATAGAGAAAGTTGTGTTAGCATTTCGTTCACTTGAAATTTATAGATTTATAGATCAGGAGCAAAGCTCTCACCCGAGATTGTTCGTGATAGTCGGCCAAAGTGATCTCACACTCTCATAGAAATAATGATTAACACGGCCCGACCCGTTATAGGTTCCTAAAACATTTCTAAGGCTTGAAACTTTCTTCTTTGCACTTACCAACCTGGAATCGATCATAAGCATTGAGTGAAGCAAGGCCGTCAACAACCAATTGAGATAATCCATTTGTACCACGAAAAGCGATCACATAATTGTTCTTGACGGCTGAGTAAGCGATGTACATTTGACATTCGTTGTTCTTCTAAAATCAATATGTAGGTACTTACAAGCTAGACTTACACTATCACAAGCAGCTGTTGCAACAGCTTTTGTCTGATCTGGAGAAAGATCCGAGCAGCAGTGATCGAGGCCAATGCTCCACCCAGCGAATGACCAGTGATAGAGAAAGTTGTGTTAGCATTTCGTTCACTTGAAATTTATAGATTTATAGATTAGGAGCAAAGCTCTCACCCGAGATTGTTCGTGATAGTCGGCCAAAGTGATCTCACACTCTCATCAAATGGAAAGATCAAAAAAAAAAACGGCAACAAATCATAACTATTTCTACTTAGACCTCAAAATTTTTTCGTTCAATGGCTTATTTGTTTGACTTCTTCGGGATTCAAGTGGGTTGGTTAAAAAGAAGAAAAAGATCAAAGCGTGAGAGAATCTTGAATTTCCAAAAAAAGGTGCCTCAAATTTCTGTTAGGTGAAATAAAAAGCAAGCATTTTCAAAGGACTCACCATTTTTTTTTTAAAGTAAAATGAATACATTTGGATATATTTTGATTTGCTTTGTTAGATGTTTTGTCGCACAATTTGAAGACGAAGCGGGGGATTTTGGTGAGCAAAATTGAGATTTTGAAATCTTAAAACTGAAAAATTTGATTTATTTCAATTTTCTACTTAAAAATCCTTCTAGTTTTCTATATTTTCAGAAAAATTCGATCAAATAAAAGATGTGAACAATTTGTACACTGAGCTTTTTACGAAGCGCAACTACAATCGCTATGTTTATCCATTTAACAGAAATTCTCAAAACACAAGTACGAGTGGGTTTTCGATGAGAATTCGAGTGAGAATTCGGTATTTTTGGTCCATTTTAGACAAATTACACATACACTTTGATCTTTGGTACATAAAATTGCTCTCTTTGAACGCGGAAAGTCAACTCTTGAGTGTGAATCTTGAATTGAAAATGGTAAATGGGTGGAGGATTTCAGATAAACAAGAGATTTCAGTTTTGGCATGATCCAAGACTTATCTGGAATCCGGCCAAATTCAATGGAACCGATAATCTCTTTATTTCGACAGAAATCCTTTGGATTCCGGATTCTCAAATCGGAAATGCGCAAGTTTTATGATTTCCAAGGCTAGGGAGATCCATGAAAAGTATTTTTGCTTTTTTTTCTGCTCAATTCAGAGCTTGATCAGCTCAATTCAGAGCTTAAGGAGTTCAGTTAATTCAGTTAAACCCAGACTTGACTGTATTTCATTTCTTTCAGGAAAACTCTTGATTCGATCAAAGCTGGAGAGGCGGTGAGATCAGCGCAAATCTTCAGCAATGGAACCATCTACTTTCCTGTATTCTATTATACTGAAGTGGCTTGTCCGATTATTGTAAGAGCTTTGAAATATATTTCATCCAATTCTTTAGATTAATACATTTCCATTTGACAGGCAGTTATGTCCCATTCCGTTGATGTCATTGATTTATGACGAGTAAGTGAACAGACAACCTTTTCCGTTTGGTTTTTACTTTTTAATTCAATTACATATGTTTTCCAACTTGCAATTCGTATAGAAAATACATTTCGACGACAGTCGGCATTGATCCATTCCTCTTTCAACTCACTGGAACTCAGGCAAGCATCGAAAGCTTATCAAAACAGACTTTACAGCTTTTCAAGATGATTAGATCTTTGAAAACGTTATAAAAAGGCATTTCAGGCTGCAAAAATGTTAGCCGAAAGCACCTCGAATCTTGATTTAGAAGGTCTTTCAAGTACCGATGGATTGGTTGGATTAATGCTATCGAAACAGTTTTTGGCTTGGGTGAGTGATGGGTTAAAGAAGTAAAAAGCTTGTCTTTGAGATTATGTAATGGGTTTTGCTCATCACCAGCTGCAAAATCTTTAGGGTAACGGTGAATGGGATGTGACAAATATCTCAGCTGTCAGTGCTTCTCAAGGAGGAATGACAATGGTAGGGTGAAGCTCCTGATTCGATGAATAACTTTTACAGATAGCCTATCTGCTTAGCATTCGAAGAGTACCGAATTTCTATGTCTACGTGATCGCCACTCCTTGTTTCATTTTGACAACCCTATCAATTGTGGGAATGTTCTGGACGCCGAATATTAAAAAGGAGCAACTTGTGAAGGTTGTAGAAACAATATTTCTCAACAAATACAATCAGAAAGTCATTTAGTTAACGATCGGTTTAACAAGTCTCGTGTCGATGACTGTTTTATTGCAAATGCTTTCAGATGCTATTCCAAAGACTTCTGTTTTTCCCTTATTAGGTAAAAAGTTAAAGACAAAGTTTTTTTTGATGTAAATTTAACTTCTCATAACTTATCGATATTAATGAAATCATTAATCACAAGAAATTAAGTAAAAACCATAATTTAATATGTGTAAAGTCTAAAACTTCAGCTAAATTCAGATTCAGAACTGATTTCTTTGATCACTATTGATGTTGTCAGTTAGAAGTTTAGCTTTTAAAATAGTCAATTTCAAAAAAATAGTAATCCTTTCAGGTATTTATGTGGTTTGTTGTGTTGGAATCATTTCATTTGCCTCTGTTGTCCTCACTCTTCATTGTTTACCAAATCCAAGAAAGCATCATGATCAACAAGAAAATGATAGTTTAAAACAAAAACAAAGTCAATTCTCTCGGGTCACTCGTTTCATTGCCTCCATTTTCCATCGAAATCTATTTTTCTTGCTTTTCTTTCAAATATTGAACTTGATTGGTTTCATTGTGTTTTTATCATATTGGAATTGAAGGAAAGCGGGAATAAAAGCATGAAATACACAAAAGACATTAATTTATCAGATCACAACTCACACTCACGAATTTGATGAATTTGATTTTTCCCATCTAAAATCTTCAGATGTTAGAGAAATTGCATTTTCAGCAGTAGAGAAATTGCATTTTCAGCAGTAGAGAAATTGCATTTTCAGCAGTAGAGAAATTGCATTTTCAGCAGAAATTGCATTTTCAGCATTGTCGAACTAACAAGCGCCATGTCCGATTATCACAATCGGTTCTCCTTTTTGACAAGCTTCATATCACGACCGAGGCAAACGGGATGAGTGCTATCAGTAAATTTGACAGGCTCATTTGTTTAAATGATAGAATATTGTAATTTTAAAAGCTATCTTTCTTATGCTTTTATAAAAGCTATCTCTTTCTTATGCTTCTATAAAAGCTATCTCTTTCTTATGCTTCAGTGGTAGCTGCTTTTCAAACTCAAATCTAAATTGATTTTGATCTACTCGAATAAGTGCCGCGTCAATCTTTAAATTGTGGTATCTTGGATGAAGAAACCTTCCTTTTTCAGTCCCCGTGAACTAGCTATTTTTTATTTTTTTTATTTTTATAACTAGCTTGTATTATGATGTGCCATGTATAAGCTTAAGTTCCAATTTTTCCCGTTTACTTAATGGGACGCCGTCAGCACCCAATTCGGAGAAATCAATAAATCTGCATCTGTAACTCTAAATATTAAACGATTTTGACAATTTTCTTTCAAATTACATTTTTACATAGTACTGATAGGTGCCAAGTTTGCCAAATGTTGATCGGAATTGTTGATCTTCAAATGGCGCTTTTGTGTTCCGTTCTTGAAGTCCGTTCTTAGTCTTTTAGATAAAAATTCAATTTCTTTATAAAAATAGATTTTAATCTTAACATTTTTTAAGAAAAAAAAAACCCAAAAACCTAAAGTTAATTCCTAAAATCAATGATAACCAAACAATCTTTCATCGATTTTTAGCAAATTTGTCGCAATTATTTTGTGCTTTGAAAAAGAATCATTTCCAATATAATCTTTTCATTAGACTAAATATAAGCTGTCATTTTTTTGCTTGTAGATTTCTGAGTTTTCTAAATGGTAATAGAATTTACAGATGTTTTCACTTTTAAAAGCAAAAATAAAGCATTTTTTAAAAAACACTACAAACTTCAGGCTACAAACTATACAAGCTTTAAAACAGAAAACATAAAACTTGCAATTTTGAACCACAACGTGTTAGCTTTCTTTTTAAAAATTTAGTCAAATGACAAGAATAAATGAATAGAAAAGAAGAGTGTATTTTGAACTCAAGACATCGTGGCCTTTCTGCTTATTTTGAGCGGAAGTGGTGGTGACGTGTAAGGGATTTTGGATGTATCGATGAAATCGATTGGCTAAATGTTGAATGTAGCAAGAACTACGTGCTTCGGCGACGCCACTTTACCTCAATCACACTGCTTTCTCTCCATTCATCATATGAGGCTAGTCGTTTCATTTCTAGCGAAAGTTTTTCCTGCATCTTTTCACAGAAATCGGGTGATGCTTTTTTGAGATGATCTTTCAGTCGATGAACACACTCCTGGAATTGGCATTTTCTTTTGTTTGATCAATTTTTGATATTTTCTATCAATTTTCTTCGAAAGTTTCCACTAATTACCGTAAAAAGCGGCCGATTTTCAGGTGCATACTGCCAACACTGTTGCATTAAATCAAATCTAAACTTTTTAAGAATAACCTAAACTTAGTTTATTTACAAATCGTCGTGGGCAAACTCAGGCTGCCGATTTATCGCGCCATCTAATATTTTTTGGAAAACATCTCGATCCGAAATATTTTCATATGGATGTCCTCCCAAGGTGAAGATTTCGTACAAAAGGATTCCATAAGACCAGACATCGGACGGAAAAGATATCATTTAGCAAAATACGCCGAAAAAAACAAACAGCTTGTGTGTAATAGCTATTCGCTATTGTCTCAGGACTCATCCATCTCACCGGAAGAACAGTTTCTTGTTGTTGGGCTTTTCTGAAATACTTTTTTTGTGTAATTTTTTCTCTCTTACCTGTAATAGTCCTTCTGGCTGCTTTTCGCCATACCAAACTCAGCGATTCGGCAGATGTTATTCGCTGTGAGTAGAACATTTCGCGCTGCTAGATCTCGATGGATGCACTGAATTTTGGAGATCAATTACTCAATAAAACACTCTACTGGAATTCCACTCAAATATTCCATTCCATTGGTTCCTAAATACATCTGTGAGCATAAAACTGATTAAATAACGGTTTTGTTTTCAATTTTTCAAAGTTTATAACTAGCCTTGACAGCAATATGAAGACGCTGATGAGTGGGGTTCGTCGATTTCTTCAGAAATCCCTTCGAGACTTTACCGAACTCGCCCTTTCCTAGCTGAAGTTTGAACTTTTCAAACAACTATTTTTCTTGTCCAACCGCTCCAGTGATCTCCAGATTTTCATCTCTCAACTCGAGCTTGGGATTATAGGCAATTTGGTAAACACGCTGATCAAGTGGGATTAGCATTTCCTCCATCTCTTGAGTGATCGCTTCACCGCCACCACCGCCACCTTTTATCAGCTCATCATATAAAACGTGCAAAGCACTGAAAAACAGCTTGTTACTTGAAATCAAAGTGAAGAAACTTCTCTCGATAGGCCGCTCGTTTCCTTTGTTTGATCCAAAGAACGAAGAATATGAATACGGAAATCACAAGAAAGAATCCGATAACGGCAAAGAGAAGAAGAATCCATTCAGTGCCCTCACTTTTTACCTGACAGTCTTTAATATTTGTATTTTTTTGTTTTGATACCTCAAGGGAGATGACTCGACTTGCCTCCCCAGCTCGATTCTTTCCAATACATTTATACAATCCACTATCTTGTGTATTCATTTTCTTTATCACAAGAGAGTTATCAGGCAAAACACCCTCAGTTAATTGTTTCCCATCTTTCCACCTAAATTGGTAATTTGTCTTAATTTTCAACGCTATAGACCAAGTGACGCTTGGAGTCGGGCTTCCGCTCAATTTGCATTCAAGTCGATGGTCTTCGCCGGCTCTGACCCGAATCTTCTCTTCTTCTTTTTCGAGTAGTAACGGAGCCGATACTTCTTTAACCTAAAAATTTGGCATTTTGTTTAGAAAAAAATCACGAACCTCAATCTGGATTGATTGATTGAACGCTGTGATTCCCTCGTTGTGCTCAGTCACACAGATCAGCTCACCTGATTGTTGGACGGTGATATTCTACAGATAAAAGATTAGTTTCTGGAAAAGAGACTCACATTGAGTTTCGCTTCAAGGATAAACGAGTGACCTTGGGTGATTTTCTCTTCGTTCTTTGCAATTTCTACTTGGTTGTGCAGCCAGCGCATTGTGCTTAAAAAATTGTACTTTGAGAATTTCATTCTTGTGGTCAATTGGTGAGGAAATAAACAAACACTGATTTGTCTTTGATAGCTCGACATTTGATCAGCACATCATCACCTTCTTATTTTTTTTTGTCATCAACCCCATATGAGATTTGCTCTTTTCTCAAGAAAACCTTGAAAGGACACTGGCGATTATCGTCTTTCCCGAACTACGCCGTTTTTCCCATATCTTTCCCATAGTCACTTGATTTCTTTAAAATGTTTTTTGCCTTCAATCATAAAACTTATAGATTTACTTCTTGATTTTACATGGCAATTGAAAATTATTTAAATCAAATTTTAAATCTTCAAATTCTTTTAGAAAAATTTTTGAAAACAAAGTCTTTACGATGATCCATGTGGGCATCCATGATTTTGACGATAGGTATTTTGTTTACTAAAACAATCCAAATATGAATTTCCATCAGCTATATGGAATTAGAGATTGGACAAAATGCGACTATTTCATGCTACCATCGACATCCCAGCTCCAAGCTCAGGTGAAAAGCGTTGTACTTATAAATTTATGTAATGAATAAATTTTTTTCTTTGTTTAGATGGACCTTGCCAAATGTGACCAATTCGATTTTAGATGGTTTCAGTGACATCGATTTTCAGCAAAGAGTCACTGTCATTGAAAAAGAACAGGTTAAATTGCAAATATTATTTGAAATCCCTTACTTTTTCAGATTCTAATAAATTTTAGGAGTCAATCTTGCAAATCCGAGCCGTAAAAGTAACCGATACGGGCCGCTATGTGTGCACTGAATCTGCTACATCTAAATGGAGAGAAATTGAAAATGTTTATCTCATTTTTGTAAACGGTATGAAGATAACAAGTAGATTACATGGCTATTAGATTTAAATTGATTCATGCTTTAGGTCCATACATGCTCCTGAAAAGCAACATCTACACGATAGAGAGCGATCCTTCAAAGTTTGTCGTACCATGCCGTGCATCTTCGCAACACATCAAAAGTCGGTTTTACAAGAAAGTTAAGATCAACTGAGGTAAGCAATGATCAAAAAACTTTAGAAGAAAAATTGAGACTCTTTGTTGACGATAATGGTTGGACAAAAGTTGATAAAGAGATTCACTACGTGCCAACGTGAGCAAAACAAGTGTAACCAGCTAACGGGAATTGTTTAGAGAAGGCTTTTTGGTAAATGCGGAGGCGGCAAACGAACTTTTACATTCTTCGAAGAATGAAAAAAGACGCTTCCGCTGTGAATACGAGAATGAGAAAATCGAGTTTCTTGTTGGAGCTATTTGACCAAATGTCTCAATGAAAGCAGTTTTTAGGTACACCCATCAGCTGACTTAAACGCCATTTCACTCAAACTCACCCCAAAGGATTTGTGGGCCTATGAAGGTAAATAGTCAAATAGTATTGGGTTGGTGGGTATGACTTTGCACGTTTTTTGAAATGTAATTTTTCTTCAGTTAACAACTTCAAATCATGCGAGACATTTTCCATTATTTTGTATGATTTGTGCCCATTATACTGGAAGAAGTCGAACGAGGCGTTATCCTCGTAGAAAATCTTTGGTTTTGACGCAAATCAAACTGTCAGCCACTTTTTGACCTGTTCTTCGGAATCATGTTCGTAGTGGAGCTGATCCTTTCACATAAACATTCTCAATATTTGTTGAACACTAGAGGCCGTTGTGTTCTTGTAGAAATTCGTACAACATCACGTATCGCAGATCTCCAGATGGTAGATTTGTTCTAACTATTTTCATACTTTACTTTGTTCTAACTATTGGGTTGGGGAGAATGAGTCGGCGCCGAAAATCAAAGAAATTTCTAAAACTTATAGCAGACTTTGTCAAATGATATGCGTTTGATATCCGTAGAAGGGTAACTAATTCTCTACAAAATCATATTTAAAAGAGAACTCAAACAGCGCCTCAACTCAACAAAGGATCATTTTTTCACAAAATCGATAAACTGTCATCTAGAGTAAACGGTTGGAGGGATCTTCCTGAAAATTTGGTAACTTATGTAATTGAGTGTGCTCTATCTTTTTTATATAAACCCCAAAGGAGGTTTATGTGGAAGGAACTGTTCAAGCAATGAGTCGGACTTTTTGTCGTTTTGATTAGCTGTGTCCATAAAATCCCAAAAAAGAAAAGCTTTGTGGAATCTCTCAAAAGCCATTTTGTAAAGAAATAGTGGACCATTTTGATGAAACAAAACGTGTATTTAAAGAAGGTTTTATGGGTGCAAAAAGTTTCTTTAAATTTCGGCGCCGACTCATTCTCCCCAACCCAATATTTTCATAGTTAGAACAAAGTAAAGTATGAATGTTCACTTACCTATTTTCCACAAACCCCTGTCCCTCATCTTTGTTTACATCTCTGGGATTTAATTTGAAAAAACGTGCCAAATCATACCCACCAACCCAATAAATAGTCAAATAGTAAATAGTCCTGAATAAATCCACAAGTTAATCCAGGCGCTGAGAACTACACGATAAGATGTACCTACTCAGAGAGCTTTTGGGAGGAAGAGGCACGCTTAGACATTCAATGCCCCCGATGTGATATGCTTGCTGTGGTTATATATTTCATCTTCTGATACAGCAAAGCTTGTGTACTTTGTTCAAGTGTATTTCTAATAACTAAAGCAACTTGTTGTATATTCCTTTATTCAGAAAGTGCAACAAGAAAGTGCAACAAACTTGAACAGAAATGGAACTTTGGCTACATTAATGACATTTCGGAATTTATCCAGAGATGATGCTGGAATCTACAATTGCTCTTTATGGACAAAGATGCCGACACTGTAAGTACATTAATTTAGTGAGCAATTTGATCGATCATCTCATTGTTTTTATTTAGTTTTGACAATGAGGTCTTAAATCATTTGAATAGCAACGAAACTTGGGAACTTCGTGATTCGATCACTTTTTCATTGACCATTTCACCCACTCAAACACAAATTCGTGTAAGTAAATGAACAAATGAATTTATTTCCTTCTAGTTTGAAGCATATCAAAAGGAGCTCACTGTGAAAGTTGGAGAGAGACTTGAACTGAAAGGTACTTTTCTTCAGATTCACTTATTTCGGCAAAATATTTAGCCTTTCTTTCGACGTTCCTTATTGACTTGTCAGAGCATCGCTCACAATGGAATCGAGTTTGTTCTCTTTTTATCTATTAGATTGGTTAAAAAGAAATGCGCGTTTTCGTTAAAAGTTTATTTTATTATAAAAACAAGATCACAATACATTAATCCAAAAGGTATTCGCCATCTGCATCAATGACTTGTCGCCAACGTTCACGCAGAGAATGGATGCCCTTCTTGAAGAACTCGACCGGCTGCGACTCGAAGAAGTTGGACACCCAAATTTGGACCTCGTCGCGGTTCTTGAACTTTTTCTCGGCCAAGGAGTGGTGCATTGATCGGAACAGATGGTAGTCGGAAGGCGCCAAGTCTGGGCTGTATGGCGGATGAGGCAGGACTTCCCAGCCTATTTCTTCAATTTTCTGCTGGGTGATTTTTGCGACATGCGACCGAGCGTTGTCGTGGAGGAATTTTGTCGACGCCGTATCCACACCTTGACGTCGCAGCGCCTGGTCCATGCGGTCCAATTGACCTTGGTAGAGGTTCGCCGTAACTGTTTGACCCGAATCCAGAACCTCAAAGTGCACCAGCCCTTTACCGTTCCACCAAACACAAAGCATCACCTTTTTTCCGTGGATGTCCGGTTTTGGAGTCGGTTTTGGAGCTTCACCGGGGTCCAACCACTGCCGCTTTCTTGCTGTGTTGTCGTAATGGATCCACTTCTCATCCGACGTAACAATGGAGTCGAAAGCCCCACTGTTCTTGGCGCGGTGAGTGAGAATCCCGGCGATTGCGATGCGTGTCGCCTTGTTTGATAGCTTATGCGGTACCCATTTTCCGCATCTATTCGTCTTGCCCATACCATGCAGATGGTTCTCAATGGTGACATGATTGCAGCCGAGCCGTTCTGCTAGGTCGCGAGTGGTTTGGCGTGGATCCGACTCAATGGCTTCCTTCAATGCGTCGTTGTCGATGATTTGAGGTCGACTCCCGTGTTTTTGGTCTTCCAAGCTTTCGTCGCCGTCTCGGAAGCGCTGGAACCGTCGTTTACACTGACTTTCGGATAGAGCATCTTCGTCAAACACTTGAGATAGAGTGCGATGAGCTTCAGCAGTCGATTTGCCTTGCTTAAATTCATACCACAAGCAGGCCCGCAAGCGAAATTTTTGGTCCGACATTTTCTCTTTCTCTTTCTTGTAAAAAAACAAAGTAAACGTAGACAAATTATATATCAAACGATGCGCAAGAACACGCTATTTCTAATAGAATAAACTATTTTTTTTTAAATCTTTTACTGTGAAAGATACAAATCAACAAACACGACGCTCATTTCTTTTTTACCAACCTAATAAAATTTGCTTTTCACAAAAAGCTCAATTACAAGGGCAGAAGATTCCAATATAAATGACTTTTTAAACGCCCAACGTGGATCAAGAATTCGATGATGGTGAAGTAGTCTTCAATGACGTTTATACGACAGTGAGTGAAGAGTGGATGCAATTAGTGGCTCATCCACAGTTCTTCTAGTTCTTCTAGTTTCACCTGTATTCAGATTGATAGTCGAATAGGAAACACTAATGAAACTGTCATCGAAGAACTTCTCATTCCAAAAGCTCGACTTTCCGATACAGGACGGTGAGGTTGGAGTTGAATAACCAAGTTTGAACTCCATTTAGGTACACGCTTTCTGTGAGAGTTGGAGGTCGAGTAGAGAAAACCCAGTGGATGGTTCGCGTTTATCCAAAACCTGCACAACTTCGAATGGATGTACTATCCACACACGACTTTCAACAATTCAATCGCTTCTACTACAAAGTAAGTACAAATTTCGGCTTTGGCTTTTTTCTTTACGACACTTTTTCCAGACCAACTCGACGATTCGAGTGCGCTGCTATTCCACAAGCCTTCAACACGAGCCCTCTTTTGTCTACCTGCAGTAAGACAATGAAAATGAAAATAGATAATTCTTCAGAAATGCCCAGCGTCATCAAGTTGAGAATAAGGAAATTACTCGATTGAAAGGCCAACCTGGGATCATTTGGAGCCCGATTGTCACCGATGATTTGGATGTTCTTTGTGAAGGAGTCAGTTGAATGAAAATCTAGATTGAAAATCGAAATTTTAAGCCTTTTAACAACAAGCTCATTTTTGAAAACATTTCAGTGGCAGACAAAGAGGATACAAATTTGGGCCGCTGAAGAAGCACATGCTGTGTCGAAACATGTTGTCAAAAGGGACAATTCTATTGATGAGGACTTGGTTTGTTCAACTCATACCTAACAATTAGACAATCATCTACATTCATTTTGTTAAAGAATAAAATTACAACTCTAGGAATCAATATATGAAGGTGATGATGTGCTGATCAAATGTCGAGCTATCAAGGACAAATCAGTGTTTGTTTATTTCCTCACCAATTGGCCACAAGAATGAAATTTTCAAAGTACAATTTTTTTAAGCACAATGCGCTGGCTGCACAACCAAGTAGAAATTGCAAAGAACGAAGAGAAAATCACCCAAGGTCACTCGTTTATCCTTGAAGCGAAACTCAATGTGAGTCTCTTTTCCAGAAACTAATCTTTTATCTGTAGAATATCACCGTCCAACAATCAGGTGAGCTAATCTGTGTGACTGAGCACAACCAGGGAATCACAGCGTTCAATCAATCGGTCCAGATTGAGGTTCGTGATTTTTTCTAAACAAAATGCCAAATTTTTAGGTTAAAGAAGTATCGGCTCCGTTACTACTCGAAAAAGAAGAAGAGAAGATTCGGGTCAGAGCCGGCGAAGACCATCGACTTGAATGCAAATTGAGCGGAAGCCCGACTCCAAGCGTCACTTGGTCTATAGCGTTGAAAATTAAGACAAATTACCAATTTAGGTGGAAAGATGGGAAACAATTAACTGAGGGTGTTTTGCCTGATAACTCTCTTGTGATAAAGAAAATGAATACACAAGATAGTGGATTGTATAAATGTATTGGAAGGAATCGAGCTGGTGAGGCAAGTCGAGTCATCTCCCTTGAGGTATCAAAACAAAAAAAAAGCAACAGTTTTGACAAATACAGTGCGTTTCAAATTCTTAAACGCACCCTCTAAAATCGCGGATTTTGCATTTTGACCACCGCTACAACTATTAATCTTTTTCTATTAGAAAGCGCATGTCTTAAAACCTAAAAAACACGAAAAATAAGCATACTGTAAAAAGTAAAATGGCACACGGAAAGCTGCTCACGGATTATGAGAAAGGCCCGATTGATGCCCGTTTGAGGATTGGCGACTCAATAAGGAAAATCGCAAAACATTTGGGCCGATCCGACTCTGCCGTGCGAAATTATATAAAGTCCGAGTTTGTTTCTAAACCAAAGAAAAAGCCCGGACCAAAACCAAAGCTGACACCGCGAGCTAGACGCCATATTGTGAAAAACCTTCACTGAAAAACGATCAATGAAGTGAAAACGGAACGCAAAATCGACGCTTCGAAGTCGACAATTTGACGAGCCATCAAGGAAAACCCACATATTGAATATGCAACCGATCGACAATTATTGAATATGCAATCGGTCGTGAAGCTTTTACACAAGAAAGCCCGATTGGCGTTCGCCAAGGCTCATATGAATCAGGATTGGTCATATGGAAGGAAGCCGCTTATTTTTTATAGGAAGCCGTAAGGAAGCCGCTTATTTTTTATTATTTTTTTTTGCGTTTAGGTGATCTTTTCCGATGAGAAGAAATGGAATTGGGATGGTCCCAGAATTGGGATGCGTTAATTACACCGCTACAACGAACACGCTACAATTGGAGGGATCTTCGACGTGATCCGATGGTGTTTGGAACTCGAAGCTTTGGCGGTGGTTCGGTGATGGTTTGGGCCGCCTTTTGTGCTGATGGAACGGTCGCTCTGAAGATGGTTTCGAATCGGATGACTAGATAGATAACTTGAACTCGATCTCCAGACGTCAATCCGATAGGGAATTTATGTCGAATACTTGTCCAAGCTGCCTACAAAAATCATCGTCAGCTTCAAGACGCATATTTGTACCTAAAACAGCGATCCGTTTGACCTGAAGCTATCTCGACGTCTTTGCTTTTCAAAACCTCATCAATTCTATGCCAGACCGCATTTTTCAAGTAATTAATCGTTCTGGAGCGTGTACAGATTATTAGTTTTGATTTTTTACCTTTGATTGTTAATTTCATAAATAAAAATATTTTCATAGTGCGTTTAAAAATTTGAAACGGTTGATCTAGCAAAAAGTTTCTATTTTGAAAATTTTTACTTTTCGTAGTATGTTCATTTTTCGTGTTTTTTGGGTTTTAAGACATGCTCTTTCTAATAGAAAAAGATTAATAGTTGTAGCGGTGTTCAAGAGGCAAAATTTGCTATTTTAGAGGGTGCGTTTAAGAATTTGAAACGCACTGTATTAAACACTGTCAGGTAAAAAGTGAGGGCACTGAATGGATTCTTCTTCTCTTTGCCGTTATCGGATTCTTTCTTGTGATTTCCGTATTCATATTCTTTGTTCTTTGGATCAAACAAAGGAAACGAGCGGCCGATCGAGAGAAGTTTCTTCACTTTGATTTCAAGTAACAAGCTTTTTTTCAGTGCTTTGCGCGTTTTGTACGATGAGCTGATAAAAGGTGGCGGTGGTGGCGGTGAAGCGATCACTCAAGAGATGGAGAAAATGCGAATCCCACTTGATCAGCGTGTTTACCAAATTGCCTATAATCCAAGGCTTGAGTTGAGAGATGAAAATCTGGAGATCAGTGGAGCGGTTGGACAAGAAAAATAGTTGTTTGAAAAGTTCAAACTTCAGCTAGGAAAGGGCGAGTTCGGTAAAGTCTCGAAGGGATTTCTGAAGAAATCGACGAACCCCACTCATCAGCGTCTTCATGTTGCTGTCAAGGCTAGTTATAAACTTTGAAAAAGTGAAAACAAAACCGTTATTTAATCAGTTTTATGCTCACAGATGTATTTAGGAACCAATGGAATGGAATATTTGAGTGGAATTCCAGTAGAGTGTTTTATTGAGTAATTGATCTCCAAAATTCAGTGCATCCATCGAGATCTAGCAGCGCGAAATGTTCTACTTACAGCGAATAACATCTGCCGAATCGCTGACTTTGGTATGGCGAAAAGCAGCCAGAAGGACTATTACAGGTAAGAGAGAAAAAATTACACAAAAAAAAGTATTTCAGAAAAGCCCAACAACAAGAAACTGTTCTTCCGGTGAGATGGATGAGTCCTGAGACAATAGCGAATAGCTATTACACACAAGCTGTTTGTTTTTTTCGGCGTATTTTGCTAAATCATATCTTTTCCGTCCGATGTCTGGTCTTATGGAATCCTTTTGTACGAAATCTTCACCTTGGGAGGACATCCATATGAAAATATTTCGGATCGAGATGTTTTCCAAAAAATATTAGATGGCGCGATAAATCGGCAGCCTGAGTTTGCCCACGACGATTTGTAAATAAACTAAGTTTAGGTTATTCTTAAAAAGTTTAGATTTGATTTAATGCAACAGTGTTGGCAGTATGCACCTGAAAATCGGCCGCTTTTTACGGTAATTAGTGGAAACTTTCGAAGAAAATTGATAGAAAATATCAAAAATTGATCAAACAAAAGAAAATGCCAATTCCAGGAGTGTGTTCATCGACTGAAAGATCATCTCAAAAAAGCATCACCCGATTTCTGTGAAAAGATGCAGGAAAAACTTTCGCTAGAAATGAAACGACTAGCCTCATATGATGAATGGAGAGAAAGCAGTGTGATTGAGGTAAAGTGGCGTCGCCGAAGCACGTAGTTCTTGCTACATTCAACATTTAGCCAATCGATTTCATCGATACATCCAAAATCCCTTACACGTCACCACCACTTCCGCTCAAAATAAGCAGAAAGGCCACGATGTCTTGAGTTCAAAATACACTCTTCTTTTCTATTTGTTTATTCTTGTCATTTAACTAAATTTTTAAAAAGAAAGCTAACACGTTGTGGTCCAAAATTGCAAGTTCTATGTTTTCTGCTTTAAAGCTTGTATAGTTTGTAGCCTGAAGTTTGTAGTGTTTTTTAAAAAATCCTTTATTTTTCCTTTTAAAAGTGAAAAGATCTGTAAAGTCTATTACCATTTAGAAGCAGAGCAAATTAAAAAATTTCAAATTTCCCAAAAAAATATTTGGTACTATAGGATTAAGGTGTTCATCAAAATATCTTATTTTTTCCATATGACGGCATATGTGATTGGACGATCTGATCGGTCAGAGATCAACACCTAGATGCTTTTAATCTAATCTATTTTGGCTATCAAAAATCCAAGATTCATTTATGAATCGAACTTTGAATTCGGCCTCCGGTTGATCATTGGTAACTCGGCCACAAATCTCTGTGCGCTCATAACTTTCCGCGTTTAAGACCAATCGCAAACCATGACTTGATCCTAAAATGCTCTACAATTACAATTTAACTTTATTACTTGCAACTCACCAGCATTCGAAACCTCAATCATCTCTTGATCATCGAGATTTAATGCCCAACAAAGCCCATTGTCCAAAATTGATGCCACATTTATGACCTACATTTGGTGCCATTTGGGAGTGTGCAACTAATATTTGCTTTTTTTAAAAAACTGTTTCCACTAAGTTACAGCTGAAACATTCTGGGATTTTACAAGGGAACGTTTATTGCAAACCACCTTTTAAAAGATTAATTCCTTGAAAAACTACAGTAATCGTTCTCTTAGCTTTTTCCTGACCCAGTTAATTATGAACTCATTCGATGAGGAATTGACGCATCGAAAAATTAGGGTAGTTTTCAAAATTAATTACCATTTGGAAATACCTTAGTCGCAAGGACTTAATCTCGATGCAATTTTCGCCTTTTCTGCAAATGCAATGAAATGTATTTGAATGTCAAATACAATTAAGTTTTTTATATATTTATTTCGGCATAAAGCATGTTACAAATTTTTAGATGCACTCACAGAATACCGTCAATGCTTCAATAGAACGCCCCCTATAGGGGACGTTTTATTAAAGCACTCACCATAGTATACAATAAAATGTCATAAAATACATAAAATACAAACTTTTTTTCACAAATGCTAGATTAATTTACAAAAGATATCAAGGTTTTAGCCTCTACGCAAATACTTGTCAAAGTTCTTTAGTTCAGAGGCAATAATTTCCAGCTCTTCTTTACTGGGATGATCTTGATTCGCTTTAAACACACGAGCGATCTACAAACTCCAACAACTATAATCGATAATTGAAATAACTTACCGTTGGAATGTATTTTGAAGTTGGAGAAGACAACATCCAATTTAAAAATTTTGTGGCGATTGGCACGTATTGGCTTTCTTCGTGTAGAAGGCTCGAGACGACTTGGAGAAACTGTGTAAACTCACTTATCACTACTTCTTTAGAAAAACAAACTTTATTCTCCGGAAGTTGATGACGATTATAAAACAGGTGAAGAGCTATCCGCATAATGGCAGCAGCAACAAGCGAAGGATTATTATTCATCAGAGGTGCTTTGGCCATTGCAATATATGCCAATCCCTTCACCGTCGCCCAACCATTTTCTCGCTCAATTTCACTCATGACATCACCGATCAATAACTAAAAACATACTTTAGAAAAGACGCCAAAAGCATCTAAAAAGCTTACCCAAAAAATACGAAGAAAGTGCAACAAATGTTTGCGTGAAACGGCAAAGTCAAAAAATTTCAGAAGCTAAAACATTTTTCCAGTCATCCTAAAAGATAAAAGGAAGATGAACCTGGGATTCCCATTGATTCATTTTGTCCTCTTGGCACTGTAGTTTATCATTGCAAACAACCGACTTAAGACGATTACACTAAAAAATTGTTTGAGAAATTAATGTGACAAGTTATACCATTTCATTTTCATATTCAGGACCTAGTTCGAATCTTCCAGCAATTTTTACCGCTGCCACCATAACAACGCGGTTTTCCACATCTGACATTTCAGAAATGTTTTTGTCAACCTAAAAAGTTTCTATTAGGTAAAAATATAAAAAAACTAACCATTAGTGCTTTATCTAACAGGTGTACTGCCAAAAAATATGACTCATTTGGTAGCCTGACCACGCGAGATATCCAAAAAATCCAATCAACCATTTGGGCTCGTTTACTCTCAGGAAAGCGGGAAGAAACATTTTCGCATGGCATCTAAAAAGGTAATTTTTCAAAAAAGACGCATGTTAAATATCCTACAAAGAGAACAACAGATATTTATTTGTAGCTTTTAGTTTAGAAATCAATCTAGCATATTCTAAATCATCTTATTTTACCTATTAGATTGGCAACTTGAAAGTTGGTACACTTTTTCGTATTTTCCATAAAACATATTTCATGCGCCAATTGAATTAGACTTCTCGAAATAAAAGTTATATATTAGCTAATTTAAGAAACGCTTAAGCAAATTTGGGCAACTTTTGAAACGAATTTGAGCAGAGGCTTTTCTGAAAATTCTTCTGAAAATAATTGGTGCACAAGTCATTTCTAAAAAGTGCAATGAATAAGTGTACAAAATTTCAAGTTGCCAATCTAATAGTAAGTAATTTAAGAATATAGTAAGTACCTGGTTGTGAAGAAAATAGTTGATAATGTCGAAAGCGTAATCGTTTCCACCAACATCTTCAAGTTCTAGCGGCAAACAAGCCCGAGAGGAAAATTGAACAAGCTAAATTTATAGTAAATGCAAGTTACCATGTAGTAGGACACTTACTCGATTCTCATCAATTTGTGCAACGAGATCTTCGAGCTTCTTGTTAGTTTCATTGACGCTTAGATGGCATGGGTTGGCAGCCATTGAACGTGTGCGTATTCCATAGTTTGCACGTAGTCCATTTCCTATTTCCTTCGCAGCGACAGAAATAGATCGAGCCGTCGATTCGTCTAAAACGAATACCGTATTTTCTGTAATAGTAGTGCAGGCAGGAGGGGGGTTGAAAAAATAGTAGTGTGCGCACTACTATTACAGAAAATACGGTATATAGAAAAAAACTAGCGTCATTAGCACAACGAATAGCCGTACAATACCTGACGTGAGATGAGCTTGAAACAAAGCTTCTTCGATACGTTTTCGATCATTCTTCTCAACATGGCATTTGGGGAAAGAATCCACTGACTGTCGAGCTAATCGGCGAGCAGATCGAACTTTGCTTGTAATGCTAAATAATAACTTGCTGACAGTTAATTGAGAGGAGAGCACGTGAAAACTAAATATACCTTTGAACGACGGTGCTTCCCTCAGATCCAAGTGATAAACGTCGAAATTTCGAAGTCAAGACTTTAATCTCACGATCCGTTGCAACTAAAATGAAAGATACCTACTCATACTGTTTAGTCCTCCTCCTTACAAATTTGAAGGAAGGGAACTGGTCCAATTAGGCTGTCCAGAAACTCTTTTCGTTCTTCCGTTTAAAACAACAACAAAATCGAATATTGAACGATTTTTACAAAAAACGCGCGTTTTCACCGTCGAATTTGCTTGAAAGTGACTTAAAAAGATGGGAAATTAAACAATAAACACTTTTTATTTAGAGCAAACCATAGGTTAAATGGTGAACTTGTTATTTTTCAACGAAAGTATGAAAAGGAACGAAAAGACTTATTCACCAACCTAATAAAAACTCTCGTTTTAAATTAAGCTAGAGTATAGTTTGTAAATATAGGTCATTGGTAGCTGTACATCTGGTCAGACATTTTTCGCGTCTTAAAAAAACATTAGTATTTTAAAATTCCCTGGTACTAATAAAGTTCGAGAGGCGGGCATTTGGTCAGATCGTATTTTTAGACCGTTTTACCAATGTTATTTCATTTTTTCTGAGGTAATGAAACAGGCTGAATCTATTGGTGATCTTTGAAAGTTGTTTTGAACATATGTTTCATTGAGTCAGCTGAAGTATAAGGGTTGCAGTGCCGCAACGCGAGAAAATGAGCCCAGGGGTGAAAGAAGTACAAAGTGAAAACTATTCAAAACACTTTAAAAATATCATCAATGGATCCAGTATGTTTGATTACCCCAAAAAAAAATTAAATAACATTGGTAACAGCAGACTAAACAACAAGAATATCGGCTTTTCCATTTAGATTCCAATCATTAAGGCAATTAACTTTAAAACAACGCTACAGCTACTAATGACCTATATTTGCAAACTATACTCTAGCTTAATTCAAAAAACGAGCTTGTACCACACTCAGCTACATGTCATCTAGGCTGTCCTTAGCTAAAGACCCTGAATCATCGAGTCGTCACCCTTTTTGACCACCCTAATTCTCAGTCCCAAAAAATCTAGACATAAGACATTTTAAACCCGTATTAATGTTATTTTACAAAAAAAGTAATTGGCCTTTCTAACGAAACAAACCGTAGCTCAATTGGTGTATTTATTGGTTTTAAACGAAAGTACGAAAAGACTTATTCAGTAACCTAAGACTACACTCAGCTACATGTCATCTAGTCAAACCACATACATTTTAAAACTAGCCAACTGGAGGTCAGTGCTTACTTAGCAAGTAGTTAGATGAGACAAATAACAAACTCACGCTTTCGAACGGCAACTCCAGCGTTCGCCTTGACATGTTGTTGAGAGATTCCATCCATCTTTTGTAATTAGCCAGCAAGAAACGAGCGAAAACCCGACTAAAGATAAAAAATAATTAAGTAGGTAAAATTCTTGAGTAAAGAAACACATTTCAAAAGAATGTTTAGAAAAGAGCCTATAAGTGGCTTGCATTTGCGTCCAAAAGTAGGTAGTTAAAATCATGCAGCAATGTCTTACGTATACACTTAGCATGCGCACATAAGCTGCAGCAAGTAAAACTATAAACTTGGGAATAACTTATTTAAAAAACTGCATTACACTTACTAGAATTTAATAAAAAGTGAATGGTCACGCAACATTAACTTTCCGAACCATAAAACATGAACCAAAATGGTGAACAATGAGTCATGAAATTTACTAAATGCCCAAAAATAATTTATAAACCAAAAAAAATCAGATGCTACTATACTTCGGTGGCATTTTGTACTAGTTAGGTTGACTGGGTACACCTAAGCTTCGACAGATCAGGTCAGATTTAAACCATAACTTTCTTCTGAGTGGACCGCTCTTTGTGATTTTATTATTTTTATTTTGTTGCTCCTGTTGAGAGCAGCGAAATAACACGAAGATCATAAGAATTAACCCACTCAGAAGAAAGTTATGGTGAGTTGCGCAAAAAAATGTCTTTTTGTGACTCTCTGCAAAAGCTTTACTGCGTAAACTTTTCTTTTTCGTCTACAAAATAACATTTTTTTTGTATTTGATCAACTCATGTGGGGATTGGCTTCATTGAATGCCTGAATATAAACTCTACTAAAATTTGTTCCAAAACTGCAACTCAACAAGTCCAGAATGAAAATTTTGCCAAATTTTCTGTCTTATATACTCACTTCCTACGGTACTTCAAACAGTTTCATGACGGGGCACGAAATAGAATTTTGGTTTGATCGAACTACACAAAATCTTATTCCCTTGTTTTTTCTCCCAGCTTTATTTTAAGTGAATTTGAGCGAATGAGCGAAAAATTCTGTATCCGATGGCCTAGGCCCCTTTTTGCCCCTCCACATCACCCTCGTGATCTTCCCTTGGACAGCAGTGAGATTTTCAAGACTATTACACTTTTTTTTCGATCTAAATCCCCGGCTGGCAGAGCAAGAAAATGTTGGAATCGAATCGTGTTCAATATATTAGCAGTTTTATTTGAAATCTTGAAATTTATCATCAGATTTGAGCCATTTCAAAATCAAAAAGCTACCCACAGGTGGCTGTTTGTGTTTTTGTCTTTCGACGATAAATGACGAACTTAATCGAAAAATGTGAGTCAATTCATCTTGTCAGCTGTTGCTTTGGGCAGTCTAGAGAAAAAAAAGGAGGGAAAGACAGGGATTGGGCCCCGGGTTCAACACCACCATTTCACTCTAGACACAAACCGATTAACACATATTTTGTCTGCCGTTTTTTTTTCCAGAATTTTTCAATGTTTCCCTATTCAAAACTACCGAATGAGCTAAAGAATTTGAGCTTGAAATCAACGAAAATCGACGATTTGTCTCAATTATTGCGAGCGAATAAGAAGTTGAGATTGGATTTGCTCAAAAATGGACCTTTCCCACCAAAGAAAATCAATTTCCTAGAGGTTCAATTGCCAATTTATCGAAAGAAAATCAGTTCCGAGAGTCCATACGAATGCGTTTTTGCTATTTGTTTCAAAGGAATTGCTCCAAGTTTTCATATTTCGGATAGTGAGGTGGAAATTGTTGAGGAGAAAAGATCGAAATTCTGTTTACCCGGGAAATCATTTTGGATGCTATTGAGAAAAATCACGAGTATCAAAGTATTGCTTATCGGTTGCTCTCCACATTTCGGACATGGCAATCTAGCGGAAAGGGAATTCGAGATTTTGCTGGATAAACTTTATTTTCTGCCGAATCTTCATCATGTGAATGAACTAGAATTGTCAAGTAATTCCATTGAATTCCTCGAGATTTGCTTTACTCGTTTACCCATCAAAGATTTCAATCGATTAAAGCTGAAAATCGATTGGGAAGGGAAAGCGACAAAGGAAGTGAAACAATTTTTGCAACAATTCCCAAAAAGGCCAAATCTTGATCGTTGTTCGCATTTTGTTTGGGCGGGGAGTCAAATTCCATGGAAACAAATCTCTCCATTACAAAATATTCTTCTCTACGAGATTCAGCAAGTTTTATGGAATAAATTCGTCGGAGCTTTGTATAAATTTTTCAGTGAAACAAGACTAAAAGTCAGGCAAGATATTGTGTTCTTGATTCAGGCTAAATATTTTACAAATGAAACAGTAGAAGAACTGTTTGAAGAGTTCATTGGAGAGGTTTTTGATGGAATAGCCGGCATTGAGGATTTAGAGAAAGCTGAAGAAATGAACCTTTTCTTAAAATCGTTGTCAAATTTAGGGAACTCGCTGGAGACGTTGAATTTCAGGGAACAGCCGTTAGATGTTGGGATTGTTGATGCTAGACGAAAGAGTTACTTTTTCCGAAAACAATGCACCGATCAAGTGGTGGCATTGGGATGTGCGACACTATTCCAAATTGAGAAAGATCAAGTTGAAAAGAAAGATCCCCAATTTTCCTATCAAATTTTCGTGAAATACTTTAATCAGCGTCAACGCAAGAAATCCATTTCAATAACTGAAGCTCAGCAGGCACCAAGTAAACGGAAAGTGTCACATATGATGATTATGAAAAGGAAAATCACAACTGGATATGATATAAGGAAAGCATCGCAACTCTTTGAGGCAATCATTCAAGAAAATATGCAATAGGAATTGTTTTCGTTAATATTGGTTGATTTTGATACATTCCCAATTTCCATAATCTTTTCTTTTTCAATTAGCAATTGTTTTCTTAGGATTTATTGAGCTTCAGTGAGATTACAATCAAACGTGAGTTTTTAAATCTTTTTAATCTATTCTTATTATAGTTAGCACCATTTTCTTTACCCATCAACTCTTTGAGCTTTCCTTTTCTTGAATAAAATCTTTTTCCAAAGTTCATAACCTAAAAAAAACCTATGAAAAGTAAAAGCTTCAAGTATAAACATTAAAAACAGATACAAGTCACTTATTAGTACCATTCAATTTTGACTTTTAAAATTTTTTTTACTTTAAATGGCACAATTATATTATATTTTAAGACTTTAAAAAAAATTCAGTTTTTTTTGACCCAAAGACAGCTGAGAAAAAGCCCGTACAGACGGAAGAAGGGACGGACAGACACTTGTCCACGCCCACACGACCCGGGCTCGACTCCCGGCTATGTCGTGACTTTTGCTTTTTAAAAAAACGAAATATGAGATGCATAACTACATAGAATTTGAAGCCTAACAAACTAAAAATCAGGTAACTCGGCCCAAAGTGAGCCGATTGTTAAAATTTGCTGAAAAGATACCTAGGTATTCACTTGACAGATCAATAAAATGAGCAGAACGAATAGATACTTGAGCATTTTTTAGTTCTTCCGATTGACATAAATTATGAAATAGATTGTGCACTGTAAATGCTTAATTTGGCATTGGAAAAACTTGGCACTCAATCAACTTGCTATTCTGTAAATTTTGTACAACTTTAATCTTTCCAACTGAACATTTTTGATGTGATAACTATTTTTCAGAGTCAATGAAAAATAATTGATAATTGAAATCATTAAAAAAAATAACAGAGCTTTCAAGCTATTTCAAAAAAAATCGGCATTCCATTCAGAGAACATTTCGGAGCGTATAACATAAAAATTTTATGTCATAATAAAATGATAAAGAAAAGTTTGAAAGAATCAGGTGAGAGTTCGAAAGTTCATTTCAAAAATGAATCGGCTTTTGAAGATGAAATCAATCTCTACAATTTGTCTCTTTGTCGTTCTCCCAATCGTCTCCACTCAATCAAACACCACAGCAGCTCCCGATTGTCAAGGGTTCGTTTTGGAAAGTTGCAGTTTTTAACGTTGAATCAAAATTTTAAATGCAATCTTTAAGCTTTTTAGATTCTAGCTGTCAAGTTTGAGCATTTTACAAAGCCTTTGAGGCATGGAAAAGCACTCTTACAAGAAACCGACTAGTTGGGCTTTGAGTTGAAGACAGTTCGATGTGATCTTGTGATCTACATCTTGTGTATCTATGCCTACCTATTATGATCTTGCATCTTTAGAGGAATAACTCTTGATTTCTTAGTCGAATAAGTACATTCGAAATAACAGTTTTAATTTCGTAGCTCAAAAAGGAATCCCAATCATTGTTCAAATCGGATTTGACTTGCACAATACAGTAGTGATTACGATAGAAAGTTGATATTGCAAGATTTCCAATTTCAAGATGTCAAGCCTATCAATGTCTCGACGATTCCATCGCTCACTGTGGCCCGACTGGATATCCGATCGCTTTTGGACTGTTCTATTGTAAAAGATTCGATCGTTTGTTTCAACAATCAACCAAAAAAAGCATCGATTTCAGAGTATTACGACGAGTTCAACAGTGCTGGAAAAGCTTTTGCCGATTGTGTGAAGCCAGCGTTGCTCGATTTTGTCCAAAGTTATCTCAATGTGAGTTTTTGGGCTAAAATTTCGATATTCAACGATAGAGCTAGCGTTTTATAAAACAACTAGTCTAGCAATAACATCTCATTAAACCTCTTCAAGACTTCTACTATGCAAAAAGTAACTTAATCGTAACATAAGGTAACCGTAACCGTAACCTAACGTAACCAAAAGGTAACTTGATCGTAACCAAAGTTAGATGGGTTACCAAATGATAACTTTTACGAGTTCATCAAAAATTTTGAAATTTATCACTACATGAGAGGATGACTTAGAGTCTAGAGCGAAACTAGTTAAAAAATGATTCCCTCCAAAAGATCTACATGTTTATTAGGTGCTAGTCAAAGCCTATTCAGGTGTGATTCTGTTCAGAATGTGAATGGTCCAGTGAACTGCAATGACTTGGAGAATAAAGCTTTGGACAGTCATGTTCCGATCTTTTTGGGATGCAACTTTTGCAATGTTTGGCTCTCGAATTTACCCACTTTCACGAAAATCCTCTATACCGGTATCACTCAGCCGGCACTTTGGCCTCGAATTTCGCAGATATTTTTGATGTGTCCTTTGGGATGAAAATTTGGGGAATAAAGACTGGTTGGCATTGAAAATTTGAGGAATAAAGACTTTTGTATTTGGTTGGCAATTTGACTCGGAATTTTCAAAGCACTGTCAACACAAAATATTGTTAAATGCTAATGAAATCACTAAATCTTTTTTTGAAAGAAAGAAAAAAGGAAAAAGACAGATCGAGTTTGTGTGAACAGGAAGGGGTTTATTTTGGGTGAAGATAACCAGTCAACTCCGAACCATCACCTAGAAAAAAAAGACGAAGAGACTGCCTATAAAGAAAATTTCTTTTCTGTGTGCCAGAAAGTGCTCGAATGTGTCATAGCTGGGACAACACAAGTGAAACGCACAACAAGTTTTCGACTTTATTTAAATAAGACTCAAAAAAGCTATTCAATGCTTAAAACAGGCAAAAAAAAGGATTTTTTCAGAATTTTTCCAGAACTTTTTCTTTATGACACTTCAGTGATTTTGGAGAGATTGCATTAGCATTTCAATATCAAATCTTTCTTGTTTAATCTCATCGAATGGTGCACTTTCCCAATTCCCGTAAATCTCTTTCAGATTATCCTTAAAAAGTCGTGGTTTTTTTTCCATTCTTACTTCTTTAATTCGCTTATAAAATAGATTTTTATCATCTTACTATACATCGATATGTTTTGATGAAAATACACTGCTGTGCTTACATCAACGGATTTGATGAATCGATGTTTGGGCTATAGCCAAGTGATTCATTTGTTCCACTTAAAATAGCTGACAAAGCTGCACAACTCTGACTTTACTTGAACAATTCTAAAGATATCTTTAGAATCTTTAGATGAGAAAAAACATCAAAGTTCATAGAACTGGGAATAGAAAAATGCGATTTTTCCTGATGAATGTACAGTTGAGATTCAGTTATAACTTGTGCAATGAAAGCAATGAGCATTTATTTGGCACAACTTTGTGAAGTGGAATTCTGGTTGGTTGCGACTCCGAGCGCATTCATTGATCCAACGGCTACTTTAAACGATTCGGATTGGTTAGAGATTAGTATGACACAATTATCGAGTATTACAAATATACCGAATTGGATCGTTGTATGGGTGAGTAAAGTATTTTACATTTGAAAAGAGTAATCTAAAAATTAGATACACTTGGCGGCGATCTTTGTTTCTCTACTTGCCACCTACAATTCATTTCAGAACACAGAACTTGTGTTGGTGGTCAGGTAATTCTAAAGTTAGAAAGTTTAAAAATGCCGTAAATCTTTTTAGAGACTCTATCCGCCAATATTCTAATTGAAATGACACTTAATATCATTCAAAAAAACTAGATTAATTGGCTAGTCGTCGAATCAAATCTTAGAATGTTAAAACTCAAAAAGTTACTCAGAGTTGGAGGAATTTTCGGCCGCCTGGACAAAAAGAAAAACTTGATTTGTTGGTTGGACCAAATTATTGCATAAGTGTACCTAAATGCTTGCTAAAAATAGTACTAAAATAGATAAGTGAATCACAAAAATCTGTTGAAATCGTTCAATAATGCCGAGTCTATTCAGCATTCGGTCCATGTAAACAAAAGAGTTTCAAATTTGACGCTTTGAACTTGCCATACTTTGCAAGGTCATAATTCAAAGTTGCATGGCAGTCGATTGATTCGCACAATGTACCTAGACATATTAAAATTTTGCGGCATATTCTATTCGTAAACTTTGTCTCCACTTTGTGCTCAATATCATCCTTTTTGTGGAAATCATGAGAAAACGATTTTCAGAGTGAAGAGAAATCAGATTCAAAAAGTTTTTTTGTTTCAGCAAAAGTCACTCACTATGTTTTCTTTTGTTTCTTTTCTTTTCTCTAGACTTATGATCCATATTTTTGGTTTTTTTTCCTCATCATAAAATATATTTTTAAAGTTTCTAAAGAGAATGAAGGCGGAAGGAGAGTCAATCCAGAAAAACCCGCCGTCAGGGGGTTTCTCGGTTGGTTATTCTAGAATTTGGATATAGCAAAATATCCAAAAGGAAATTCTTGTGTTCGATCGACTCTTAATTGTGCATTGAATGCAGTGTCGAATCTCAGTCGACTTTCTAGCTTTGTGGTAACTTTGTGATTTTGTGTATTTTTGTTAAACTTTATTAAGATTAACAATATTAAACCTAAATCTAGAATTGAGATCATTCATTGATGAGCTTTGGCAGCACAAATGAGAAGAAATGGAATAAGAATATTGTCGATAGTCATCGTAAGCAACATGGCAATTGACCAAAAAGTGAATTGCGCTCCTTCAATCAGATTTAACTCGAAAATAGCTTCCAAAACGATACTTAAGCGAGTAACAAAATAGAGATTTGTGCCAACATAGAGAATCGAGAACACAACCACAATACGAAACCAAAAAAGGCGATTGATTAATTTAAGGAAAGAGTTCAGCTTGAATTTCTTGATGATATTCGTGTTTCCGATCAACAGAAATCCCTCGGAATAATCGGCAAAAGGAAAACAATTTGAGATCGAATTGAGTACCGTTCGAATAGTGAAAATGATAACTAACAGGAAAATTGTTGGAAAGATTTGAAAAGCGATTATTAAGAACAATCGGGCATGAGTATATTCGTAAAACATTTGTTTCATTGTGTAAAAATGAGCAATGATTAAGCAAACTGTAGCGAAAAACCAGAGACAGCATAATGCGAATAGAAATACTAAAAGAAAAATGATTCTAGACAATCGAAGCTCTGAAAAGAGACCGTTGAAGAAATATCTTATTATTAAAGCTTCTCTTTCTAACAGAACAACATTTTTCAGATGATATCGAAGTCTTCTTGTTGTTGGATCAATGACAACAAGCTGTGATGGACTTGAAAAGTACTTTCTGACAAAGAATTTCCTGTCAATTGTCTCAAAACGATTCGTTCTTGCTTCATCATCGATGCGTTCAATGTATAGACTTTGCGAGGTTCCGAGATTTCAAGGAAAGAGGAGCTTCCGGGATTTGTTTCTAGTGGTGTTGGTTCTTCAGTTTGAACCAAACTTGTTACATTGCCTGAAGAGTTCAGAAGAATATTTATACTTGGATCTCGTAGTCGGACTGGTTCCCTTTCCTCTGTAGTTATAAGACTTGGTTCAATCAATTCATTGCCTGTTTCAATTACACTTTCTGTCTTGTTAAATTGACTTTGATTATTTCTAGAATTGAAAGCCAAGAGAACATTCATTTGTTCTACACAATTTGTCAAAAGAATAGTCAAATCTTGTAGTCGATCAACGATTTGAGACATTTCATTGCTTTGTTCATTGCTTTTACTCAAATTTTGATTTACAGACTGCTTACAAACAGTACGACTTGAGTTCTGTTGAAGAGGAATTTCTTTCATAGTTTCTTCTTTTAATTCATTCTCTAAAGTTGTTGTTTCAGAAGATTCCATTTCGGTTTCAATGATTTCTATCACCACTTCTTCATTCATCTTCTGGTTATCGATTTGGTAGTCGTTTAACCCATTAAAGAATACATTTAGATTATTTTCTGGTTCAAGAATCGATTCAACATCAGTAGTAAAGGCATTCAGTTCAATCTTTTGTGGAACCTTTTCGGGTTTAAATCGACAAAATGACAAATTTAGCCGATCCACTAAACTATGACCACTCCGATCAATTGAATGACTTGATTTTCCCTCTATTTCACTTACAATGGTAACTGATTCTGCAAAAATGGCTTTGTTTCCAGAAAAACTTCTAAGATCAGCTTCTTTGTCTTGATTTCCAAATTGAGCTCCATCTTCTTTAATAACAGTTGAACAGTTTGACAAAATATTCGCTTCTTCAGGCAAATCAGCTGGAAAATTTGAGTCAATACTATCCATGAAAAGAAGAATTTGAAAATAAAGTACATAAAGTCAATTTCAAGTTCTATTTGAAGAAAGCGACAAAGGGGGAAAGCTTATCTTTTCGAAGGTTTATGGTTTATTAGACTATCAAAGCCGATTTTTTTTTGTCTCGACCGCCAAAAGGACATCGAATTGATTGAACCCAAAGTCTTTGAGTGACTCTTTGTCATGCTACCCACTACCCACTCAATCCGATTAGAATTTTAAAGGAATCGGAAATCAGACATTTCGTATTCTTTATACAATTTAACAAATAACCTTTTTTTTGCTGTAATTAACGTAATTTCAAATGCATTAAGTGATCGAAATTGATAGAAGAAAACTTTTTTTACTCCCTGTCTTTTTGCAAAGTACATTCTCAGAAGAAAAAGCTTGAACTGGGGCATGTTCCCTATCATTGTAGAGGGATTTTTCATCGTTCTAACCAATTAGACTGTATTTTCATTTATGCAACATTAATCCGGCAACATTAATCATTAACCTTGTACCTCGGCTTCACAATTGTCAAATCCTATCAAAATAAATTTTGATGTTTCGAAAACGGGCATAAATCGTTTATCAACTTTTTGCTTATGAGAACTTGAGTGGATAATTAGAAAAGACCAAGCCAGAGCTGGAGTAAACATTTAAGCGTCTACTGCGTCAAACTTTCCAAAATAAATGTTCACATTTACAAATCCTCAACCACATTAATTTCTTGTGACTTAGAAGCCGGTGACATCATTCAAATCTGGTTCACAAAAGTAGTCGAAAATGATTTTCCGTTTTTTGTAAAATACGCTATAGTTTTTAAATCTTTGCCCAAAAAATCAAGAGCTATGAAAATGAAATTCCGAGATTTTTACGACAAACCGATAAGAAATCTTTTTTCTTTACAATGCTTAAATCTTTTTTTGTGATGGATTATTCGATTTTCTCATTGTTGATCTGGATCTTCTTATTGAGTCCGCTCATTTTTGCATCTGATCAAAATTGTCCTTCCGGATTTTTCTATCAAAGTGATTTGGAGCTTTGCCTGTATGGATCGACGGAGAGTGGTAATTTTGAATAAAAAGCCAAAATCTTGACAGCTTTTTACAATACACAAGTTATAACAAATATAAAAATATTGAATTTCACGCAAAATCCTTTCTTTTTTAACCATTTGGACCGATGCGCACTCGTTTTGCACTCAAAGAGCCTCTGAGCTGATCTCGATTCACAACGCCTTCCAAAACTCGTTTTTTGCCTCACTGGAATCAAAAAGTTTAGCAAAGGTTTTTTTCGTTATTCATTTTATGGTTTCAGCTTTAAATCAAGACCGATGTTGGCTTGGAGCACAACGAAGTTCAGCTGATAAACCATGGAGTTGGTCAGATGGGACTACAATGGATTATCAACGTTTTGGAACACCAGGTCGTGCTTATTAGATGACAAGTTTCATCTTTGAATCAAAAATTTGTAAACAACAATAATCGACTTTGTGAAAATGATGAGTAAATCAGAAAATAAGTGTTTACAAGTGAACAAAATATAAGCTGAGTTTCATCTAAAGTAGTTTACTTTTGTTTCTATCAAAGAGTTGAATAAGGACGATTTTTAGACGAGAAAGGTAATTGTGCTTTTCTTGATTCTCGAGATTTATTGTGGAAAGAAGGAGATTGCACATCGAAATTCTTCTTTTTCTGCTCTACTCAACCACTTTCTCCAATAACAACACAAAAGCCATTGATCTGCCAGCCATGTTCGTAAAAATTCTCTATTTTTTCAAAATTTGCATTGACCTTCATGATTTCAAAGTGCCAATTCAGCTGAACTCCAACCTCTCTACAATTGTCGACAGGGTTGGCAATATTCTACAATAACTGGATATCAATATTTGGTATTTGAAACGATGAAAAGAGATCTTTAAATCGAAAACTAGGTTGGTTTTGATCGAAATTTCACCGATGCAGAAGGATATTGTCAATCACAAGGAGCTCATTTAACCTCAATACACAGTGATGAAGAAAACGATTTTGTGACAAGTGAAAAGCTTTCTTTTTTTTATATCATCAAGACCTAGGTTTATGTTGCAAAGCTGGCTGTCATCAATCTTCACATGATGGTCACTTTTATGCACTTTATCTGACAGGAGGCCATCGGGTAATCAATTCCTATCAAACAATTCACATCAAACAGTTCACATCAATCAATCCACATCAATCAATCCACATTAGTCAATCCATATCAATCAATCCACATCAATCAATCCATATCAATCAATCCACTCCAGCTCATTTCCTAATTTGAATTTAACTATAGAAATCAAAGATTTATGCTAATTTACTGGATTTCTTTAATCAATAATGTCTTTCCTTTAGCTAGAGGATAACGGAGAACTGATTTGGACTGATGGAACAACAAACGACTTTCAAATGAAACAATGTTCAAATGATACGAGGCTTAATTCGACAATTATGGTTAATTGAATAATGAATTAAATAATAAAATGTATTGATTTAGAATATTTTGACCTTTCCAGATTGTCGCCTTTTCTTGTAATCCGGGAAATGATTGCGGTTTCCCAGGTATTTGGTGGATCTATCGACTCATCCCCACCGACATTATACCGTATTTTGTATGCAAGAAAAAGTGATTATCATAAATATTTTATTGATTTTAAATAAACATCACTTTACGTACGTACTTGAGTCTATTTTTGCAATGATTCTTATCACAGAAACTCGGCGGGCTTAAAAGTCAAAGCGATTATCTCTGCTCTCCATCCAAAGTTTCATAGTTCACAAGAAAATGATGGCAAATTTGTGGTTTCTATTTTCAATTTACCTATTGAACATTATCAAATGTGATCAACCACTTGTGCTCACGAAATATGGAGCTGTTTTGGGGAATTTTCAAACAACGAGTGATGGAACGAAAATCAACGAATTCATGGGGATTCCCTTTGCCGCGCCGCCAATTGGAAAATTGAGATTTGAGGTTTTTATTGCCATTTATGGACATGTAAATTCTGAATTTACAAACTAGCTGAACAATTTTAGAAACCCCAACAACCCATTCCTTGGACAAAACCAATAAACGCTACTGCTTATTCGAAGGGATGCATCCCATGCGTGAAACCAGAGTGATTGCTTTTCTTCAGCTCACTTTACACAAAATGTTCAGAACAAAAGCCGAACAAGCACTTGTCAGCGAGGATTTTCTCTATTTGAATGTTTGGTCACCAAATCTACAGGTTGAAATTGAATTGAAAGACTTTATGATAGAGTTTCAGGATCATTGCCAGTGTTCCTTTTCATTCCTGGCGGTGCTTATGAAACTGGCAGCACGTCTGCTTATGATGCGAAGGCTTTTCGTGAGGTTAGTGCAACTAGAAATATGTCTTTTAGAAAGATTACTGTTATTACAGCTGTTAGAACTTTCAAAGTTATTTTGGTTTACTAACCGATTACTGTAGCTTTCTTAATCACCAGTACCACTAAAAGAATAAAATCTATCAATTGAGAATTTTGCTCGTCGTGGAATCGTTGTTGTTACAATCCAGTACCGTCTTGGACCTTTCGGTTTATTCCACCATTAAATTAACGAAACATTTCTTTCTTTTGCAGGTTTCTTAACGTTAAATGACTCCTCGATCACTCCAAATCTCGGTCTTTGGGATCAAGTTTCTGCTATGCAATGGATTCAGGAGAATATTGGACGATTTGGTGGCAAGTGCCCTTTTGAGAACAAAATCCACTCATCAGCTTTAGGCAACAGCAAGCAAGTCACAATTATGGGCGAATCGGCAGGTGCCGAATCGGTCAGTCAACTCACATTGTCTCCGAAAGCACAAAGTCTGTCTAGATGAACTTCTTATAATGTCGTATTTAGCTCTTTTTCAACAAGCCATTCAAATGAGCGGCTCATCAATTGGGGCAGCTGCTAGAGGCACAAATAATTTGGTGAGAAATCTGGTGAGAAAGACTACTACAGTAATCTGTTTTCTCAGGATTTTTCTCGAAACTGGACAATCCGACTTGATTGTGATCTCAAATCCGACTATAAATCGTTTGTTATTAGCACAATTTTAAAGATAAAGTGTTTTAGATGTCTTCAATCGAAAACTGTTGACGATTTTTGGAAAATTCGGACAAATAATGCTTGGGTTAGTGAAAGAAAAAGCTGAAAAAATAAATCTTTAGGGCTGTGGACCGGATGATTTGAACTTCTTGGGATTCGCTCCAATTGTTGACGGAGATTTTCTCCCAAATCAAGTGAGAATGTAGAAGAACTAATAACTGAATTCAAGAATTATTTTCAGCCAGAAGTTTCACTAAAGAATGTACCCAAATACCCAACGATTCTTGGATTAAATCAAGTTGAAGGAAGAGCTTTTAGTAAGCTGTTTTTACATTGATTTAACGTTGTAAGACAAAGCTGCATACATTTTAAATACATAAATGCATACAAAACTGCATACGACTGAGTATTTCTATCAACATTAGTGGAATTTGTAGCTGTTTCTTTTCTATTCAATCATTCAATCATTTCAGCCATTCAGTCATCCGTTCAAGCTTTTGGACTAAGCCCCTTGAAAATGGCCAACCTACAATCAAACCCAATTCGTCAACTATGTTGAAAGATTTATCACATCAGAAGTTGTTTTCCGTTTCGATTTTACCCAATCTGTACTTTAGGGATTCTCCAGCATTGATAAACAACAAGCCACCCAAGATATCTTGAACTATTACAAAAGAGATCATGATCCAAGTGATGCCAAGTATTGGATAGAGAGATATGTTGAGGTAAACAAGGAATTCAAATTTAACGATAACCTTTCTATAGAGCTATTCGGATTGGGGTATGAATGTGCCAGTGTTGAGAGAGGCGATTGCAAAGGTTCAAGCTGGGACACCACTCTATGCATTTCTACTTGATTATGACAATCCAACAACTTGGCCGACAAATTATCCAGCTCAAGGTAGAAATTATTCTGAAGATCAAGACCAAAATGAGATTCCAGGATCCACTCATACAAGCGAATTCCCATACACTTTTGGCATGATCGTGAATATTGGTTTCAACTATACACAAGAAGATTTAGTTGTTGAGAAGTACATTCAAGATGCACTTGTTCATTTCATAAAAACTGGGTATGATGAAAGAAATGAAAAGTCACAGTTTTTAACAGAAATCCATCAACCACAGCAATGCCATGGAAACCTTTCTCTTTCAACGATCATGACTATTTGAGCTTGAAACCGCAGCCGGAGATGAAAACGGGTAGGAGATGCTGGAAGAGTTTGAAGCTAAAACTCAGTTAGTTCTAGAATTTTGGGTTTTCAGATTTGTTTGGTGATAGCTATCGTTTCTGGTCGGATTTTATGAAAGCAAGATATCAATACGATTGGATAACCTATCAAAATTGGTGAAGGAAATCTATTTTGTACATATCTGCAAATGATTTCTGATTTCTTTGCAAATGAAAACCTCAAACAACATTTCAAATGCTCATTCAAACAATAAAATTAGACACGCACAATTTGCAAGAAAAAAAATATTGATTTCCATAACTGTTTTTTGTACTAATGGAAAGTGTTAAACGCTTTTTCCTTTCAGACAACCATTAAAATGCATTTAAACCCTCTTTTTTTGATGTGATTGGCTTTGATCAAGGTTATTTTTGAAAGTTTAACGGCTTTAAAATTCATTTTTTTCTACTTAAGTTTCATAGAAAGTTTTAAAATCTAAACAAAAAAAAGGCCTTTTGCAAAAATGTTTACATTTGGCTTCAGAAATCGAGTTTAAAAAGCTATATTTCAAAAATAGTTAACTGTTAAACTGAAAAGTTCATTGTAAATTTACAAAATGAAATCAGGATTATAAAAAGGTCGGTAAAATTGGAGAAAAAATGAAATTCGAAAGGGAAAACCGCGATGATCTGTATAGCTTTTAGAATCTGTCGTGAGTTTCTTCTATTGTTAAAACCATAAACACTCCTTTCATTAGAATTCTTTTTATTTAGTGAAAACTGATAATTTTACACATATTTTCTTTTATTATATTAGGTAACAATGCTTTGTCTCTCTTTTCATCTCGATGCTAATTTTTTCATTATGAAAATGAGAGTTTTTCAAGTAAAACCGAATGAAATAACAAAGATGCATCATAAAGTTTGAATGGTTGAATTTGAGAAGAATTTTTTGACGTTTTCCACTTTGACTCAAGCTTTCTGCAAGAGTTGGCTTTTATAGAAAAAGCTATTAATACGTTACGTTAATTACAGCTTATTTGAAAAGTTTATTTGTTAAATTGTATAAAGAATATGAAATGTCTGATTTCCAATTCCTTTAAAATCCTAATCGGATTGAGTGGGAGGCATGACAAAGAGTCACTCAAAGAATTTGGGTTCAATCAATTCGATGTCCTTTCGGCAAACAAAATCGGATTTGATAGTCCATAAACCTTTGAAAAGATAAGCTTTCCCCCTTTGTCGCTTTCTTCAAATACAACTTGAAATTGACTTTATGTAATCTATTTTCAAATTCTACTCTGCATGGATAGTATTGACTCAAATTTTCCAGCTGATTTGCCTGAAGAAGCGAATATTTTGTCAAATTGTTCAACTGTTATTAAAGAAGATGGAGCTCAATTTGGAAATGAAGACAAAGAAGCTGATCTTAAAAGTTCTTCTGAAAACAAAGCCATTTTTGCAGAATCAGTTACCATTGTAAACGAAATAGAGGAAAAATCAAGTGATCAAATTGATCGAAGTGGTCATAGTTTAGTGGATCGGCTAAATTTGTCATTTCGTCGACTTAAACTCGAAAAAGTCTCACAAAAGGTTGAACTGAATGCTTTTACTACTGATGCTGAATCGATCCTTGAACCAGAAAATAATCGAATTGTATTCTTTAATGGGCTAAACGACAATCAAATCGATAACCAAAAGATTAATGAAGAAGTGGTGATAGAAATCATTGAAACCGAAATCGAATCTTCTAAAACAACAACTTTAGAGAATGAATTCAAAGAAGAAATTCCTCTTCAACAGAGCTCAAGTTGTACGTTAAATTCTGCAAAGCAAAATTTGATGAAAAGCAATGAACAAAGCAATGAAATGTCTCAAATCGTTGATCGACTACAAGATTTGACTATTCTTTTGGCAAATTGTGTAGAACAAATGAATGTTCTCTTGGCTTTCAATTCTAGGAATAATCAAAGTCAATTTAACAAGACAGAAAATGTAATTGAAACAGTCAATGAAATGATTGAACCAAGTCTTATAACTACAGAGGAAAGGGAACCAGTTCGACTACGAGATCCAAATATAAATATTCTTCTGAACTCTTCAGGCAATGCAACAAGTTTGGTTGAAACTGAAGAACCAACACCACTAGAAAGAAATCCCAGAAGCTTCTCTTTCCATGAAATCTCGGAACCTCGCCAGTTACGACCGCAAAGTCTATACATTGAACGCGTCGATGATGAAGCAAGAACAAATCGTTTTGAGACAATTGACAGGAAATTCTTTGTCAGAAAGTACTTTTCAAGTCCATCACAGCTTGTTGTTATTGATCCAACAACAAGGAGACTTCGATATCATCTCAAAAATGTTGTTCTGTTAGAAAGAGAAGCTTTAATAATAAGATATTTCTTCAACGGTCTCTTTTCAGATCTTCGATCATCTAGAATCATTTTCCTTTTATCTTTCCTATCCTCATTATGCTGTGTATGGTTTTTCGCGACAGTTGGCTTAATCATTGCTCTTTTTTACACAATGGAACAAATGTTTGACGAATATTCTAACGCTCGATTGTTCTTAATGATCGCTTTTCAGATCTTTCAAACAATTTTCCTGTTAATTATGATTTTCACTATTCGACCGGTACTTAATTTGATCTCAAATTGCTTTCCTTTTGCCGATTATTCCGAGGGATTTCTGTTGATCGGAAACACGAATATCATCAAGAAATTCAAGCTGAACTCTTTCCTTAAATTAATCAATCGCCTTTTTTGGTTTCGTATTGTAGTTGTGCTCTCGATTCTCTATGTTGGCACAAATCTTTATGTTGTTATTCGTTCAAGTATCGATTTGAAAGCGATTTTCCGGTCAGATCAGACTGAAGGAGCGCAATTCGCTTTTTGGTCGATTGCCATACTCCTTACGATGACTATCGCCAATATTATTGTTCCATTTCTTCTCATTCGTGCTGCCAAAGCTCATCAATGAATGATCTCAATTCTAGATTTAGGTTTAATATTTTGTGATCTTAATAAAGTTTAACAAAAATAACACAAAATCACAAAGCTACCACTGAGCTCGAAAGTCGACTGAGATTCGACATTGCATTCAATGCACAATTAAGAGTCGATGGAACACCCTATCCAAACAATCCGAACATATCCGAGCACCCTATGTTTTGCCCTATCCAAATTCTAGAATAACCAGCCGAGAAACCCCCTAACGACGGGTTTTTCTGGATTAACTCTTCTTCCGCCCTCATTTACTTTAGAAACTTTAAAAATATATTTTATGATGAGGAAAAAACAAAAAATATAGATCATAAGTCTAGAGAAAACAAAAGAAAACATAGTGCATGACTTTTGCTTTCCTTTTGCACTAGATGAACTTCGCGAGCCTTGCAAAGTCTCCAAAAATTTGTAAATTCATCAAATCACCCTAGCGGGGGTGATTTTTATTCTTTTTATAATAAAATTATATAAAGTTCATCCTCCAGAAAAAAATCCAGAAAAACCCGTCATTAGGGGGTTTCTCGGCTGGCTATTCTAGAATTTGGATATAGCACAGATTTGAAACAAAAATACTTTTTGAATCTGATTTCTCTTCACTCTGAAAATCGTTTTCTCATGATTTCCACAAAAAGGGATCATATTGAGCACAAAGTGGAGACAAAGTTTACGAATAGAGTATGCCGCAAAATTTTAATATGTCTAGGTACATTGTGCGAATCAATCGACTGATCAACGCCAAAATTGCCATGTAACTTTGAATTCTGACCTTGCGAAGTATGGCGAAGTATAAATTTGAAACTCTTTTGTTTGCATGGACCGAATGTTGAATAGACTCGGCATTATTGAACGATTTTTTTGAAGTGAATAGGATATAAAAGAGAGCCTGCCGTGGTCATTTTCGACATTCATCCTCAAAAATGCGTACCTTCTCGATCATCCTCATTGCATTCTTTGTCATCGGTGAGTGTCATCAATTTTTATCCATCAATTTTTATCAACAAATCTCCTTGTTTAGCGGCTTGCTATGCAATTCTCCCGGAAATAAGTGAAGAGGTTCAGCCAAATGACACGATTGTACTCGCCTGTGGCATCAATTGCACGGTTGGAGAAAATTAACAAAAAAAGATTGCAAGCTGCTCAATTAGTAACTCTAAGCTAATTTATTATTTAAATTTCTCTCAAAGACAATTTCTAGACCGGAACCTGTGCCGGATGCTGTGTTGCGCATCATTACACAACTGGTTACTGTGGAATTGTTGGGACAGTCGTGTGTATTTGTAAATGAGCAAATAAATATATTTCTTTATTAAAAAAATATATTTCTTTTAACTATAAATTGACGGATTTCATGAATTGCTTTCAACATTTTCACTTATTTGTCTTTTTGAACCGTGGAAACAGTAATTGATTGTCTGTCCGATATCGAAAGCGTATTCGTTTTCTTCAAGAATACCATATTATCAACACTAAATATAAGATTGAAAAATGAAAGCCAGCAAAGGAGATTTCTATAAACCATAACGAACTGTTTTAGGTAAAAAATTAAAAAATCTTTTTACTAAAAATCGTGGGGAACACATAGATTTTTTCAACAAATCAAAATTTTTAAAAGTTTTTCTCTAAAAACTCGAAACCCGGCTTTCGGATGTCGATTTTCGTAATTTAAGCATAAAATTATTCCAGAAAAACGTGTTTTGGTGAGCCGTGGCTGCGGGGGTAAACTATATTTTTACCAACAAAACAAAGCAAAAGCAAATTTTTCCCTTAAAAATGAGAATTTATTTGCTTTTGCTCATTTCACTTTTGATTGCAACTGTTCTCTGTTTTGAGGGTGTAAGTTGGAGTTAAAATTTGAATTCTTGACGTTAATTTTGTATTCATAACTTACTCGGATACTTTAAAACAATTTGAAATCGATCACTAACGAATGATCGTGAATTCAATGGGCACAAGAAACTAAGGGTGTGTAAAATATTACTTGCTAAAAAAAGAAATATTCTTTTATTTAGATGGGTTCCGGTGGTACAGCTAGCAAGCTCTTTGATTTCCGACAATAACTTTAAGAATGAACTTTTGTGAAGCAGATTTGAATGATGGACAGGCTTCAAAGCCACAAGAAATCAATTTGGTTGAAGATTTGTAAATGTGAACATTTCTTTTGGAAAGTTTGACGCTGTAAACGCTCAAAACCGGCTCAAATATAGCATACATACTGATGCACATTGTACACCATTCCAGATTGACAACCTTGAAAAACACTGACACGAGAAACACCGCAGAACAGGGGAAATATTCGAGAATGATCAACTCAAAGGGTTACGGTATTACAGGTATATTAAAAAGTATTCTTTCACAAACTCGTATTTACCTGAATAACTAAGCATTGGAACAATTGTCTCTGTAATCGATACCGTCGATCGCTGAGGATTTCCGTGGAATTAAACTTCTTGTTGACCAACCGCAGAATAGCAGAATACTATATTGAATTTGGCAAAATTTTACAAATTATCACAAAACATTGTGCTCATTTCGGTCATGCAGATTTCTTAGACAAAGCCATAAACGAACTTGAAGTGTTGCTGGCCTTGAGAGTCGTAAAGCTTGAAAAGTAACAGTTCTTTCTAGCAATTTTACAGTCTTGTAAATCTACAATCCTTAAAATTTATTTACAAAGAAATGACCTACGATAATCGCTGTTTCGCTAGTTGGCCGGCCGGAGAATCTCCGAAATCCATCACTTTCAACTCGGTAAAGAAATTCTAGAGTTGGACCTGCAAAGTGGAAAAACGATTAGCAATGAAGTGTATGGGACCACTAAAAAGTACAACCAAAATGAACTTACCAATAAACCAAATGCCCAAACGGCAAAATCGAGTAAATGCTAAGCGGTAAGGATAAATATTCCCCGTTTTGTGTTGATCAGTTTGAGGCAATCAGTTTTTAAACAATAGATTTGCGAAGGCTTTAGTATCTTTACTTACAAATGCAAGCGTATTGATAAATGAAATGATTTGAGAGAAGGATGGTTGATTGAGCGAAGCGAGAACAATAACCGAGGACATCTGTGTAGTTTACTAAAGACAAAGATCAACATTTTCCAAGCTATTATTCTTCAAAAGTCACACAAATTTACGAAAAAAAATCAACTTTTTGTACCGTATTCCACTCGGCTCAGTAACGAAGATGAGTAGAAAATTAGGGCATAGTTTTGCACCAAAGCATTCTGAATCTCTTTTCTATTGAATCAAATATCGTAACCCACCGGAGCACGAGCTCTGGCAATGCACGAGTGGACGATTTGTCGCATAAAGTATATTAAAAATGGCTGACAAAAGGAGTAGATATCTTAAAATTGAAGATAACTTAAGCTTAACGACAAATTGCATATTTCAAAAGCTGTCATTCAAATTACAAGTAGACTTGTCATTGTCTACTCACCGATAATTCCCAAGTTTTGAGTGGAGATTCCTGCGAACTTCTAGCCAAGAGCCAGTTTCATCTTAAACAGTGATTTATTGGGACAATTGTTTTTCTTAGGGTAGTGAAAGAGTAAAAGTTTCTAAAAGTCTTTAAAAATAAATAGTTTTCAGCTTTTGCCTGTTCGTCTGTTTGGATCAAAAAAAAAGCGGATGTTTAGTCGAAAATGTGACTTTTCTTGGGCAATTTGTGATAATTTGTTTGAAAAACTGAGCCATTTCACGGAATTTGGCAGTTTAATGGAATCTTTTATGGCTGTAGATCTTTTTATCTCAACTTCGAAATGATGAAAATTTCGTTTTTTAAAAACTTTTCTGTACCTCTTTTCAAATTGGCAACTTGAAAAGGAAAAAAAAATACCATGAAACTAGAATTTAATCAAAAAAAATTGAAAAATCTTTGCCTTTTCCAGGAATCCCAAGAGTAAAAGCTACAAAAAAAAACACCTCAACGATTATCCAAAATTAGCTCAAAGTCAGAGGTTCTCAAATCTTTAAACAAGAAAACTTTCTTCGATCCACATCACTTTTCCCTTCGTTCCAAGGTCAAGTTTCTCAGAAAAACAACAAAATGACAACATTTTGATCTTATTCTTTCAAAAGGAAATTATATTTGATGAATCAGCTGTTGACTAGAGATAAATCTAGAGTTAGAGATCATTAACAGATCAAAGAAAATAGAGAAACTGAAAGAATAATGATTTCCACGTGAGATTAAAGAAGAAATGTTTAAGGAAAGGGTATAAAAAGAAGATACTAACAAGCATTTTCAACACCCAACTCAATTCAAAGCCAACACTCAAAAAATGTATGCTTTTTTGCTCATTCTTGTCGAGTCACGAGTCAGAGCTTTGACGAATCGAGTCAACGAGTCGACTCGACTTTCCTCTTTCCTCATACTTAGACATGGCTATCATGAACTATCAATCTTATCAAGCATTTGTGATTGACAAAGTTTCTAGAGGCTACTTTTACCCTTTATGCAACATATTTATTACCAAAATGAAGCTAGAAGAGGCTTTCATTTAAGAAAGGTTCGAGTCGATCAGAAATTTCAGTTCCGAGCAATAGCTCCCTCGAGTCACTCTAAAAGATTGATAATTCTTGATATTCATGTCTACTCATACGCCTTTTTAACACTTTTTTACCCGCCCTACCTTACAAGTTCAATGCTCGATGGGAATTTTGGTTTTGATCTCAGTTTACATGATGTACTTAAGCTGAATGTTGAGTAGACTCGGCATTATAGAACGATTTTTTTAGTTAGATATAAAAAAGAGCCTGTCGTGGTCATTTTCGACATCCAAAATGCGTACATTCTCGATCATCCTCATTGCGTTCTTTGTCATCGGTGAGTGCCATCAATTTTTATCAACAAATCTCCTTGTTTAGCGGCTTGCTATGCAATTCTCCCGGAAATGAGTGAAGAGTTTCAGCCAAATGACACGATTGTACTCGCTTGTGCCATCAATTGCACGGTGGGAGAAAATTAGCAAAGAAAAAGATTACAAGCTACTCAATTAGTACATCTAAGTTAATTTATTATTTAAATTTCTCTCAAAGACAATTTCTAGACCGGAACCTGTCCCGGATGCTGTGTTGCGCATCATTACACAACTGGTTACTGTGGAATTGTTGGGACAATCGTGTGTATTTGTAAATGAGCAAATAAATATATTTCTTTATTTATAAACTATAAATTGATGGATTTCATGAATTGCTTTCAACATTTTCACTTATTTGTCTTTTTGAATCGTGGAAACAGTCATTGATTGTCTGTCCGATATCGAAAGCTTATTCGTTTTCTTCAAGAATACCATATTAGCAACGCTAAATATAAGATTGAAAAATGAAAGCCAGCAAATGAGATTTCACTCTAACTAACCCAAGGACAAATGTCTGAACACACATTCGAATATAGGCAAGAAAACTTGTGGCTAATTGACTCAAAAAATAACCAATGGATAAGTATTGTACAATAATCAAAAAACTTGTGCCAAAATAGTCCATAAAATAATAAGTGGATGTTGTGAGCATCTGGAATTGGAGATGAATGAATCACAGAAATGAAATACAATTACCAGAATCATCAAGCGCTCATCAGGTTTTGAATTTTTCTTCTGTTTCCACTAAAATGTTGTTCATTAGGTTTCATCGATTTCACTCTGATAGGCCAAGAATGAAAATCTTGATGCGTGAAATGGGATAGTTATTTATTTTATGAGTACTTTACATAACTTGGTAGCTACTTTGTTCACTAAAGTTAAATGAACCGAAAATTTTGAGAAATTGATCGATTGCTCCTTGATGACTACAAGATCAACTTGTATTTACAATTTAAAAAGTTTTCTATAAAACAAAGCATAGAGGTCGTTTGTCGCCAACCTTACAAATCTTTCGATAAGTAAAATAATCGATTGTGGTCATAAAACAGACCACAATCACTCGAAAAACCGTAAACGCTCGCATTACGTTCCTTCCACTGAAAACCTTTCAAATACTTTCCACATCTTCAGCTCTTTACCCATCTGATCCATCAGACCAAAATGTCACTACTAAGAACTCGATGAAAGAGAGAAAATAACAAAAAGCGAATTGAGCAATTGACCATCGAAGAGACTGGTTGAAGAATCGACCGTTAAATGAAACGGCAAAGAAACGACTGAAAAAGACTTTCATTTAGAATTCATTCTTTTCCTGTAAACCTTATCGATAAAACACCTTGAAACCATAAATTGTTTGGCACAAATTGAAAGATTAGCTGCATAGAAATCGTGAAATCGCTGTCATATGGGCACCTAGTTAATGATTAACGATTCTAATATAATAGAAACAATCAAATACCACTTACCAGTCAAGGAAAATATTGCAAACACACATGAATACTTGTTGGAGAGAAAGAAAAGCTCTATTCACATTTTCTCCAGCTGTAATCAATCTGGAAATATTGTCTACAAATTTCTCACTTTTAACGGATTTTTGTGATTAAACTATCTATTTTAGTACTATTTTTAGCAAGGTACATTTATGCAACAATTTGATCCATTCAACAAATCAAGGTTTTCTTTTTCTCCAGGCAGCCAAAAATTTCCCCAACTTTGAGTAATTTTTTGAGTTTTAACATTCCAAGATTTGATTCGACGACTAACCAATTAATCTAGTTTTTTGAATGATATCAAGTGACATTTCAATTAGAATATTTGCGGATAGAGACTCTGAAAAGATTTACCGCATTTTTAAACTTTCTAACTTTAGAATTACCTAATCACCAACACAAGTTCTGTGTTCTGAAATGAATTGTAGGTGGCAAGTAGAGAAACAAAGATCGCCGCCAAGTGTAGCTAATTTTAAGATTACTCTTTTCAAATTTAAACTACTTTACTCACCCATACAACGATCCAATTCGGTATATTTGTAATACTCCATAACTGTGTCATACTAATCTCTAACCAATCCGAATCGTTTAAAGTAGCCGTTGGATCAATGAATACATTCGGATTCGCAACCAACCAGAATTCCACTTCACGAAGTTGTGCCAAATAAATGCTCATTGCTTTCATTGCACAAGTTATAACTGAATCTCAACTTGACATTCATGAGTAAAAAACCCATTTTTTCTATTCCCAGCTCTGCATGAACTTTGATGTTTTTTCTCATCTAAAGATTCTAAAGATATCTTTAGAATTGTTCAAGTAAAGTCAGAATTGTGCAGCTTTGTCAGCTATTTTCATTAGAACAAGTGAATCTCTTGGCTATAACCCACTTGTCAGAATTGAACCGACAACGAGTATCTCGAATGCCTCACGGTTTTGTTTCCAAAAAGATTTCGGATTTTGAGCAAAATAAAGCATCTGTAACGCTTTTTATTATCAAGGAAATGAGAATAAAAATGGGATTTTAAAAGAAAATTGTTGTTGAAATGTGCATTCCATGAGAGCACAAAGAGTTATCAAGGAGTAGAATTGGAAAAATGATTAGAGGATTTGGCTGGCTTGAGAAGTTCCTGGAAGCGAAAGTGGATTAGAGTTGATAATACAAAAATTTTCATTTTACATGGTAACAATTTAACCGACAAGATAGAAATAATTATGGTGATGGGCTATAATTTGATGAGTTCTTGGCCTCAACGAGCAACAATTGCAATTAAGCTTTTTTGCAGAACTTAATGTTCTTGAATTTGTTGCTCTGTTCTTACGTGACGCTTGCTTTAAATGGGTAAATTTGAGTCACCACTTTGAAAGTTTTATCTTTTGTAAGACTTATGGGTCACTAGTGGAATGCTGTAGTCTCAAGCTAATTAATGCAAAAGCTGCAAGAGCGTTTAGACAATAGAAATCTTTGTTTCTTTTTTCATCCACGATCTATCTTGTGATCGATTCAATCACTTTTGGAGTGACTTTTTTGCGCAATAAATCTTTATAGAAATTTGAAAAAAATCATTAACTGATTGCTTTGAATATAATATGTTAAATCATAAAAGCTGCAAAGCACACAAAATGAATAGTGCAGAAAGAACAGAGAAGTTTTCAAAAAGAGACGAAGATGATTTGGTTGTTGAGATTTCTGTTAATGGGGTTGTTGGGGTGGTTGGGACAGTTGTTGTGGTTGTTATAATAGTTGTAGTAGTTGTTGGGGCGGTTGTTCTGATTGTTATAGTTGTTGTAGTCGTGGTAGTCGTCGTTGTTGTGGTCGTCGTTGTGGTTGTCGTTGTAGTTGACTTTTTAGAAGGCGTGGTTGTTGAAGCCGACGATTTGGTTGGCAGAACTGAATTTGAACTCTCATAAAAAAGTTCTCATTTTCATTTAGTTAAAGCTATTAAAGCTAAAGCAGTGATTGCGTATTAGAAAACTGAACTTAATTCGTTTGTTACTGAACTTATTTGTGACTTGACAGATGAAGTTTGCCAAAACTAGTCACAATGATTACTGGGACACGTAGTTTGATATAAAACAAACCTGTTTCTGTTGTAAAGAATCTTGATGTGGTATGTTTTTCGGTTGTTTTTATCGAATTTGACGTAAATGTGAATGATGAATGCGTGATTGGCGGGGTAGGATTTCCAGTTGTTAAATATTCACTCATCGATGTAGTTTGCTGATCAATGGCTGTGATTTGATCACTGGTTGATGTTCGTGTTTCTCGTTCATTTGAAGCTGTGGTTGTTAGCTCACCGAATGATGTAGATGGCTCAATAGTTGTTGTTGTTAGTTGACTTGTTGATGTCTTATTTTCACTAGTGATTGATGCAGTTGTCTCAGTTTGTTCACCGCTCAAAGTAGATGGTTCAACGGTAGTTATGACAGTTTGTTCACTTCTTGATGTCGTTAATCCCATTATTGATGAAGTTGAGGCAATTGATGTGATTGGTTGACTAGATTTGTAACTGATTGTTGTTGGCTCACTCATTGCTGTACTTTGTTGACTGATTGCTGTTGCTGGTTCAGTGTTGTTTACGGCGGATTCACTGCTTGATGTAGCGGCTGTTGACTCACTCAATGATATCGTTGATTTACTGATTATTATAGTTGATTCAATGATTGGTGTGGTTGTCATGGGTGAAGTTACTTGTTCACTGGTTGATGTTGGTTTAACGGTTGGTGTTACTGTTATAGTCGATGAGACTTGTTTGCTAGTTGAAGTGCTCATTGATGCGCTTGTTTCACTATTTGAAATGGTTTGTGTACTAGTTGAAATCGTTGTTGCTTCAATAGTTGTAGCTGGTTCAACTGAAGTGCTTTGGCTATCTGATGTTGTTGATGGTTTTCTGGTCGATTTGTCTTGTTCACTGAATGTTGTGCTTGGCTCACTCCTTGGAATAGTTTTTTCAACGTTCGATGTCGTTGGCTCTAAGGTTGATGTTGTTGGTTTGTCGGTTTTTGTAGTTGCTTCAATGGTTACCGTATTTGTTATCGATGAAGCCGTTTGTTCAGTGGTTTGTTTGTTGGTTATTGGTCCACTTGTTGAAGTTGTTGATTCACCAGTTGATATGCTTAATGTGTCTGTCGTTTGTTCACTAGCTGATGATGAAGTTGGTTCACCAGATGGCATAGTTGGCCAAAAAGTTGTGTCGCTAGTGATGATCGTGGTCGATTCAATGGCTGACGTGGTTTGAGATCCAACTGTTGAAGTAACTTCACTCACTGATGTTTGTTCATGAGTTGGGATTGTAATTTCTCTAGTTGACGCTGATTGTTCCCTGGTTTCTGTGATTGATGTGGATGTGACTTGTGGATTTGATAAAGTTGTGGTTAGAGTATTTTGCCTAATCATTGTAGTTCCGACAGTTGATTGAGCTTGTTCATTGGTTGTAGTTGCAGTGCTTTGTTGACCGGTTACTGTAGTTGTTTTATCAATAAAAGTTGTTGCTGTATTTGTAGCAGTTGATTCTCTAGATGTAGTCAAAGATGCTTCAATGGTAGTTTGTGAATTGGCTTTAGTGACTGGTTCACTAACTGTTGTGCTCTCATATGACGTCGGTTGTTCACTTGTCATTTTGCTTGATTGACTAGTATGTGTAGCTGGCCCAATGGTAGATTCCATTTGTTCACTTCTTTTGAAATGTGCTCTGATAAAGCATCCTCCTTTTATCGACAATTGCTTTCCATCCAGTTCCCAAAATATCTTAAATCTCGAATATTTTGCTATAAAGAACAGCTTTTCTTACAGAAATCCCAGTCACATTTAACATAGTCACGTTTTGAGGCGTTTCTTGATCCAATTCTAACGTTAAATAGTTTCTAAAAGATTTTCTTTAACTTCTACAATTGAATCAACTCTGTTATTTCAAGTTCGTGATCAAGAATTTCTAATGTAAGATTTCCATTTCCGATAGAAATGATTTCCAACAAAACATCGATATTATAAGAATCTAGAAAACTCAATTAAAAATCGAAGAAACAAACAAACCACAGTGGATCTTTTCGGAGAGATGATATTCACCAACTTTCAATAAGAGAATGTCTGGATCAAAATATCCAAGTGATGTGATGACCACATTTCCTTCACAAATCTCGCGAACAATGTTTGATGAATAGCTATTGCTGGCACCTAAAGTTTGTTTGTGATTTTGTCATAAAAAAACAAATTTGATTACCGTAAACACTGTAATAGTACCCCACCCCCATAATGACGGTGCGGAGTGTTGCGTAGTCTAGCTTTAAACGAGTTTTTCTCAACACTGGTTTATGCTACAATGCGCGCTTAGGTATCAAAAAAATAGCCCTGAATTTCAGCTATTTTTTGATACTAAAGACGCATTTTTTGAAAGTACGGGCGCAAAAATGAAATACTAAAAAACTTTTGCGACTACGCGACTGTACGAGGGGAGTGGGGTACTATTACAGTATTTACGGTAAGTAAAAATGACTTGTTTGTGCAGTGAGGGTAAAACTAGTTGAACAACCCGACGGAATGGTGAAACTATAAACGCCAAATGGAAGAATTTGCTCAACAATTGGATCCCCATCACTGCAATATTTACTTATTAGAAGTTATACTTGATAAATTTACCTAAAAGACAACAATTCCCTTGCAAGATGCTCTTCAAATCCAGCTGGAGGACCGACAATCAAATAGTCGACGCACTCACTCCTTGGCTCATTCTAGATTCGTATAAAATTTACAAAGAGTTATTTCAAACCGATTCCATTCTTTTAAATCTTAATGTAGTGCCAATTGTTGATGAAAAAGTGATCCAAATCGGTTTCTCATTTTTCTCGAATCCAAAAGAAGTACTATAATTATAGCCACCAATTGGGAATAAATAGAAATCTTGATCTTCATCTAAATAAGGATATAAACCATAAGTTTTATTTTGATTAACAACTTGATAATGCATTCCATGAATGAAAAGAGATTGAACTCTCAGCTATAAGAAAATTCGGATCAATGTTTATATAAACAAAAGTGTCGATGATGAAACGTTTCATCACATAGCTTGTTTTACTGTTTGTAGAAGTAATTCTAAAAATGGAAAAACTTTAATTAATGAAAAAGAAGGTTACACAATCGATTCATCTTGTATGTCAAATGGATTTCCATTCAAAAGAAATGGTGATCCGTTTAAGCATGATTCCTAAATCGATTTTTTTAATTTAAATCTTCTTAAGATTACCAAATTTTCCTCATAACAGAGAACAGAAATCTCAGCAATCATCTTTCCTTTTGTCGATGCAGAGGCGCTTTTGTCGCTGATACAAATTGGATTGTTGGAGGCTGGAATAAGGATTCTTAAGTTTTCTATCATAATCCCATTTTTTACTTTAGCTTAAGGATGAGACATTACAATGTCAATTCTAGCTCATACCTTCAGCATTTCTCAGAGATTCAGCATGAAAAATGGCTTGTGGCTCTTGATCAGTGAGTGTGAAACGACGAGAGCAAGTAACACTTTTCGGGTCGAGCTTTGTCTCACTCAAATGCATTACGAAACCGAAACGTTTCGGCAATGGATCATCAGGACAAAATGAGATCTGAATTGAGAAAATCACTTAATATCGTTGTCCAATTCACTCACCGATAAGCACTCAGCTTTGAAAGTAAGCACTCGATCCGGTACTTCGGCCAAACTAAAAACCGATAGCTTGATTTTTCGTCTTTCGATAACCTCAAATTAACTAAAGGAGTCATTTTCTGGCACTTTCCAAGAAGAGGCGATGTTGAATCTTTGAAAGTAAAGAATGTAAGTGTTCCACCCTCAAGCAACTCGATTTTCGCAGAAACATCTTCTTGTTGTTTTGTCTAAATTTGATGAGATTGTTGTGCAAATGAATGTACCGTTGTTGATAACCATTGTGGTTTAAATTGTTGACATTTCGGGAACTCTTGTGAATCGTCAAGGGGCCATGGATAATTGTAAGATGAAAGGCGGGAACCGTCGAGTTCCAGCGGGATTGTACCAGCTTTTGTATCTAGAATTTGATCAATAAGCATTGGTCAAAAGTACAGTAAACCTTTGTAAAAGAAAAGATTCAATGCCATCTCAGCCATGTTTACCTTGTTGTTGCTGGAATGTTAGACAAAAAGCACATCCAGCTTTCCCCAAAATGGTCACTGCTGAAGTTCTTGATGCAAAGGATCTGTAAAGTGATTCTTATTTCATTATCTAATAGTACTAACACGTCGTTTCGAAGTGCATAACGATCAGCAAGGTCTAGACTCGGAAATGAGCTAAAAAAGGCATTAGCCGTAAACATTCCATCACATGTTTCGTTCTGAAATGTTTCCGAATCAATATTGATTTCTCAAATTGTCAAACTTTAAGTAAAGAGTCGCATAGATGAGGAAAAGCATGATTTAGCTCCCCATGCACATTCATGGATAGCAATGGGCCGTTTATTGACTTTCTGGAAAATGCTATAAAAAAAGCTGAAAGTGATTTGATAGTGATTCATTTTTAAGTTCAAAATTGTTCAAATAAATCATTAAGTTTATGGTTTAAAGTTAAAAAATTGAAGTTTTATACTGATAAACGAGCGGATTCGCCACAACAGTCACCACCCAATCGCTGTTGATTTTTATAATTTGTTCCGGTGGTGGAGGGATTTTCGAAGTGCTTGCCGGAATGAGTAAAAGTTTTTGATCTGAAAAACTTCATAGAATAGTTATCACTTTAATTTACCAGCCACCCATTCTTGTACCCGAATCGAGAGAGCAAAATCAGTGGTTGCCGGGCTTTTCACCGAACCGATCACTACTTGTTCAGCTTCTATTTTAAACGAGCAATAATAGAGAATAGTTTTTGATGGTTTCTCAAATGATCTAAAATAGATTTTGTTGTTTTTTTTGTTGAAAATGAGCTAACACTGAATTGCAATTTGTTAGAGTTGGTACATTTTCGTTGATGTTGAAAGGAGCGTCATCTTGACAGACATTGTCGATCTAGAAGTCAAAAGATTCAGGGTTAATTTAGAGCTTTCAGATAAAATCTTAACACTTTCATTAAATTATTGCTTCAAAATTGATATTTATAGTGAATTTTTAGTGAAAACAAGTGATCCAAAAGCAATCCACCAAAGTTTACCGTTTTCTTACACCCAATCTGCGTGTAATCGATGAGAAATGTGATGGCCGATCCTTCACTATTTATGGAAATTTCCTAAAGTTTAAATAACGCTTAAAATTTCCGTAATCACGTAACCTTGTAGTCACTCAATCGAACTCCGTGAAATGCATAAGAAGGATATTCTTCTGAGAGAATCACACTTTTTGCATTAACAGAGAGAACGGAAGCAATTAGAGTCAGCAAAATAGTTTGCATCCGATTTCGAATTCAAAATTTTTCAATTTTAAATAGAAAACTAGAATTCAGTGTGTCAAAAAGGAGAATTCCTATCTTTTTTCTCTAGCAAAGAGGCTTGAGAATATAATCCTTTCAGTGGAAATACCTTCTGTTGATAAAAATAACTGTTTTTTTCTAGTGATGGGATGTGAAAGTAATGAAAATGAAGTCTTTTCTCAATTAGCCGTTAAATTTTTCTTTCGTTCTCAGTAATTCACTAGTCTAGTAGCTCGATTTCCGAGGCTATAGTATTGGGTTGGGGAGAATGAGTCGGCGCCGAAATTTAAAGAAACTTTTTGCACCCATAAAACCTTCTTTAAATACACGTTTTGTTTCATCAAAATGGTCGACTATTTCTTTACAAAATGGCTTTTGAGAGATTCCACAAAGCTTTTCTTTTTTGGGATTTTATGGACACAGCTAATCAAAACGACAAAAAGTCCGACTCATTGCTTGAACAGTTCCTTCCACATAAACCTCCTTTGGTGTTTATATAAAAAAGATAGAGCACACTCAATTACATAAGTTACCAAATTTTCAGGAAGATCCCTCCAACCGTTTACTCTAGATGACAGTTTATCGATTTTGTGAAAAAATGATCCTTTGTTGAGTTGAGGCGCTGTTTGAGTTCTCTTTTAAATATGATTTTGTAGAGAATTAGTTACCCTTCTACGGATATCAAACGCATATCATTTGACAAAGTCTGCTATAAGTTTTAGAAATTTCTTTCATTCGAGGCGCCGACTCATTCTCCCCAACCCAATAGTTCGAAGGGAGAGCAGTCTGAAAAATTCATTTCTACTAAAGTTTTCTTTAGTTTTTTTAATGTTTCTTGGGTCAGAAATGTATGATTAATTTAATAAAAATGATTTGAGCACTTTAAAACATTGGTACTTGTATGGTTTACAGGAATTATTTTCACTCGAAATCAACCATTTTGGGGGTTTTAAGGTGCGCTGAATTCGAAGCTTGCTATCCGAGATTGGGAAAATGCACTCCAAACGAGTTATACAATTCTTGAAAAACATGTTTTTAAGTGTTTTTGATGTTTTAAATGCAAATTTTACTAAGAGTTCCGCTTAATTCATTATATTTGGTTAAGCCCAATATACCCACTAAAAACATGCTTTTTTTGCAGAAATTAGATTTTTTAAAAATCTGTCAAGCTAATTTCAAAATTTTTTTGAAATCAGCTCACTTTTTTACGTTAAATAGTTTATAGCACATCAAAATCTGATAGAAAATACATTTTCGCGCCGATGTGCAATGGACGTGGCTTGTTTAACTTCTTCAAACACGTTTAAAGTCTTTATAAGGCCTTGAAAATAAACAAAATTTTTGTTATTATCTTTAACGTAAGAAATGGCAACAATCAATGATCTGAGAGATTACACTCTACGGGATTTCTTTAAAAAGATACAGCTCTCAAATAAGGATTTCAACGATTGGCTCAGCGATCTGCTGCTTTTCCACAAATGTCGAACGTGTCCTGTTTGTCGCAAGAAAGAAATGAAAGTGTATCACCAAACTGGCGGATCGATTCCGAAGGGCACGCGGTCAGATTTTGCATTTAAAACATCAAAAACACTTAAAAACATGTTTTTCAAGAATTGTATAACTCGTTTGGAGTGCATTTTCCCAATCTGGGATAGCAAGATTCGAATTCAGCGCACCTTAAAACCCCCAAACTGGTCGATTTCGACAAAAAAAATAAGTCATGCAAACCATACAAGCACTAAAACATTTTTTAATAGAATTTAAAGGGGTCCATTTCTGTGGGCGGGCGCGTGCCTTTTCATAAGTTAAAAGGGCTTCAAAGCTTTTATTTTTCCTTAAAAATAATACAAAAATGACTAATAACTAATAATAATCTATCTTTTTAAAAGATTCTACAAGCAAAAAAAATGTTAAAAGTTTAAAAGATAACCCCCAAAGTCGAAAATTTACATTGGTAGCACCCAATTTCCCTCTTTATTGTTGCTTTTCAGGAAATCTTTTCTTTTCTTTCACTCTCTCGACTGTATTCTTTGCCAAGGCGCCATTTGAGTTTTGTTTCTTTTTGTTAAGGCTAATGTTTTCTTTCTAAATAACCAATAATTTGATTTGTAAATTTTAGTTCCTCGGAAAGCCAACGAGGTGTCAATGCGGATTAGCTGTCGGCCATGAATCTTTTGAGGAGAGAGAAGGCGTTGAAGAAAGAAAAGAAAGAAAGAAAACACTAATGCATCAAGGAAATCTGCTTTTCCAATTCAAAATTCGCATTCTTCTTGATAGGCTGGTGTTTCATTTTTCAAAAAAACACGACGTTGAAAAGGCAAAACTATTTCTTCGTTTTTTTGCAAATTCAAATAGACGTCTACACAAATTAGGCTGATTTCTGTCTTTTAGGTATTCTATAATAAGAAGACTCTTTGAAAAGTAAAGACCCATCTTCGGGAGATGGTTATTTACTTGTCAAGGTTATTTCCTCTGAGCACTGTCCATAAACGTCGGTAAAAAGATACCCACATACCCATACAGTGTTACAAAATCAGAGAGTCTTGTCGAAAAGTATCCGCCTTTATACCATGAGTATTTTCGGAAGTCGATGAATTTTGGAGCTCTGAACTGCTCGTATAATAGCCACCATTCATCCAATAATTTCCACTTTTGGTAAAGATACCCTTGAGGAATACACTCTATTGATTGTTTCCAAAAAAAAGCGAAATTCTCATTCAAATAACATCTCCTTGAGATTTACTAATTATCAGGTTTTTATAAATTTTAAAGAACAGACTTTCAAACCCTATAATTACTATAAATTGTTTTGAAGTAAAAGAATACGCAAACACAATCATTTCCTCAATATTTGAAATCTGAAAAGTGAAACGGAAAAGAACTTAAATATCAACAAGAAAAAAAATAGATAATCAATTTTTCTGATAAACGTGAAAACACTTCAAATTATCAACTAACGAACTAACTTGGAAAGTAGTCTTTAAAGCTGAACTTTTCAAAAGGCAAGTCATCGATCGCACTTCATAAAAATTAAACTTGACATTCTAACTGTTCTAATTCATTAGGGATTAGTGCTATTGCCTAGAAAAATATCAAAAAAATACAATTTTGGATAAGTTTTGTTTTTAAACTCAAATTTCTTTCAGGCACTGCAAAGGAATCTTTTGCTCCCGATCACAGGCTTATTTGTGCTTCTTTTTTGGGGTTCAAGAATCGGTGAACTTCGGCATTTGAAGTCTTATCGGAGATTTTATATTGCCTCGAAAGAAAAAGCCCTCATAGGTATTCACAGTTTGAACGAAACTTTCAATCATATAAGAAAAAATTAAAATTTCTTTATTTACAATATTTAGTAATGAGATTTCTCTCGTTTGGCGTCTTTTTTGGTGTCTGTTTTGGGATGCCGGCAGACATGTATGAAAAGAAAATGAAAGATGCGGCACAGGTAAGACAATTTTATCATCAATGAATAGGTATTTATTGTCATTTTGCTGTAAATTTTAAATCTAACTCCAAGATTTTAAGTTAAAGCTGAATGTCTACGTCTGGGGTAAAGTTTACAATGTTTTGAATCACAGAAATTTTTTTAGTTTATCTTTTTTTCAGTATTCTGATGATTTTGCACGATATGTAATGTTTCCACTAGCAATGGGAGCTTATTCAAGTGATCCACAGAAATGTATCACATCTGGAAGTCAGGGAAAGGTTTGAAAGTTTAAAAATAGTGAATTTCTTTTCATTTTAGTTGAAACGTTTTGTTGAAGCAAAATGCGATGAGACAAAAAATGATACTTGTGCTGGTTACACAGCTGTTTCCGATTCAATGAAAGCAATCATTTTGTCATTCAGGTTTCAATTTCATTCATTTACAATTCTAAATCAATTTTAGAGGCACTGACGGTGATATGCAGTTGGCTTTGGAACTTCTTGAATCTTTTCGCAAAATGGTGTGTTGACTATTGTTAAAATAAGAGAGTACATAAAACTATTGAATTTAATTTCAGATTCCTTTCAATGGCGGTGGTGCTGATTATTATTTCTACAATGGTTTCATCAGTGTTTGGTATGGAGGTAATTTCTTTTGAAATCAAGAGCTCAATTTGAATAGACCATAGACAAATTTCAGGAATGAAAGACGATTTCTTGACTCTTCGACAACAAAATCCCGACTATGAGATTTGGGTGATTCAAATGTTTTAGCCCTTTTAAAGTTCTCGTTTCTAGATAACCGGTCACTCACTTGGCGCTGCTATAGCCGCGATTGCATCTGATTATTTAGCAATTCATTATCAACCAAATATGGATAAATTTAAAGTGGTATAGCGATTTGATTCATTTAATATTGCTTATAATTTGTTTAAGATCTAATGTAATCCTTTAAAAAAGCCAACTTCACTTTAGATCACTTTTGGTGAGCCGCGGGTGGGAAATCAAAGTTATGCAATCTCACACGATCAACAAGTAAGTAAAGGTGTTTTTTTTCAGAAAATTCATACGGTTTATCTTGCTTAATAAATGAAATTCTCATTTTTCAGTTTATCCACTCATTCCGTGTCGTTCACAATCGTGATCTTGTCACTCAACTTCCACTTCAAGATATGGGCTATCATCATCATGGAATTGAGGTTTCAAATCCTAATAACCGGGAGACCTAAATCAAATCCTTATTTAGGTCTTTTATCCAAACAAAATGGCTGTCAATGATACGTACAAAATTTGCGTTCAACAAGAAGACAAGTAAATCATTTGAAAATCTATTTCAAGACTCTCAAAAACCCTAGAAATAGTTTTTATTATTCAGATAGATGAAAACTTTCAGGAATTGTCAGGATGGTCAACTCGACATTTGGAATCCCGATCACAATGCCTATTTTGACACCAAATTTCATGATTACATTGATGCAGGATGTCCAAGAAGTTGAAAATTGTCAGAATAAACTTTGGAAAACGCTTCTTCCAATCAAACTTGTTGAGTTCCATTCCCCATTTTCCGGTGCCCACCAAGCGGTGTAATCCGTGTTGCCGCTGTTGTCCGGCTGCGCGTTGAGCAAGAATTTGTAGGTTCCGCCGGCAATTCCAGGAGGTTTCAGGTAGCTTTGCCCTTCGACACCCTCACCGCCGAACACCCCAGTGTGCACTTCTTGACCAGCCGTATTCAGGGTGACTCGATAGTCCTTACGAACATCTTTCGGGCAGTTCGTCCACACGGAGAAGAGTATTCGCCTCTCGCACTCCGAGTTCACCTGAACGCCGAAATACCCCCCGGCGAAACCGATCGCCCTGAAGTAGGAGCCGATTCGGTCGTGGCCTTCCGGAACCACCAATTCGTTGTAATAATAACTGATGTGTTCGTTGGAATCGTGTAGGTCAGGTGGCAAGACGATCCCCGGCGTGTCCAATAGTAATATTCTGGGTTATTCGAGTAGATGCATTGGCTCGAAACGGCCTCTCCTGATGCAACAATATGGGAAAGTTCGCCGAAATTTGTATGACTTTCACCCACGCCTTGTATGTCCACTTTGATATAACCCGGAGTGGAAATCGGGAAATCGCCGACATGATAATATTTAAACGATATTCCGTTGAGGGTGATGTCCTTGGCGGTTCCGTTGAAGCAGACTTTTATCATGCTCCTCGTTGAGGCTTTTGCTTTCACGCCCAGGCTCAAGTTGCCGGGGAGTTGGATTGTGATTGTCTAGAAATGTGTTTTTTTCCGGGGGAAAACGCGAGTTGAATTGGTGGCAAAAACCTTGCTGCATTATCTGTAATAGTTATCTATCCTGAGTATCAGATAAAGGGAAAGATCTCTTTATCTTATACTCCGAATCTATTAGGTACGGAAAAAATTAATGTCATATTTTTTTGACTAAAGTTCAAACGTTCATAAAATTTTTATTTCAAAAGCAATTTAATCAAAGTAAAAACCAGAAGAATCTATACATGCTTGCCAACGTTTTGCTAACTTTTCAATTCCTAAAGTGTAGAACGCGGGTTCCCTTGAATCGATAAACTCCTTGATGCCATTTTCGCCCTCCCCTTGAGTAGCAAAGCATTTCTCCGATAAGAAGTGATCGAGGAACTTGAAAAAGTAGAAATCTGTAGGCGACAAATCAGGAGAATATGGATCATGAGGGAGGACTTCAATGTGCAGCTCGTTCAGTTTTTGAAGAGTCTTCAATCAACAATGCGGGCGGGCATTGTCTTGCAATAGGATGGGACCCTTCTGATTCACTAGAGCTGGATCGATCCTTCCAAGTTTTTCATACATTTCGTTTATTTCGTAAATATACTGATCGTAGAGAACCCATTTTTCATCACAAGTTACAATTCGTTCCAGAAATAAGAAAGGTCCAAGCAAAAGTGTTAAACAGAAAAGAAAATTAAGGAAAAATATTCATAATACATAAAAAGACCCTAGGTCAATAAGCATCTGCAGCCGCGTAGGCAACGCCGGAGACCCACAAATACATTCATTTCTTCCGTACCTAATATATGTCGTAGCCGATTTGCTTTGAAAGCAGAGCGGCTAGCGGCAGACAGAGTCGAGTCATCCTCTGAGGAATTGCACAATAATGCTGTAAGTTTGTGAAAAACCATAAAATGTCAAAGTTATAGCTAGAATTTATTTAGGAATTCGATTACACATGTATGACAACTATGGGCACTTTCCAAGATTCAACAAGTTCTAACAAGAATGGAATCTTTGGATTCATGACTAAATTCTCAAGTCATTTGTTTTTTATTTTGAAAAATGTAGGTTTTCTTGTCTTAGATCTTGTTTATAGTAATAAAATGTTGAATTTCAAGTATTTCATATTAGTGACCTTTGTTCCCTTTGCCTTCAAAAAGGACTAATAATGGGGACTCAACCCGTCGGTCTCCTCTGATTTTAGCTTGTATTTTTTCGCTATGATCAAGCGCAACAAGCATATTTCTACATTCAAAGCCCTTGCAATAATTGCAGAAACAGCAACTAGCCCAACTTTCGTACCTTTTAATTTTAAAAAAATCAAATTTTCCCCCCAAAAATTTTTTTTAAAAAAATTTTTTTAAAAAAAAATATTTTTTTTTTTAAAAAAAAAAAAAAAAAAAAAAAAATTTTTTTTTTTTCTTTTTTTTTTTTTTTTTTCCCTCTTTTTTTTTTTTTTTTTCCCCCCCCCCGCGTTTTTTTTTTTTTGTTTTTTTTCTTTCCTTTTTTTTTTTTTTTTTTTAAAAAAAAAAAATTTTTTTTTTTTTTTTTTTTTTCCCAAAAAAAAAAAATAAAATAAAATTTAATTTATTTTTTTTTGGTTTTTTTTTTTTTTTTTTTTTTATGGGGAATGGGTTTTCCCCCCCCTTTTTTTTTTTTTTTTTTTTTGGGGTGGGGTTTTTTTTTATTTGGTTTTTTTTTTTTTTTTTTTTTTTTTTTTCTTTCCCTTTCCCTTTTTTTTTTTTTTTTTTTTTTTTTTTTTTTTTTTGTATACTCCTGAAAATGGTTGATTAGTTGTTGGAAACTCGGCTTACGCGAAGCATAAGTCTGATTGAATATCTTTCATTTTGTATGAAAATCGCGCAATATTCAACAGGCTTAAGTCGCACTAAACTTTCGTACTTGTACACTAAACTGTACTAAACGTACACTAAACTAAACGCACTAAACAGCACAAATCTAAGTAATGGTTAGGTTTTTATCAAAAATAGGCCGACTTTCGAAGTGCAATTGATGCAATAGTACATTTTGTCTATGCTGCCCTACAAAATGTCGATATTTAGTTAATCAAATCAAAAGCTTTACTGTGTCCTCGCAACCATCACAAACACGATGTCCTTTAATCTGACGTGTAACTTCTGGAAACTCATCCAAGAAATCTAAAAAGTGTATTTCTTTTTGAAAAAACCAATTAAAACAAAACCTTGAAATCGATCTTTTTGTTCTACATTGACAGAAGTTTTCCTGTTACAGGACGGGTAAAAATATTTGTATGGCCAGTCTTCTTTCCAACCGTCATTGTTTCCCACATCCACGCGAAATCAGGCAAAACATCGTTTTCTATAGGAAAAAATAAAATCTATAGAAAACACATTTTCGCGCATACCTGTAGCCCCGGAAGCCGAGCTGCTGGACTAGCGAATTACCGAGAACGAAACAGAAATTTAACGGTTATTTTTCCATAACCACCTAACAAAACTCAGCAAGTTATAATAGCTTTTGTCAAAGCCCCAAGATAATTAATTAAACAAACCTGACTTTTAAAAAGGGAAACCGCTACAGCAAGACACCAATCACATACCATTTAACCGGCACTTTCAGGTAAAAATATTTATTGCACCGATAAAACCAATGTGATCAAAGTAACACAAAAAGCGATACAGCTTCGTACATGCACAAAATAATAGTTTCAAATTTGCCAAATCAAGATCAAACACATCGCTCCTTTCACTCTTCAAATCCATCTTCAAGTCCTTGATAATCATCTTTGTCAATTGCTGCAGTCAATATCTAAAACTTGAAAAGGTGAGTCACAAAACTTTTAAACTCACGTTGACCTTCGTCTCATATCGACGCAGATGAGGTATGAGTTTCTCCGAAATCGTCTCAAAGTCCTCTCTCAGCTTCCTAAATTATTAAGATTATTAAGCATTCAAAGACAAAAACTTACGCGCATTTTTCAAGTGTCTTCTTCGCTTCTCCAAATGTCGAAATGCTCTTACAGTTTTCTTCTTTCAAAGTCAATTTCTAAAAAATCTGCATATTAACATAATTCGAAATGAGTATACCGTTCCAAAAGCCTTCAGACCCTTCAAAATATTCTCGTGCATTCCTGCAAACAAAACGTTGTACGTTTTCACCACATTGGTCGTAACTTTCTGCTGAGCCTCGGACATTTCACAAAGCTAGATACATCATTTTTTACTTGCTAACTTTAAACTCACTTCTTGCTTCAAAAGTCGCGTTGTCTCATGAGATCGATGCTCCTCAATAAGGCAAACTGGACAAATCTAAACGGGAAAACTATTTGTCAATTAACCCACTAACCTTCAAATGGCATTCATTACAGTGATACATCTCGTCAATACTCCGCTGGAAGTTGACTTTATTAATTTAATCTTTCAAACTATACAGTCTTCTTGCAATCATCACAAACACGATAATTCCTCATTCCTTCTATTTGACGTGTCATCATTGGCAATTCATTCAGGAAATCTAACGGATGAAAGTTCTTTTAAATTATAGCAATTACCTTGAAATCGATCAACCGGCACACCATTGAAATTGGCACCTTCGTTACAAATTGGGCAAGTAAATCGGTGGGGATATTCCTTTCTTTTCGCATTCGTGTTTGGCGTGCGATTCTTCAGATAACATTCCGTACAGATAAGATGATTGCAAAAGAGTGGAAACGATTTCTTTCCGTCAACTTGATTCGAATCTAAATTAAACATAAATGTTCAGCCAAAATGAATACTTTATTCCCCAAATAAACAATGAAACACTTACATTCATCATGACAAATTGGACATTCGGGAATTTTGAAGGGCTAAACAAAACAAATCTACATAAAGAGCTAGAAAGACCTTGACAAGCAAATAACCATCTCCCAAAGGTGAAAGTGCCAAGGAATCTTCTTGCGATAGAACATCTAAATCGGAAATACAAGTGAATAATATTTTTTTATTTTTAAAAAGCTGCGCTTTGTTTTGTTTAAAGTGTACACTTTAAACAAAACAAATTCACTTACCAATCAGGTAAAATGCAAAATTGGGATTGTAAAAGCAGTCATCCCTTTGAACACATTGATGTTTCCTCTCCTCATTCTCCAACCGCCTCTCCTTCTCGAAACATTCATGACACATCGCCAATCCGCAGTATAAATGTCGTGGTGATCGAGCCTCGTTGGCCTTTCGAGCAACTGAAAGTGACAAATTAACACCGTGCACTTAGGCATGTAGTATTCCATAGAATTAAATAAAACGCATAACTTACATGGCAACTTGCAGACAACGCAGTTGAGAGACTGAAAGACTTTCATTTCCTGAAACGAAACAATGATCAGGGTACTTCCTGAGTAGCGGGGGGGGGGACATTTTTTTTTCAAAAATTGCGTTTGAAGTTTTACTACCGATAAAATATGAGTAGGTTTTAGGCTTAGATCTATCCATAGAACCCCCACAAGGGGGTCTAAAGCCAAGATTTCGAGAGCTAAACAGTCAAGCTTTCGAGGGCATTCATTTCACAGGCTAAACAATGACTAAAGTTTCCCTTGAAGAATGCAAGGAAAAAGAAATATCAAAATATCAAATTAATACTTAAATAAATAATATTAAAAAGAAATTAGAAAAATGAAGGGAAAATAAGTGTAATCAGGAATGAAAATGGTTTTCTTTCCGTTGAAGAGTTGTGCTTTTTGTCGTGCAACAAAATGACGCTTCCCCAAAATATCTTTTCATTTCATTGATTGGTGCATTTTTTAGTTGAGTTTGCTAATTTATGTTGTATTTTACAGATTTTACTTAAAACAAATCATTTTGTCACACAAAAATGGCTGATTTTGTTGAAGAAAGGCGATGGATTGGAAAGGGAGCATATGGAAATGTCTATTTGGTCACAAATCAGTGAAAAGAATCAGAACAGTGCAACAATGTGAGTACTCTATTAAAGCATTCATTTTTAAATGTAATAAGCAGAGATCGATAAGGGTTCACAGCTGAAACGGCTTTTTAAATCCAAAGAGGACTGATAAGCCCAGCTTTTGAACATCTTCCCGCGGTTTTCTGTTTACATAAATAAATATTTCGCAAGTCCAAACCCTTACCAAGACTTTGTGTTCAACCTAATAACTTGTATCTTTTTTGTTTTAGTTATTAAACTTCTTTCATTTCATATTAGTGACAAAATATTTATTGAAAAACCGTGGAGAAATCTTAAGTTCAAATTTCGGCTCCATCAGACCATTTTTCGTGCCCTTTTTGAAAGTTCCACTGGTCTTCCAAAAGGAAGCTTCGTCAAATTCTTTTTATATCGTTAAAAAGAGAATATATTGGGGCTTCTAAAAATACGAATCAACCCGGATCATCTTTACTTACAGTCGTTTTATGATGGTTTTTATGACCCGCAGTTTCTTTTGCAAGTACCTAATAGTTATTTACACTTTTTCGCTGCAATAAACCGTCTAAAATTACCATTCACTTTTCTTGGCAATCTACAAAATTACAGTTAAGTTTCTTTTTCTTCCAAACGATCAAAACTCACACAACTAAAGAATTGCGAATTGGATTTTCACTGAGTAATAATTTACTTTGAAACTAGTTTTCGAAAGATTGGCGGACAATTTGGTGGTTGTAGATGAGTGAAGGTCTTCAGAGTGACATCGACGCGAAACTTGAGTTCATCGAAGTGCCCCTCACCGCCATACTCGCCATCAGAAGAGAAAACTAGTCTGAAAACATAAAATGTACTGCTTTTTCATTTAATATTTCTAATAAAAAGTTTCAAAAAATGTATCTATACTGCCGACATAATGCAGACTTTTAAGAAGCTCTTTCTCGTCTTGTTTAGCGCTTTTTGATGCTTATTTTCGTTGTCTGATTTCCCTCTGACCAGGGAAGTCCTTCAGATCGGCATCTGGGATTGAGCTGAGACTAAATGGATCTTATAGAATCGACCATGCTGATCACGAATATTAGAACTTTTGCCCTCGTTCGCCCAAACGCCTGACACAAGACGTTTATCCAAACAAATTGGCCACCTTAAAGATATTAAAATTTGAAACTTTAAAACAAACTTTAAACTTAATCCGAGCCATTGTTGGCAAGATATGTCCCAGGCAGACGGGCACACACGGAGTAAATTAGTCATTTTTGTCAAAAACTTATTTCGTAAAGCTTTCTAACTAAAATTTCTTTCTCAACCCCTTCACCTTCAAAAGCTTTGTATTGCGTATCAGTTCGAGAACAAGATTGGAAGGCTGCTGAGTTTGTTCTAGTTCTAGTTCTAGATCATAATCAAAATTGTTCCGGGTCATAATCACAGAACTCAAAAATTATTTCGATTTTCAAATAAACTCAAAGAGTACCATGAGCAACCTTCTCTCTAAAGTTCAAAATACTGAAAGACAGACCTTAATTGAAAGATGGCCTCTGTGAATTCTGGCTGGCTACACAATTAAAGGAACAACTTAGAACGTTTTTTCGTGAGTACCAAATATTTCTTTTTTTTTGCAAATTATCACTTTCAAAGCTCATTTTGTACTAATTACAGTCGTCGCCTCCTTATATGGAATTCCTCTTATATGGAATCCCCTCATATGGAATTTCTCTTATATGGAATGAAATTTTTGTTCCCGACCGAAGATAACGTAAATTACTGTAGGTCTTAAAAATTAAAAATTAAAAAAACATCCTATAACAAGAAGACTCCTTGGCACTTTCACCTTTGGGAGATGGTTATTTACTTGTTAAGGTTATTTCCTCTGCGCACTGTCCATGAACGTCGGTAAAAAGATACTCATACGGTGTTACAAAATCAGAGGGTCTAGTCGAAAAGTATCCGCCTTTGTACCATGAGTATTTTTCGTTCGGAAGTCGTTCAATTTTGAAGCATAAAAGAGTTGAGTTTCCAAAGTTGAGAGTCGTGTTTCTTCTCTCAAGCTACTCACTTTAGGGGTTTATAACTTTCTCCTTGGCACAAATCCTTAGGATTTGTTTTTTCTTGAGAAAAATATGATTTTATCAAAATTCAAAACATTTAACCAAGAGAAAGACTAAAAGATGATAAAATTTACTGGATTGTGAAAAAAAGAACACATTGATACAGATAAAAGAACTGTTTGCGAACTCGATAAAAGGTCGGTAAAAACGATTTTTTTGAGGCTTGGAAGCATTTAATTCTTCATGATTTAACAAAAAGTTTTGGCAAATACAGAAAGTATAAAATTTTCAACGAGAAAACAAGTCTCACAAAAGCAAAACCCTTAAAGTGAGTAGCCAGAAGAAGCGCGACACTCTCAACTTTGAAAGTTTATATAAAAAAAGTTGAGAGCTCTAATTGATTATCAAATTGGCACCGCTACAGGAGACCATATCAAAACTCGTCTTCAGAAAATGGCCAGGAGATCGGGTGCGTTTTAGCCATTCTTGGATATTAAAAGTGAGTTCGGGTAATTATGACACTCTCTGTATATACCGTCGGCTGAAAAAATGAAGCGGACAAGTAAGGATAAGTTTTTTTAGGCACAAAAGCTTGCAGTGCTTGGTCGGCTGAGTTTAACGCATTTGGACCCAGGGGATATGTAATGACAATGACAAAACAGTCCACACAAGTAAAAAGTTAACATCTTTTAAAAAAAAACAGTGCTTCAGATGGCCTGGGCCACATCTCAATCGGTCGGCTGTGCGTGGGCGGTGTGCAAAAATGGAGTGGACAATGTGGCGATCGTTGTTTGTCGATATACACCAGCGTGAGAATGAAAAATATAAAGATTTTGAAAGAAAAATTTAAAAAGTACTTGCCTAAGAGTCGTTTTTGATTTCTAGATTTAAAAAAATTTCATTTTCACTTGTGATTCTAGGGGAAACACGGCTGGAGTGAAAGCCTATGTCCAAGGGCCAACAACTTGTTCGGCTTGCCCTCCAACTGCAGCTCCTTGTGACAAAACAACTGGGCTTTGTGGTTGGTTATTGAACTTTTTTTTGTATTAGATACAGTAATTTAAAATATTCCGTCTTTTTTAAAGTTTTGAATTCAAATTTTCAGTAAAACCACCAGATTACAAGCTTTTCCCGGCCGCTGATCAGGCCTACTTTTTAAATGTGAGTTCTGGCTGAGACCACTGATTTATATTTATTTTGTTTTATGTTCAGTTCAATATCCAAACTCTAAATATTACAGAAATTCAACACAATCCGCTCGCAAATGGCTCTCGGAAAAGTGACATGGAATAATAGGAGCTGGGATGAAGAGCATGACTATCCCGTGGGCTGAAAAGATGGGAAAAATGAAATGGCAAAATCTCATTTTAGTATATTGATCAGGCAAACGAGACGATTCACTGGCCAGCATCAAAAGCCACATATCAATTGGTTGGAAATATAAGACCTATGGAAAAGATTCAACTTGTAATTGTAAAACTTTCCACGTAGATATATTCTATCTTTTTTCAAGATACCGTATTTATTCTATTAGTACTTGCGCCTCTAATAGTACTGCACGCAAATTTGCATTTATCCAACGTTCATTTCCATTTGTGGGTATTTAGTAGTCCACTTCTTTGCTAATTAAGAAAATGTGTTCCAGCTTGTAGGCTGAATATCTTTCAATTCCCTACATCAACTTTTTCAAAGCTGGCCACGTTCTCGGCTCACAAAAGTGAGACAACGAAAAAGAAACTCGGGGAGCTTCAGATTGATTCAATTCTTGTGCCCGGTGGATGCACTCAATTCATTCAATGTTGTTGTTCTTTGGAATGCACCGTTTAAAGCAAAAGTTCAATCATTTTACGAGTATTGGATGGTGAATGGACCAAAACTAGCGACTCGAAATGGAAACCCGGCTCTTCCACCAATGGAAACATATCTCGATTGAGTTTGGACGGCTTGGAATGAGTTGCCAAAGAACACGATCATTCATGCTTTCAAAAATTGTGCAATTACGACGACTTTGGATGGATTACTCTCATTCACGGCTTCAAGAAAGATCGTTCAATTCCCGAGTAAAACAATTCGTCGAAGCTCAACTTGAACAAGCCGTCAATGAAGCAAATGATCATGTTGGAAACATTGTTTTTGATGATTCGGATGTTTCAGTCTTTGATCTATAATTGTTACTTTCTATGTTTGCTGTTATCTTAATAAAATTAAAACAATATTTTCCTGAATCTTTAAAAGAAATATCATTCCTTTGCGTTTGAAGTTTTTATTTTTTACATGAAGCTTGATTTATTTAATAAGTACCTATTTGCTTCGTTTAGTCGAAGAAATAGTGCTGCACCTCTAATAGTACTAATAGTATAGTAATAGTACTGCGGTCTGAGCCGTCACGAAAAAATAGGGTAAATACGGCATTCAGTCAATAGTTCAAAGCCTTATCACTTTACAAGATATTCAGTCGATTTCTACTGTGACCAGCTTCCTAACCCAATAGTTTCCTTATTGGTAAGGATGCACTCAACTTTAGATCTCAATTAGTCAATCGACTGATTTTGGCTTTATAAAACCCCTAGTTGCCTAGTTAAAGTTTTCCACAAACTAAAAACCCGTTAGATTTCCAGAAATGGGACACAGGACTGGCTCTGTCTGCGGGCAAAAAGCTTGGCTCGCTGAAATATGTTGGAGACACTGGAGTGAGCGTTGTCTTAAACGGGAGTGTCGGTCTATTTGGCTACAATCTCATGCCTTGTTGTATGGCGGTGAGACAAGAGACCGAGAAGACCTTGCAGCAAATGAGTAAGTCTTTGGTTTTAGTTTTTGTTTTTGGGCAAAACGATGTTTTCCAGTCCATGGTGCCTGGTTCTCCTCTTGGTACGGCTGGTTGTCAACATATGGAACTCTCAAAGCCGCCTATCATACTGTAACCGATAACACAGATTTCGTACAAGTTCAAGAGGATTACGGATATACGGTTTTAAAATTTTAGCTGTATTTGAAAAAGTTTTCAGTACTTGGCGGGAAGTGCTCGAAAAATTGGATGCGCCTATCGAAATGACACGGTTTATTGGGCGATTTTGTGCTACACGTGGCCAAAGTGGGAGTTTTTTAAATGGAAATGCAAGTTTTGACGACTTTAGCTTTTGGCTATAGCATAGATGTAAATTTCAGAGGTCTAACGGTGAATTCGGCTTTCTACCCAACGGGAACACCCGCTTGCGCCTCTTGTCCAACGGCCACCGCCCCGTGCACAAAGGCCACTGGGCTCTGTGTCCTTAAATGATTTACAGCTTGTAAACTTATTGTAATCCAATCACGATCACAGTATGATGATTTTTTTATAAATTTTTATCCAATGCCTGTCTTACATCATCTTAATTGATAGGAATTCTTGATTCTCTTAATTGTCAAAATTCCTCACCCAAACACCCGGCTTCTAATACAATGTTTTTATGTAGAGACTAGAGTTTTTCATGTTTTCTTAAAAACACTTCAGTTAGTTTCTCGAGAATTTCAAATTTCTTTCAAATCATGAAATAAAAACAATGATATTTTCTTGATATTCAATGATATTCAATGAATTTTTTGCTAGTAAACCAAATTTATAATTTTCGCCATTTCAGAGAGGCTTTCTTGAGCACTCTTCGATGATAAATCTACCATCGATTTTCACGGAAAAACAAACAAAGTATAATTTTGCATTTCCCAGTAATTTTGATTATTTTTCTGTGTTTTTTTTTCTTAATTTGAGCTATAATTTGATTGAAATTTATTATTTTATTAATTTCAGTCAATGGGTCGCAAGAAACAACTCCAGCCTGCTATTCGGGATACGATTGTGGCTCTTCATCAAGCCGGTGAGAGACAGGATCGAATTGCTACCATTCTGAGGGTGCACCAGTCGACTGTTTCGAGAATCTTGAAGCTTTTCAAGACAAAAGGAAGCACAATTGCAAAAAAAGAATGTTGGTGTTCCACGGAAAACAACTACTCGAGATGATAACAGGATTCAAACCTTATCAAAAAGCAATGCTCAGGAGCCTGCAACTGAGATCTACAAAGATTTACCAACTTCTTTGAAAGATAAGATCACTCCGCGAACGGTGCAACGTCGTCTAAACGCTAAAGGACTATTCGGGAGACGCCCTGCCAAGAAACCATTGATTTCAGCAAAAAATCGGAAAGCCCGAGTGAAGTTTGCTAAGGAGCATCAAGGGTGGACTCTTCAGCAGTGGAAAGATTGCTTGTTCACTGATGAAAGCAAGTTTTCCCTACTTGGTTCTGATGGAATTCAGTATATTCGACGTCCAGTTAACCAAAGATACAATAAAAACTACATTCTCCCTACAGTCAAACATGGCGGCGGAAACGTTCTCGTATGGGGTGGCTTCTCTTCTTATGGAACTCTACCACTCAAGCGAATCACTGGGATTATGGATCAACGAGTTTACTTGGACATTTTGACAAATCATATGCTTCCAAATGCAGTTCAAACTATGCTTCCAAATGCAGTTCAAACTATGCCTCCAAATTTCACTTTTCAGCATGATAACGATCCAAAACACAAGGCTCGACTCGTTCAAAACTGGCTGTTGTAACAAAACTTTGCCGTTATGGAGTGGCCAAGCCAAAGCCCCGACCTGAATCCTATTGAGCATTTGTGAGAAACACTGGAAAGAATGTGCAAAGGGGAGTAAAAATCAAAATGCTCAGGATAAATTTGATCTCTTAGCCAAGAAGTGGTCGGAGATTCCAAAGAAGACGACCGATGAACTTATCGAGTCCATGCCTTGCAGATGTGATGCTGTCATCGCCTCGAATGGTTTTACTACGAAGTATTAATTGTTAAAAACGAATTTTGTTGTTCTGATTTCAAAAACATTTGTTACCAGCTTTAGTTAATATGTTATTAAAAATATGCTAAGTCTTTGTCGCACCAGTTTTGTATAAAAATCTTCAAAATTTTTTTCTGAAAGTCTATTTGGCTAAATGCCAATTGTTTTTGTTAAAACATTAAGTTTTATTATTATATTTCGAAGTTTTAGGTAAATATTGCACAAACAGCGAGTTCTATTACAAAAAAAACTAAATTATGCTAAGTCTTTGTCCGCTACTGTACAATCACGGGTGAAACGTATGCGCAACAACTGGAACGAGTGAACAATGTATTGCTACAAAAAGGCCTTGATCCTTCAAACATAAAGTTCATTCAAGATAACGCCCGTTCACACGTTGCAAAGATTGTTGCAAAGAGGAAAAACTCGAAGAGTTGGGCTGGGAAACTCTCCCGCATCCGCCATATTCTCCGGATATTTTTCCTTCGGATTACCATTTATTTCGCTCAATGCGAAACCATTGGGCTGGAAACAGGTTCAAAGATGTTCAAGAGGTCGAAAAATGGTTAGCCGATTGCTTTGCCTTAAAACAAGCCAATTTTTACGCCGAGGGAATTCATTCTTTGCATGGAAGATGGAAACAAATGTTGAATATATTGTTGCTTGAGCTGTTAAACTGTTGGTTTTAAAATAAAGAGTTGTTATCTTAAAAACGCGCATTTATAACTGGACAACCTAATATTACTTACAGATACGCGTTTATTTCTCAATATTACGAGACAATCATTCTAGAATTTAATCCATCTAATCTCTTTGCATATTCATGTTTAATTATAGGCATTTTGCTTGGAGCACGTCGAATAACCAAAAGTTGTCCTTTCCGGAAAGTGTTGAAAAAAAAACAATGAGACATGCGCCCAGATAAGACAAATCTCTCTCTTGGCGCGTAAACCGTCTGCTTTTAGAATACATACCCGTGAATCGATTATTTGTGACAAATCGACTTATTTTTCGATTTCCTATGACTTGCGCCTACAGTTGTTTAATTGATCTACAGCTTCCGTTCGACCGCAACTGTTTGTGCATTTACAAAAATCAATACCGTATTTACTCTATTAGTGCTATATAGTATTATTTTTTCGTGACGGATCAGAGCGCAGTACTATTAGGGGCACAGCACTATTTTTTCGACCAAACAAATCGAATAGAAACTTAGTAAATCCATCAACAAGGATAACAGCAAACATAGAAAGTAATAATTATAGAATAAAGACGGTAACATCCGAATCATCAAAAACAATGTTTTCAACACGATTATTTACTTCATTGACGACTTGTTCAAGTTGAGCCTCGATCAATTGTTTTGTTCCTTCTGGAACTGGACCATCTTTCTTGAAACAGTGAATGAGGGCATCTTCCGATTCATCCAAAGCCGTCGTAATAGCACATTTTTTGCAAAGCAAACACATTTATTTAATTAGCAAAGAAGTTGGCTACTAAATACTCAAAAATGGAAATTAGTTTTGAATAAATGCAAATTTGCGTGCAGTACTATTTTTTTCGATCTACCCCAGTACTAATAGAGTAAAAACGGTAAGTCTTCTCTCGAAACTGAAAAAAACCTAACTAATAGCCCATAATCCTGATTGCTCGAAGCTCTACTTGTATGCACGGATCTTTAGTTGCCTATGGTCGTTCCTGTGAGGAGTGTCGTCATAACTACACCTTGGGGATGGAGCCATGCAACGATTGCACGTAGGTTGTAAGAAAAGCGATAAATGTTTTTTTAAGTGTCAGACCGGATCAATCTGCCTGACTTTTCTCGATCGGCTTTTTACATTCGTGTTTGTGAAATGTAAATAGCAATTCCCGTTTAGTGTTGTCCAGGTTCGAAAAGACTTCAACAAGTGTTTCGACCAGCCGATCGACTTTGGCAATGAATGTTTGTGAAATTAAAGAGACTTTGCAGTTATTTTTCACAATTTAGGTCACATAATGGAACAGATCATCGAGCGTCGAGAACACACCGAAGCTGAACGAAGACGAGGTGCTTTTTTTAACTACACTAAGCCATTGTAGTCTTCCAATATTTTAAGAGCTACAGTAGCCTTTTAAGCAACAACATATATGAAACGTTGTGAAATTTTTTACGCAAAACATCGTTTAGTTCTCGAGAAACTGGAAGAGAAGGAAAAAGGAGAGCGAAGAAAAGTTTCAGAGCAGAGGTCACAAACTTCCGGAAGATTCTTTGGAATTTTGAAAACCCTCGGCTGGTACGGCATGATTGGATTCTTTGTTTTAGTGTTCAGAAATGATATCATAAACTTTCTGAAGAAACTTTGAAAACATTCACATTGTTTACTTTGCTTTTCATTGCGATAAATGTTATTGTTAACTTTTCTATTACAAAATATGTAGGTAGATTGAAAAATGAATTACAACAGGCAGGTAAACTGGAAACCCATTGCGTTAAAAAGTTAAATAGTTGCCTAAAAACAAAAATTCGTGTTTCCAAAAGACGGTAAAATTGATGTGTATATGTCGTAGCCGATTCTGAATGGTTGGTTGGCATCGATTGCTTCTTTGCTCGCGATTCTATTGCGATTCATAGCAAAAAGGGTTAGGATAAAGATTTATTTGACCTCGAACAGCAGCTTAAATGGTTGAAGATCGAAATTGATTCCAAAAGTACAATAAATCAATCAATGGATTCAATGAGGTAACACTTGAAAATACACTTGTTCATCATAGAAAAATGCTTGAAGGAAAGATTTCTTTCCATTTGGCGCTTTTGCTAGTTGTTCGTTTAGAGTTATGGACGGAATTTGATAAAAAGTAACCTGATAACTTCTCTCTTCTTTTCTCGTATAAGTGAAACAGATTATCTTTTCATCGTCTCGATAATGACTTGGTAGATCTAAAATTACGAAATAATCTCCATTAGTCTTTAAAAAGTTTGGTATTTGGAGGAAAAGGAAGGATTTCTCTAAAAATGGAGATTTCAGGTTTGGATTTTCAAATGAATCAATGATTTCTCCATAAAATGAGTCAGTATTCATCGAGAGTGGGATCTTTAATCCATCAATTATCTCAAAGAATTCGTGTAGGTAATCATGATCGGAACATTTATAGATCGGAATTTGAAGTTTATCCTCTTTTATATCATGGTATCTTGTATGAATTCTCTGTTTCGTGTCCCGTGGGAAACTAATAAGATCACATTTTGGCCTGTGAGTGCATTGTTGACGTGGTGGGTTTCTTTTCTGAAAGAAATACCCTTGAATTGGAAGCAACTTTGCAATTGATGGCACTTTGATCTTTGGCACCTCAATTTCCTCCATTTTTACCCATTTTTTGATATGAATTTGCACTTGAAGCGCCAATTTCTCTCTTTCTCTCTTCAGCGCATCGATGAACATATAAAAGTCAACGGGATATTGACCACAATAGTGCAATTCGTCCCCCTCATCGACCCGCTTTTGTCCCTCACCCAATGAACTCTCCCAACTCTCATACAAGGTTCGACTCTCAATAAGGAAAATCTTCTTCTCATCATCCAACCAAGAACCTCTGAAAAGTGAGGCTTCTCCCAAATTTTTCTTTACAAATAATGGATATCCCATATCGATAAATAGCCATTCTTCTTTACTTAAAAATGATATATAATGATCGAGATAGAATCGCGTTGTATACGTTAATCTTTTCATTTCCTCTAAAACCTCGAGTCGTTGATGAATAATACGGTAATTTTTCCATAAAGAGTAGTGCAATCGAGGATTATTCGTTGACAATAAATAAGCTGTACACAACTCTCGACCTTGGTTCCGAAAATCGTTTAATAACAGATTTTCAAAGATTTTCCCAATGTCATCGGGTTTTTGTTCATCATTATCAACTCTTAGGCTCGTCTCCCACTCAAAACCTGTCATTTTGAGCATTTTCTGAGACATTTTGTTGAGAATTTCTTGTACAGTTTTATAGAAACCTGTTTTTTCGCTTTGAGTTAAAGTTTCAAATTTGATTTTCAACTGTTGAACGATATTTCTTCGAGAGTTTATCCCTTTTCGGTCATCGGCGAGTTTGAGGGAATCCAAAGGCAGTGATTTCTCTTCATCAGATCCTTTACTAGCTTCAGATTCTTTGGGAGGAAGATAAATTGGGCTCAGATCGGACATTTCTGGATCAACTGTCACTTGGTTTGTCGTACCATCAAACCCAATTGGCCGTAATAAACTTGTCCGATCCACTTCAACGATTGGCAAAAAGTGATACTCTTTCTATGTAGCTGCATTCTTATCCAACTCTTTCAACACTTCTTCGGCTGTCGGTCTCTTGAAACGATCGAAACTCACACAACTAAAGAGTTGCGCATTGGATTTTCACTGAGTAATAATTTACTTTGAAACTAGTTTTCCAAAGATTGACGGACAACTTGGTGGTTGTAGACGAGTGAAGGTCTTCAGAGTGACATCGACGAGAAACTTGTAGTCATCGAAGTGCCCCTCACCGCCACACTAGCCATAAGAAGAGAAAACTAGTCTGAAAACATAAAATGTACTGCTTTTTCTTTTGATGTTTCTAATAAAAAGTTTCAAAAAATGTATCTATACTGCCGACATAATGCAGACTTTTAAGAAGCTCTTTCTCGTCTTGTTTAGGGCTTTTTCATGCTTATTTACGTTGTCTGATTTCCCTCTGACCAGGGAAGTCCTTCAGATCGCGCATCTGGGATTGAGCTGAGATCAAATGGATCTTCTAGAATCGACCATGCTGATCACGAATATTTATATAACTTCTGCCCTCGTTCGCCCAAACGCCTGACACAAGACGTTTATCCACTAGACCACAGCCGCACTTTCCTCCAACGCGTGAGGGACTTTATAAAGCACATGCTACGACTTCCGTTTCAAATCTCCTGCGTTTGGGCGAACGAGGGCAAACGTTATATACATATTCGTGATCAGCATGGTCGATTCTATAAGATCCATTTGGTCTCAGCTCAATCCCAGATGAGCCTAAGCCTAAGCCGACTTGAAGGACTTCCTTTGTGAGTGAAGATTTGCAAAGTAATTGAAACTACATATTATATATGTATCTAAATTTTGCGCAGTTTTACTTGCCTACACAAAATTTATAAGCTAGAATTTATCAATCGGAAGTCTATTCCATCAATGAAGAGTTGCAAGTTAACCTTTAAGGAAGTCTTACTTTCTCTCGATCATCTCCCATATGACAAGCCCAAGGGAGTAAACATCATTTTTATGAGAAATCTAAAAATTTTAATTGTTTTTGTAACACTTAGTTTAGATTACCTTTGATTTTCCCTCGTTTTCATTGTTTTCGTACTGTGGCGGACTCATGTAACGGGCCGTACCAGCGAATCCACTCGTGAACGTTTTATTGCATTCTTTTACACTCCCAAAGTCTCCAATTTTCAAAGAGTAATCAACATTGAGAAATATGCTGTAATTTATTGGATAAAGAATATTTTTAGATGAAACTTTTCTGGTTTTAAGTCACTGTGCACGGTTTGCCATTCTCGGTACAGGTAAGCGATAGCCGAGAAGAGTTGTTCGGTCCAAGTGATGATTGTTGTCATTGAATAGATTAGTTCTGGGTTAGAAACGGCTGAAATTGTGTTACGAAAACGGTTAGTATTGCATTCAATTAGTTTTAAAGTAAACATTTTAAAAAAATAAGCATTTTGAAGTTCTTTTTTGGAAGAAAAAGAAACTTAACTGTAAGTGGATGGTAATTTTCGACGGTTTATTGCAGCGAAAAAATGTAAATAACTATTAGGTACTTGCAAAAGAAACTGCGAATCATAAAACCCATGATACAACGACTGTAAGTAAAGATGATCCGGGTTGATTCGTATTTTTAGAAGTCCCAATATATTTTCTTTTTAACAATATAAAAAGAATTTGACGAAGCTTCCTTTTGGAAGCCCAGTCGAACTTTCAAAAAGGGCACGAAAAATCGTCTGATGGAGTCGAAATTTCAACTTAAGATTTCTCCAGGGTTTTTCAATAAATATTTTGTCATTAATATAAAATGAAAGAAGTTTAATAACTAAAATAAAAAAGATACAAGTTATTAGGTTGAACACAAAGTCTTGGTAAGGGTTTGGACTTGCGAAATATTGATTTATGTAAACAGAAAACCGCGGGAAGATGTTCAAAAGCTAGACTTCTCAGTCCCCTTTGGATTTAAAAAGTCGTTTCAGCTGTGAACATTTACAATTAAAATTACATTTAAAAATGAATGCTTTAATAGAGTACTCACATTGTTTCACTGTTTCTTTCTCACAATATTCCATGTAAATTGCATAAAACGTCTCGCCGTCTTCCACAAATTCTCGATGTCGAATGAGAGCGATGATGTTTGGGTGATGGGTTGCCTCGAGGATAGTACATTCGATTTTATTAAAACGACTTGAGGGAATACATTTCTTCACTTCAAGTCTAAACTTTATAGCAACTCATACAATCGATAAAGAGGCCTTACGGTGTTCGATTTGTGACCAAATAGACATATCCATATGCTCCTTTTCCAATCCATCGCCCTTTTTCAACCAAATCAGCTATTTTTGTGTGACAAAATGATTTGTTTTAAGTCAAATGTGTAAAATAGAATAGAAATTAGCAAACTGAACTTAAAAAATGCACCACTCAATGAAATGAAAAGATATTTTGGGAAAGCGTCATTTTGTTGCACGACAAAAAGCACAACTTCTTGCGGAAATAAAACCATTTTCATTCCTGATCACACTTATTTTCCCTTCATTTTTCTAATTTCTTTTTCCTTGCATTCTTCAAGGGAAACTTTAGTCATTGTTTAGCCTGTGAGATGAATGCCCTCGAAATCTTGACTGTTTAGCCCTCGAAATCTTGACTGTTTAGCCCTCGAAATCTTGACTCTAGACCGCCTTTTGGGGGTTCTATGGATAGATCTAAGCCTAAAACCTACTAATATTTTATCGACAGTAAAGTTTCAAACGGTTTTTTTGAAAAAAAAATTGCCCCCCCCCCCCGCTACTCAGGAAGTACCCTGATCATTGTTTCTTTTCAGAAAATGAAAGTCTTTCAGTCTATCAACTGCGTTGTCTGCAAGTTGCCATGTAAGTTATGCCTAAAAACCAGGCCTAAAAAGCTTACTTTGTCTTAATTTTACTTTAAAAAAACAATGCCGAAACAACTGAACTCTCTGACGGGGAGCAACTCAACATGCAACAACTTGATTGGTCACTTTTCGAGATGGGTTGTCGAACCAATTGCTCAAGAGACTATATCAACCGTTACCCCAAAGCACCACTCAAATATGGTACTTCAAATGCGCATGGTCGTCACAAGAAGCTCTCAAAACAGAACGAACGCCGTATCAGAAACAAAGCCTCAAACTCTACGAGATCGGCAAACGAAATCAAGCGTGATTTACAACTTCCAGTGTCAAAGTGGACTGATTTTAGATGAAAACCGGGCCAATCGTGATCACTTACTCTACATCCCACTCAATTGTTTACTTCCGAAAAACTAACCCCATAAAATCCTATTTTTCCGATTGATCCCTAAATTCATTTTGATGAAGCAAAAGGTTTATTTCAGTTTTTTAGACTACTACTTTGTTGTTTTGAACTTCCACTTGAAATCTCTTATATTGTTTGCCAAAAAAACAAACACAACTAGCCCTGTATGCTCAGGAAAGCTGTTGTGTTAGTTATAATTCATTTTTTTGGAGCTTTATCAGCCCAGAGTGCAGGCTATTCAAAAAAGCACCGATAACAGTTTTCGAGTTTGAGTCAAATTGAAATTTTTTAGAAAATTTATTGCACAACTAAAATTTACAATCATTGAGATCGAATCTTGCACACATAGCGAGCGAAATATCTATCCGAGTTGTTTGGCTCCCATTCTGCTCTACCACATGAGCGATCGTTTCGGAGCTGAAAAATCATTTTTTGAAATTCTTTTATTAGGTAATCGCAAATAAATCTCAAGCACCCACCAGCCATTGATATCCAATTCCCATTGGATAGACACCGATTCCGAAATAGTCAACCGGTGTCCCATCACTCCACCATCCATCATTGATGGCTCCCTTCGAATACAATCCACTCCATACCATCAAATAGGCACACGGATTGCCATTGTTGACAACAACGTTTGTCATGTTACCCACATAGGAGCTGATCAAATCTGAAACAAAATTAGTGGCAGTTATTTGTGAAATTTTCTAGCACTGATGATTCAAATCTGAGTAAAACGGAATTCTCTCTTGACCCCTTACCATAAATAAAATCGTCTTCTTCTTTTGAATGAATTGACACGAGCTGTGCGCTCATCTGTTTACACCCTTCATCAGCGAGTTGATAGTCGACGAGCCTTGATCATAGGTGAAATCCTGATAGGAGCGTTCTTTTTTTTCAACGAGAAATCCTCACTCTTAGCCAGTAACAGGAATCCGTTCCATCAAAATATTGCCATCCTTGTGTCTTTTGCGGACATCTTTTGTCAGTGGTTGCTAAATAAAATGGATTTTTAAAGTTAAAGTTTTCGATACTACAATCATACGAGCAAAATGATGGTCTTGCTTGTTTACAATCAGCCGTTTTCCAGAGACCAGATGATTGATCCATCACAACACACGAAAATGAGCGATCGGTTGTGTCTGGCTGACCTGAAAGATTTGAAAAAATGCAAAAGACATTTATTTTGTTTGCCAACCCTTAGCCCATGCTTGATACAGCAACGGCGACCCATCCGAATAAACCCATTGACCGACCGCCCTTTCTCTACTCCAATGTATGAGTCAGAAAAATCTAAAGTGAACTGAAACCAAGTAAAAAACAGAAATCACTTGAATCTGTCAACTTCTTCGAAACAAAGTTGTTCTCAAAAGTTGTCGTGATCTTGGCCAATTCTGAGTTGAGAACCTGACAGCCATACTTGGCCGTTGACTGGGTTTGCACTAAAAACATAAATTAGAGATGAGCTTTGAAATCCCACGTGTCACCACAGAATAAACACATCGATTCTCTCCTGGGATTTGGTCGGAGGATTTTGGACAATAATAGGCCAAGGCATTGACAAAAAAATAAATAAACAGAAGAAAAGCTCTCATTTTTTAAGTGAAAATCACAAAAACACTTCCCAATGTAAGGTTTTTATGTCTTTCCGCAGCGATTTCCGTCGAGATAAAACATGGAGTAATGTCAACAATTTGGAACTCAAAGTATGAGCAATTGCAAGTATGAAATAGGTTGTTTTTTGCTTCATTTTTTCAGAGTTGCTCATAAATTAGTTATTCACAACAATCAAAAAAGGTTGAAGGCGTTTACGAGCAACCACAGCAATTCCAAAAGCCTTAGCCTTAGCCTCAGCCGGCGTCAGATTGTCAATCGAATGGAAATATTTATCACAGCTGACCGTTAGGAAAATAGAGCATTTGCGCGTTTTGTTTCCACTACACGTTGACTTGTGTACTTAAATATTGTTGCACAATTCTTTTCTTTCTTACCGTCGCCAACTCTGTGAAAATTTTCTGGTATCATGTTTTAATTCGAAAAGAACTTTTAGGAGTTTATTTTTTAATTCCGCTTTCTTTAAAAAGCTCATTTATTTTTGTACATGTATTTTTTGTATTTTTTTTACAGAATGAAATACGGGTTCAGGCTATTCATTGAGCCCAAAATCACACGAATCAAACAATCCCGCACATTTTCACTTCTCATACAGAGCCCTTGCAATAATTGCAGAAACAGCAACCAGCCCAACTTTTGTACCTTGTATACTCCTGAAAATGGCTGATTAGTTGTTGGAAACTCGGCTTACGCCGAGCATAACTCTGATTGAATATCTTTCATTTTGTATGAAAATCGCGCAATATTTAACAGGCTTAAGTCGCACTAAACCTTCGTACTTGTACACTAAACTGTACTAAACGTACACTAAACTGAACGCACTAAACAGCACAAATCTAAACAACGATTAGGTTTTTATCAAAAATAGGCCGACTTTCGAAGTGCAATTGATGCAATAGTACATTTTGTCTATGCTGCCCTGCAAAATCTCGATATTTAGTTAATCAAATCAAAAGCTTTACTGTGTCCTCGCAACCATCACAAACACGATGTCCTTTAATCTGACGTGTAACTTCTGGTAACACATCCACGAAATCTAAAAGTTTATTTCTTTTTGAAAAAAACCAATTAAAACAAAACCCTGAGATCGATCTTTTTGTTCTGCGTTGACATAATTTTCCCTGTTACAGGATGGCTAAAAATATTTGTACGGTCAGCCTTCTTTCCAACCGTCATTGTTTTCTTATATCCGCGCGAAATAAGGCAAAACATCGTTTTCTATAGGAAAAAATGAAATTATAGAAAACACATTTTCGCGCGGACCTGTAGCACCGGAAGCCGAGCTGCTGGACTAGCGAATTACCGAAAACGAAACAAAAATTTAACGGTTATTTTTCCAAAACCACCTAACAAAACTCAGCAAGTTATAATATCTTCTGTCTAAGCCCCACGATAATTAATTAAACAAAACCTGCCTTTTAAAAAGAGAAACCGCTACAGCAAGACACCAATCATATACCATTTAACCGGCACTTTCGGGTCAAAATATTTATCGCACCGATAAAATCAATGTGATCGAAGCAACACAAAATAATATTGAAAAGTGATACAGCTTCGTACAGGCAGAAAATAATACAGCTTCAAATTTGCAAAATCAGGATAAAACACATCGCTGGAAGTTGACTTTATTAATTTAATCTTTCAAACTATACCGTCTCCTTGCAATCATCACAAACACGAGGATTCCTCAGTCCTTCCATTTGACGTGTCATCATTGGCAATTCATTCAAGAAATCTAACGGATGAAAGTTCTTTTTATATTACAGCAATTACCTTGAAATCGATCAACCATTGCATCACCATTGGAAAGGGTACCTTCTTTACAAATTGGGCAAATAAACCGGTGGGGATATTCCTTTTTTTCCGCATTCGTGTTTGGCGTGCGATTCTTCAGATAACATTCCGTACAGATAAGGTGATTGCAAAAGAGCGAACGCGATTTCTTTCCGTCAACTTGATTCGAATCTAAATTAAACATAAATGTTCAACCAAAATGAATACTTTATTCCCCAAATAAACAATGAAACACTTACATTCATCATGACAAATTGGACATTCGGGAATTGTAAAGGGCTAAACGAAACTGGTCTACATAAAGAGCAAGAAAGACCTTGACAAGCAAATAACCATCTCCCAAAGGTGAAAGTGCCAAGGAATCTTCTTGCGATAGAACATCTAAATCGGAAATACAAGCAAATAATATTCTTTTATTTTAAAAAAGCTGCGCCGTGTACACTTTAAACAAAACAAATTCACTTACCAATCAGGTAAAATGCAAAATTGGGATTGTCAAAGCCGTCATCCCTCCGAACACATTGATGTTCCCTCTCTTCTTTCTCCAACCACCTCTCGTTCTCGAAACATTCGTGACACATCGCCGATCCGCAGTATAAGCGTCGTGGTGATCGAGCCTCGTTGGCCTTTCGAGCAACTGAAAGTGACAAATTAACACAGTGCACTTAGGCATGTCGTATTCCATAGAATTAAGTAAAACGCATAACTTACATGGCAACTTGCAGACAGCGCAGTTGAGAGACTGAAAGACTTTCATTTCCTGAAAAGAAACAATGATCAGGTACTTCCTGAGTAGCGGGGGGGCAATTTTGTTTTAAAAATAGCGTTTGAAATTTTACTGCCGATAAAATATTAGTAGGTTTTAGGCTTAGATCTATCCATAGAACCCCCACAAGGGGGTCTAAGGTCAAGATTTCGAGGGGTCAGGGGAATGTCATTCTAATACAGCATTTACAGTATAAAGTATTCTGTTCAAAGTGTATCATCTCCATTCATTTCACAGGCTAAACAATGACTAAAGTTTCCCTTGAAGAATGCAAGGAAAAGAAAAATAAAATTAATTCCTGAATAAATATTTTTAAAAAGAAATTAGAAAAATGAAGGGAAAATAAGTGTGATCAGGAATGAAAGTGGTTTTTTTCCCGCGAAAAGTTGTGCTTTTTGTCGTGCAACAAAATGACGCTTTGACAAAATGACGCAACAAAACAAAATATCTTTTCATTTCATTGAGTGGTGCATTTTTTAAGTTCAGTTTGCTAATTTCTATTCTATTTTACACATTTGACTTAAAACAAATCATTTTGTCACACAAAAATAGCTGATTTGGTTGAAAAAGGGCGATTGATTGGAAAGGAGCATATGGAAATGTCTATTTGGTCACAAATCAGTGAACAGAAACAGAACAGTGAAACAATGTGAGTACTCTATTAAAGCATTAATTTTTAAATGCAATAAGCGGAGATCGATAATGGTTCACAGCTGAAATGGCTTTTTAAATCCAAAGGGAACTGAGAAGCCTAACTTTTGAACATATACAGACCCCGGTTTTCTATTTACATAAATAAATATTTCACAAGTCCAAACCCTTACCAAGACTTTGTGTTCAACCTAAAAATTTGTATCTTTTTATTTTAGTTATTAAACTTCTTTCATTTTAGTGATAAAACATTTATTGAAAAACCGTGGAGAAATCTTGTTGAAATTTCGACTCCAGAGACCATTTTTCGTACCCTTTTCGAAAGTTCCACTGGTCTTCCAAAAGGAAGCTTCGTTAGCTTCTTTTTATATCGTTAAAAAGAGAATATATTGGAGCTTCTAAAGATACGAATCAACCCGGATCATCTTTACTTACAGTCGTTGTATGATGGTTTTTATGACCCGCAGTTTCTTTTGCAAGTACCTAATAAAACCCCAATATCTCGCAGCTCGAGTAGACATGGGTGCTACAAATAGTTACCTACACTTTTTCGCTGCAATAAGCCGTCTCGCCATCAGAAGAGAAAACTAATCTGAAAACATAAAATGTACTGCTTTTTCTTTTAATATTTCTAATAAAAAGTTTCAACAAATGTATCTATACTGCCGACATAATGCAGACTTTTAAGAAGCTCTTTCTCGTCTTGTTTAGCGCTTTTTGATGCTTATTTTCGTTGTCTGATTTCCCTCTGACAAGGGAAGTCCTTCAGATCGACATCTGGGATTGAGCTGAGACCAAATGGATTTTATAGAATCGACCATGCTGATCACGAATATGTATATAACTTTTGCCCTCGTTCGTCCAAACGCCTGACACAAGACGTTTATCCACTAGACCACAGCCGCACTTTCCTCCAACCCGTGAGGGACTTTCTAAAGAATATGCTACAACTTCCCTTCTAAATCTCATGCATTTGGGCGAACGAGGGCAAAAAGTTTTATACATATTCGTATTTACTCTATTAGTGCTATATAGTATTATTTTTTCGTGACGGATCAGAGCGCAGTACTATTAGGGGCGCAGCACTATTTTTTTCGACCAAACAAACCAAACAGGTAATATTAAATCAATCAACAAGGATAACAGCAAACATAAAAAGTAACAATTATAGATCAAAGACTGAAAAATCCGAATCATCAAAAACAATGTTTCCAACACGATCATTTACTCCATTGACGGCTTATTCAAGTTGAGCTTCGGCCAATTGCTTTGCTCCTTCTGGAACTGAACGATCTTTCTTGAAACAGTGAATGAGAGCATATTCCGATTGATCCAAAGCCGTCGTAATAGCACATTTTTTGCAAAGCAAACACATTTACTTAATTAGCAAAGAAGTGGGCTACTAAATACTCAAAAATGGAAATTAATTTAGAATAAATGCACATTTGCGTGCAGTACTATTTTTTTCGATCTACCCCAGTACTAATGGAGTAAAAACGGTAAGTCTTATCTCGAAACTCAAAAAAACCTAACTAATGGTCCATAGTCCTTATTGCTCGAAGCTCTACTTGTACGCACGGATCTTTAGTTGCCTATGGTCGTTCCTGTGGCGAGTGTCGTCATAACTACTCCGAGGGAATGGAGCCATGCAATGATTGCACAGGTTGTAAGAAAAGCGATAAATATTTTTTCAAGTGTCAGATCAGATCAATCTGCCTGACTTTTCTCGATCGGCTTTTTACATTCGTATTTGCGAAATGTATTGGGTTGGGGAGAATGAGTCGGCGCCGAAAATCAAAAAAATGTCTAAAACTAAAACTTGGAGATGGTTATTTGCTTGCCAAGGTCTTTCGTGCTCTTTATGTAGATCAGTTTCGTTTAGCCCTTCAAAATTCCCGAATGTCCAATTTGTCATGATGAATGTAAGTGTTTCATTGTTTATTTGGGGAATAAAGTATTCATTTTGGTTGAATATTTATGTTTAATTTAGATTCGAATCAAGTTGACGGAAAGAAATCGTTTTCACTCTATTGCAATCACCCTATCTGTACGGAATGTTTTCTGAAGAATCGCGCCCCAAACACGGATGCGACAAAAAAGCAATGGACCCACCGGTTTACTTGCCCAATTTGTAACGAAGATACCATTTCCAATGGTGATGCGTGGGTTGATCGATTTCAAGGTAATTGCTATAATTTAAAAGAACTTTCATCCGTTAGATTTCTTGAATGAATTGCCAATGATGACACGTCAAATGGAAGGAATGAGGAACCATCGTGTTTGTGATGATTGCAAGGAGACGGTATAGTTTGAAAGATTAAATTAATAAAGTCAACTTCCAGCGCATTATTGAGAAGATGCATCACTGTAATGAATGCGATTTGAAGGTTAGTGGGTTAATTGACATATAGTTTTTCCTTTTAGATTTGTTCAGATTGCCTTGTTGAGGAGCATCGATCTCATGAGACAACGCGACTTTGGAAGAAAGCAGTAAATTTAAAGTTAGCAAATAAAAAAATGATGTATCTAGCTTTGTGAAATGTCCGAGGCTCAACAGAAAGATACGGCCAATGTGGTGAAAACGTACAACGATTTGTTTGCAGTAATGCACGAGAATACTTCGAAGGGTCTGGAGGCTTTTGGAACGGTATACTTATTTCGAATTATATTAATATGCAGACTTTCTTAGAAATTGGTTTTGAAAGAAGAAGACTGTAAGAGCATTTCGACATTTGGAGAAGGAAAGAAGACACTTGAAAAATGCGCGTAAGTTTTTGTCTTTGAATGCTTAATAATCCGGTTTAGGAAGCTGAGGGAGGACTTTGAGACGATTTCGGAGAAACTCATGCCTCATTTGCGTCGCTATGAGACGAAGGTCAAGGTGAGTTTAAAAGTTTTGTGACTCACCTTTTCAAGTTTTAGACATTGACTGAAGCAATTGACAATGAAGACTATCAAGGACTTGAAGCTGGATTTGAAGAGTGAAAGGAGCGATGTGTTTTATCCTGATTTTGCAAATTTGAAGCTGTATTATTTTCTGCCTGTACGAAGCTGTATCACTTTTCAATATGATTTTGTGTTACTTTGATCACATTGATTTTATCGGTGCGATAAATATTTTGACCTGAAAATGCCGGTTAAATGGTATTTGATTGGTGTCTTGCTGTAGCGGTTTCTCTTTTTAAAGGTCAGTTTTTGTTTTTATTTTTCATTCAATTTCGAAAAAAGCAGTTTGTTTTTGAGAAAACGAATTACTATTGTGCTTCAGGAATCCAACTGATCAGCCAACATCCACAGAAGGCCAGCTTTATATCAGAGGCACAATTGCTCATGCATCAACTCCACAAAACTCTTTGTTCGACATTTTATTACTGTTAAGAAGCTGATTATAGTTGATTATATATTTCAAAGCCATTAGCTGGACTCAATCAAAAATGTTAAAAATTCTTTTCATTTCCACTTTCTCCCAATCAAGTATCATGCTCGGAGATCGACCGTTATTTGGCTCATTTGTTTGACGAAACTCTCCTCAAACCTTTCTATCAACGAATCGATGAACTGATCAGTGACATCTCTCATTTCGTTCTATGAACTGATCGTTTCGAAAGCGTTCACCAAGCAATACATCGAAGTAAACCGGAAGGTAGATTATGAGTATCGTGTCTGGTTTAAAGCGTGTTTCAGCTTTATCCGATCTATCTCGTCCCTCCGAGCTGCATTTTTCTCGTTCGCTAACCAGCTTCTCCGTGGCTTTCTCGGTTTGAAAATTTCGCTTCTGGAAGAACAGGTGATTGGAAGGAATTCAAATTTGAAAGGACTTGTAAGGAAAAAATTTAGTGTGAAGCCTATAATGACTATTTTGGTTTTCAGAATGACATCGACGTTGGATGTGCCAAAAGGTGTTGTAGACGATCCACAACGATATGTTCTCAACTTTGTCGTCGATTTTCTCACCGGCAGAAAAGCCGTGGCGATTTTCGGGAAACTCGGTGGCTTGGGGAACGATTGTGCGAAACATGAACGCTACATCAAAGTGATTAAGAGAATCGATGCATGAGAGAGAACTCTCAACAGCCGGTTTGAAATGTAAAGCAGCTACCAGTAACAGGGAAAACTATATTTATTGGAGTCGACGGTTTGCGACGGCTGGCATGGCTATGGAACGACTCCAAGGTGTGTGTGTTCGTTTAGTAAAACCCTAAAACTTTGCAATTCTTATAATTTTTGTCGGCCTATTTTTGATAAAAACCTAACCGTTGTTTAGATTTGTGCTGTATGTGTCGTTGAAAATCATCGATTGCATGAGACAGCTCGACTGTTGAAAAGGGAAATATGTATTGAGATTATATTGTTATTGATTTAGATGTGACCATATTTTTCAAAAATTGCCAAAATTTCAAATGCGTTTCTACAAAGATCTACAAATAGAGGAGTAAAAATAAAAAACACCTATCCCCTAAATTTTCAAGGTCGCGTTTTGTACATAGGTCACATACCCCAGATCGATTCCGGGTTCAAACAGTTCCCTGTTTAAGTACAATTTAGGAAATATTTTTTGTCTATTATTGTTTAAACAGCAAGTTTTGTTCGTTGAAGTTTACTTTGGCTTCAAAAGCGGAAAAATTTTCTCTTCTGGTGCATCCGTTTTTCCTCGACAACCACAACCTCAACATTAGCCTCGTAAGTTTAAAGGCTCTTCGGCAAATTTAAACTTCTATAGCGTACAGTGACGTGAATGGTATAAAATGGGTTCCTCTCCTCGGAGTCGATTTCAGTTGTTTACATTGAATGAATCTCACAATGAATTATATGTATGAAAGCTTGCTACAGTACCTAAATTGACGCCTTAACTATTTTTACTAAAAAGAGGACAATACGGAAAACAGCAATGTTTGAAAACTTTCTACACAAAAAGAGCTTTGAAGGCTAAACTTTATATAAGAAATGACGCCAAATTAAATAAGAAATCTCGAATAAAGAAGTTCTACTTGAAGTAGATGACGAACACCAGAGAACAAATTCAGAAGAAAAGCGATTGCAAAGAAGAGAATCGACGAGGAGATGTTCATCAAGGAGTTCAATAACATCTAGGTAAAAAGGTTTTGAAATATTTTCCCTGTTACAGGACGGGTAAAAATATTTGTACGGCCAGCCTTATTTCCAACAAAAATTTAACGGTTATTTTTCCAAAACCACCTAACAAAACTCAGCAATTTATAATATCTTCTGTCCAGCCCCACGACAATTAATTAAACAAAACCTGCCTTTTAAAAAGAGAAACCGCTACAGCAATCACATACCATTTAACCGGCACTTTTACTTTTACTTTTCGCTTTTTTAACCGGCCAAAATATTTATTGCACTGATAAAATCAATGTGACCAAAGTAACACAAAATAATATTGAAAAGTGATACAGCTTCGTACAGGCAGAAAATAATACAGCTTCAAATTTGCAAAATCAAGAAAAACACATCGCTGCTTTCACTCTTCAAATCCATCTTTAAGTCCTTGATAGTCATCTTTGTCAATTCTTTCAGTCAATGTCTAAAACTTGAAGAGGTGAGTCACAAAACTTTTAAACTCACCTTGACTTTCGTCTCATATCGACGCAAATGAGGCATGAGTTTCTCCGAAATCGTCTCAAAGTCCTCCCTCAGCTTCCTAAACCGGATTATTAAGCATTCAAAGACAAAAACTTACGCGCATTTTTCAAGTGTCTTCTTCGCTTCTCCAAATGTCGAAATGCTCTTAGAGTTTTCCTCTTTCAAAGTCAATTTCTAAAAAAATCTGCATATTAACATAATTCGAAATAAGTATACCGTTCCAAAAGCCTCCAGACCCTTCAAAGTATTCTCGTGCATTAATGCAAACAAATCGTTGTACGTTTTCACCATCTGGGTCGAATCTTTCTGTTGAGCTTCGGACATTTCACAAAGCTAGATACATCATTTCTTATTTGCTAACCCGAAACTCACTTCATTCTTCAAAAGTCGTGTTGTCTCATGAGACCGATGCTCCTCAACAAGGCAATCTGAACAAATCTAAAAGGAAAAACTATATGTCAATTAACCCACTAACCTTCAAATCACATTCACTACAGTGATACATCTTGTCAATAATGCCCTGGAAGTTGACTTTATTAATGTAATCTTTCAAACTATACCGTCTCTTTGCAATCATCACAAACACGATGGTTCCTCCTTCCATCCATTTGACGTGTCATCATTGGCAATTCATTCAAGAAATCTAACGGATGAAAGTTCTTTTAAATTATAGCAATTACCTTGAAATCGATCAACCCACGCATCACCATTGGAAATGGTATCTTCGTTACAAATTGGGCAAGTAAACCGGTGGGTCCATTGCTTTTTTTTCGCATTCGTGTTTGGCGTGCGATTCTTCAGATAACATTCCGTACAGATAAGGTGATTGCAAAAGAGCGAACGCGATTTCTTTCCGTCAACTTGATTCGAATCTAAATTAAACATAAATATTCAACCAAAATGAATACTTTATTCCCCAAATAAACAATGAAACACTTACATTCATCATGACAAATTGGACATTCGGGAATTTTGAAGGGCTAAACGAAACTGATCTACATAAAGAGCAAGAAAGACCTTGACAAGCAAATAACCATCTCCCAAAGGTGAAAGTGCCAAGGAATCTTCTTGCGATAGAACATCTAAATCGGAAATACAAGCAAATAATATTCTTTTATTTTTAAAAAGCTGCGCCGTGTACACTTTAAACAAAACAAATTGACTTACCAATCAGGTAAAATGCAAAATTGGGATTTGTAAAGCACGGTTTCCGAACACATTGATGTTTCCTCTCCTCTTTCTCCAACAGCCTCTCCTTCTCGAAGCATTCGTGACACATCGCCGGTCCGCAGGATGAACGTCGTGGTGACCGAGCCTCGTTGGCCTTTCGAGCAACTAAAAATAATAAATTAACACAGTGCACTTAGGCATGTGGTATGCCATAGAATTAAATAAAACGCATAACTTACATGGCAACTTGCAGACAACGCAGTTGAGAGACTGAAAGACTTTCATTTCCTGAAAAGAAACAATGATCAGGGTACTTCCTGAGTAGCGGGGGGAGGGCAATTTTTTCATAATCTACTTTTTCTGGACCAGTTTTTCATGCTGATTCCGAATTTCGACATCGCTAGTCCGGCAACTGCGATTTTATCCTCGAAAACAACTTTTAAAAAATATGCATTAGGGATTTGACCCTTTTTCGATGCAAATTTTCGGTTCCGATTCAGATGTATTTAAAATGGATGAAAAAGTAGAGTTCGAAAAACAATTGGCCGAGATTAACAAACAAGCATTGCTTAATATTCTAAAAAAGATGCAGGCGAAAAAGAGAGAATGAAGTTTTGCCCACTTTCAAAGGCTTTATAGAAAATTAAACAAACATGGAATACTCAGTTAAATGATTGAATACTTTCCGACACATTTTCATTTCTAAACGTACGGTGTTTTCTTTTGTTAGGTGCAATTTAGGAAAGGTTTTTTTGCTTTTTATTGTTTAAGCAGCAAGTTTTGTTCGTTAAAGTTTACTTTGGCTTCAAAAGCGGAAAAATTTTCTTTTCTGGTGCATCCGTTTTTCCTCGACAACCACAACCTCAACGTTAGCCACGTAAGTTTAAATGCTCTTCGGCAAATTCAAACTTCTATAGCGTACAGTGACGCGAATGGTATAAAATGGGTTCCTCTCCTCGGAGTCGATTTCAGTTGTTTACATTGAATGAATCTCACAATGAATTATATGTATGAAAGCTTGCTACAGTACCTAAATTGATAATAGATTACGCCATAACTAATTTTACTAAAAAGAGGACAAAACGGAAAACAGCGACTTTTGAAAACTTTCTACACAAAAAGAGCTTTGACGGCTAAACTTTATATACGAAATGACGCCAAATTAAATAAGAAATCTCGAATAAAGAAGTTCTACTTGAAGTAGATGACGAGCACCTGCTCGCCAGAGAACAAATTCAGAAGAAAAAACTCTGACAGTCAGAAGAAAACTCTGAAAGTCAGAAGACTTTCAGAAAAAATTGTGAAGATTTTTATACAAAACTGGTGCGACAAAGACTTAGTATAATTTTGCATTTCCCAGTAATTTTGATTATTTTTCTGTGTTTTTTTTTCTTAATTTGAGCTATAATTTGATTGAAATTTATTATTTTATTAATTTCAGTCAATGGGTCGCAAGAAACAACTCCAGCCTGCTATTCGGGATACGATTGTGGCTCTTCATCAAGCCGGTGAGAGACAGGATCGAATTGCTACCATTCTGAGGGTGCACCAGTCGACTGTTTCGAGAATTTTGAAGCTTTTCAAGACAAAAGGAAGCACAATTGCAAAAAAGAATGTTGGTGTTCCACGGAAAACAACTACTCGAGATGATAACAGGATTCAAACCTGATCAAAAAGCAATCCTCAGGAGCCTGCAACTGAGATCTACAAAGATTTACCAACTTCTTTGAAAGATAAGATCACTCCGCGAACGGTGCAACGTCGTCTAAACGCTAAAGGACTATTCGGGAGAGGCCCTGCCAAGAAACCATTGATTTCAGCAAAAAATCGGAAAGCCCGAGTGAAGTTTGCTAAGGAGCATCAAGGGTGGACTCTTCAGCAGTGGAAAGATTGCTTGTTCACTGATGAAAGCAAGTTTTCCCTACTTGGTTCTGATGGAATTCAGTATATTCGACGTCCAGTTAACCAAAGATACAATAAAAACTACATTCTCCCTACAGTCAAACATGGCGGCGGAAACGTTCTCGTATGGGGTGGCTTCTCTTCTTATGGAACTCTACCACTCAAGCGAATCACTGGGATTATGGATCAACGAGTTTACTTGGACATTTTGACAAATCATATGCTTCCAAATGCAGTTCAAACTATGCCTCCAAATTTCACTTTTCAGCATGATAACGATCCAAAACACAAGGCTCGACTCGTTCAAAACTGGCTGTTGTAACAAAACTTTGCCGTTATGGAGTGGCCAAGCCAAAGCCCCGACCTGAATCCTATTGAGCATTTGTGGGAAACGCTGGAAAGAATGTGCAAAGGCAGTAAAAATCAAAATGCTCAGGATAAATTTGATCTCTTAGCCAAGAAGTGGTCGGAGATTCCAAAGAAGACGACCGATGAACTTATCGAGTCCATGCCTTGCAGATGTGATGCTGTCATCGCCTCGAATGGTTTTACTACGAAGTATTAATTGTTAAAAACGAATTTTGTTGTTCTGATTTCAAAAACATTTGTTACCAGCTTTAGTTAATATGTTATTAAAAATATGCTAAGTCTTTGTCGCACCAGTTTTGTATAAAAATCTTCAAAATTTTTTTCTGAAAGTCTATTTGGCTAAATGCCAATTGTTTTTGTTAAAACATTAAGTTTTATTATTATATTTCGAAGTTTTAGGTAAATATTGCACAAACAGCGAGTTCTATTACAAAAAAAACTAAATTATGCTAAGTCTTTGTCCGCTACTGTACAATCACGGGTGAAACGTATGCGCAACAACTGGAACGAGTGAACAATGTATTGCTACAAAAAGGCCTTGATCCTTCAAACATAAAGTTCATTCAAGATAACGCCCGTCCACACGTTGCAAAGATTGTTCAGGAAAAACTCGAAGAGTTGGGCTGGGAAACTCTCCCGCATCCGCCATATTCTCCGGATATTTTTCCTTCGGATTACCATTTATTTCGCTCAATGCGAAACCATTGGGCTGGAAACAGGTTCAAAGATGTTCAAGAGGTCGAAAAATGGTTAGCCGATTGCTTTGCCTTAAAACAAGCCAATTTTTACGCCGAGGGAATTCATTCTTTGCATGGAAGATGGAAACAAATGTTGAATATATTGTTGCTTGAGCTGTTAAACTGTTGGTTTTAAAATAAAGAGTTGTTATCTTAAAAACGCGCATTTATAACTGCAGAACCTAATATTACTTACAGATACGCGTTTATTTCTCAATATTACGAGACAATCATTCTAGAATTTAATCCATCTAATCTCTTTGCTTATTCATGTTTAATTATAGGCATTTTGCTTGGAACACGTCGAATAACCAAAAGTTGTCCTTTCCGGAAAGTGTTGAAAAAAAAACAATGAGACATGCGCCCAGATAAGACAAATCTCTCTCTCTTGGCGCGTAAACCGTCTGCTTTTGGAATACATACCCGTGAATCGATTATTTGTGACAAATCGACTTATTTTTCGATTTCCTATGACTTGCGCCTACAGTTGTTTAATTGATCTACAGCTTCCGTTCGACCGCAACTGTTTGTGCATTTACGAAAATCAATACCGTATTTACTCTATTAGTGCTATTTTTACAGTACTATTTTTTTTTGTGACGGATCAGAGCGCAGTACTATTAGGGGCGCAGCACTATTTTTTCGACCAAACAAATCAAATAGAAACTTAGTAAATCCATCAACAAGGATAACAGCAAACATAAAAAGTAACAATTATAGATCAGAGACTGAAACATCCGAGTCATCAAAAACAATGTTTTCAACACGATCATTTACTCCATTGATGGCTTGTTCAAGTTGAGCTTCGGCCAATTGTTTTGCTCCTTCTAGAACTGGACGATCGTTCTTGAAACAGTGAATGAGAGCATCTTCCGATTCATCCAAAGCCGTCGTCATGGCATATTTTTTTGCAAAGCAAACACATTTACTTAATTAGCAAAGAAGTGGGCTACTAAATACTCACAAATGGAAATTAATTTTGAATAAATGCAAATTTGCGTGCAGTACTATTTTTTTCGATCTACCCCAGTACTAATAGAGTAAAAACGGTAAAACTTGTCTCGAAACTCAAAAAAACCTAACTAATAGCCCATAATCCTGATTGCTCGAAGCTCTACTTGTACGCTCGAATCTTTAGTTGCCTATGGTCGTTCCTGTGACGAGTGTCGTCATAACTACACCTTGGGAATGGAGCCATGCAACGATTGCACGTAGGTTGTAAGAAAAGCGATAAATATTTTTTCAAGTGTCAGATCAGATCAATCTGTCTGACTTTTCTCGATCGGCTTTTTACATTCGTATTTGCGAAATGTAGATAGCAATTCCCGTTTAGTGTTGTCCAGGTTCGAAAAGACTTCAACAAGTGTTTCGACCAACCGATCGACTTTGGCAATGAATGTTTGTGAAATTAAAGAGACTTTGCAGTTATTTTTCACAACTTAGGTCACATAATGGAACAGATCATCGAGCGTCGAGAACACACCGAAGCTAAACGAAGACGAAGTGCTTTTTTTAACTACACTAAGCCATTGTAGTCTTCCAATATTTTAAGAGCTACAGTAGCCTTTTAAGCAACAACATGTATGAAAAGTTGTGAAATTTTTTACGCAAAATATCGTTTAGTTCTCGAGAAACTGGAAGAGAAGGAAAAAGGAGAGAGAAGAAAAGTTCCAGAGCAGAGGTCAGAAACTTCCGGAAGATTCTTTGGAATTTTGAAAACCCTCGGCTGGTACGGCATGATTGGATTCTTTGTTTTAGTGTTCAGAAATGATATCATAAACTTTCTGAAGAAACTTTGAAAACATTCACATTGTTTACTTTGCTTTTCATTGCGATAAATGTTATTGTTAACTTTTCTATTACAAAATATGTAGGTAGATTGAAAAATGAATTACAACAGGCAGGTAAACTGGAAACCCATTGCGTTAAAAAGTTAAATAGTTGCCTAAAAACAAAAATTCGTGTTTCCAAAAGACGGTAAAATTGATGTGTATATGTCGTAGCCGATTCTGAATGGTTGGTTGGCATCGATTGCTTCTTTGCTCGCGATTCTATTGCGATTCATAGCAAAAAGGGTTAGGATAAAGATTTATTTGACCTCGAACAGCAGCTTAAATGGTTGAAGATCGAAATTGATTCCAAAAGTACAATAAATCAATCAATGGATTCAATGAGGTAACACTTGAAAATACACTTGTTCATCATAGAAAAATGCTTGAAGGAAAGATTTCTTTCCATTTGGCGCTTTTGCTAGTTGTTCGTTTAGAGTTATGGACGGAATTTGATAAAAAGTAACCTGATAACTTCTCTCTTCTTTTCTCGTATAAGTGAAACAGATTATCTTTTCATCGTCTCGATAATGAATTGGTAGATCTAAAATAACCAAATAATCTCCAATAGTCTTTAAAAAGTTTGGTATTTGAAGGAAAAGGAAGGATTTCTTTAAAAATGGAGATTTTAGGTTTGGATTTTCAAATGAATGAATGATTTGTCCATAAAATGAGTCAGTATTCATCGAGAGTGGGATCTTTAATCCATCAATTATCTCAAAGAATTCGTGTAGGTAATCATGATCGGAACATTTATAGATCGGAATTTGAAGTTTATCATCTTTTATATCATGGTATCTTGTATGAATTCTCTGTTTCGTGTCCCGTGGGAAACTAATAAGATCACATTTTGGCCTGTGAGTGCATTGTTGACGTGGTGGGTTTCTTTTCTGAAAGAAATACCTTTGAATTGGAAGCAACTTTGCAATTGATGGCACTTTGATCTTTGGCACCTCAATTTCCTCCATTTTTACCCATTTTTTGATATGAATTTGCACTTGAAGCGCCAATTTCTCTCTTTCTCTCTTCAGCGCATCGATGAACATATAAAAGTCAACGGGATATTGACCACAATAGTGTAATTCGTCCACCTCATCGACTCGCTTTTGTCCCTCGCCCAATGAACTCTCCCAACTCTCATACAAGGTTCGACTCTCAATAAGGAAAATCTTCTTCTCATCATCCAACCAAGAACCTCTGAAAAGTGAGGCTTCTCCCAAATTTTTCTTTACAAATAATGGATATCCCATATCGATAAATAGCCATTCTTCTTTACTTAAAAATGATATATAATGATCGAGATAGAATCGCGTTGTATACGTTAATCTTTTCATTTCCTCTAAAACCTCGAGTCGTTGATGAATAATACGGTAATTTTTCCATAAAGAGTAGTGCAATCGAGGATTATTCGTTGACAATAAATAAGCTGTACACAACTCTCGACCTTGGTTCCGAAAATCGTTTAATAACAGATTTTCAAAGATTTTCCCAATGTCATCGGGTTTTTGTTCATCATTATCAACTCTTAGGCTCGTCTCCCACTCAAAACCTGTCATTTTGAGCATTTTCTGAGACATTTTGTTGAGAATTTCTTGTACAGTTTTATAGAAACCTGTTTTTTCGCTTTGAGTTAAAGTTTCAAATTTGATTTTCAACTGTTGAACGATATTTCTTCGAGAGTTTATCCCTTTTCGGTCATCGGCGAGTTTGAGGGAATCCAAAGGCAGTGATTTCTCTTCATCAGATCCTTTACTAGCTTCAGATTCTTTGGGAGGAAGATAAATTGGGCTCAGATCGGACATTTCTGGATCAACTGTCACTTGGTTTGTCGTACCATCAAACCCAATTGGCCGTAATAAACTTGTCCGATCCACTTCAACGATTGGCAAAAAGTGATACTCTTTCTATGTAGCTGCATTCTTATCCAACTCTTTCAACACTTCTTCGGCTGTCGGTCTCTTGAAACGATCGAAACTCACACAACTAAAGAGTTGCGCATTGGATTTTCACTGAGTAATAATTTACTTTGAAACTAGTTTTCCAAAGATTGACGGACAACTTGGTGGTTGTAGACGAGTGAAGGTCTTCAGAGTGACATCGACGAGAAACTTGTAGTCATCGAAGTGCCCCTCACCGCCACACTAGCCATAAGAAGAGAAAACTAGTCTGAAAACATAAAATGTACTGCTTTTTCTTTTGATGTTTCTAATAAAAAGTTTCAAAAAATGTATCTATACTGCCGACATAATGCAGACTTTTAAGAAGCTCTTTCTCGTCTTGTTTAGGGCTTTTTCATGCTTATTTACGTTGTCTGATTTCCCTCTGACCAGGGAAGTCCTTCAGATCGCGCATCTGGGATTGAGCTGAGATCAAATGGATCTTCTAGAATCGACCATGCTGATCACGAATATTTATATAACTTCTGCCCTCGTTCGCCCAAACGCCTGACACAAGACGTTTATCCACTAGACCACAGCCGCACTTTCCTCCAACGCGTGAGGGACTTTATAAAGCACATGCTACGACTTCCGTTTCAAATCTCCTGCGTTTGGGCGAACGAGGGCAAACGTTATATACATATTCGTGATCAGCATGGTCGATTCTATAAGATCCATTTGGTCTCAGCTCAATCCCAGATGAGCCTAAGCCTAAGCCGACTTGAAGGACTTCCTTTGTGAGTGAAGATTTGCAAAGTAATTGAAACTACATATTATATATGTATCTAAATTTTGCGCAGTTTTACTTGCCTACACAAAATTTATAAGCTAGAATTTATCAATCGGAAGTCTATTCCATCAATGAAGAGTTGCAAGTTAACCTTTAAGGAAGTCTTACTTTCTCTCGATCATCTCCCATATGACAAGCCCAAGGGAGTAAACATCATTTTTATGAGAAATCTAAAAATTTTAATTGTTTTTGTAACACTTAGTTTAGATTACCTTTGATTTTCCCTCGTTTTCATTGTTTTCGTACTGTGGCGGACTCATGTAACGGGCCGTACCAGCGAATCCACTCGTGAACGTTTTATTGCATTCTTTTACACTCCCAAAGTCTCCAATTTTCAAAGAGTAATCAACATTGAGAAATATGCTGAAATTTATTGGATAAAGAATATTTTTCGATTAAACATTTCTGGTTTTAAGTCACTGTGCACGGTTTGCCTTTCTCGGTACAGGTAAGCGATAGCCGAGAAGAGTTGTTGGGTCCAAGTGATGATTGTTGTCATTGAATAGATGAGTTTTGGGTTAAAAACCGCTGAAATTGTGTTACGAAAATGGTTAGTATTGCATTAAATTAGTTTTAAAGTAAACATTTTAAAAAATAAGCATTTTGGATTTTTTTTGCAAGAAAAAGAAAATTAACTGTAATTTTATAGATTGCCAAGAAAAGTCGATGGTAATTTTAGACGGTTTATTGCAGCGAAAAAGTGTAAATAACTATTAGGTACTTGCAAAAAAAACTGCGGGTTATAAAAGCCATCATACAACGACTGTAAGTAAAGATGATCCGGGTTGATTCGTATTTTTAGAAGTCCCAATATATTTTCTTTTTAACAATATAAAAAGAATTTGACGAAGCTTCCTTTTGGAAGCCCAGTCGAACTTTCAAAAAGGGCACGAAAAATCGTCTGATGGAGTCGAAATTTCAACTTAAGATTTCTCCAGGGTTTTTCAATAAATATTTTGTCATTAATATAAAATGAAAGAAGTTTAATAACTAAAATAAAAAAGATACAAGTTATTAGGTTGAACACAAAGTCTTGGTAAGGGTTTGGACTTGCGAAATATTGATTTATGTAAACAGAAAACCGCGGGAAGATGTTCAAAAGCTAGACTTCTCAGTCCCCTTTGGATTTAAAAAGTCGTTTCAGCTGTGAACATTTACAATTAAAATTACATTTAAAAATGAATGCTTTAATAGAGTACTCACATTGTTTCACTGTTTCTTTCTCACAATATTCCATGTAAATTGCATAAAACGTCTCGCCGTCTTCCACAAATTCTCGATGTCGAATGAGAGCGATGATGTTTGGGTGATGGGTTGCCTCGAGGATAGTACATTCGATTTTATTAAAACGACTTGAGGGAATACATTTCTTCACTTCAAGTCTAAACTTTATAGCAACTAATACAATCGATAAAGAGGCCTTACGGTGTTCGATTTGTGACCAAATAGACATATCCATATGCTCCTTTTCCAATCCATCGCCTTTCTTCAACAAAATCAGCCATTTTTTTGTGACAAAATGATTTGTTTTAAGTCAAATGTGTAAAATAGAATAGAAATTAGGAAACACAACTAAAAAACGCACCAATCAATGAAATGAAAAGATATTTTGGGAAAGCGTCATTTTGTTGCACGACAAAAAGCACAACTTCTTGCGGAAATAAAACCATTTTCATTCCTGATCACACTTATTTTCCCTTCATTTTTCTAATTTCTTTTTCCTTGCATTCTTCAAGGGAAACTTTAGTCATTGTTTAGCCTGTGAGATGAATGCCCTCGAAATCTTGACTGTTTAGCCCTCGAAATCTTGACTGTTTAGCCCTCGAAATCTTGACTCTAGACCGCCTTTTGGGGGTTCTATGGATAGATCTAAGCCTAAAACCTACTAATATTTTATCGACAGTAAAGTTTCAAACGGTTTTTTTGAAAAAAAATTGCCCCCCCCGCTACTCAGGAAGTACCCTGATCATTGTTTCTTTTCAGAAAATGAAAGTCTTTCAGTCTATCAACTGCGTTGTCTGCAAGTTGCCATGTAAGTTATGCCTAAAAACCAGGCCTAAAAGCTTACTTTGTCTTAATTTTACTTTAAAAAAACAATGCCGAAACAACTGAACTCTCTGACGGGGAGCAACTCAACATGCAACAACTTGATTGGTCACTTTTCGAGATGGGTTGTCGAACCAATTGCTCAAGAGACTATATCAACCGTTACCCCAAAGCACCACTCAAATATGGTACTTCAAATGCGCATGGTCGTCACAAGAAGCTCTCAAAACAGAACGAACGCCGTATCAGAAACAAAGCCTCAAACTCTACGAGATCGGCAAACGAAATCAAGCGTGATTTACAACTTCCAGTGTCAAAGTGGACTGATTTTAGATGAAAACCGGGCCAATCGTGATCACTTACTCTACATCCCACTCAATTGTTTACTTCCGAAAAACTAACCCCATAAAATCCTATTTTTCCGATTGATCCCTAAATTCATTTTGATGAAGCAAAAGGTTTATTTCAGTTTTTTAGACTACTACTTTGTTGTTTTGAACTTCCACTTGAAATCTCTTATATTGTTTGCCAAAAAAACAAACACAACTAGCCCTGTATGCTCAGGAAAGCTGTTGTGTTAGTTATAATTCATTTTTTGGAGCTTTATCAGCCCAGAGTGCAGGCTATTCAAAAAAGCACCGATAACAGTTTTCGAGTTTGAGTCAAATTGAAATTTTTTAGAAAATTTATTGCACAACTAAAATTTACAATCATTGAGATCGAATCTTGCACACATAGCGAGCGAAATATCTATCCGAGTTGTTTGGCTCCCATTCTGCTCTACCACATGAGCGATCGTTTCGGAGCTGAAAAATCATTTTTTGAAATTCTTTTATTAGGTAATCGCAAATAAATCTCAAGCACCCACCAGCCATTGATATCCAATTCCCATTGGATAGACACCGATTCCGAAATAGTCAACCGGTGTCCCATCACTCCACCATCCATCATTGATGGCTCCCTTCGAATACAATCCACTCCATACCATCAAATAGGCACACGGATTGCCATTGTTGACAACAACGTTTGTCATGTTACCCACATAGGAGCTGATCAAATCTGAAACAAAATTAGTGGCAGTTATTTGTGAAATTTTCTAGCACTGATGATTCAAATCTGAGTAAAACGGAATTCTCTCTTGACCCCTTACCATAAATAAAATCGTCTTCTTCTTTTGAATGAATTGACACGAGCTGTGCGCTCATCTGTTTACACCCTTCATCAGCGAGTTGATAGTCGACGAGCCTTGATCATAGGTGAAATCCTGATAGGAGCGTTCTTTTTTTTCAACGAGAAATCCTCACTCTTAGCCAGTAACAGGAATCCGTTCCATCAAAATATTGCCATCCTTGTGTCTTTTGCGGACATCTTTTGTCAGTGGTTGCTAAATAAAATGGATTTTTAAAGTTAAAGTTTTCGATACTACAATCATACGAGCAAAATGATGGTCTTGCTTGTTTACAATCAGCCGTTTTCCAGAGACCAGATGATTGATCCATCACAACACACGAAAATGAGCGATCGGTTGTGTCTGGCTGACCTGAAAGATTTGAAAAAATGCAAAAGACATTTATTTTGTTTGCCAACCCTTAGCCCATGCTTGATACAGCAACGGCGACCCATCCGAATAAACCCATTGACCGACCGCCCTTTCTCTACTCCAATGTATGAGTCAGAAAAATCTAAAGTGAACTGAAACCAAGTAAAAAAACAGAAATCACTTGAATCTGTCAACTTCTTCGAAACAAAGTTGTTCTCAAAAGTTGTCGTGATCTTGGCCAATTCTGAGTTGAGAACCTGACAGCCATACTTGGCCGTTGACTGGGTTTGCACTAAAAACATAAATTAGAGATGAGCTTTGAAATCCCACGTGTCACCACAGAATAAACACATCGATTCTCTCCTGGGATTTGGTCGGAGGATTTTGGACAATAATAGGCCAAGGCATTGACAAAAAAATAAATAAACAGAAGAAAAGCTCTCATTTTTTAAGTGAAAATCACAAAAACACTTCCCAATGTAAGGTTTTTATGTCTTTCCGCAGCGATTTCCGTCGAGATAAAACATGGAGTAATGTCAACAATTTGGAACTCAAAGTATGAGCAATTGCAAGTATGAAATAGGTTGTTTTTTGCTTCATTTTTTCAGAGTTGCTCATAAATTAGTTATTCACAACAATCAAAAAAAGGTTGAAGGCGTTTACGAGCAACCACAGCAATTCCAAAAGCCTTAGCCTTAGCCTCAGCCGGCGTCAGATTGTCAATCGAATGGAAATATTTATCACAGCTGACCGTTAGGAAAATAGAGCATTTGCGCGTTTTGTTTCCACTACACGTTGACTTGTGTACTTAAATATTGTTGCACAATTCTTTTCTTTCTTACCGTCGCCAACTCTGTGAAAATTTTCTGGTATCATGTTTTAATTCGAAAAGAACTTTTAGGAGTTTATTTTTTAATTCCGCTTTCTTTAAAAAGCTCATTTATTTTTGTACATGTATTTTTGTATTTTTTTTACAGAATGAAATACGGGTTCAGGCTATTCATTGAGCCCAAAATCACACGAATCAAACAATCCCGCACATTTTCACTTCTCATACAGAGCCCTTGCAATAATTGCAGAAACAGCAACCAGCCCAACTTTTGTACCTTGTATACTCCTGAAAATGGCTGATTAGTTGTTGGAAACTCGGCTTACGCCGAGCATAACTCTGATTGAATATCTTTCATTTTGTATGAAAATCGCGCAATATTTAACAGGCTTAAGTCGCACTAAACCTTCGTACTTGTACACTAAACTGTACTAAACGTACACTAAACTGAACGCACTAAACAGCACAAATCTAAACAACGATTAGGTTTTTATCAAAAATAGGCCGACTTTCGAAGTGCAATTGATGCAATAGTACATTTTGTCTATGCTGCCCTGCAAAATCTCGATATTTAGTTAATCAAATCAAAAGCTTTACTGTGTCCTCGCAACCATCACAAACACGATGTCCTTTAATCTGACGTGTAACTTCTGGTAACACATCCACGAAATCTAAAAGTTTATTTCTTTTTGAAAAAAACCAATTAAAACAAAACCCTGAGATCGATCTTTTTGTTCTGCGTTGACATAATTTTCCCTGTTACAGGATGGCTAAAAATATTTGTACGGTCAGCCTTCTTTCCAACCGTCATTGTTTTCTTATATCCGCGCGAAATAAGGCAAAACATCGTTTTCTATAGGAAAAAATGAAATTATAGAAAACACATTTTCGCGCGGACCTGTAGCACCGGAAGCCGAGCTGCTGGACTAGCGAATTACCGAAAACGAAACAAAAATTTAACGGTTATTTTTCCAAAACCACCTAACAAAACTCAGCAAGTTATAATATCTTCTGTCTAAGCCCCACGATAATTAATTAAACAAAACCTGCCTTTTAAAAAGAGAAACCGCTACAGCAAGACACCAATCATATACCATTTAACCGGCACTTTCGGGTCAAAATATTTATCGCACCGATAAAATCAATGTGATCGAAGCAACACAAAATAATATTGAAAAGTGATACAGCTTCGTACAGGCAGAAAATAATACAGCTTCAAATTTGCAAAATCAGGATAAAACACATCGCTGGAAGTTGACTTTATTAATTTAATCTTTCAAACTATACCGTCTCCTTGCAATCATCACAAACACGAGGATTCCTCAGTCCTTCCATTTGACGTGTCATCATTGGCAATTCATTCAAGAAATCTAACGGATGAAAGTTCTTTTATATTACAGCAATTACCTTGAAATCGATCAACCATTGCATCACCATTGGAAAGGGTACCTTCTTTACAAATTGGGCAAATAAACCGGTGGGGATATTCCTTTTTTTCCGCATTCGTGTTTGGCGTGCGATTCTTCAGATAACATTCCGTACAGATAAGGTGATTGCAAAAGAGCGAACGCGATTTCTTTCCGTCAACTTGATTCGAATCTAAATTAAACATAAATGTTCAACCAAAATGAATACTTTATTCCCCAAATAAACAATGAAACACTTACATTCATCATGACAAATTGGACATTCGGGAATTGTAAAGGGCTAAACGAAACTGGTCTACATAAAGAGCAAGAAAGACCTTGACAAGCAAATAACCATCTCCCAAAGGTGAAAGTGCCAAGGAATCTTCTTGCGATAGAACATCTAAATCGGAAATACAAGCAAATAATATTCTTTTATTTTAAAAAAGCTGCGCCGTGTACACTTTAAACAAAACAAATTCACTTACCAATCAGGTAAAATGCAAAATTGGGATTGTCAAAGCCGTCATCCCTCCGAACACATTGATGTTCCCTCTCTTCTTTCTCCAACCACCTCTCGTTCTCGAAACATTCGTGACACATCGCCGATCCGCAGTATAAGCGTCGTGGTGATCGAGCCTCGTTGGCCTTTCGAGCAACTGAAAGTGACAAATTAACACAGTGCACTTAGGCATGTCGTATTCCATAGAATTAAGTAAAACGCATAACTTACATGGCAACTTGCAGACAGCGCAGTTGAGAGACTGAAAGACTTTCATTTCCTGAAAAGAAACAATGATCAGGTACTTCCTGAGTAGCGGGGGGGGCAATTTTGTTTTAAAAATAGCGTTTGAAATTTTACTGCCGATAAAATATTAGTAGGTTTTAGGCTTAGATCTATCCATAGAACCCCCACAAGGGGGTCTAAGGTCAAGATTTCGAGGGGTCAGGGGAATGTCATTCTAATACAGCATTTACAGTATAAAGTATTCTGTTCAAAGTGTATCATCTCCATTCATTTCACAGGCTAAACAATGACTAAAGTTTCCCTTGAAGAATGCAAGGAAAAAGAAAAATAAAATTAATTCCTGAATAAATATTTTTAAAAAGAAATTAGAAAAATGAAGGGAAAATAAGTGTGATCAGGAATGAAAGTGGTTTTTTTCCCGCGAAAAGTTGTGCTTTTTGTCGTGCAACAAAATGACGCTTTGACAAAATGACGCAACAAAACAAAATATCTTTTCATTTCATTGAGTGGTGCATTTTTTAAGTTCAGTTTGCTAATTTCTATTCTATTTTACACATTTGACTTAAAACAAATCATTTTGTCACACAAAAATAGCTGATTTGGTTGAAAAAGGGCGATTGATTGGAAAGGAGCATATGGAAATGTCTATTTGGTCACAAATCAGTGAACAGAAACAGAACAGTGAAACAATGTGAGTACTCTATTAAAGCATTAATTTTTAAATGCAATAAGCGGAGATCGATAATGGTTCACAGCTGAAATGGCTTTTTAAATCCAAAGGGAACTGAGAAGCCTAACTTTTGAACATATACAGACCCCGGTTTTCTATTTACATAAATAAATATTTCACAAGTCCAAACCCTTACCAAGACTTTGTGTTCAACCTAAAAATTTGTATCTTTTTATTTTAGTTATTAAACTTCTTTCATTTTAGTGATAAAACATTTATTGAAAAACCGTGGAGAAATCTTGTTGAAATTTCGACTCCAGAGACCATTTTTCGTACCCTTTTCGAAAGTTCCACTGGTCTTCCAAAAGGAAGCTTCGTTAGCTTCTTTTTATATCGTTAAAAAGAGAATATATTGGAGCTTCTAAAGATACGAATCAACCCGGATCATCTTTACTTACAGTCGTTGTATGATGGTTTTTATGACCCGCAGTTTCTTTTGCAAGTACCTAATAAAACCCCAATATCTCGCAGCTCGAGTAGACATGGGTGCTACAAATAGTTACCTACACTTTTTCGCTGCAATAAGCCGTCTCGCCATCAGAAGAGAAAACTAATCTGAAAACATAAAATGTACTGCTTTTTCTTTTAATATTTCTAATAAAAAGTTTCAACAAATGTATCTATACTGCCGACATAATGCAGACTTTTAAGAAGCTCTTTCTCGTCTTGTTTAGCGCTTTTTGATGCTTATTTTCGTTGTCTGATTTCCCTCTGACAAGGGAAGTCCTTCAGATCGACATCTGGGATTGAGCTGAGACCAAATGGATTTTATAGAATCGACCATGCTGATCACGAATATGTATATAACTTTTGCCCTCGTTCGTCCAAACGCCTGACACAAGACGTTTATCCACTAGACCACAGCCGCACTTTCCTCCAACCCGTGAGGGACTTTCTAAAGAATATGCTACAACTTCCCTTCTAAATCTCATGCATTTGGGCGAACGAGGGCAAAAGTTTTATACATATTCGTATTTACTCTATTAGTGCTATATAGTATTATTTTTTCGTGACGGATCAGAGCGCAGTACTATTAGGGGCGCAGCACTATTTTTTTTCGACCAAACAAACCAAACAGGTAATATTAAATCAATCAACAAGGATAACAGCAAACATAAAAAGTAACAATTATAGATCAAAGACTGAAAAATCCGAATCATCAAAAACAATGTTTCCAACACGATCATTTACTCCATTGACGGCTTATTCAAGTTGAGCTTCGGCCAATTGCTTTGCTCCTTCTGGAACTGAACGATCTTTCTTGAAACAGTGAATGAGAGCATATTCCGATTGATCCAAAGCCGTCGTAATAGCACATTTTTTGCAAAGCAAACACATTTACTTAATTAGCAAAGAAGTGGGCTACTAAATACTCAAAAATGGAAATTAATTTTGAATAAATGCACATTTGCGTGCGGTACTATTTTTTTCGATCTACCCCAGTACTAATGGAGTAAAAAACGGTAAGTCTTATCTCGAAACTCAAAAAAACCTAACTAATGGTCCATAGTCCTTATTGCTCGAAGCTCTACTTGTACGCACGGATCTTTAGTTGCCTATGGTCGTTCCTGTGGCGAGTGTCGTCATAACTACTCCGAGGGAATGGAGCCATGCAATGATTGCACAGGTTGTAAGAAAAGCGATAAACAAACACGGATGCGACAAAAAAGCAATGGACCCACCGGTTTACTTGCCCAATTTGTAACGAAGATACCATTTCCAATGGTGATGCGTGGGTTGATCGATTTCAAGGTAATTGCTATAATTTAAAAGAACTTTCATCCGTTAGATTTCTTGAATGAATTGCCAATGATGACACGTCAAATGGAAGGAATGAGGAACCATCGTGTTTGTGATGATTGCAAGGAGACGGTATAGTTTGAAAGATTAAATTAATAAAGTCAACTTCCAGCGCATTATTGAGAAGATGCATCACTGTAATGAATGCGATTTGAAGGTTAGTGGGTTAATTGACATATAGTTTTTCCTTTTAGATTTGTTCAGATTGCCTTGTTGAGGAGCATCGATCTCATGAGACAACGCGACTTTGGAAGAAAGCAGTAAATTTAAAGTTAGCAAATAAAAAAATGATGTATCTAGCTTTGTGAAATGTCCGAGGCTCAACAGAAAGATACGGCCAATGTGGTGAAAACGTACAACGATTTGTTTGCAGTAATGCACGAGAATACTTCGAAGGGTCTGGAGGCTTTTGGAACGGTATACTTATTTCGAATTATATTAATATGCAGACTTTCTTAGAAATTGGTTTTGAAAGAAGAAGACTGTAAGAGCATTTCGACATTTGGAGAAGGAAAGAAGACACTTGAAAAATGCGCGTAAGTTTTTGTCTTTGAATGCTTAATAATCCGGTTTAGGAAGCTGAGGGAGGACTTTGAGACGATTTCGGAGAAACTCATGCCTCATTTGCGTCGCTATGAGACGAAGGTCAAGGTGAGTTTAAAAGTTTTGTGACTCACCTTTTCAAGTTTTAGACATTGACTGAAGCAATTGACAATGAAGACTATCAAGGACTTGAAGCTGGATTTGAAGAGTGAAAGGAGCGATGTGTTTTATCCTGATTTTGCAAATTTGAAGCTGTATTATTTTCTGCCTGTACGAAGCTGTATCACTTTTCAATATGATTTTGTGTTACTTTGATCACATTGATTTTATCGGTGCGATAAATATTTTGACCTGAAAATGCCGGTTAAATGGTATTTGATTGGTGTCTTGCTGTAGCGGTTTCTCTTTTTTAAAGGTCAGTTTTTGTTTTTATTTTTCATTCAATTTCGAAAAAAGCAGTTTGTTTTTGAGAAAACGAATTACTATTGTGCTTCAGGAATCCAACTGATCAGCCAACATCCACAGAAGGCCAGCTTTATATCAGAGGCACAATTGCTCATGCATCAACTCCACAAAACTCTTTGTTCGACATTTTATTACTGTTAAGAAGCTGATTATAGTTGATTATATATTTCAAAGCCATTAGCTGGACTCAATCAAAAATGTTAAAAATTCTTTTCATTTCCACTTTCTCCCAATCAAGTATCATGCTCGGAGATCGACCGTTATTTGGCTCATTTGTTTGACGAAACTCTCCTCAAACCTTTCTATCAACGAATCGATGAACTGATCAGTGACATCTCTCATTTCGTTCTATGAACTGATCGTTTCGAAAGCGTTCACCAAGCAATACATCGAAGTAAACCGGAAGGTAGATTATGAGTATCGTGTCTGGTTTAAAGCGTGTTTCAGCTTTATCCGATCTATCTCGTCCCTCCGAGCTGCATTTTTCTCGTTCGCTAACCAGCTTCTCCGTGGCTTTCTCGGTTTGAAAATTTCGCTTCTGGAAGAACAGGTGATTGGAAGGAATTCAAATTTGAAAGGACTTGTAAGGAAAAAATTTAGTGTGAAGCCTATAATGACTATTTTGGTTTTCAGAATGACATCGACGTTGGATGTGCCAAAAGGTGTTGTAGACGATCCACAACGATATGTTCTCAACTTTGTCGTCGATTTTCTCACCGGCAGAAAAGCCGTGGCGATTTTCGGGAAACTCGGTGGCTTGGGGAACGATTGTGCGAAACATGAACGCTACATCAAAGTGATTAAGAGAATCGATGCATGAGAGAGAACTCTCAACAGCCGGTCAAAGGTTTGTTCGAAAAAATGTATTCAATTATTTTTTAGTTGCCATTAAATATTTGACAAACGTCTTGAGCAAGGATCTACTCGATTATATCATTTTGAAATGTAAGGCGGCTACCAATAACAGGGAAAACTATATTTATTGGAGTCGACGGTTTGCGACGCGTGGCATGGCTACGGAACGACTCCAAGGTGTGTGTGTTCGTTTAGTAAAACCCTAATTCTTATAATTGTAACTTTCAGAGAACATGTGTCAACACAGTGTTTCTCCAGTGTCTGCTCTCTTCTTTACAATCATCATCTGCTGGGAGCTCAAGTAAGCAGTATTTAAGTGATAGACAAATGAAAGTTCTGAAAGTACCGGTTTCTATATCAATAGCCTATTTTTTAGAGATCAAGTGGGCGAGATCAAGCCATCGACAACAACGAGTTCAGCTGATGAGGAACCAGATTGAGTACAAGAACTAAATATTTAAATTATAGCAATGATACATAACTTTTCTTTTTTTTAGAGAAGAAGTCAAGAAGAAACCAATCACGAAACCGCCACAAAAGGATCGACAAAAGTGGGATGAATTAGGGAACTCAAAACAAAGAAATTGAAAATTACCAACGCTATTTTTAAATATTTTAAAAATCCACGCAGTAAAGATGCTCTTAACTTATTTGTTCAGATTCCGTTTCACCCCGTGGACCCCCGAGCCTCTTCCCAAAGCCTCTTCACCTCCACCCACACAATCAATCCCACAACCAGAGATCACCCAGAAACGATGTGTCACTTGTGGAAAAGAGCTCACTTATGAACTCGAGAATTCTTTTTTGGTATTTGATTATAAAAGAATACTCAACTCAAATATTACAGCTTGAATGCAATCACACAGGCCCCAAATTCTTCGCTCATGAGCAATGTTTTGTGAAGGCTCTCAAAGAACAAATCCCGAGTCTGGATGGAAGAAAAAGAAAGGTGAGTGGAGGAAATATAATGGGCACAGAAAAGTTGAATGGTTTAGGATTGGAAGAAGGCGTTGTGTGTGGAAGATGGATGTAAGGGACATCTTCTCTTCTGTCAGAAAGTCACCAAAGGAGTCCCACAGGGAAATGTAAGTTTCAGAATGGACTCTATCTAGCTAGACGGTGAAATGACTATTCAAATCATTAATCTCAGTCGATCTTCTACGATGACTGAATGCTCTTCTCACGAATAACCTTATCGATCTTCATCAACCATTAAAATAACATTGATGCATCCAGATCTTTGGCTTATTAGCTCATCGAGTTTTCTTTGACTAATTGTTTTTCAATTTTCTAAAGTATTTTGTTCTTTGTTAAACATTGTGTTGTTTTTATTTTTATTCGTTTAAGTGTTCAAACCACTTGTATCAAACAGAGTGTTCATTTTTCATTTCAATAAATTTCATTTAAATTCCCAGCCTAGATTATTTGATTGCTGGCACCGAGGCTTTCTTTGGAGTATTTGATGAACGTCGCCTGGTTTTTTTTTGCGGCTCAGATCTACTTGCTGAGCGTAGAAGCTCACTTTTGTACCGCTCCAGTTTTGCGATCTCTTTTGCCACTTCTTTGCCGTGGCTTTGTGGTTTCAGTGTCGTGTAGAGATGAACCTTTTCATTAATGAGCTCGATCTAAAGTTAGGATTGTGTAGGGAGACTGATATTTGGACAGCTTTTGTAAACGTACTAAATTTGAGGCCTCGTGATGTGAATTTGAATTGATTCGCTCATTTTCTTGGCTTGAATCTATTTCAAAACCTTTTTACCTAGATGTTATTGAACTCCTTGATGAACATCTCCTCGTCGATTCTCTTCTTTGCAATCGCTTCTCTTCTGAATTTGTTCTCTGGTGTTCGTCATCTACTTCAAGTAGAACCTCTTTATTCGAGATTTCTTATTTAATTTGGCGTCATTTCGTATATAAAGTTTAGCCGTCAAAGCTCTTTTTGTGTAGAAAGTTTTCAAAAGTCGCTGTTTTCCGTTTTGTCCTCTTTTTAGTAAAAGTAGTTAAGGCGTAATCCATTCTCAATTTAGGTACTGTAGCAAGCTTTCATACATATAATTCATTGTGAGATTCATTCAATGTAAGCAACTGAAATCAATTCCGAGGAGAGGAACCCATTTTATACCATTCACGTCACTGTACGCTATAGAAGTTTAAATTTGCGGAAGAGCATTTAAACTTACGTGGCTAATGTTGAGGTTCTGGTTGTCGAGGAAAAACGGATGCACCAGAAAAGAAAATTTTTCCACTTATGAAGCCAAAGTAAACTTCAACGAACAAAACTTGCTGCTTAAACAATAAAAAACAAAATACATTTCCTAAATTACACTTAAAAAAGGAAAAAAAAATATGTCGGAAAGTATTCAATCATTTAACTGAGTATTCCATGTTTGTTTAATTTTCTATAAAGCCTTTGAAAGTGGGCAAAACTTCATTCTCTCTTTTTCGCCTGCATCTTTTTTAGAATATTAAGCAATGCTTGTTTGTTAATCTCGGCCAATTGTTTTTCGAACTCTACTTTTTCATCCATTTTAAATACAGCTGAATCGAAACCGAAAATTTGCATCGAAAAAGGGTCAAATCCCTAATGCATATTTTTAAAAAATCGTTTTAATCAGCATGAAAAACTGGTCCAGAAAAAGTAGATTTTCAAAAAAATTGCCCCCCCTCCGGCTACTCAGGAAGTACCTGATCATTGTTTCTTTTCAGGAAATGAAAGTCTTTCAGTCTCTCAACTGCGTTGTCTGCAAGTTGCCATGTAAGTTATGCGTTTTATTTAATTCTATGGAATACTACATGCCTAATTGCACTGTGTTAATTTACTACTTACTTTCAGTTGCTCGAAAGGCCAACGAGGCTCGATCACCACGACCTTTAGACTGCGGATCGGCGATGTGTCACGAATGTTTCGAGAAGGAGAGGCGGTTGGCGAAAGAGAAGAGGGAACATCAATGTGTTCGGAAACAGTGCTTTAACAATGCCAATTTTGCATTTTACCTGATTGGTAAGTGAATTTGTTTTGTTTAAAGTGTACACGGCGCAGCTTTTTAAAAATAAAAGAATATTATTTACTTGTATTTCCGATTTAGATGTTCTATCGCAAGAAGATTCCTTGACACTTTCACCTTTGGGAGATGGTTATTTGCTTGTCAAGGTCTTTCTTGCTCTTTATGTAGATCAGTTTCGTTTAGCCCTTCAAAATTCCCGAATGTCCAATTTGTCATGATGAATGTAAGTGTTTCATTGTTTATTTGTTTATAATATTAATTTTGGTTGAACATTTATGATTTAGATTCGAATCAAGTTGAAGGAAAGAAATCGTTTTCAATCTATTGCAATCACCTTATCTGTACGGAATGTTATCTGAAGAATCGCACGCCAAACACGAATGCGAAAAAAAAGCAATGGACCCACCGGTTTACTTGCCCAATTTGTAACGAAGATACCATTTCCAATGGTGATGCGTGGGTTGATCGATTTCAAGGTAATTGCTATAATTTAAAAGAACTTTCATCCGTTAGATTTCTTGAATGAATTGCCAATGATGACACGTCAAATGGATGGAAGGAGGAACCATCGTGTTTGTGATGATTGCAAAGAGACGGTATAGTTTGAAAGATTACATTAATAAAGTCAACTTCCAGGGCATTATTGACAAGATGTATCACTGTAGTGAATGTGATTTGAAGGTTAGTGGGTTAATTGACATATAGTTTTTCCTTTTAGATTTGTTCAGATTGCCTTGTTGAGGAGCATCGGTCTCATGAGACAACACGACTTTTGAAGAATGAAGTGAGTTTCGGGTTAGCAAATAAGAAATGATGTATCTAGCTTTGTGAAATGTCCGAAGCTCAACAGAAAGATTCGACCCAGATGGTGAAAACGTACAACGATTTGTTTGCATTAATGCACGAGAATACTTTGAAGGGTCTGGAGGCTTTTTGGAACGGTATACTTATTTCGAATTATGTTAATATGCAGATTTTTTTAGAAATTGACTTTGAAAGAGGAAAACTCTAAGAGCATTTCGACATTTGGAGAAGCGAAGAAGACACTTGAAAAATGCGCGTAAGTTTTTGTCTTTGAATGCTTAATAATCCGGTTTAGGAAGCTGAGGGAGGACTTTGAGACGATTTCGGAGAAACTCATGCCTCATTTGCGTCGATATGAGACGAAAGTCAAGGTGAGTTTAAAAGTTTTGTGACTCACCTCTTCAAGTTTTAGACATTGACTGAAAGAATTGACAAAGATGACTATCAAGGACTTAAAGATGGATTTGAAGAGTGAAAGCAGCGATGTGTTTTTCTTGATTTTGCAAATTTGAAGCTGTATTATTTTCTGCCTGTACGAAGCTGTATCACTTTTCAATATTATTTTGTGTTACTTTGGTCACATTGATTTTATCAGTGCAATAAATATTTTGGCCGGTTAAAAAAGCGAAAAGTAAAAGTAAAAGTGCCGGTTAAATGGTATGTGATTGCTGTAGCGGTTTCTCTTTTTAAAAGGCAGGTTTTGTTTAATTAATTGTCGTGGGGCTGGACAGAAGATATTATAAATTGCTGAGTTTTGTTAGGTGGTTTTGGAAAAATAACCGTTAAATTTTTGTTGGAAATAAGGCTGGCCGTACAAATATTTTTACCCGTCCTGTAACAGGGAAAATATTTCAAAACCTTTTTACCTAGATGTTATTGAACTCCTTGATGAACATCTCCTCGTCGATTCTCTTCTTTGCAATCGCTTTTCTTCTGAATTTGTTCTCTGGTGTTCGTCATCTACTTCAAGTAGAACTTCTTTATTCGAGATTTCTTATTTAATTTGGCGTCATTTCTTATATAAAGTTTAGCCTTCAAAGCTCTTTTTGTGTAGAAAGTTTTCAAACATTGCTGTTTTCCGTATTGTCCTCTTTTTAGTAAAAATAGTTAAGGCGTCAATTTAGGTACTGTAGCAAGCTTTCATACATATAATTCATTGTGAGATTCATTCAATGTAAACAACTGAAATCGACTCCGAGGAGAGGAACCCATTTTATACCATTCACGTCACTGTACGCTATAGAAGTTTAAATTTGCCGAAGAGCCTTTAAACTTACGAGGCTAATGTTGAGGTTGTGGTTGTCGAGGAAAAACGGATGCACCAGAAGAGAAAATTTTTCCGCTTTTGAAGCCAAAGTAAACTTCAACGAACAAAACTTGCTGTTTAAACAATAATAGACAAAAAATATTTCCTAAATTGTACTTAAACAGGGAACTGTTTGAACCCGGAATCGATCTGGGGTATGTGACCTATGTACAAAACGCGACCTTGAAAATTTAGGGGATAGGTGTTTTTTATTTTTACTCCTCTATTTGTAGATCTTTGTAGAAACGCATTTGAAATTTTGGCAATTTTTGAAAAATATGGTCACATCTAAATCAATAACAATATAATCTCAATACATATTTCCCTTTTCAACAGTCGAGCTGTCTCATGCAATCGATGATTTTCAACGACACATACAGCACAAATCTAAACAACGGTTAGGTTTTTATCAAAAATAGGCCGACAAAAATTATAAGAATTGCAAAGTTTTAGGGTTTTACTAAACGAACACACACACCTTGGAGTCGTTCCATAGCCATGCCAGCCGTCGCAAACCGTCGACTCCAATAAATATAGTTTTCCCTGTTACTGGTAGCTGCTTTACATTTCAAACCGGCTGTTGAGAGTTCTCTCTCATGCATCGATTCTCTTAATCACTTTGATGTAGCGTTCATGTTTCGCACAATCGTTCCCCAAGCCACCGAGTTTCCCGAAAATCGCCACGGCTTTTCTGCCGGTGAGAAAATCGACGACAAAGTTGAGAACATATCGTTGTGGATCGTCTACAACACCTTTTGGCACATCCAACGTCGATGTCATTCTGAAAACCAAAATAGTCATTATAGGCTTCACACTAAATTTTTTCCTTACAAGTCCTTTCAAATTTGAATTCCTTCCAATCACCTGTTCTTCCAGAAGCGAAATTTTCAAACCGAGAAAGCCACGGAGAAGCTGGTTAGCGAACGAGAAAAATGCAGCTCGGAGGGACGAGATAGATCGGATAAAGCTGAAACACGCTTTAAACCAGACACGATACTCATAATCTACCTTCCGGTTTACTTCGATGTATTGCTTGGTGAACGCTTTCGAAACGATCAGTTCATAGAACGAAATGAGAGATGTCACTGATCAGTTCATCGATTCGTTGATAGAAAGGTTTGAGGAGAGTTTCGTCAAACAAATGAGCCAAATAACGGTCGATCTCCGAGCATGATACTTGATTGGGAGAAAGTGGAAATGAAAAGAATTTTTAACATTTTTGATTGAGTCCAGCTAATGGCTTTGAAATATATAATCAACTATAATCAGCTTCTTAACAGTAATAAAATGTCGAACAAAGAGTTTTGTGGAGTTGATGCATGAGCAATTGTGCCTCTGATATAAAGCTGGCCTTCTGTGGATGTTGGCTGATCAGTTGGATTCCTGAAGCACAATAGTAATTCGTTTTCTCAAAAACAAACTGCTTTTTTTCGAAATTGAATGAAAAATAAAAACAAAAACTGACCTTTAAAAAGAGAAACCGCTACAGCAAGACACCAATCAAATACCATTTAACCGGCATTTTCAGGTCAAAATATTTATCGCACCGATAAAATCAATGTGATCAAAGTAACACAAAATCATATTGAAAAGTGATACAGCTTCGTACAGGCAGAAAATAATACAGCTTCAAATTTGCAAAATCAGGATAAAACACATCGCTCCTTTCACTCTTCAAATCCAGCTTCAAGTCCTTGATAGTCTTCATTGTCAATTGCTTCAGTCAATGTCTAAAACTTGAAAAGGTGAGTCACAAAACTTTTAAACTCACCTTGACCTTCGTCTCATAGCGACGCAAATGAGGCATGAGTTTCTCCGAAATCGTCTCAAAGTCCTCCCTCAGCTTCCTAAACCGGATTATTAAGCATTCAAAGACAAAAACTTACGCGCATTTTTCAAGTGTCTTCTTTCCTTCTCCAAATGTCGAAATGCTCTTACAGTCTTCTTCTTTCAAAACCAATTTCTAAGAAAGTCTGCATATTAATATAATTCGAAATAAGTATACCGTTCCAAAAGCCTCCAGACCCTTCGAAGTATTCTCGTGCATTACTGCAAACAAATCGTTGTACGTTTTCACCACATTGGCCGTATCTTTCTGTTGAGCCTCGGACATTTCACAAAGCTAGATACATCATTTTTTTATTTGCTAACTTTAAATTTACTGCTTTCTTCCAAAGTCGCGTTGTCTCATGAGATCGATGCTCCTCAACAAGGCAATCTGAACAAATCTAAAAGGAAAAACTATATGTCAATTAACCCACTAACCTTCAAATCGCATTCATTACAGTGATGCATCTTCTCAATAATGCGCTGGAAGTTGACTTTATTAATTTAATCTTTCAAACTATACCGTCTCCTTGCAATCATCACAAACACGATGGTTCCTCATTCCTTCCATTTGACGTGTCATCATTGGCAATTCATTCAAGAAATCTAACGGATGAAAGTTCTTTTAAATTATAGCAATTACCTTGAAATCGATCAACCCACGCATCACCATTGGAAATGGTATCTTCGTTACAAATTGGGCAAGTAAACCGGTGGGTCCATTGCTTTTTTGTCGCATCCGTGTTTGGGGCGCGATTCTTCAGAAAACATTCCGTACAGATAGGGTGATTGCAATAGAGTGAAAACGATTTCTTTCCGTCAACTTGATTCGAATCTAAATTAAACATAAATATTCAACCAAAATGAATACTTTATTCCCCAAATAAACAATGAAACACTTACATTCATCATGACAAATTGGACATTCGGGAATTTTGAAGGGCTAAACGAAACTGATCTACATAAAGAGCAAGAAAGACCTTGACCAGCAAATAACCATCTCCCAAAGGTGAAAGTGCCAAGGAATCTTCTTGCGATAGAACATCTAAATCGGAAATACAAGCAAATAATATTCTTTTATTTTAAAAAAGCTGCGCCGTGTACACTTTAAACAAAACAAATTCACTTACCAATAAGGTAAAATGCAAAATTGGGATTTGTAAAGCACTGTTTCCGAACACATTGATGTTTCCTCTCCTCTTTCTCCAACAGCCTCTCCTTCTCGAAGCATTCGTGACACATCGCCGGTCCGCAGGATAAACGTCGTGGTGACCGAGCCTCGTTGGCCTTTCGAGCAACTAAAAATAATAAATTAACACAGTGCACTTAGGCATGTGGTATTCCATAGAATTAAATAAAACGCATAACTTACATGGCAACTTGCAGACAACGCAGTTGAGAGACTGAAAGACTTTCATTTCCTGAAAAGAAACAATGATCAGGGTACTTCCTGAGTAGCGGGGGGAGGGCAATTTTTTCATAATCTACTTTTTCTGGACCAGTTTTTCATGCTGATTCCGTATTTCGACATCGCTAGTCCGGCAACTGCGATTTTATCCTCGAAAACAACTTTTAAAAAATATGCATTAGGGATTTGACCCTTTTTCGATGCAAATTTTCGGTTCCGATTCAGATGTATTTAAAATGGATGAAAAAGTAGAGTTCGAAAAACAATTGGCCGAGATTAACAAACAAGCATTGCTTAATATTCTAAAAAAGATGCAGGCGAAAAAGAGAGAATGAAGTTTTGCCCACTTTCAAAGGCTTTATAGAAAATTAAACAAACAATGAATACTCAGTTAAATGATTGAATGCTTTCCGACACATTTTCATTTCTAAACGTACGGTGTTTTCTTTTGTTAGGTGCAATTTAGGAAAGGTTTTTTTGCTTTTTATTGTTTAAGCAGCAAGTTTTGTTCGTTAAAGTTTACTTTGGCTTCAAAAGCGGAAAAATTTTCGAAATGACGCCAAATTAAATAAGAAATCTCGAATAAAGAAGTTCTACTTGAAGTAGATGACGAGCACCTGCTCGCCAGAGAACAAATTCAGAAGAAAAAACTCTGACAGTCAGAAGAAAACTCTGAAAGTCAGAAGACTTTCAGAAAAAATTGTGAAGATTTTTATACAAAACTGGTGCGACAAAGACTTAGTATAATTTTGCATTTCCCAGTAATTTTGATTATTTTTCTGTGTTTTTTTTCTTAATTTGAGCTATAATTTGATTAAAATTTATTATTTTATTAATTTCAGTCAATGGGTCGCAAGAAACCACTCCAGCCTGCTATTCGGGATACGATTGTGGCTCTTCATCAAGCCGGTGAGAGACAGGATCGAATTGCTACCATTCTGAGGGTGCACCAGTCGACTGTTTCGAGAATTTTGAAGCTTTTCAAGACAAAAGGAAACACAATTGCAAAAAAGAATGTTGGTGTTCCACGGAAAACAACTACTCGAGATGATAACAGGATTCAAACCTTATCAAAAAGCAATGCTCAGGAGCCTGCAACTGAGATCTACAAAGATTTACCAACTTCTTTGAAAGATAAGATCACTCCGCGAACGGTGCAACGTCGTCTAAACGCTAAAGGACTATTCGGGAGACGCCCTGCCAAGAAACCATTGATTTCAGCAAAAAATCGAAAAGCCCGAGTGAAGTTTGCTAAGGAGCATCAAGGGTGGACTCTTCAGCAGTGGAAAGACTGCTTGTTCACTGATGAAAGCAAGTTTTCCCTACTTGATTCTGATGGAATTCAGTATATTCGACGTCCAGTTAACCAAAGATACAATAAAAACTACATTCTCCCTACAGTCAAACATGGCGGCGGAAACGTTTTCGTATGGGGTGGCTTCTCTCCTTATGGAACTCTACCACTCAAGCGAATCACTGGGATTATGGATCAACGAGTTTACTTGGACATTTTGACAAACCATATGCTTCCAAATGCAGTTCAAACTATGCCTCCAAATTTCACTTTTCAGCATGATAACGATCCAAAACACAAGGCTCGACTCGTTCAAAACTGGCTGTTGTAACAAAACTTTGCCGTTATGGAGTGGCCAAGCCAAAGCCCCCGACCTGAATCCTATTGAGCATTTGCGAGAAACGCTGGAAAGAATGTGCAAAGGGATTAAAAATCAAAATGCTCAGGATAAGTTTGATCTCTTAGCCAAGAAGTGGTCGGAGATTCCAAAAAAGACGATCGATGAACTTATCGAGTCCATGCCTCGCAGATGTGATGCTGTCATCGCCTCGAATGGTTTTCCTACGAAGTATTAATTGTTAAAAACGAATTTTGTTGTTTTGATTTCAAAAACATTTGTTGCCAGCTTTAGTTAATATGTTATTAAAAATATGCTAAGTCTTTGTCGCACTAGTTTTGTATAAAAATCTTCAAAAATTTTTTCTGAAAGTCTATTTGGCTAAATGCCAATTGTTTTTGTTAAAACATTAAGTTTTATTATTATATTTCGAAGTTTTAGGTAAATATTGCACAAACAGCGAGTTTTATTACAAAAAAACTAAATTATGCTAAGTCTTTGTCCGCTACTGTACAATCACGGGTGAAGCGTATGCACAACAACTGGAACGAGTGAACAATGTATTGCTACAAAAAGGCCTTGATCCTTCAAACATAAAGTTCATTCAAGATAACGCCCGTCCACACGTTGCAAAGATTGTTCAGGAAAAACTCGAAGAGTTGGGCTGGGAAACTCTCCCGCATCCGCCATATTCTCCGTCGCCATATTTATTTCTCCTTAGGATCACCATTTATTTCGCTCAATGCGAAACCATTTGGTCGGAAACAAGTTCAAAGAAGTTCAAGAGGTCGAAAAATGGATAGCCGACTTCTTTGCCTCAAAACAAGCCAATTTTTACGCGGAGGGAATTCGTTCTTTGCATGGAAGATGGAAACAAATATTGTTAACAAATGGTGAATATATTGTTGATTGAGCTGTTAAACTGTTGGTTTTAAAATAAAGAGTTGTTATCTTAAAAACGCGCATTTATAACTGGACAACCTAATAAAAGAGCAGTGACTGTTTTCTCAGCCGTCTTTTCACCAATAAAGCTAAAACTTTAGAATAGATCAAAAATAAAAGGCTCAGAGTCGAGCGGCACTACGGGGAGTCGAACCAGGACCGTGCGGGCTCTAGACAATCGCCCTCCTGACTGCGCCACGGTGACAAGTGGCAGATCCAGGTAGATAACCCACGTGAATGCTGTTATCACTCAACTCAAAGCACATCACTCAACTATAAATATGTTTAGCCCTTCAAAATTCCCGAATGTCCAATTTGTCATGATGAATGTAAGTGTTTCATTGTTTATTGGGGGGATAAAGTATTCATTTTGGTTGAACATTTATGTTTAATTTAGACTCGAATCAAGTTGAAGGAAAGAAATCGCGTTCACTCTTTTGCAATCACCTTATCTGTACGGAATGTTATCTGAAGAATCGCACGCCAAACACGAATGCAACAAAAAAAAAGGAATTTCCCCACCAGTTTACTTGCCCAATTTGTGACTCCAGTACCGCTTCCAATGTTGATGCGGTGATTGATCGATTTCAAGGTAATTGCTATAATTTAAAGAAACCTTGATCCGTTAGATTTCTTGAATGAATTGCCAATGATGACACGTGAAATGGAAGGAAGGAGGAACCCTCGTGTTTGTGGTGATTGCAAGGAGACGGTATAGTTTGAAAGATTAAACTAATCAAGTCAACTTCCAGCGCAGTATTGACAAGATGTATCACTGTAATGAATGCCATTTGAAGGTTAGTGGGTTAATTGACAAATAGTTTTCCTGTTTAGATTTGCCCAGGTTGCGCTTTTGAGGGGCATCGATCTCATGAGACAACGCGACTTTTGGAGAAAGAAGTGAGTTTAAAGTTAGCAAATAAGTAATGATGTATCTAGCTTTGTGAAATGTCCGAGGCTCAACAGGAAGATACGGCCAATGAGGTGAAAACGTACAACGATTTGTTCGCAGGAATGCACGAGAATACTTCGAAGGATCTGGAGGCTTTTGGAACGGTATACTTATTTCGAATTATGTTAATATGCAGATTTTTTAGAAATTGACTTTGAAAAAAAGAAGACTGTCAGAGCATTTCGACATTTGGAGAGGCAAAGCAGACATTTGAAAAATGCGCGTAAGTTTTTGTCTTGGAATGCTTAATAATCCGGTTTAGAAATCTGAGAAAGAACTTTGAGACGATTTCGGCGAAACTCGTACCTCATTTGCGTGGATATGAGAAGGAGGTCAAGGTGAGTTTAAAAGTTTTGTGACTCACCTTTTCAGGTTTTAGGAATTGACTAAAGCAATTGACAAAGATGACTATCAAGGACTTGAAGATGGATTTGAAGAGTGAAAGCAGCGATGTGTTTTATCTTGATTTTGCAAATTTGAATCTGTATTATTTTCTGCCTGTACGAAGCTGTATCACTTTTCCATATTATTTTGTGTTACTTTGATCACATTGATTTTATCGGTGCAATAAATATTTTGACCTGAAAGTGCCGGTTAAATGGTATGTGATTGGTGTCTTGCTGTAGCGGTTTCTCTTTTTAAAAGGCAGGTTTTGTTTAATTAATTATCGTGGGACTTAGACAGAAGATATTATAACTTGCTGCGTTTTGTTAGGTGGTTTTGCAAAAATAACCGTTAAATTTTTGTTTGCTTTTCGGTAATTCGCTAGTCCGGCAGCTCGGCTTCCGGTGCTACAGGTCCGCGCAAAAATGTGTTTTCTATAGATTCCTTTTTGTCCTATAGAAAATGATGTTTTGCCCTATTTCGCTCGGATATGGGGAAACAATGACGGTTGCAAAGAAGGCTGACCGTACAAATATTTTTACCCGTGCTGTAACAGGGAAACTCATGTCAAAGCAGAACAAAAAGATCGATTTCAAGGTTTTGTTTTAATTGGTTTTATTCAAAAAGAAGCACTTTTTAGAATTCTTGGATAAGTTGCCAGAAGTTACACGTCAGATTAAAGGACATCGTGTTTGTGTTGGTTGCGAGGACACAGTAAAGCTTTCGATTTGATTAACTAAATATCGACATTTTGCAGGGCAGCATAGACGAAATGTACTACTGCATCAATTGCACTTCGAATATCGGCCTATTTTTGATAAAAACCTAACCGTTGTTTAGATTTGTGCTGTATGTGTCGTGGAAAATCATCGATTGCATGAGACAGCTCGACTGTTGAATAGGGAAATATGTATTGAGATTATATTGTTATTGATTTAGATGTGACCATATTTTTCAAAAATCGACGGAAATCGCGGCGGAAATAGATAAAAACCTTACATTGGGAAGTGTTTTTGTGATTTTCACTGAAAAAATGAGAGCTTTTCTTCTGTTTATTTATTTTTTTGTCAATGCCTTGGCCTATTATTGTCCAAAATCCTCCGACCAAATCCCAGGAGAGAATCGATGTGTTTATTCTGTGGTGACACGTGGGATTTCAAAGCTCATCTCTAATTTATGTTTTTAGTGCAAACCCAGTCAACGGCCAAGTATGGCTGTCAGGTTCTCAACTCAGAATTGGCCAAGATCACGACAACTTTTGAGAACAACTTTGTTTCGAAGAAGTTGACAGATTCAAGTGATTTCTGTTTTTTACTTGGTTTCAGTTCACTTTAGATTTTTCTGACTCATACATTGGAGTAGAGAAAGGACCGGGTCAATCGGTTTATTCGGATGGATCGCCGTTGCTGTATCAAGCATGGGCTAAAGGTTGGCAGGCAAAATAAATGTCTTTTGCATTTTTTTCAAGTCTTTCAGGTCAGCCCGACACAACCGATCGCTCATTTTCGTGCGTTGTGATGGATCAATCATCTGGTCTCTGGAAAACGGCTGATTGTAAACAAGCAAGACCATCATTTTGCTCGTATGATTGTAGGATTGAAAACTTTAACTTCAAAAATCCATTTTATTTAGCAACCACTGACAAAAGATGTCCACAAGGATGGCGATATTTTGATGGAACGGATTCTTGTTACTGGCTAAGAGTGAGGATTTCTCGTTGAAAAGAAAGAACGCTTCTATCAGGATTTCACCTATGATCAAGGCTACTGGAAGCTGGTCGACTATCAACTCGCTGATGAAGGGTGTAAAAAGATGAGCGCACAGCTCGTGTCAATTCATTCAAAAGAAGAAGACGATTTTGTTTATGGTAAGGGGTCAAGAGAGAATCCCGTTTTACTTAGATTTGAATCATTAGTGCTAGCAAATTTCACAAATAGTTGCCACTAATTTTGTTTCAGGTTTGATCAGCTCCTATGTGGTAACATGATAAACGTCAACAATGGCAATCCGTGTGCCTATTTGATGGTATGGAGTGGATTGTATTCGAAGGGAGCCATCAATGATGGATGGTGGAGTGATGGGACACCGGTTGACTACAGTCGAACCTCTCTATAACGAACCTCGATATAACGTAAACCTCTCTATAACGTAAGGCGTGACCGGTCCCGGCCAAATGTAATACAAAATGTCTATAAAAAACCTCGATATAACGTAACTCTGTATAACGTAAACCTCTATACAACGGAAAATTTTGCCTGAAAATATGCAATTTTTTGTTCCATATAACGGATTTTATGCTAAAACGTGGATATTTCTTCCAACTACCATGCTCTTTGGATGGACTATTCTAATCTGTGGCCTTTTTGCCACAATTTAAAAGAAGAAAAAAATCACTTACATAGATTCTTAATAAGTTTTTTGCGTTCATATATCGTTCACTTATTCTTTTTACGTGCTTATTTTCTGTATTAAATGATATTTATCATTTTTCAGGCGATGGAGCAAAAGAAGGCGACCCGGAAAAGGATCGATCTAGCTGAAAAAAAGCGAATTCTTGATGCTTCAACTTCGAAAGGAGTAACGGATTTAGCAAGGGAATTCAAGCGGCCAGTTTCGGCCATTTCTTCGATTTTGGGCCAAAAGCAAACGATTTCTAATGCGATCAATGACGGTTCTCAGGGCAAGCGAGCACGAGTGAAGAATAGCAAACACGAGGACCTGGAAGGTGCGGTTATTTCTTGGTTGAAAGAGTTTCGAAGCAACAATGAATGTGTGGACGGAAATTTGCTTCGAACAAAAGCTCTGGAGCTTCCAAGGTTGATGGGTATTACCGATTTCCGAGCTAGCAATGGATGGCTAGAAAAGCTGAAGCATAGGCATGGCATTGTTTTTCGTGCCCTACAAGGAGAAGCAGCCGAAATCGACCTGAACAATGTTGAGCAGTGGAAAGACGAAGTATTGAAGGGACTCTTGAAAGAATTTGAGCCAAAGAATGTTTTTAACTTGGATGAAACAGCTCATTTTTACAAGTTAACGCCGAATAAAACGTTGTCTTTCAAAGGCGATAGATGCACAAGTGGAAAGAAGAGCAAGGATAGAGTCACTGTTCTCGTCGGATCAAATATGGATGGAAGCGAAAGATGCCCTTTATTCGTGATTGGTAAATCGAAGCATCCGCGTTGCTTTAAGGATGTCAAAAAACTTCCTGTTTTGTACGAAGCAAATTCAAGAGCGTGGATGACCAGCGAATTATTTGAGAGCTATCTCAAGAAATGGAATTCAAATTTGATCAAATTTAATCGGGAAATTTTGTTGTTTATTGATAACTGTCCAGCACATCCGAAGCTCAATTTATCAAACATTCAGATTAAATTCTTTTTGCCGAATGCAACTGCAACTGCCGAAGGCAATTCAACCAATGGATATGGGAATAATTAAAAATCTGAAGGTCAGATACCGAACAGGATTGTTGAAACAAAGAATTGCAGCTGTCGATGCAAAGGCCAAATTTGAATTTAATCTTTTGGATGCACTATACTTACTCGAAGAATCCTGGAATGACGTTAAAGTGGAGACGCTTTCAAATTGTTTTCGTAAGGCCGGATTCAAGAGATGTATGCAAGATGAGCCGCCATTTATCGAAAACAATAACGACGACGATAACTCGCTACAATCATTGCAGGCTATCTGGAATCAACTTATTGATAGTGAAGACGTTGATCGAAAAATCAATCCTTTGGAATTTGCTTGCGCCGACGAAAATGTTGTGACTACAGGGTTAAGATCGCTAGAGGAAATTGCACTAGCTGCTAAAGGTACAGATTATATCGTTTAAAGTAATGCTAATTTAAGGAAAAGATCAATTATGTTTCCTTAGGTTCGCAACTACAGTCGATTTCTTCTGATAGCGAGGATGATGAGCCAATCGTTGAAGACGTGGAAGAGCCGATAGTGGCACGATCCGAGGCATATCTACATCTTCAAAAGCTCAAGATATTTGTGAGAAATAACCCTAATTCCGAAATTGTTAAGGCTTTAGCAACTTTTGATAATTTTTTCTTTGATCAGGCTTTTTTTTTTCTCCTAAACAATCCCGTTTGACTAACTTTTTTGTTAAACTTTGATGCTTTTTGATAATTTTTTTACCTTTTTTGTTGAGTTTTTGCAATAAATATGTTCCAATACCTCTACATAACGTAATGGTTGCAATAAACCCTGCGTTTTTGATTCTATATAACAAAACCTCGATATAACGTAAACTATAGCCGGTCCCGTGAGTTACGTTGTAGAGAGGTTCGACTGTATTTGGGAATCGGTGTCTATCCGATGGGACTTGGATATCAATGGCTGGTGGGTCCTTGAGATTTATTTGCGATTACCTAATAAAAGAGTTTCAAAAAATGATTTTTCAGCTCCGAAACGATCGCTCATGTGGTAGAGCAGAATGGGAGCCAAACAACTCGGATAGATATTTCGCTCGCTATGTGTGCAAGATTCGATCTCAATGATTGCAAATTTTAGTTGTGCAATAAATTTTCTAAAATTTGATTCAAACTCGAAAACTGTTATCGGTGCTTTTTTTGAATCGCCTGCACTCTGGGCAGATAAAGGCCAGAAAAAAATGAATCATAACTAACCCAAGAGCTTGCCTAAGCATACAGAGCTAGTTGTGTTTGTTTTTTTTAGCAAACAATGGTAAGAGATTTCAAGTGGAAGTTTAAAACAAGAAACCAGTAATCTAAAAAACTGAAATAAACCTTTTGCTTCATCAAAATGAGTTTAGGGTTCAATCGGAGAAATAGCGAGATTTCATACCCAACGATTCAATAGTAAAAAGAGTTTAATCTTTAGGTGTTGTGAATTTATGTAAAATTTAAATTCGAGAGGGAATGAATCTTTGGAAGACGAAGACCACCAACGACGACCTCCTGCGATCGATAATGCAGTACTGAAGCAGGCGATAGAAATGGATCCTCGACAAACTACACGTGAGCTTGCAGAAATATTTAGAGTAAGCCCTCAAACAATTTCCGAGCATTTAAATCAATTGGGGAAAACAAGCCGACAAGGGAAATGGGTTCCTCATCTTCTCAGCAATGCCAATAAAGCTACTCGTGTCACTATGGCGGGTATTCTTCTTCGTTTGGCAAAAAATACTGGGTTTTACGATGAAATCCTTACTTGCAATGAAAAATGGATTCAATAAGATAATTCTACACAAAAACGGCAATAGATAGAACCTGGTGAAGAGCCAACATCAACACCAAAACCCGGCTTCCATGGCAAGAAAGTAATGCTTACTGTCTGGTGGAATCCCCAAGGCATTGTTTATTTTGAGCTGCTTAAACCTGGACATACAATCACGGGTGAAACGTATACACAACAACTGGAACGAGTGAACAATGTATTGCTACAAAAAGGCCTTGATCCTTCAAACATAAAGTTCATTCAAGATAACGCCCGTCCACACGTTGCAAAGATTGTTCAGGAAAAACTCGAAGAGTTGGGCTGGGAAACTCCCGCATCCGCCATATTCTCCGGATATTTTTCCTTTGGATTACCATTTATTTCGCACAATGCGAAACCATTAGGCTGGAAACAGGTTCAAAGATGTTCAAGAGGTCGAAAAATGGTTAGCCTACCTCTTTGCCTTAAAACAAGCCAATTTTTACGCCCAGGGAATTCATTCTTTGCATGGAAGATGGAAACAAATGTTGAATATATTGTTGCTTGAGCTGTTAAACTGTTGGTTTTAAAATAAAGAGTTGTTATCTAAAAAACGCGCATTTATAACTGGACAACCTAATATTACTTACAGATACGCGTTTATTTCTCAATATTACGCGACAATCATTCTAGAATTTAATCCATCTAATCTCTTTGCATATTCATGTTTAATTATAGGCATTTTGCTTGGAACACGTCGAATAACCAAAAGTTGTCCTTTCCGGAAAGTGTTGAAAAAAAAAACAATGAGACATGCGCCCAGATAAGACAAATCTCTCTCTCTTGGCGCGTAAACCGTCTGCTTTTGGAATACATACCCGTGAATCGATTATTTGTGACAAATCGACTTATTTTTCGATTTCCTATGACTTGCGCCTACAGTTGTTTAATTGATCTACAGCTTCCGTTCGACCGCAACTGTTTGTGCATTTACGAAAATCAATACCGTATTTACTCTATTAGTGCTATATAGTATTATTTTTTCGTGACGGATCAGAGCGCAGTACTATTAGGGGCACAGCACTATTTTTTCGACCAAACAAATCGAATAGAAACTTAGTAAATCCATCAACAAGGATAACAGCAAACATAGAAAGTAATAATTATAAATCAAAGACTGAAACATCCGAATCATCAAAAACAATGTTTCCAACACGATCATTTACTTCATTGACGGCTTGTTCAAGTTGAGCTTCGGCCAATTGTTCTGCTCCTTCTGGAACTGGACCAGCTTTCTTGAAACAGTGAATGAGAGCATCTTCCGATTCATCCAAAGCCGTCGTAATAGCACATTTTTTGCAAAGCAAACACATTTATTTAATTAGCAAAGAAGTGGGCTACTAAATACTCAAAAATGGAAATTAATTTTGAATAAATGCAAATTTGCGTGCAGTACTATTTTTTTCGATCTACCCCAGTACTAATAGAGTAAAAACGCTAAGTCTTCTCTCGAAACTCAAAAAAACCTAACTAATAGCCCATAATCCTGATCACTTTTCATCATTTGATTGAATGTTTCCGATCACCGATCGATCACATTTTTACGCTCCAAACACCTGACTCGATGCCCACACCCATGCGATTCAGTCATCCTCTCCGAACCGGCTCTGACAAAACTTTCATTCTTATTTCTATTGAAAAGAAAACTTTGCGTGCAACCCATCAACATTTTGTGTGTTCAACCAATGAAATCTATCGGATCTATCGGATCTAAGTTCACAGATTCAATTCAATAGATAGAATTTAAATATAGTATTGTATTATTAAAATTGTGCGTTTTCAAGACATCTACCATTGAACCACACCGATACACGGTCTCACAAGAAATTATCAACATCAAAGTATAGATATTGATATAAATTCTTACATTGCAGCTCTAATTAAAAACTTTGATTGCGCGAAACACTTATTTACTGTAATTCTTCAAACAAAATCGTCTTCTTCTTTTGAATAAATTGACACGAGCTGTGCGCTCATCTTTTTACACCCTTCATCAGCGAGTTGATAGTCGACCAGCTTCCAGTAGCCTTGATCATAGGTGAAATCCTGATAGAAGCGTTCTTTCTTTTCAACGAGAAATCCTCACTCTTAGCCAGTAACAGGAGTTCGTTCCATCAAAATATTGCCATCCTTGCGGACATCTTTTGTCAGTGGTTGCTAAATGAAATGGATTTTTAAAGTTAAAGTTTTCGATATTATAATCATACGAGCAAAATGATGGTCTTGCTTGTTTACAATCAGCCGTTTTCCAGAGACCAGATGAATGATCCATCACAACACATGAAAATGAGCGATCGGTTGTGTCTGGCTGACCTGAAAGACTTGAAAAAAATGCAAAAGACATTTATTTTGCCTGCCAACCTTTAGCCCATGCTTGATACAGCAACGGCGATCCATCCGAATAAACCCATTGACCCGGTCCTTTCTCTACTCCAATGTATGAGTCAGAAAAATCTAAAGTGAACTGAAACCAAGTAAAAAACAGAAATCACTTGAATCTGTCAACTTCTTCGAAACAAAGCTGTTCTCAAAAGTTGTCGTGATCTTGGCCAATTCTGAGTTGAGAACCTGACAGCCATACTTGGCCGTTGACTGGGTTTGCACTAAAAACATAAATTCGAGATGAGTTTTCAAATCCCACGTGTCACCACAGAATAAACACATCGATTCTCTCCTGGGATTTGGTCGGAGGATTTTGGACAATAATAGGCCAAGGCATTGACAAAAAAATAAATAAACAGAAGAAAAGCTCTCATTTTCTAAGTGAAAATCACAAAAACACTTCCGAATCTAAGGTTTTTATCTCTTTCAGCCGCGATTTCCGTCGAGATAAAACATGGGGTGATGTCAACGATTCAGAACTCAAAGTGTGAGCAATTGCAAGTATGAACTGGGTTGTTTTTTGCTTCATTTTTTGAGAGCTGCTAATATAATTCTCATAAAAATGATTTATTTACAGCAATGAAAGATGGTTAAAGGCGTTTACGAACAACCACAGCAATTCTTCACCCAAGCCCAGTAGACATCGGTGCGAGAATCCGAGCAGCCGTAGGGACCTAAAAGATGCTTTTATTTGTAAATGTTAAATTTAAATTATTCAAATTGCTAGAGGTTAGGAAATTCAAAGGTTTAACAGAGATCATTCAATGAAAGTGACAACTTCTTGCTTCAAAATCTTTGTACCAGTATCAGTTCAAGAACAAGATTGGAAAACTACTCAATGTTTAGTTTGAAGTTTCGATCCATCTCACATGGATATGACTGTCCTGGAACTCACTTTATACTCCCTCTAACTCTTCTTAACTCCTTCACGTTCCAAAACTTTGCCTCGAGGTTCAGTTTGAGTACAAGATTAGGGAGTTGTTTAGTGTTAGATTAAAGTTTTGAGCTAATTTACATCATGTGTGGCTGTTCTGGAAGTCACTCTAACCCCTCGCATTCTTCTTAGCTCCTTCACCTTCAAAAGTTTTTATCAAGTATCAACGCAAGAACAAGATTGGGAAACTACTCAGTGTTTGGATTGAAGTTTCGATCCATCTTTTTATGCTATGTCTGTTCTGGAACTCACTTTAGCCGCCCCCCTTTCACACTAGAATTCGTCTAGAATTGTGAATTGTGTCTAGAATTGTGTCATGTGTCTAGAATTTGAATTCAAGACAGAAATGATCTGTGGCGGCTTTGATAGAAACTTTTGAACGATTTGTACGAGTGATTGCATTGTGAATGATTCGACGATAACTTTCAGGAACATAAATGACAATAGCGCTTGAGGAAAGAGAGTAAAGAGACATGCCCAAGAAGACGAGGCCGTACACTGAAAATTAGTGAAATCGGACTAATAGTTCGAATTTTTTATTATTACAAAAACTGATTTGTCTATCGATGAAAAGTGGGTTTATCTTAAGCTTTTTGAAATGATTCATTTTTACAACGTGAAAGCAGGGAATGATGGGCAAGTGATTGAGATATTCAATGGAGAGATACAAGTGATGAAAGAGAAGAAGCTGTTGATGGGAAAAGGAGAACTGCCTCTTGATGAGAAGAGGATTCCATTCAGGTAACTCTTGGGTAGTTGAAAACCGCAGAAAAAGCTTTAGTCTCAAATTTTTACTAGTAAAAAAAAGTTGAATCCTTAGGTGTTGTTTAGGTGTTCTAAATTTCTGTAAAATATGAATTTTGTCCTCAAAAAACAAAGACTTTTTCATCAATCCGGGCGTCATTCAGTACCAGATACCTTATTAAGAACAGTAATCACAGTATGACTTACCTACTCAAGTTTGGCCGCTTTTCATTTGATGGCCGGTATTTCTGATATACCCACAAGTTACTATTCTTTCGACTTGCTTTCCTACATCTACTAAGTGTTGCCATCATACAAGCGAACTTTGTGATCAAATTTTTAACTACGATCCACGTGACGATAACAATCCTTTTCTTCTATTTTCTGATGTGCGGATTGGATTTTGTGACGATTCGGAACATGAAAAATCTGAGGTGTTTGGCCAAAAAGTCAAACAACCAAACGCCTTCTTGGAGCCAGCAAGTTTTTCTTAAATGACTAAGCAATGGCTTTGGGGTAGATGCTGTAATACAAAACAACTAGGCGTACAAAGCTTTTGCAAGTAAAAATGTGTCGGAAAGTATTCGATCATTTAACTGAGTATTCAATGTTTGTTTAATTTTCTATAAAAGCCCTGGAAAGTGGGCAAAATTCATTCTCTCTTTTTCGTCTGCATCTTTTTTAGAACATTAAGCGGTTGTTTTTCATTTTAGAACATTAAACCATTCTGGTTTGTTAATCGGCCAATTGTTTTTCAAACTCTACTTTTTCATCCATTTTAAATACAGTCATGGACAAAAGTCTTTTAACATTGGTTTTTAGAAGTTTGTTCTTTGTATATCTTGGTCCAAATCCGAGCAATTTGCAAACGGTTAAAAGATTTAAAGAGCTTATTATCTCTAATTTTAACATTACAAAAAGATGGATTTAACAATTTATCAGGTGTCATGAACCTTTTAATAAAACAAAAATTGGGCCAAAAATTGATGGACAAAAGTCTTTTAACATTTGAGAAAAACATTATGAAATCAATACTTAGTGGGTCCTCCGTGAGCCGCCATTCCTGCTTGAATTCTCCTCGGCATGCTGTCAACCAGATCACGTAGAATTTGGGGTCAAATAGTTGTCCAGACTCGACGGATGAAGTACCAAAGCTCCACTTTTGATCCGAATAGTTTCCCTTCAATTTCGACTTCACAAACTTCACAATCGTTCGGCCAATCTTTATGATTTTGGTGTCATTTTGTTGCACTTATTGACATCTATAAAATGAAACCAAAATCATAAAGATTGGTTCACTTAGAAAAAAGTTATGGTGAGTGGCGCAAATAACACGGCGTCTCATCCGCAGCTGTGACTTGTGGCACGGGGCAGTGTCCTGGTACAACAACCAACCTTGGTCATATTTGCGGTCGAAAACGGTAGAAGATCATTCTCCAGAATCGTCTTGTAGCGTTGAGCATTCAGCGTTAAGTTTAGAAGGACGAGTGGACCCAGTGAATTTCTGGACATTGTTCCTAGAAATCAGAAAATGAGTAGGCATAAAATACAAAGGTTCGTACCCCATAGCATGATCGATCCGCCACCAAATTTTACACCAACATTAAATACTTGCGTCCTACAGTTAAATCTGGTGGCGGATCGATCATGCTATGGGGTACGAACCTTTGTATTTTATGCCTACTCATTTTCTGATTTCTAGGAACAATGTCCAGAAATTCACTGGGTCCACTCGTCCTTCTAAACTTAACGCTGAATGCTCAACGCTACAAGACGATTCTGGAGAATGATCTTCTACCGTTTTCGACCGCAAATATGACCAAGGTTGGTTGTTGTACCAGGACACTGCCCCGTGCCACAAGTCACAGCTGCGGATGAGACGCCGTGTTATTTGCGCCACTCACCATAACTTTTTTCTAAGTGAACCAATCTTTATGATTTTGGTTTCATTTTGTAGATCTCAATAAGTGTAACAAAATGTTACAGACTTAGAAGAAAGTTAGAAACTTTTTAGCCAAAGTAAACTTCAACGAACAAAATTTGCTGCTTAAACAATAAAAAACAAAAAAACATTTCCTAAATTGCACCTAACAAAAGAAAACACCGTACGTTTAGAAACGAAAATGTGTCGGAAAGTATTCAATCATTTAACTGAGTATTCAATGTTTGTTTAATTTTCTATAAAGCCTTAGAAAGTGGGCAAAATTTCATTCTCTCTTTTTCGTCTGCATCTTTTTAGAACATTAAGCGATTCTTGTTTGTTAATCGGCCAATTGTTTTTCGAACTCTACTTTTTCATCCATTTTCAATACATCTGAACCGGAACCGAAAATTTGCATCGAAAAAGGGTCAAACCCCTAATGCATATTTTTAAAAAATCGTTTTCGATGATAAAATCGCATTTTCCGGACTTGGGAGGTCGAAATTCGGAATCAGCATGAAAAACTGGTCCAGAAAAAGTAGATTTTGATAAAATTGCCCCCCCCCCCCCCTCCCCGCTACTCAGGAAGTACCTGATCATTGTTTCTTTTCAGGAAATGAAAGTCTTTCAGTCTCTCAACTGCGTTGTCTGCAAAATGCCATGTGAGTTATGCGTTTTATTTGATTCTATAGAATACTACATGCCTAAGTGCACTGTGTTAATTTGTTACTTTCAGTTGCTCGAAAGCCCAACGAGGCTCGATCACCACGACATTTATACTGCGGATTGGCGATGTGTCACGAATGTTTCGAGAAGGAGATGCGGTTGGAGAATGAGGAGGGGAAACATCGATGTGTTCGGGAAGATTGCTTTGACAATCCCAATTTTGCATTTTACCTGATTAGTAAGTGAATTTGTTTTGTTTAAAGTGGACACGGCGCAGCTTTTTAAAAATAAAAGAATATTATTTACTTGTATTTCCGATTTAGATGTTCTATCGCAAGAAGATTCCTTGGCACTTTCACCTTTGGGAGATGGTTATTTGCTTGTCAAGGTCTTTCTTGCTCTTTATGTAGATCAGTTTCGTTTAGCCCTTCAAAATTCCCGAATGTCCAATTTGTCACGATGAATGTAAGTGTTTTATTGTTTATTTGGGGAATAAAGTATTCATTTTGGTTGAACATTTATGTTGAATTTAGATTCGAATCAAGTTGACGGAAAGAAATCGCTTTCACTCTATTGCAATCACCTTATCTGTACGGAATGTTATCTGAAGAATCGCACGCCAAACACGGATGCGGAAACAAAGGAATGGCCCCACCAGTTTACTTGCTCAATTTGTAACGAAGGGACCGTTTTCGATGATGAGGTGCTGGTTGATCGATTTCAAGGTAATTGCTATAATTTAAAGGCACTTTCATCTGTTAGATTTCTTGAATGAATTGCCAATGATGACACGTCAAATGGAAGGAATGAGGAATCCTCGTGTTTGTGATGATTGCAAGGAGACGGTATAGTTTGAAAGATTAAATTAATAAAGTCAACTTCCAGCGCAGTATTGACAAGATGTATCACTGTAATAAATGCGATTTGAAGGTTAGTGGGTTAATTGACAAATAGTTTTCCTGTTTAGATTTGTCCAGATTGCCTTATTGAGGAGCATCTATCTCATGAGAAAACGCGACTTTGGAAGAAAGCAGTGAATTTAAAGTTAGCAAATAAAAAATGATGTATCTAGCTTTGTGAAATGACCGAGGCTCAACAGAAAGATACGGCCAATGTGGTGAAAACGTACAACGATTTGTTTGCAGGAATGCACGAGAATATTTTGAAGCCTCTGAAGGCTTTTGGAACGGTATGCGTATTTCGAATTATGTTAATATGCAGATTTTTTTAGAAATTGACTTCGAAAGAAGAAAACTGTATGAACATTTCGACATTTGGAGAAGCAAAGAAGACACTTGAAAAATGCGCGTAAGTTTTTCTCTTTGAATGCTTAATAATCCGATTTAGGAAGCTGAGAGAGGACTTTGAGACGATTTCGGAGAAAATCATACCTGCGTCGATATGAGACGAAGGTCAAGGTTAGTTTAAAAGTTTTCTGACTCACCCTTTCAAGTTTTAGATATTGACTGAAGCAATTGACAAAGATGATTATCAAGGACTTGAAGATGGATTTTAGGAGTGAAAGCAGCGATGTGTTTTATCTTGATTTTGCAAATTTGAATCTGTATTATTTTCTGCCTGTACGAAGCTGTATCACTTTTCAATATTATTTTGTGTTACTTCGATCACATTGATTTTATCGGTGCGATAAATATTTTGGCATAAAGTGCCGGTTAAATGGTATATGATTGGTGTCTTGCTGTAGCGGTTTCTCTTTAAAAGTCAGGTTTTGTTTAATTAAGTATCTTGGGGGTTTGACAAAAGATATTATAACTTGCTGAGTTTTGTTAGGTGGTTATGTAAAAATGGCCGTTAAATTTTTGGTTCGTTCTCTGTAATTCGCTAGTCCAGCAGCTCGGTTTCCGGGGCTATAGGTCCGCGCGAAAATGTCTTTGCTATAGATTTTATTTTTTTCCTATAAAAAAGGATGTTTTGCCTTGTTTCGCGCCAACGTGGGGAAACAATGACGGTTGGAAAGAAGACTGGCCGTACAAATATTTTTACCCGTCCTGTAACAGGGAAACTTATGTCAATGCAGAACAAAAAGATCGATTTCAAGGTTTTGTTATAATTGGTTTTTTTTCAAAGAGAAATACACTTTTTAGATTTCTTGGATGAGTTGCCAGATGTTACACGTCAGATTAAAGGACATCTTGTTTGTGATGGTTGCGAGGACACCGTAAAGCTTTTGATTTGATTAACTAAATTTTGACATTTTGCAGGCCAGCATAGACAAAATGTACTATTGCATCAATTGCACTTCGAAAGTCGGCCTATTTTTGATAAAAACCTAACCGTTGTTTAGATTTGTGCTGTATGTGTCGTTGAAAATCATCGATTGCATGAGACAGCTCGACTGTTGAAAAGGAAAATATTAGGTTGTTTGGATATAAGCCAGCGTTGCTGAACTTATTGTTGTGAGAGAAGCTTTGAAAGCATGTCTTTCGGTATTTAAAAATACGTTATCTTGCGCATATTTGGAATCTTTTTAAACGGATAATTTCTTATTTTTAAGAGCTTTTTTCTTGCTTTAAATGACCGATTTCGAACATCAAGTTCGCGTCTGCTTGCTTTACGACTTAAAACTGGGCAAAACAGCCGCGGAATTTCATCGAGATTTGGTCAAAGCATTTGGGAATGTATTGTCCGATGTATTTTCCGAAAGAAAGCCAGATGTATTGTCCGAAAGCCGATGCCAAGCCTGATTTCAACGCTTTCGGAATGGTGATGAAAGTCTCGAGGATGATGAAAGTCTCGAGGATGATGAACACTCTCGTCGACCTCAAGCGGTAGACAACGATATTTTGAAGGCTGCAATCGAATCGGGTCCATGTCAAACGACGCGTGAACTTGCTCAACAGTTTCTATGTTCAAATTCTACTATTGATGAGCATCTCCACGCCCTTGGAAAGACGATCAGATGCGGGAAATGGCTTCCTCACGAGTTAAGCAGTGCAAACGCTCGTTTATATCCGAACAATTGAGAAATTCAGAAAATGTCGAATTAGTTGATAATTAAAGAATATTCAGTTGATTAGAGGGACAGGCCAAAGATATTGAGCCGAAGACCTAGACACAATTCTAGACGAATTCTAGTGTGAAAGGGGGGCGGCTAAAGTGAGTTCCAGAACAGACATAGCATAAAAGATAGATCGAAACTTCAATCCAAACACTGAGTAGTTTCCCAATCTTGTTCTTGCGTTGATACTTGATAAAAACTTTTGAAGGTGAAGGAGCTAAGAAGAATGCGAGGGGTTAGAGTGACTTCCAGAACAGCCACACATGATGTAAATTAGCTCAAAACTTTAATCTAACACTAAACAACTCCCTAATCTTGTACTCAAACTGATCCTCGAGGCAAAGTTTTGGAACGTGAAGGAGTTAAGAAGAGTTAGAGGGAGTATAAAGTGAGTTCCAGGACAGTCATATCCATGTGAGATGGATCGAAACTTCAAACTAAACATTGAGTAGTTTTCCAATCTTGTTCTTGAACTGATACTGGTACAAAGATTTTGAAGCAAGAAGTTGTCACTTTCATTGAATGATCTCTATTAAACGTTTGAATTTACTAATATAGTAATTTAAATAATTTAAATTTAACATTTTAGTAACCATTTCAGCAAGCTCATGTCCAGATAATCGAACCGAATTTTGTTTGGCTGATTCAAAAGAGTGTTGAACTGTCAACATTATTGATTTGAATACTATATAATAATGGTATCAAAATAAAGGTAAAAAAAGTGATAAAAGAACCCGCTGTATTTAGGGAAAAGGTGGTCGTATAATACCGGGATGCTACTGTAGAGATGGATTGATCTGGAAGAATGATCAAATCCGTGAATGTGTTCCGAAGAGTGAATACCATCAGTACGACTTTTTTGGTGAGCAACGATTATAAGAGTTTTTGTGAAAAAGTCACTACTTGTCTTTTCCCCAATGGGCCTTCTTGTCGTGTTAGACAGCGGCTTGACAGCTTCCATAAGCTCATAAAGAGAAACGCCCATCGATTTCAAAGGCTAACCAATCACAGCAACAGAATTTAAACTGGAACATTCAGAATTTTTCCTATTTTATATAAGAAAAAATGTTTACCTAATCAAATGACCTTTTCAGGTGAATGTCATGAGACCGAGAGGAGACGTGAGCGATGGAATCGAAACTGCGAAGAAACTTGCCTTGATGGATGGAAGGAATTCGGTGATAAGGTATCCCCTAATATGTTCCTTATTTTTCTAAGCCCTGTCATCCAATGCTCAAACTGAGAGATTGCTTATCTATTTGCTTTGACGATAGATACATTCGCTTGAGTTCAATCAATAGAAGATGCATTCAGGAATGCCTTGAGATCAGAAGTGAGTTGAGGAATTGGTGTTATTGAAAAGAGCTGATAAAGACTCAGAAATATCTTGTCTAGTTTTTTGAAGTCTTCAATTTTAAAAAACCTCTAATTTCTGTTTAGCTCCATCACCAGATTCTGCCAATGGGCTTCTTCAAATAGAAGATTCTGTGCTCTCCGAAAAACCCGATTATTTTCCCGTTGGAGCATTTCTTTCAGTCGTTGTGTTTATTGGGTTTTATTTGGCGATATCCTACTCCAAACGATGCAATCAGCGTCAAGCTTTACACAACAAAAACGTGGATTTTGTTCAAGACTTGGTTGATCTCCATCATTATTCAATTTGATTATAAACTGTAAATCCTGATGTATGTATTTTTATCATCTAGCTTTTATATACAGAAGATTGCTTGAACATAATGAAGGTGCTGTTTAGAGTTGAACATTTTAAAAGGAGGAAACAAGGGTGATAGTCAGGTCGATAGTTTCTACTGGCACTCTGACGTCAGTGCCATCAAAGCCGATCGGACGCAGTGTTTTCGTTTGTTTTTTTCTGTGGAATCGGCAAGAAAAGAAGCTTCGAAATCGTCGAGTCACCCTAAATTTATCTTTTTCAAGATTAGCCCTTAAGACTACTCTGTGCGCTTTCATTTCCTCGAAAATTTCAATAGCTTTTGGTCGGGAGTGGAGGTCAAAATTTGTACATCTAAAATGAAGAGATTTATCTTCTCGTCGAATCCTCGATCACATAGTGACATTCTTTGTGCAATAGATGAATGTAGATGTGACTAGTATTCTATGAAATTATTGTATTCCTGCATATCTAAAGCAATTACCAAGAAATTCTCAATGATGAGCACTCCAGTGGCACTCCAAGCAGAAACAAACATAGCCGGTAGATCGGCCACAAGTAGATCATTCGAAGTCCGAAGAAGAACTCATTTGAGGCAGATTATTTACCGAATCGTAGATCTCATCGATAATAAACTTGCTCACAACACTGGTAACCACAATCGTCGCGAGACCAACCTGAAACAGCTTAATCTTAATCGTATCCGTGTTTTGGCAGTTCTGCAGCTTATCGTAAATCCAACAACCATAACATTCAATAAATTTTATATCACCAAATAACCTTAAAGAAATTGAGAAGTTTTTCGTTGTTGGGTCAAAGTTTGGAACTAATTTGTATCTTGTTATTGCTGTCTGGAACTCATTCTAGCCCCTCTTATTCTTCTCGAGTCCTTTACGTTCAAAAGCTTTGTATCGAGTATCAGTTCGGGAACAAGATTGGGAAGATATTCAGTGTTTTGCTCAAAGTTTCAATCCATCTTATCATACAGTGTCCATTCTGGAACTCACTCTAGCATCCTCTCATTCTTCTCAACTCTTTTGCCTTTAAAACCCTCGTATCAAGTATCAGCTCTTCAACAAGATTGGGACGTTATTCAGTGCTAGATCAAAGCTTTGAGCTGATTTACATAAAATATGGCTGTTCTGAAACTCACTCTAGCATCCTCTCATCTGTTTTTCTTCATCATCATTAAAAGCTTTGTATCAAGTATCAAACTCAACAACAAGATTGGGACGTTGTTCAGTGCTAGATCAAAGCTTTGAGCTGATTTACATAAAATATGGCTGTTCTGGAACTCACTCTAGCATCCTCTCATCTGTCTTTCTTCTTCATCATAAAATTCAGACATTTCTCCTCACTCAGCCCCTCATTCAGCTCTTTTCTCAATCCCAAATCGACAATTGGTGCGACAAGGAATTCCTGAATTGATATAAATTCACTTTTCCTTGCCTGTACCTTATTTATCGTATTCCCCATTTTTATCATCGATAAACCCTTCCCAATTCCTCAAATTTTCACTGTTATTGAATAGGTAATCTTTCCGAATTTCGACGCCGAAATCAGAATTTTTGGTGGCGCCTCGTCGAATGAGGGTAAACAGCGATCGGGTAAATAAAAACTGGAAATGAAAGATTAGAGATTCGATTTTTTAGGAACAAAAGTTTTAAATTTTACATAAATTCACAACAACTAAGGATTAAACTTTTTTTTATTATTGAGTCGTTGGGTATGAAATGCCGCTATTTTTCCGATTGATCCCTAAACTCATTTAGATGAAGCAAAAGGCTTATTTCAGTTTTTTAGACTACTGGTTTCTTGTTTTGAACTTCCACTTGAAATCTCTTACCATTGTTTGCTAAAAAAAACAAACACAACTAGCTCTGTATGCTCAGGCAAGCTGTTGGGTTAGTTATGATTCATTTTTTCTGGCCTTTATCAGCCCAGAGTGCAGGCTATTCAAAAAAGCACCGATAACAGTTTTTGAGTTTGAGTCAAATTGAAATTTTTTAGAAAATTTATTGCACAACTAAAATTTACAATCATTGAGATCGAATCTTGCACACATAGCGAGCGAAATATCTATCCGGGTTGTTTGGCTCCCATTCTGCTCTACCACATGAGCGATCGTTTCGGAGCTGAAAAATCATTTTTTGAAACTCTTTTATTAGGTATTCGCCAATAAATCTCAAGCACCCACCAGCCATTGATATCCAAGTCCCATCGGATAGACACCGATTCCCAAATAGTCAACCGGTGTCCCATCACTCCACCATCCATCATTGATGGCTCCCTTCGAATACAATCCACTCCATACCATCAAATAGGCACACGGATTGCCATTGTTGACAACAACGTTTGTCATGTTACCCACATAGGAGCTGATCAAATCTGAAACAAAATTAGTGGCACTGACGATTCAAATCTGAGTAAAACGGGATTCTCTCTTGACTCCTTACCATAAACAAAATCGTCTTCTTCTTTTGAATGAATTGACACGAGCTGTGCGCTCATCTTTTTACACCCTTCATCAGCGAGTTGATAGTCGACCAGCTTCCAGTAGCCTTGATCATGGGTGAAATCCTGATAGAAGCGTTCTTTCTTTTCAACGAGAAATCCTCACTCTTAGCCAGTAACAGGAATCCGTTCCATCATAATATTGCCATCCTTGCGGACATCTTTTGTCAGTGGTTGCTAAATGAAATGGATTTTTGAAGTTAAACTTTTCGATCCTACAATCATACGAGCAAAATGATGGTCTTGCTTGTTTACAATCAGCCGTTTTCCAGAGACCAGATGAATGATCCATCACAACACATGAAAATGAGCGATCGTTTGTGTCTGGCTGACCTGAAAGACTTGAAAAAAATGCAAAAGACATTTATTTTGCTTGCCAACCTTTAGCCCATGCTTGATACAGCAACGGTGATCCATCCGAATAAACCCATTGACCCGGTCCTTTCTCTATTCCAATGTAAGTGTCAGAAAAATCTAAAGTGAAATGAAACCAAGTAAAAAACAGAAATCACTTGAATCTGTCAACTTCTTCGAAACAAAGTTGTTCTCAAAAGTTGTCGTGATCTTGGCCAATTCTGAGTTGAGAACCTGACAGCCATACTTGGCCGTTGACTGGGTTTGCACTAAAAACATAAATTGAAGATGAGTTTTGAAATCCCACGTGTCACCACAGAATAAACACATCGATTCTCTCCTGGGATTTGGTCGGAGGATTTTGGACAATAATAGGCCAAGGCATTGACAAAAAAATAAATAAACAGAAGAAAAGCTCTCATTTTCTAAGTGAAAATCACAAAAACACTTCCGAATCTAAGGTTTTTATCTCTTTCCGCAGCGATTTCCGTCGAGATAAAACATGGAGTGGTGTCAACGATTCGGAGCTCAAAGTATGAGCAATTGCAAGTATGAAATGGGTTGTTTTTTGCTTCATTTTTTCAGAGTTGCTCATAAATTATTTATTCACAACAATCAAAAAAGGTTGAAGACGTTTACGAGCAACCACAGCAATTCTTCACCCAAACCCAGTAGACATCGGTGCGAGAATCCGAGCAGCCGTAGGGACCTGAAAGATGCTTTTATTTGTAAATGTTAAATTTAAATTATTCACATTGCTAGAGGTTAGGAAATTCAAACGTTTAACAGAGATCATTCAATGAAAGCGCCAAATCTCTTATCAACCCTTATCTCATAAAGCTCTTTTATTACTTTTGTTTTATGATCTTTATGTTTAAAACTAATTGATTAACAAACAATCCAAAGTATTTCTCTTAAATTGATTCAGAACTTCACTTGACCTCCATTGTGAATCCTGGAGAGCTGTTGACAGTCACCGTAGTTAAAGTTTGAGCACAAAGAGCGATAGCGGACGAAATAATTCTGCACACAGGTCAGCGCACAATTGTAGTCATCGGAACATCTAAACTTGAAAGTCGAAAAGTTCCTTCTTCTCAAACCTCTTCCAAGCATCCTCATCCGATTCCCCATTTCTCTGCCCGGGCTTTCCACAGTCTTGATAATAGGGGAGCTTGATCTGAAACAATCCGTTAGTGAAGTTCTTTTTTTAACCTGAAAGTATCCACACGACAACGATCCCAAATCCATCTCACAGCCAATCGGAGCACAACCCGATTCATGTTGACAGATACAGTCGATGCATGAGGCAGCTGATGTACCGCCTGAAAACAAGTATTCATCAGTTTCACAGTTAGATTTTATTGTCACTAGTCAAATCTTACAATCTTGTTATCCAAAAAATATTTAATCTAAAGTTTTAAGTCTTGTGAATAAACAGAAATTTCAAACAAACCTATCAAAAACAAAACAAAAAGCAGAAGCGAGAGCATAACTTGTGTGCGTTGAAAGGTTGAATGTTCTCTGTTGACCCTGTCTCTTTTATAACAATCCCTTATCTACTGCATTTTTTTGAACCACAAGCCACTCCGTGTCCAATGTTACAAAGATCGCCTTTATCTGGGGGGAATATTTGATTTAAGATTTATCCAGTTTCACAGAAATTCGCTTGTTTATTGAGTAATCATAGAATTTATCTTATCGAGTGTATTTGAGATTAAAAGAAACTCATCTTTTATATAATAAGAACTTGTTATAGTTTACTGAAATGGTTACTAAAGTCGAAACTCAGTGTTTGGATTCAAGTTTCGATCCATCTTTTTATGCCGTGTCTGTCCTGGAAGTCACTTTAGCTCCGCTTTCATTTTTAACTCTTTCAAAATCTTTGTACCAGTATCAGTTCAAGAACAAGATTGGGAAACTACTCAGTGTTTGGACTGTAGTTTCGATCCATCTTTTTATGCTATGTCTGTTCTGGAACTCAGTTTGGCCCCCCTTTCACACTAGAATTCGTCTAGAATTGTGTCTAGAATGGTGTCACGTCTAGAATTGTGTCACGTGTCTAGAATTTGAATTCAAGACAGAAATGATCTGTGGCTGCTTTGATAGGAACTTTTGAACGATTTTTGTACAAGTGATTGCATTGTGAATGATTCGACGATAACTTTGAGTGGCATAAATGACGATGGCACTTGAGAAATGTCACTGGTAATTTTGTTTCTCGAAAATTTCCTAAAAGCATTTTCACTGCAGCGTGCCTTTCTAAAAAAGCCCGAGTTTTTCCGAAGACACATTTATTCATCAAACAAGGCGTTTATAAAGCTTACAAACAAAAATAGAAAAAACCAGACACAAAACACTCGGCATATTTCATAGATTGACGAGGGACGGCCGTTTATTTGTTTTGTATATGTTTAGATGAATATGGTATTTGCAAGAAAAGATCAACTATTTGTTCCAGAGGCTTTCTTTCCGTAATCTGTTTTTGTGTAGATTAGAATTTCAACAAATAATTTACTGACCTCGAAATGCAACATTTTCACACTAGACCTCGAGATAGAGATGGTCTGAGGCTGCTTTGATCTGAACCTTTGAACGATTCTTGGACGAGTTGAGAATGATTTGACGATAACTTTCAGGATCATAAATGACAGTAGCGCTTGAGGAAAGAGAGTGAAGAGACATGCCCAAGAAGACGAGCCGCACACTGAAAATTAGTGAAATCGGACTAATAGTTCGAATTTTTTATTATTACAAAAACTGATTTGTAACTTTCACTTCAGGAAAAAACACCAAAAATCGACATGTCTATCGATGAAAAGTGGGATTATCTTAAGCTTTTTGAAATGATTCATTTTTACGAGGTGAAAAAAGGGAATGATGGGCAAGTGATTGAGATATTCAATGGAGAGATACAAGTCATGAAAGAGAAGAAGCTGTTGATGGGAAAAGGAGAACTACCTCTTGGACGAGAAGAGGATTCCATTCAGGTAACTCTTGTGTAGTTGAAAACCGCAAAAAAGCTTTAGTCTCAAATTTTTACTAGTAAAAAAAAAGTTGAATCCTTAGGTGTTGTTTAGGTGTTCTAAATTTCTCTAAAATATGACTTTTGTCCTCAAAAAACAAAGACTTTTTCATCAATCCGGGCGTCACTCAGTACCAGAAACCTGATGAAGAACAGTAATCCCAGTATGACTTTCCTACTCAAGTTTGGCCGCTTCTCATTTGATGGCCGGTATTTCTGATATACCCACAAGTTACCATTCTTTCAACTTGCTTTCCTATATCTACTAAGTGTTGCCATCATACAAGCGAACTTTGTGATCAGATTTTTAACTACGATCCACGTGACGACATCAATCCTTTTCCCCTATTTTCTGATGTGCGCATTGGATTTTGTGACAAATCGGAACATGAAATATCTAGGGCGTTTGGCCAAAAAGTCAAACAACCAAAAGCCTTCTTGGAGCCAGCAAGTTTTTTTTAAGCAATGGCTTTGGGGTAGATGCTATAATATAAAACAACTAGGCGTACAAAGCAACAAGATTTTCAGCACAAACGCCATAGGAAAGTGACTCTGGTCGAGGCTTTGCTATTGTTTGTTTTTTATTTCAAAACCTTTTTACCTAGATGTTATTGAACTTCTTGATGAACATCTCCTCGTCGATTCTCTTCTTTGCAATCGCTTTTCTTCTGAATTTGTTCTCTGGTGTTCGTCATCTACTTCAAGTAGAACTTCTTTATTCGAGATTTCTTATTTAATTTGGCGTCATTTCTTATTTAAAGTTTTTTGTGTAGGCTGTTTTCCGTTTTGTCCTCTTTTTAGTGAAATTAGTTAAGGCGTTGTCAATATTGTCAATATTGTCAATTTAGGTACTGTAGCAAGCTTTCATACATATGATTCATTGTGAGATTCATTCAATGTAAGCAACTGAAATCAATTCCGAGGAGAGGAACCCATTTTATACCATTCACATCACTGTACGCTATAGAAGTTTAAATTTGCCGAAGAGCATTTAAACTTACGAGGCTAATGTTGAGGTTGTGGTTGTCGAGGAAAAACGGATGCACCAGAAGAGAAAATTTTTCCGCTTTTTAAGCCAAAGTAAACTTCAACGAACAAAATTTGCTGCCTAAAGAATAGAAAACAAAAAAACATTTCCTAAATTGTACTTAAGAAAGGAAACACCGTACATCCGGAAATCAAAATGTGTCGGAAAGTATTCGACCATTTCACTGAGTATTCAATGTTTGTTTAATTTTCTATAAAAGGCTAGAAAGCGGCCAAAATTTTATTCTCTTTTTCGTCTGCATGTTTTTAGAACATTAAGCCATTCTTGTTTGTTAATCGGCCAATTGTTTTTCGAAATCTACTTTTTCATCCATTTTAAATACATCTGACTCGGAACGGAAAATTTGCATCGAAAAAGGGTCAAACCCCTTAAAAATTCATATTTTAAAAAATCTTGGGACTTGGGATGTCGAAATTCGGAATCAGCATGAAAAACTGCTCCAGAAAAAGTTGCCCCCCCCCCCTCCCCCCGCTACTCAGGAAGTACCCTGATCATTGTTTCTTTTCAGGAAATGAAAGTCTTTCAATCTCTCAACTGCGTTGTCTGCAAGTTGCCATGTGAGTTATGCGTTTTATTTGATTCTATAGAATACTACATGCCCAAGTGCACGGTGTTAATTTGTTACTTTCAGTTGCTCGAAAGGCCAACGAGGCTCGATCACCACGACATTTATACTGCGGATTGGCGATGTGTCACGAATGTTTCGAGAAGGAGAGGGGGTTGGAGAATGAGGAGAGGAAACATCAATGTGTTTGGGGGGGGAAAACTGCTTTGGAAATCCCAACTTTGCATTTTACCTGATTGGTAAGTGAATTTCTTTTGTTTGAAGTGTGCACGGCGCAGCTTTTTAAAAATAAAAGAATATTATTTACTTGTATTTCCGATTTAGATGTTCTATCGCAAGAAGATTCCTTGGCACTTTCACATTTGGGAGATGGTTATTTGCTTGTCAAGGTCTTTCTTGCTCTTTATGTAGATCAGTTTCGTTTAGCCCTTCAAAATTCCCGAATGTCCAATTTGTCATGATGAATGTAAGTGTTTCAGTTTTTATTTGGGGAATAAAGTATCATTTTGGTTAAACATTTATGTTTAATTTAGATTCGAATCAAGTTGACGGAAAGAAATCGTTTGCACTCTGTTGCAATCACCTTATCTGTACGGAATGTTATCTGAAGAATCGCACGCCAAACACGGATGCGGAAGAAAAAAAGGAATGGCCTCACCAGTTTACTTGCCCAATTTGTAACGAAGATACCCTTTCCGATGCTGATGCGCTGTTTGATCGATTGCAAAGTAATTGCTATAATTTAAAAGAACTTTCATCCGTTAGATTTCCTGAATGAATTGCCAATGATGACACGTCAAATGGAAGGACTGAGGAATCCTCGTGTTTGTGATGATTGCAAGGAGACGGTATAGTTTGAAAGATTAAATTAATAAAGGCAACTTCCAGCGCAGTATTGACAAGATGTATCACTGTAATAAATGCGATTTGAAGGTTAGTGGGTTAATTGACAAATAGTTTTCCCGTTTAGATTTGTCCAGATTGCCTTATTGAGGAGCATCTATCTCATGAGAAAACGCGACTTTGGAAGAAAGCAGTGAATTTAAAGTTAGCAAATAGAAAATGATGTATCTAGCTTTGTGAAATGTCCGAGGCTCAACAGAAAGATACGGCCAATGTGGTGAAAACGTACAATGATTTGTTTGCAGGAATGCACGAGAATATTTTGAAGCCTCTGAAGGCTTTTGGAACGGTATACTTATTTCGAATTATGTTAATATGTCGTTTTTTTTAGAAATTGACTTCGAAAGAAGAAGACTGTAAGAGCATTTCGACATTTGGAGAAGCAAAGAAGAGACTTGAAAAATGCGCGTAAGTTTTTGTCTTTGAATCCTTAATAATCCGGTTTAGGAAGCTGAGGGAGGACTTTGAGACGATTTCGGAGAAACTCATGCCTCATTTGCGTCGATATGAGACGAAGGTCAAGGTTAGTTTAAAAGTCTTGTGACTCACCTTTTCAAGTTTTAGATATTGACTGAAGCAATTGACAAAGATGATTATCAAGGACTTTAAGATGGATTTGAAGAGTGAAAGGAGCGATGTCTTTTATCTTCATTTTGCAAATTTGAAGCTGTATTCTTTTATGCATTTATAAAGCTGTTTCACTTTTCAATATTATTTTGTGTTACTTCGATCACATTGATTTTATCGGTGCGATAAATATTTTTACCTGGAAGTGTCAGTTAAATGCTATGTGATTGGTGTCTTGCTGTAGCGGTTTCTCTTTTTAAAAGTCAGGTTTTGTTTAATTAATTATCTTCGGGCTTGGTGGTTTTTTATTGGTTTTTATTTTTTCCTATAAAAACGATGTTTTGCCTTATTTCGCGCGAATGTGGGGAAACAAGGAGGGTTGGAAAGAAGGTTGGCCGTACAAATATTTTTACCCGTCCTGTAACAGGGAAACTTATGTCAATGCAGAACAAAAAGATCGATTTCAAGGTTTTTTAAATCGGTTTTTTTTCAAAAAGAAATACACTTCAGTTTTCTTGGATGAGTTGCCAGAAGTTACACGTCAGATTAAAGGACATCGTGTTTGTGATGGTTGCGAGGACACAGTAAAGCTTTTGATTTGATTAACTAAATATCCACATTTTGCACAGCAGCATAGACAAATTGGACTATTGTATCAATTGCACTTCGAAAGTCGGCCTATTTTTGATAAAAACATAACCGTTGTTTAGATTTATGCTGTGTGTGTCGTTGAAAATCATCGATTGCATGAGACAGCTCGACTGTTGAAAAGGGAAAGATGTTGGAGATTGTTATTATATTGTTATTTATTTAGATCTGACCACATTTTTCAAAAATCGCCAAAACTTCAAATGCGTTTCTACAAAGATCTCCAAATAGAGGAGTAAAAATAAAAAACACGTATCCCCTAACTTTTCAAGGTCGCGTTTTGTAGATAGGTCACATACCCCAGGTCAATTCTGAGTTAGAACAGTTCCCTAGTTAAGTGCAATTTAGGAAATGTTTTTTGTTCTTTATTGTTTAAGCAGCAAGTTTTGTTCGTTGAAGTTTACTTTGGCTTCAAAAGCGGAAAAATTTTCTTTTCTGGTGCATCCGTTTTTCCTCGACAACCACAACCTCAACATTAGCCTCGTAAGTTTAAATGCTCTTCGGCAAATTTAAACTTCTATAGCGTACAGTGACGTAAATGGTATAAAATGGGTTCCTCTCCTCGGAGTCGATTTCAGTTGTTTACATTGAATGAATCTCACAATGAATCATATGTATGAAAGCTTGCTACAGTATCTAAATTGACAATAGATTACGCCTTAGCTAATTTTACTAAAAAGAGGACAAAAAGCAACGTTTGAAAACTTTCTACACAAAAAGAACTTTGACGGCTAAACTTTAAATAAGAAATGACGCCAAATTAAAAAGAAATCTCGAATAAAGAAGTTCGACTTGAGGTAGACGACGAGCACGTGCTCGCCAGAGAACAAATTCAGAAGAAAAGCGATTGCAAAGAAGAGAATCGACGAGGAGATGTTCATCAAGGAGTTCAATAACATCTAGGTAAAAAGGTTTTGAAATAGATTCAAGCCAGGAAAATGAGCGAATCAATTCAAATTCACACCACGAGGCCTCAAATTTAGTACGTTTACAAAAGCTGTCCAAATATCTCCCTACGCAATTCTAACTTTAGATTGAACTCATTAATGAAAAAGTTCATCTCTACACGAACCTGAAACCACAAAGCCACGGCAAAGAAGTGGTAAAAGAGATCGCAAAACTGCAGCGGTACAAAAGTGAGCTTCTACGCTCAGCAAGAAGACCTGAGCCGCAAAAAAAGCCAGACGACGTTCATCAAATACCCCAAAGAAAGCCTCGGTGCCAGCAATCAAATAATCTAGGAAATGAAAAATGAAGACTTCGTTTGATACAAGTGTTTTGAACACTTAAGCTAATAAAAAAACCAACACAATATTTAACAAAAAACAAAGTGTTTTAAAAACTTGATAAACAATTAGTCAAAGAAAACTCGATGAGATTAGGCTAATAAGCCAAAGATTTTGAGGTATCAATGTTATTTTAATGGTTCATGAAGATCGACAAGGTTATTCGTGAGAAGAGCATTCAGTCATCGTAGAAGATCGACTGAAAATAATGATTTGAATAATCATTTCACTGTCCAGCTAGATAAAGTCCATTCTGAAACTCACATTTCCCTGTGGGACTCCTTTGATGACTTTCTGAAGAGAAGATGTCCCTTACATCCATCTTCCACACACAAGGTCTTCTACCAATCCTGAAACATTCAACTTTTCTATATCCATTGTATTTCCTCCACTCACCTTTCTTTTTGTTCCATCCAGACTCGGGATTTGTTCTTTGAGAGCCTTGACAAAACATTGCTCATGAGCGAAGAATTTGGGGACTGTGTGATTGCATTCAAGCTGTAAGATTTGAGTTGAGTATTCTTTTATAATCAAATACCAAAAAAGGATTCTCGAATCAATAAGTGAACTCTCTTCCACAAGTGACACCTCGTTTCTGGGTGAGCTCTGGTTGTGGGCTTGATTGTGTGGGTGGAGGTGATGGGGCTGCGAGAAGAGGCTCGGGGGTCCACGGGGTAAAAGGGAATGTGAACCTTCAAGTTAAGAGCATCAGCAAAATCCACACAGTTTACTGTGTGAATTTTGAAAATTTTTAAAACATTGGTAATGATCAATTTCTTTGTTTTGAATGCTCTAGTTCAGCTCACTTTTGTCGATCCTTTTGTGGCGGTTTCGTGATTGGTTTCTTCTTGACTTCTTTTCTAAAAACAAGAAAAGTTATGCATCATTGCTATAATTTGAATATTTAGTTCTTATACTCGCTTTGATTGCTCATCATCTGAGCTCGTTGTTGGTGAACTTGTCGATGGCTTGATCTCGCCCACTTGTTCTCTAAAAAATAGGCTATTGATGTAGAAACCGGTACTTTCAGAACTTTCATTTGTCTATCACTTAAATACTGCTTACTTGAGCTCCCAGCGGATGATGATTGTAAAGAAGAGAGAAGACACCGGAGAAACACTGTATTGACACATGTTCTCTGAAAGTTACAATTATAAGAATTGCAAAGTTTTAGGGTTTTACTAAACGAGCACACACACCTTGGAGTCGTTCCATAGCCATGCCAGCCGTCGCAAACCGTCGACTCCAATAAATATAGTTTTCCCTGTTACTGGTAGCTGCCTTACATTTCAAACCGGCTGTTGAGGGTTCTTTCTCATGCATCGATTCTCTTGATCACTTTGATGTAGCGTTCGTGTTTCGCCCAATCGTTCCCCGAGCCACTGAGTTTCCCGAAAATCGCCACGGCTTTTTTGTCGGTGAGAAGATCGACGGCAAAGTTGAGAACATATCGTTGTGGATCGTCTACAACACTCTTTGGCATATCCAACGTCGACGTCATTCTGAAAAAAACAATATCATTAGCCTATGCTTATCCCTGAATTTTTACTTTAGAAAAGTCTGATCGATTTAAAATTCGTTCCAATCACCTGTTCTTCCAGAAGCGGGATTTCCAAACCAAGAAAACCCACGGAGAAGCTGGTTAGCGAACGAAAAAAGCGCAGCTCGGAGGTACGAGATAGATCGGATAACGCTGAAACACGTTTTAAATCAGACACGATACTCATAATATACCTTCCGGTTTACTTCGATGTATACCCTGGTGAACGCTTTCGAAACGATCAGTCCATAGAATGAAATGAGAGATGTCACTGGTCAGTTCATCGATTCGTTGATAGAAAAGTTTGAGGAGAGTTTCGTCACACAAATGATCCAAATAGAGGTCGGTCTTCAAGCATGATACAGTACCGAGCAAAAGTCTTGCAACATCACTTTTTCAAAAAAATTGATGAAATTTTTTTATGGAAAATGCCGCCCGTTCGTAGGGCTTTTTTGTTTTTAATTAGAATAATACATGCACACTTTATTTACAAAAACAAATTTGAAGTTCAGCGTGAAACAAAAAAGTAAATGACAAAACTACTAAAAAATACCCTAAAAACTGGGTGCAAAAGTCTTGCAACATTCTTGTTTCTCATTTTTATTGTTTTCAAATTTATTAATTTACACTAATTTTTGTTTTTTCAGATGCCAAGTGCCTACTTGAAGACTTCCGGAAAAAAAATCATGAAGGTAAGAAAAAAAGGAACTTCTCGAGCCGTTGTCTCCGATCTCTTCAAATGCGATCCTTCGACCGTTTCTCGCATTGTTTAAAAAGCAAAAACAACTGGACTTATGCACCGAAGAGAGAAGAAAATACTTCCATTTGCTCAGGATCACATGGCTCCTGGATGGTTTCTCTACCAGGACAATTCGCCGGTCCACAAGAGCAAGCTCATGATGGGTCGCACGGTGAATCTCTCAAATGGAGGAAAAGCTCAGCTCCCTGGATTGTTTGTCCTTAATAATGTTTTGTTGGTCAAGGTGCCCCCTATGTCGCCTAATTTAAACATTATTGAGAATTTATGGGCTTACGTGAAGGTAAAGTTACGAGGAAAAGACTTTCACACAAAAGTTGACTTATGGTTCTACATACGAAAAGTTTGGAGCTCAATTCGCCCAGCAATTCTTCACGAATGAGTCGACTCAATGCCTAAACGACTTAATGAAGTGATTTTGGCAAAAAGTGGACCGATTGAACATTAATTTTTGATGTTTCTGTATAATCTTGCAAGATTTTTGCACCCAGTTTTTAGGGTATTTTTTAGCAGTTTTGTCATTTACTTTTTTGTTTTACGCTGAACTTCAAATTTGTTTTTGTAAATAAAGTGTACATGTATTATTCTAATTAAAAACAAAAAAGCCCTACGAACGGGTGGCATTTTCTATAAAAAAACTTCATCGATTTTTTTTGAAAAAGTGATGTTGCAAGAATTTTGCTCGGTACTGTACTTGATTGGGAGAGACTAGAAATAAAGAATTTTTAACATTTTTAGATTCTGATTCCAGCTAATGGCTTTTAATTATATAATCAGCTTCTTAACAGTAATAAAATGTCGAACAAAGAGTTTTGTGGAGTTGATGCATGAGCAATTGGGCCTCGTCGTTTGTCTGTTTCCACCGATCACAATCTGATTCCAACTCATAGGAGAACTTCTTGTTCAGTTGCTTCGGCGTTTCTTTTCCGAGAAAATCTTCTAAAAAGTTTGTGATTCCCATTCTCCAAGTGGCAAATTTTGATTCTGAAAATGTTCAATCAGTTTCTCTACAAAAATTTTTATTTACCGCTCGTCAACTGCTCGCTTCTGATATAAAGGTGGCCTTTTGTGGACGTTGGCTGATCAGTTGGAATCCTGAATCACAATAGTAATTTGTGTTTTCAAAAGAAACTGACTTTCTTGAAAATGAAGTGAAAAATAAGCAGAAAACTAAAAACACACGAAGCTTGTCCCCTCTTGTTCTTGATCTTCGCTCCACGTTTTGTCCTGTTTTTTCTGTTTCCCGTAAAAACAATTGATAATACACTGTTTACATCAAATAGCCAACTTGTTATCAGTTGCTCTTGCATTGACGAGCATCCTGTGTAGAGACGGGACCAATCGTTGAAATTCTCCGCATCAATCTTCCCACCACGTCGTCGATGAAGACTCGCGAATCGCTCCACCCCAAGCAGTTCCATCAAAAAATTCTTGATGAACTTTCCGCATTCATCGAAATTCATTTTCTCTAAAAAGTTTCAAATAACAAAACGCCTCGAAATAAAATCAACTTACCGAAGTATGACCACAAGGAATTAGCTTGTAGAGAGTTTGTGGAGAACATTTCTGAAATGAAGCGTTCAGATTTGAATAAAAAACAAAATGATCAACAAATAAATCACATAAAATTTCAAGAAATTGTGAAGTGAAATCGCCATTGACTGAGCAGATTTTCATCAAATCAATACTTGAGCGACAATCCCGTGAATGTTTTGCATAAATTTCTCATGTCGACAAGGGAAAGTTCAAGAAATGAATTGAATTGAGCAATAGAATAATTTCCTAGTGTAATGCTTTACAAAATACATTCACATACAAAGCACCCAGAAGGATCGGCGAAATTTTATGTAGAAGAAACTGTTCAGACCACGAAGAAACTAAAGTATTGTTTTTTGTTAAACATTGTCTTGGTTTTTTATTCGCTTAAGTGTTCAAAACACTTGTATCAAATGGAGTGCTCATTTTTCATTTCAATAAATGTTTGACCTCCAAGCCAAGCCTAGCTTTGAAAAGGATATTTATGAAAGGATATAACTGTTTTTCATGGAGCAAGGAAATCACCGATATCAATGATTTCATCAGATTTTGCCCGCATCGCTGGTACCAGCCAGATCCTCATCCCTCATTGTAATTTGTAAAACCTAAAATAGAGTTATATAAATTTAATAATCAAAACCTATGATCCAAAAAAGTCGAAAGAATTCAGTCTGATCTGTTTCATGCCAAACGCCATAATTATAGTTCAAATTTGGTGATTTTGTTTCAAAATTTATTCCAAACCTTCGCGAGCATTTTCTTCTCTCGCACGATCATATGAATAAGTTGACCTGTGACTGGATAACAGTGAGAATCAGTTCGGGAATTTGTGGGAAAGATCAGAACCTCCTTGAAGTTAGGTACTGGTTTTGGTGGTGTTCTCAGAAATAAATAAAACCAGGGGACAGTTGGGACTCCAAAAGCCTTAGCCTCAGCCTCTTTCTTCGCATTCCACGCATACCACTCCTGTTCAGGAAGTCAGGAAAATAGAGCATTTGAGCGTTTTGTTTCCACTACACGTTGACTTGTGTGCTTAAATATTGTTGCACAATTCTTTTTTCTTCTTTGTTACCGTAGCCAACTGTGTGAAAATTTTCTGGTATCATGTTTTAATTTGAAAAAAATTTCTTCTTTTAATTTTTAGGAGTTTGTTTTGCTAATAATTCAGCTTTCTTTCAAAAGTACCTTGTATACTCCCGAAAATGGTTGAGTAGTTGTTGGAAACTCGGCTTACGCCGAGCATAAGTCTGATTGAATATCTTTCATTTTGTATGAAAATCGCGCAATATTCAACAGGCTTAAGTCGCACTAAACTTTCGCACTTGTACACTAAACTGTACTAAACGTACACTAAACTAAACGCACCAAACAGCACAAATCTAAGCAATGGTTAGGTTTTTATTAAAAATAGGCCGACTTTCGAAGTGCAATTGATGCAATAGTACATTTTGTCTATGCTGCCCTGCAAAATCTCGATATTTAGTTAATCAAATCAAAAGCTTTACTGTGTCCTCGCAACCATCACAAACACGATGTCCTTTAATCTGACGTGTAACTTCTGGTAACACATCCAAGAAATCTAAAAGGTGTATTTCTTTTTGAAAAAACCAATTAAAACAAAACCCTGAGATCGATCTTTTTGTTCTGCGTTGACATAATTTTCCCTGTTACAGGATGGGTAAAACTATTTGTACGGTCAGCCTTCTTTCCAACCGTCATTGTTTTCCCATATCCGCGCGAAATAGGGCAAAACATCGTTTTTTATAGGAAAAAATAAAATCTATAGAAAACACATTTTCGCGCGGACCTGTAGCACCGGAAGCCGAGCTGCTGGACTAGCGAATTACCGAAAACGAAACAAAAATTTCACGGCTATTTTTCCAAAACCACCTAACAAAACTCAGCAAGTTATCATATCTTTTGTCAAAGCCCCAAGATAATTAATTAAATAAAACCTGACTTTTAAAAAGAGAAACCGCTACAGCAAGACACCAATCATATACCATTTAACCGGCACTTTTAGGCCAAAATATTTATCGCACCGATAAAATCAATGTGATCGAAGTAACACAAAATAATATTGAAAAGTGATACAGCTTCGTACAGGCAGAAAATAATACAGCTTCAAATTTGCAAAATCAAGATAAAACACATTGCTGCTTTCACTCTTCAAATCCATCTTCAAGTCCTTGATAGTCATCTTTGTCAATTGCTTTAGTCAATTCCTAAAAGCTGAACAGGTGAGTCACAAAACTTTTAAACTCACCTTGACCTCCTTCTCATATCGACGCAAATGAGGTATGAGTTTCTCCGAAATCGACTTAAAGTCCTCTCTCAGCTTCCTAAAACGGATTATTAAGCATTCAAAGACAAAAACTTACGCCCATTTTTCAAGTGTCTGCTTTGCTTCTCCAAATGTCGAAATGCTCTTACAGTTTTCTTCTTTCGAAGTCAATTTCTAAAAAAATCTGCATATTAACATAATTCGAAATAAGTGTACCGTTCCCAAAGCCTCTAGATCCTTCAAAATATTCTCGTGCATTCCTGCAAACAAATCGTTGTACGTTTTCACCTCATTGGCCGTATCTTCCTGTTGAGCCTCGGACATTTCACAAAGCTAGATACATCATTTCTTATTTGCTAACTTTAAACTCACTTCTTTCTCCAAAAGTCGCGTTGTCTCATGAGATCGATGCCCCTCAAAAGCGCAACCTGGGCAAATCTAAACGGGAAAACTATTTGTCAATTAACCCACTAACCTTCAAATGGCATTCATTACAGTGATACATCTCGTCAATACTGCGCTGAAAGTTGACTTTATGAATTCAATCTTTCAAACTATACCGTCTCCTTGCAATCACCACAAATACGAGGATTCCTCATTCCTTCCATTTGACGTGTCATCATTGGCAATTCATCCAAGAAAGCTAACGGATGAAAGTTCTTTTAAATTATAGCAATTACTTTGCAATCGATCAACCAGCGCATCACCACTGAAAAGGGTACCTTTGCTACAAATTGGGCAAGTAAACTCGTGGGGATGTTCCTTTTTTTCCGCATCCGTGTTTGGCGTGCGATTCTTCAGACAACATTCCGTACAGATAAGGTGATTGCAATAGAGGGAAAATGATTTCTTTCCGTCAACTTGATTCGAATCTAAATTAAACATAAATTTTATTCCCCAAATAAACAATGAAACACTTACATTCATCATGACAAATTGGACATTCGGGAATTTTGAAGGGCTAAACGAAACTGGTCTACTAAAAATATGCATTAAGGATTTGACCCTTTTTCGATGCAAATTTTCGGTTCCGGTTCAGATGTATTTAAAATGGATGAAAAAGTAGATTTCGAAAAACAATTGGCCGATTAACAAACAAGAATGGCTTAATGTTCTAAAAAAGATGCAGACGAAAAAGGGAGAATGAAATTTTCCCCACTTTCTAAGGCTTTATAGAAAATTAAACAAACATTGAATACTCAGTTAAATGATTGAATACTTTCCGACACATTTTCATTTCGAAATGTACGGTGTTTCCTTTCTTAAGTGTAATTTAGGAAATCGATATTTTGCAGGGCAGCATAGACAAAATGTACTATTGCATCAATTGCGCTTCGAAAGTCGACCTATTTTTGACTCTTTTGACGCGTTTAGCCAATTTCTATCATTTGTAACGCAAAGTCAAGAGAGTTAGAGAACGTATCATCCTACCCATGTAACAACTTACAGTTCGGGGCGTTACAGACCCACTTTAAGCTTATCATCGGGGATTATTACTATTGCATCAATTGCGCTTCGAAAGTCGACCTATTTTTGATAAAAACCTAAACGTTGTTTAGATTGGTGCTGTATGTGTCGTTGAAAATCATCGATTGCATGAGACAGCTCGACTGTTGAAAAGGGAAAGATGTTGGAGATTGTTATTATATTGTTATTTATTTAGATCTGACCACATTTTTCAAAAATCGCCAAAACTTCAAATGCGTTTCTACAAAGATCTCCAAATAGAGGAGTAAAAATAAAAAACACGTATCCCCTAACTTTTCAAGGTCGCGTTTTGTAGATAGGTCACATACCCCAGGTCGATTCCGAGTTCAAACAGTTCCCTAGTTAAGTACAATTTAGGAAATGTATTTTGTTTTTTATTGTTTAAGCAGCAAGTTTTGTTCGTTGAAGTTTACTTTGACTGAGAGGGGACTTCCATCAAATGCCCAAATCATATACGTCGACATTCAATAGACAAACTGTATGTTATTAGTGTTCAAGTCCAGTTTTATCAACTTATCACCAACTTTACAGTTCATTTAACACCTTAACCACAATTTTCGTTTAGCCAATTTCTATCAAAGAGAATTTCTATCATGGCTCTCTTTCCATTTCATTTCTATTTTCCGACTGTTTGGCTTCTTTTGAGTGTGCAATCATTCGATTTAGCTATTATCTAAAGGTAAGTTATCGAGTTTTATCCAAAAGCTTCTTTTCAGATCAAAGTGTTCTCAAATAAACAACAAAATAGCTCAATCATTTTCGATTTCCCGATAGTTATCGGAAGTAAACGAGAGATCGAATTGATCATTCCCAATGGTTTGCTTTTGAAACAAATTTTCTGTACTCGACTATATTTTCAGAGCCAAAAGAGTATCAAGGATTCGTTGAATGATTTTAACATTAATGATTTGAATGAAAGCGGCTAGTTTATTTATTTTTGAATACTACAACAGAATTAAATTTTCATTAGAAAAAAACCCATTTGTAACGCAAAGTCAAGAGAGTTAGAGAACGTATCATCCTACCCATGTAACAACTTACAGTTCGGGGCGTTACAGACCCACTTTAAGCTTATCATCGGGGATTCATCAAACAACGCGTTTATAAAGCTTACAAACAAAAATAGAAAAAACTAGACACAAAACACTCGACATATTTCATAGATTGACGAGGGACGGCCGTTTATTTGTTTTGTATATGTTTAGATGAATATGGTATTTGCAAGAAGAGATCAACTATTTGTTCTAGAGGCTTTCTTTCCGTAATCTGTTTTTGTGTAGATTAGAATTTCAACAAATATTGACCTTGAAATGCAACATTTTCACACTAGACCTCGAGATAGAGATGATCTGTGGCTGCTTTGATCTGAACCTTTGAACGATTCTTGGACGAGTTAAGAATGATTTGACGATAAGTTTCAGGGACATAAATGACAATAGCACTTAAGGAAAAAGAGTGAAAAGACATGCCCAAGAAGACGAGGCCGCACACTGAAAATTAGTAAAATCGGACTAGTAGTTCGGATTTTTTATTATTACAAAAACTGAATCGTAACTTTCACTTCAGGAAAAAACACCAAAAATCGACTGTCTCAGTGTCTACCGATGATCTCGAGATAGAGATGATCTGTGGCTGCTTTGATCTGAACCTTTGAACGATGCTTGGACGAGGTGAGAATGATTTGACGATAACTTTCAGGGACATAAATGACAATAGTATTTTTAATTTTTTTATGTTTATTATTACAATACCTGATTTGTAACTCTCACTTCAGGAAAAAACACCAAAAATCGACCTGTCTATCGCTGAAAAGTGGGTTTATCTTAAGCTTTTTGAGATGATTAATTTTTACAAGATCTTATTCAATCAAATCTTTCCAGGGAAAAGAAACAATTGGGCGGCTTACTCGGAAACAAGAAATTCGGTGTTGGCCCGATAAAATTGAGTCGAAAACAAGTGAAGATAGGAGGAAAACTCGCCAAGAATGGATAAGGAATGGTGAATGGAAAAGAGAAAGACAACGTGAAAGAAGGGAATGATGGGCAAGTGATTGAGATATTCAATGGAGAGATAAAAGCGATGAAAGAGAAGAAGCTGTTGATGGGAAAAGGAGAACTGCCTCTTGACGAGAAGAGGATTCCATTCACGTAACTCTTGTGTAGTTGAAAACCACAGAAAAAGTTTTAGCCTCAAATTTTTACTAGTAAAAAAAAGTTGAATCCTTAGGTGTTATTTAGGTGTTCTAAATTTCTGTAAAATATGACTTTGGTCCTCAAAAAACAAAGACTTCTTCATCAATCCGGGCGTCAGCCAGGACCAGATACCTTCTTAAGAACAGTAATCACAGTATGACTTCCCGACGCTTCTCATTTGATGGCCGGTATTTCTGATATACCCACAAGTTACCATTCTTTCAACTTGCTTTCCTATATCTACTAAGTTTTGCGATCATACAAGCGAACTTTGTGATCAGATTTTTAACTACAATCCACGTGACGATATCAATCCTTTTCCCCTGTTTTCTGATGTGCGGATTGGATTTTGTGACGAATCGGAACATGAAAAATCTGGGTTGTTGGCCAAAAAGTCAAACAACCAAAAGCCTTCTTGGAGCCAGCAGTTCTTTTTTTTTAAATGACTAAGCAATGGCTTTGGGGTAGATGCTATAATACAAAACAACTAGGCGTTTTTATTTCAAAACCTATTTACCTAGATTCTTGCTGAGTGTAGAAGCTCACTTTTGTACCGCTCCAGTTTTGCGATCTCTTACCACTTCTTTGCCGTGGCTTTGTGGTTTCAGGTTCGTGTAGAGATGAACTTTTTCATTATGCGTTCGATCTAAAGCTAGAATTGCTTAGGGAGATATTTGGACAGCTTTTGTAAACGTACTAAATTTGAGGCCTCGTGGTGTGAATTTGAATTGATTCGCTCATTTTCTTGGCTTGAATCTATTTCAAAACCTTTTTACCTAGATGTTATTGAACTCCTTGATGAACATCTCCTCGTCGATTCTCTTCTTTGCAATCGCTTCTCTTCTGAATTTGTTCTCTGGCGAGCACGTGCTCGTCGTCTACCTCAAGTCGAAGATTTCTTTTTAATTTGGCGTCATTTCCTATTTAAAGTTTAGCCGTCAAAGTTCTTTTTGTGTAGAAAGTTTTCAAACGTTGCTGTTTTCCGTTCTGTCCTCTTTTTAGTAAAATTAGTTAAGGCGTAATCTATTGTCAATTTAGGTACTGTAGCAAGCTTTCATGCATATAATTCATTGTGAGATTCATTCAATGTAAGCAACTGAAATCGATTCCGAGGTGAGGAACCCATTTTATACCATTCACGTCACTGTACGCTATAGAAGTTTAAATTTGCCGAAGAGCATTTAAACTTACGAGGCTAATGTTGAGGTTGTGGTTGTCGAGGAAAAACGGATGCCCCAAAAGAGAAAACTTTTCCGCTTTTGAAGCCACTTCAAAGAACAAAACTTGTTGCTTCACAAAAAAAAAAAACAAAAAAAGATTTCCTAAATTGCACTTAACTAGGGAATTGTTCGAACTCGGAATCGATCTAGGGTATGTGACCTATCTACAAAATGCCACCTTAAAAAGTTAGGGGATACGTGTTTTTTATTTTTACTCCTCTATTTGTAGATCTTTGTAGAAACGCATTTGAAGCTTTGGCGATTTTTGAAAAATGTGGTCACATCTAAATAAATAACAATATAATCTCAATACATATTTCCCTTTTCAACAGTCGAGCTGTCTCATGCAATCGATGTTTTTCAAAGACACATACAGCACCAATCTAAACAACGTTTAGGTTTTTATCAAAAATAGGCCGACTTTCGAAGTGCAATTGATGCAATAGTGCAATTTGTCTATGCTGCCCTGCAAAATGTCGATATTTAGTTAAGCAAATCAAAAGCTTTACTGTGTCCTCGCAACCATCGCAAACACGATGTCCTTTAAGCTGACGTGTAACTTCTGGAAACTCATCCAAGAAATCTAAAAAGTGTATTTCTTTTTGAAAAAAGCAATTAAAACAAAACCTTGAAATCGATCTTTTTGTTCTGCATTGACACAAGTTTCCCTGTTACAGGACGGGTAAAAATATTTGTACGGCCAGCCTTCTTTCCAACCCTCCTTGTTTTCCCACATCCGCGCGAAATAAGGCAAAACATTGTTTTCTATAGGAAAAAATAAAATCTATAGAAAAAACATTTTCGCGCGGACCTGTAGCCCCGGAAATCGAGCTGCCGGACTAGCGAATTACCGAAACAAACGAAACAAATGTTTAATCGGTTATTTTTCCATAACCACCTAACAAAACTCAGCAAGTCATAATATCTTTTGTCATAATATCTTTTGACTGTTAACAAGAGAAACCGCTACAGCAAGACACCAACCATACACCATTTAACCGGCACTTTCAGGTGAAAATATTTATCGCACCGAAAAAATCAATGTGATTAAAGTAACACAAAATAATATTGAAAAGTGATACAGCTTCATAAATGCATAAAATAATACAGCTTCAAACTTGCAAAATCAAGAAAAAACACATCGCTCCTTTCACTCTTCAAATCCATCTTCAAGTCCTTGATAGCCATCTTTGTCAATTGCTTCAGTCAATTTCTAAAACTTGAAAAGGTGAGTCACAAAACTTTTAAACTCACCTTGACCTTCGTCTCATATCGACGCAACTGAGGTATGATTTTCTCCGAAATCGTCTCAAAGTCCTCTCTCAGCTTCCTAAACCGGATTATTAAGCATTCAAAGAAAGAAACTTACGCGCATTTTCCAAGTGTCTTCTTTGCTTCTCCAAATGTCGAAATGCTCTTACAGTTTTCTTCTTTCAAAGTCAATTTCTAAAAAAAGCTCCATATTAACATAATTCGAAACAAGTATACCGTTCCAAAAGCCTCCAGATCCGTCAAAATATTCTCGTGCATTACTGCAAACAAATCGTTGTACGTTTTCACCACCTTGGTCGTATCTTTCTGTTGAGCCTCGGACATTTCACAAAGCTAGATACATCATTTTTTATTTGCTAACTCTAAACTCACTTCTTTCTTCAAAAGTCGCGTTGTCTCATGAGATCGATGCTCCTCAATAAGGCAAACTGGACAAATCTAAACGGGAAATCTATTTGTCAATTAACCCACTAACCTTCAAATCGCATTCATTACAGAGATACATCTCGTCAATACTGCGCTGGAAGTTGACTTTATTAATTTAATCTTTCAAACTATACCGTCTTCTTGCAATCATCACAAACACCAGTATTCCTCATCCCTTCCATTTGACGCGTCATCATTGGCAATTCATTCAGGAAATCTAACGGATGAAAGTTCTTTTAAATTATAGCAATTACTTTGAAATCGATCAACCGCCCCATCATCATTGGAAATGGAATCTTCGTTACAAATTGGGCAAGTAAACCGGTGGGGCCATTCCTTTGTTTCCGGATCCGTGTTTGGTGTGCGATTCTTCAGATAACATTCCGTACAGATAAGGTGATTGCAAAAGAGTGCAAACGATTTCTTTCCGTCAACTTGATTCGAATCTAAATTAAACATAAATGTTCAACCAAAATGAATACTTTATTCCCCAAATAAACAATGAAACACTTACATTCATCATGACAAATTGGACATTCGGGAATTTTGAAGGGCTAAACGAAACTGATCTACATAAAGAGCAAGAAAGACCTTGACAAGCAAATAACCATCTCCCAAAGGTGAAAGTGCCAAGGAATCTTCTTGTGATAGAACATCTAAATCGGAAACACAAGTAAATAACATTCTTTTATCTTTAAAAAGCTGCGCCGTGTCCACTTTAAACAAGCAAATTCACTTACCAACCAGGTAAAATGCAAAATCGAGACTGTCAAAGCAGTCTTCCCCCCAAACACATTGATGTTTCCTCTCCTTTTTCTCCAACCGCCACTCCTTCTCGAAACATTCGTGACACATCGCCGATCCGCACACTAAATGTCGCGGTGATCGATTCTCGTTGGCTTCTCGAGCAACTGAAAGTAACAAATTAACGCAGTGCACTTAGGCATGTGGTATACCATAGAATTAAATAAAACGCATAACTTACATGGCAACTTGCAGACAACGCAGTTGAGAGACCGAAAGACTTTCATTTCCTGAAAAGAAACAATGGTCAGGGTACTTCCTGAGTAGCGGGGGCGGACAATTTTTCAAAATCTACTTTTTCTGGACCAGTTTTTCATGCTGATTCCGGATTTCGACATCCCAAGCCCGGAAAATGCGATTTTATCATCCAAAACAATTTTTTAAAAAAAGCATTTTTTCAGGGGTTTGCCCCTTTTTCGATGCAAATTTTCTGTTCCGATTCAGATGTATTTAAAATGAATGAAAAAGTAGAGTTCGAAAAACAATTGGCCTATTAACAAACAACAATGGCTTAACGTTCTAAAAAAGATGCAGACGAAAAAGAGAATGAAATTTTGCCCACTTTCTAGCCTTTCATAGAAAATTAAACAAACATTGAATACTCAGTTAAATGATTGAATACTTTCCGACACATTTTCATTTTGAAAGGTACGGTGTTTCTTAGTTGCAATTTAGGAAATGTTTTTTTGTTGTTTTTTGTGAAGCAGCTTGTGGGGAAACAATGACGGTTGGAAAGAATATCGACATTTTGCAGGGCAGCATAGACAAATTGTACTATTGCATCAATCGAACTTCGAAAGTCGGCCTATTTCTGATGAAAACCTAACCGTTGCTTAGATTTGTGCTGTATGTGTCGTTGAAAAACATCGATTGCATGAGACAGCTCGACTGTTGAAAAGGGAAAGATGTTGGAGATTATATTGTTATTTATTTAGATCTGACCACATTTTTCAAAAATCGCCAAAGCTTCAAATGCGTTTCTACAAAGATCTACAAATAGAGGAGTAAAAATAAAAATCCCCTAACTTTTCAAGGTCGCGTTTTGTAGATAGGTCACATACCCCGGGTCGATTCCGAGTTAGAACAGTTCCCTAGTTAAGTGCAATTTAGGAAATGTTTTTGTTCTTTATTGTTTAGGCAGCAAGTTTTGTTCGTGGAAGTTTACTTTGGCTTGAAAAGCGGAAAAATTTTCTTTTCTGGTGCATCCGTTTTTCCTCGACAACCACAACCTCAAGATTAGCCTCGTAAATTTAAATGGTCTTCGGCAAATTTAAACTTCTATAGCGTACAGTGACGTGAATGGTATAAAATGGGTTCCTCTCCTCGGAATCGATTTCAGTTGCTTACATTGAAAATAATTCAAAAAATAAAAAATAATTTTTAAAAATTTTTTCAAATACCAAAAAAAAAAAAAATATATCCCAAAAAAAAAAAAAAAAAAAAAAAAAGAAAAAAAGGAGAGGGGGGGTTTTTTAATTAAAAAAAAAAAAAAGGGGTTTGGGGTTAAAAAAAAAGAAAGGGAAAAAAAAAAAAAAAAAAAAAAAAAAAAAAAAAAAAAAAAAAAAAAGAAAGGAGGGAGATGGAGGGCCGGGGGCGGAAGGAGGAAGGAGGGAGAAGAGGAAGAGGAAGGGGGGGGGGGGGGGGGAGGATAAGAGAGAAAAAGGGAGGGGGGGGGGGGGGAATGAAAGAGAAGAGAAAGGGGAGGGAGAAAAAAAAAAAAAAAAAAAACCAAAGGGAGAGAAAAAAAGAGGGTTGAAGCTGTCCAATATCAGTCTCCGTACGCAATTCTAACATTAAATGGAACTCGATTGATGAAAAAGTCCACCTCTACACGACACTGAAAACACAAAGCCACGGCAAAGAAGTGGCAAAAGAGACTGCAAAACTGGAGTGGTACAAAAGTGAGCTTCTAGACTCAGCAAGAAGATCTGAGCCGCAAAAAAGCCAGACGGCGTTCATCAAATACTCCAAAAAAAGCCTCGGTGCCAGTAATCAAATAATCTAGGCTGGCAATTTAAATTAAATTTATTGAAATAAAAAATGAACACTCCGTTTGATAAAAGTGTTTTGAACACGTAAACGAATAAAAAACCAACACGATATTTAACAAAGGACAAAATACTTTAGAAACTTGAAAAACAATTAGTCAAAGAGAACTCGACTCGATTAGGCTAAAAAATCACAAAGATTTTGATGTATCAATGCTATTATAATGGTTGATGAAGATCGACAAATTTATTCAGGAGAAGAGCATTCAGTCATCGTAGAGGATCGGCTGAAAATAATGATTTGAATCATTCACCGTCTAGCTAGATAACGCCCGATTTGTGTCACCATTCTGAAACTCACATTTCCATGTGGGACTCCTTTGATGACTTTATCACAGAAGAGAAGATGTCCCTTACCTCCATCTTCCACACACAACGCCTTCTTCCAATCTTAAACCATTCAACTTTTCTATACCCATTATATTTCCTCCACTCACCTTTCTTTTTGTTCCATCCTGACTTGGGATTTGTTCTTTGAGAGCCTTGACAAAACATTGCTCATGAGCGAAGAATTTGGGGACTGTGTGATTGCATTCAAGCCGTAAGATTTGAGTTGAGTATTCTTTTAAAATCAAATACCAAAAAAGAATTCTCGAATCCATAAGCGAACTCTTTTCACAAGTGACACATGGTTTCTGGGTGAGCTCAGCTTGTGGGATTGATTGTGTGGGTGGAGGTGACGGGGCTGTGAGAAGAGGCTCGGGGGTCCACGGGGTGAAACGGAATCTGAACAATTAAGTTAAGAGCAGCTTTACTGCGTGGATTTTGGAAATTTTTAAAACATTGGTAATGTTCAATTTCTTTGTTGAGTTGCTCAATTCACCTCACTTTTGTCGATCCTTGTGGCGGTTTCGTGATTGGCTTCTTCTTGACCTCTTCTCTAAAAACAAGAAAAGTTATGTATCATTGCTATAATTTGAACATTTAGTTATTATACTCGCTTTGGTTTCTCATCAGCTGAGCTCGTTGTGGGTAAACTTGTCGATGGCTTGATCTTGCCCACTTGTTCTCTAAAAAATAGGCTATTGATATAGAAACCGGTACCTTCAGAACTTTTATTTGTCTATCACTTAAATACGGCTTACCTGAGCTCCCAGCAGATGATGATTGTAAAGAAGAGAGCAGACACCGGCGAGACACTGTACTGACACATGTTCTCTGAAAGTTACAATTATAAGAATTGCAAAGTTTTAGGGTTTTACTAAACGAATACGCACCTTCGAGTCGTTCCATAGCCATGCCAGCCGTGGCAAACCGTCGATTCCAGTAAATATAGTTTTCCCTGTTACTGGTAGCCGCCTTACATTTCAAAATGATATAATCGAGTAGATCCTTGCTCAAGACGTTTGTCAAATATTTAATGGCAACTAAAAAAATAATTAAATACATTTTTTCGAACAAACCTTTGACTGGCGGTTGAGAGTTCTCTCACAATTCATCGATTCTCTTAATCACTTTGATGTAGCGTTCATGTTTCGCCCAATCGTTCCCCGAGCCACCGAGTTTCCCAAAAATCGCCAAGGCTTTTTTGTCGGTGAGAAGATCGACGACAAAGTTGAGAACATATCGTTGTGGATCCTCTACAACCCCTTTTGGCACATCCAACGTCGATGTTATTCTGAAAAAAACAATAATCATTATAGGCTTCACGCTGAATTTTCACTTTACAAAAGCTTTATCAATTTAAAATTCATTCCAATCACCTGTCCTTCCAGAAGCGAAATTTCCAAACCAAGAAAGCCACGGAGAAGCTGGTTAGCGAACGGAAAAAGCGCAGCTCGGACGCACGAGATAGATCGGATAAAGCTGAAACACGCTTTAAACCAGACACGATACTCATAATATACCTTCCGTTTTACTTCGATGTATTGCTTGGTGAACGCTTTCGAAACGATCAGTCCATAGAACGAAATGAGAGATGTCACTGATCAGCTCATCGATTCGTTGGTAGAAAAGTTTGAGGAGAGTTTCGTCAAACAAATGATCCAGCTAATGGCTTTTAAATATATAATCAACTACAATCAGCTTCTTAACAGTAATAAAATGTCGAACAAAGAGTTTTGTGGAGTTGATGCATGAGCAATTGTGCCTCGTCGTTTGTCTGTTTCCACCGATCACAATCTGATTCCAATTCATCGGATAACTTCTTGTTCAGTTGCTTCAACGTTTCTTTTCCGAGGAAATCTTCCAAAAAGTTTGTGATTCCCATTCCGCAAGTGGCAAATTTTGATTCTGAAAACGTTCAATCCGTTTCTCTTTAAAAACTTTTGCATACCGGTCGTCAACTGCTCGCTTCTGATATAAAGGTAGCCTTTTGTGGACGTTGCTTGATCAAATGGACTTCTGAATGACGATAGTAATTTGTGTTCTCAAAAAGAAACTGATTTTTTTCGAAATTGAATGAAAAATAAGCAGAAAATAAAAACACACGAAGCTTGACCCCTCTTGTTCTTGATCTTCGCTCCACGTTTTGTCCTGTAAATTGAAGATTTAACACTACCCCCTCTTTTTCGATTACCCCATTTGTTCGAAAAGATCCCAACTAAAGCCAATAAGAGCGGTCATTATGAACATAGCGAAGTGAAGATGTGGATCATCTGGTGGAGATTGCCCTTTTTCGAAAGTTGATGAGTGCTAGGTTAAATTGTGTAACAACTTCAAAAATTAAGAAAGAAATAAAACTTCAATAAAACCAACGCTTCAAACATCCCAATCGTTCCATGGCCAATTTGACCTCATCAAATCGACCACTCCAATAGTTGAACAGATTGACATCGTTGACCGTCTCCTCGTATTTATTCGTCAGGTATTGAGTGTCCGCTTGACCGATTGCCTTGATCAGAAAGGCATGATATTGTGGCAGCTCGTTGGCTAAAAAACTTCATTCATGTCAAAGAAACTATTCGTAATTTCTGATTTCCTTTGCTACAAGCTACAAGGCTCCGAAAGGTTTGTAAGCGCATTATTCCAAACTTTTAACTCATCAAAAGTTAAAATTTCCGCAAGATTTTTCTGTTTCCCGTAAAAACAATTGATAATACACTTTTTACATCAAATAACCAACTTGTTATCAGTTGCTCTTGCATTGACGAGCATCCTGTGTAGAGCATCCAATTGTTGAAATTCTACGCATCAATCTTCCCACCACATCGTCGATGAAGACTCGCGAATCGCTCCACCCCAAGCAGTTCCATCAAAAAATTCTTGATGAACTTTCCGCATTCATCGAAATTCATTTTCTCTAAAAAGTTTCAAATAACAAAACGCCTCGAAATAAAATCAGCTTACCGATGTATGACCACAAGGAATTAGCTTGTAGAGAGTTTGTGGAGAACATTTCTGAAATGAAGCGTTTAGATTTGAATAAAAAGCAAAATGATCAACAAATAAATGACATAAAATTTCAAGAAATTGTGAAGTGAAATCGCCATTGACTGAGCAGATTTTCATCAAATCGATACTTGAGCGACAATCTCGTGAATGTTTTGCATAAATTTCTCATGTCAACCAGGGAAAGTTCAAGAAATGAATTTAATTGAGCAATGGAATAATTTCCTAGTGTAATGCTTTACAAAATACATGCACATACAAAGCACCCAGAAGGATCGGCGAAATTTTATGTAGAAGAAACTGTTCAGACAACGAAGAAAGTAAAGTATTGTTTTTTTGTTAAACATTGTGTTGGTTTTTTATTCGCTTAAGTGTTCAAAACACTTGTATCAAACGGAGTGTTCATTTTTCATTTCAATAAATGTTTGACTTCCAAGCCAAGCCTAGCTTTGAAAAGGATATTTATGAAAGGATATAACTGTTTTTCATGGAGCAAGGAAATCACCGATATCAATGATTTCATCAGATTTTGCCCGCATCGCTGGTACCAGCCAGATCCTCATCCCTCATTGTAATTTGTAAAACCTAAAATAGAGTTATATAAAATTAATAGTCAAAATCTATGATCCAAAAAAGTCAAAAGAATTCAGTCTGATCTGTTTCATGCCAAACGCCATAATTATAGTTCAAATTTGATGATTTTGTTTCAAAATTTTTTCCAAACCTTTGTGAGCATTTTCTTCTCTCGCACGATCATATGAATAAGTTGACCTGTGACTGGATAACAGTGAGAATCAGTTCGGGAATATGCGGGAAAGGTCAGAACCTCCTCGAAGTTAGGTACTGGTTTTGGCGGTGTTCTCAGAAATAAATAAAACGAAGGGACAGTTGGGACTCCAAAAGCCTTAGCCTCAGCCTCTTTCTTCGCATTCCACGCATACCACTCCTGTTCATAGTTTGCGGAGAATTTCACAAATTTTGTGCTATTCAGCCACTCGAGACTTGGTAAATCTGCAAAGGTTCTCGTTTCCCAGGCATCCGGCGTCAGATTGTCAATCGTCGATGTCAATGCCAATCGAATGAGAATATTTATCACAGCTGAACGTTAGGAAAATAGGGCATTTGAGCGTTTCGTTTCCACTACACGTTGACTTGTGTGCTTAAATATTGTTGTCCAATTCTTTTCTTTCTTACCGTGGCCCAAAATCACACGAATCAAACAATCCCACACATTTTCACTTCTCATACACTTCTTGCAATAATTGCCGAAACAGCAACCAGCCCAACTTTCGTACCTTGTATACGCCTGAAAATGGCTGATTAGTTGTTGAAAACTCGGCTTACGCCGAGCATAAGTCTGATTGAATATCTTTCATTTTGTATGAAAATCGCGCAATATTTAACAGGCTTAAGTCGCACTAAACCTTCGTACCTGTACACTAAACTGTACTAAACCTACACTAAACTAAACGCACTAAACAGCACAAATCTAAACAACGATTAGGTTTTCCCTGTTACAGAACGGGTCAAAATATTGGGTTGGGGAGAATGAGTCGGCGCCGAAAATCAAAGAAATTTCTAAAACTTATAGCAGACTTTGTCAAATGATATGCGTTTGATATCCGTAGAAGGGTAACTAATTCTCTACAAAATAATATTTAAAAGAGAACCAAACAGCGCCTCAACTCAACAAAGGATCATTTTTTCACAAAATCGATAAACTGTCATCTAGAGTAAACGGTTGGAGGGATCTTCCTGAAAATTTGGTAACTTATGTAATTGAGTGTGCTCTATCTTTTTTATCTAAACACCAAAGGAGGTTTATGTGGAAGAAACTGTTCAAGCAATGAGTCGGACGGCAAAGTCCTTTTTGTGTAGAAAGTTTTCAAACGTTGCTGTTTTCCGAATCTGTCCTCTTTTTAGTAAAATTAGTTAAGGCGTAATCTATTGCCAATTTAGGTACTGTAGCAAGCTTTCATACATATAATTGATTGTGAGAATACAATCAATGTAAGCAAGTGAAATCGATTCCGAGGAGAGGAACCCATTTTATACCATTCACGTCACTGTACGCTATAGAAGTTTAAATTTGCCGAAGAGCATTTAAACTTACGAGGCTAATGTTGAGGTTGTGGTTGTCGAGGAAAAACGGATGCACCAAAAGAGAAAATTTTTCCGCTTTTGAAGCCAAAGTAAACTTCAACGAACAAAACTTGCTGCTTTTAAAAAAAACAAAAAAATATTTCCTAAATTGCACTTAACTAGGGAACTGTAGCCTATCTACAAAACGCGACCTTGAAAAGTTAGGGGATACGTGTTTTTTATTTTTACTCCTCTATTTGTAAATCTTTGTAGAAACGCGTTTGAAGTTTTGGCGATTTTTGAAAAATCTGATCACATCTATATCAATAACAATATAATCTCAATACATATTTCCCTTTTCAACAGTCGAGCTGTCTCATGCAATCGATGTTTTTCAACGACACATACAGCACAAATCTAAGCAACGGTTAGGTTTTCATCAGAAATAGGCCGACTTTCGAAGTTCGATTGATGCAATAGTACAATTTGTCTATGCTGCCCTGCAAAATGTCGATATTCTTTCCAACCGTCATTGTTTCCCCACAAGCTGCTTCACAAAAAACAACAAAAAAACATTTCCTAAATTGCACCTAAGAAACACCGTACCTTTCAAAATGAAAATGTGTCGGAAAGTATTCAATCATTTAACTGAGTATTCAATGTTTGTTTAATTTTCTATGAAAGGCTAGAAAGTGGGCAAAATTTCATTCTCTTTTTCGTCTGCATCTTTTTTAGAACATTAAGCTATTCTTGTTTGTTAATAGGCCAATTGTTTTTCGAACTCTACTTTTTCATTCATTTTAAATACATCTGAATCGGAACAGAAAATATTCATCGAAAAAGGGGCAAACCCCTTAAAAAATGCTTTTTTTAAAAAATTGTTTTGGATGATAAAACCGCATTTTCCGGACTGGGGATGTCGAAATTCGGAATCGGCATGAAAAACTGGTCAAGAAAAAGTAGATTTTGGAAAAATTGCCCCTCCCCCCCGCTACTCAGGTCATTGTTCCCTGATCATTGTTTCTTTTCAGGAAATGAAAGTCTTTCAGTCTCTCAACTGCGTTGTCTGCAAAATGCCATGTGAGTTATGCGTTTTATTTGATTCTATAGAATACTACATGCCTAAGTGCACTGTGTTAATTTGTTACTTTCAGTTGCTCGAAAGCCCAACGAGGCTCGATCACCACGACATTTATACTGCGGATTGGCGATGTGTCACGAATGTTTCGAGAAGGAGATGCGGTTGGAGAATGAGGAGGGGAAACATCGATGTGTTCGGGAAGATTGCTTTGACAATCCCAATTTTGCATTTTACCTGATTAGTAAGTGAATTTGTTTTGTTTAAAGTGGACACGGCGCAGCTTTTTAAAAATAAAAGAATATTATTTACTTGTATTTCCGATTTAGATGTTCTATCGCAAGAAGATTCCTTGGCACTTTCACCTTTGGGAGATGGTTATTTGCTTGTCAAGGTCTTTCTTGCTCTTTATGTAGATCAGTTTCGTTTAGCCCTTCAAAATTCCCGAATGTCCAATTTGTCACGATGAATGTAAGTGTTTTATTGTTTATTTGGGGAATAAAGTATTCATTTTGGTTGAACATTTATGTTGAATTTAGATTCGAATCAAGTTGACGGAAAGAATTCGTTTTCACTCTATTGCAATCACCTTATCTGTACGGAATGTTCTCTGAAGAATCGCACGCCAAACACGGATGCGGAAACAAAGGAATGGCCCCACCAGTTTACTTGCTCAATTTGTAACGAAGAGAGCGTTTTCGATGATGAGGTGCTGGTTGATCGATTTCAAGGTAATTGCTATAATTTAAAGGCACTTTCATCTGTTAGATTTCTTGAATGAATTGCCAATGATGACACGTCAAATGGAAGGAATGAGGAATCCTCGTGTTTGTGATGATTGCAAGGAGACGGTATAGTTTGAAAGATTAAATTAATAAAGTCAACTTCCAGCGCAGTATTGACAAGATGTATCACTGTAATAAATGCGATTTGAAGGTTAGTGGGTTAATTGACAAATAGTTTTCCTGTTTAGATTTGTCCAGATTGCCTTATTGAGGAGCATCTATCTCATGAGAAAACGCGACTTTGGAAGAAAGCAGTGAATTTAAAGTTAGCAAATAAAAAATGATGTATCTAGCTTTGTGAAATGACCGAGGCTCAACAGAAAGATACGGCCAATGTGGTGAAAACGTACAACGATTTGTTTGCAGGAATGCACGAGAATATTTTGAAGCCTCTGAAGGCTTTTGGAACGGTATGCGTATTTCGAATTATGTTAATATGCAGATTTTTTTAGAAATTGACTTCGAAAGAAGAAAACTGTATGAACATTTCGACATTTGGAGAAGCAAAGAAGACACTTGAAAAATGCGCGTAAGTTTTTCTCTTTGAATGCTTAATAATCCGATTTAGGAAGCTGAGAGAGGACTTTGAGACGATTTCGGAGAAACTCATACCTGATTTGCGTCGATATGAGACGAAGGTCAAGGTTAGTTTAAAAGTTTTGTGACTCACCCTTTGAAGTTTTAGATATTGACTGAAGCAATTGACAAAGATGATTATCAAGGACTTGAAGATGGATTTTAGGAGTGAAAGCAGCGATGTGTTTTATCTTGATTTTGCAAATTTGAATCTGTATTATTTTCTGCCTGTACGAAGCTGTATCACTTTTCAATATTATTTTGTGTTACTTCGATCACATTGATTTTATCGGTGCGATAAATATTTTGGCATAGAAGTGCCGGTTAAATGGTATATGATTGGTGTCTTGCTGTAGCGGTTTCTCTTTAAAAGTCAGGTTTTGTTTAATTAAGTATCTTGGGGGTTTGACAAAAGATATTATAACTTGCTGAGTTTTGTTAGGTGGTTATGGAAAAATAACCTTTAAATTTTTGTTTCGTTCTCGGTAATTTGCTAGTCCAGCAGCTCGGCTTCGGAGGCTACAGGTATGCGCGAAAATGTCTTTGCTATAGATTTTTTCTCTTCTTTTTCTTTTTTTTTTTCTTCTTTTTTTCCTATAGAAAACGATGTTTTGCCTTATTTCGCGCGAATGTGGGGAAACAATGACGGTGGGAAAGAAGGCTGGCCGTACAAATATTTTTATCCGTCCTGTAACAGGGAAACTTCTGTCAATGCAGAAAAAAAAGATCGATTTCAAGGTTTTGTTTTAATTGGTTTTTTTCAAAAAGAAATACACTTTTTAGATTTCTTGGATGAGTTGCCAGATGTTACACGTCAGATTAAAGGACATCTTGTTTGTGATGGTTGCGAGGACACCGTAAAGCTTTTGATTTGATTAACTAAATTTTGACATTTTGCAGGCCAGCATAGACAAAATGTACTATTGCATCAATTGCACTTCGAAAGTCGGCCTATTTTTGATAAAAACCTAACCGTTGTTTAGATTTGTGCTGTATGTGTCGTTGAAAATCATCGATTGCATGAGACAGCTCGACTGTTGAAAAGGAAAATATTAGGTTGTTTGGATATAAGCCAGCGTTGCTGAACTTATTGTTGTGAGAGAAGCTTTGAAAGCATGTCTTTCGGTATTTAAAAATACGTTATCTTGCGCATATTTGGAATCTTTTTAAACGGATAATTTCTTATTTTTAAGAGCTTTTTTCTTGCTTTAAATGACCGATTTCGAACATCAAGTTCGCGTCTGCTTGCTTTACGACTTAAAACTGGGCAAAACAGCCGCGGAATTTCATCGAGATTTGGTCAAAGCATTTGGGAATGTATTGTCCGATGTATTTTCCGGAAAGAAAGCCAGATGTATTGTCCGAAAGCCGATGCCAAGCCTGATTTCAACGCTTTCGGAATGGTGATGAAAGTCTCGAGGATGATGAAAGTCTCGAGGATGATGAACACTCTCGTCGACCTCAAGCGGTAGACAACGATATTTTGAAGGCTGCAATCGAATCGGGTCCATGTCAAACGACGCGTGAACTTGCTCAACAGTTTCTATGTTCAAATTCTACTATTGATGAGCATCTCCACGCCCTTGGAAAGACGATCAGATGCGGGAAATGGCTTCCTCACGAGTTAAGCAGTGCAAACGCTCGTTTATATCCGAACAATTGAGAAATTCAGAAAATGTCGAATTAGTTGATAATTAAAGAATATTCAGTTGAGTAGAGGGACAGGCCAAAGATATTGAGCCGAAGACCTAGACACAATTCTAGACGAATTCTAGTGTGAAAGGGGGGCGGCTAAAGTGAGTTCCAGAACAGACATAGCATAAAAAGATAGATCGAAACTTCAATCCAAACACTGAGTAGTTTCCCAATCTTGTTCTTGCGTTGATACTTGATAAAAACTTTTGAAGGTGAAGGAGCTAAGAAGAATGCGAGGGGTTAGAGTGACTTCCAGAACAGCCACACATGATGTAAATTAGCTCAAAACTTTAATCTAACACTAAACAACTCCCTAATCTTGTACTCAAACTGATCCTCGAGGCAAAGTTTTGGAACGTGAAGGAGTTAAGAAGAGTTAGAGGGAGTATAAAGTGAGTTCCAGGACAGTCATATCCATGTGAGATGGATCGAAACTTCAAACTAAACATTGAGTAGTTTTCCAATCTTGTTCTTGAACTGATACTGGTACAAAGATTTTGAAGCAAGAAGTTGTCACTTTCATTGAATGATCTCTATTAAACGTTTGAATTTACTAATATAGTAATTTAAATAATTTAAATTTAACATTTTGGTAACCATTTCAGCAAGCTCATGTCCAGATAATCGAACCGAATTTTGTTTGGCTGATTCAAAAGAGTGTTGAACTGTCAACATTATTGATTTGAACACTATATAATAATGGTATCAAAATAAAGGTAAAAAAAGTGATAAAAGAACCCGCTGTATTTAGGGAAAAGGTGGTCGATAAGGTATCCCCTAATATGTTCCTTATTTTTCTAAGCCCTGTCATCCAATGCTCAAACTGAGAGATTGCTTATTGCTTTGACGATAGATACATTCGCTTGAGTTCAATCAATAGGAGATGCATTCAGGAATGCCTTGAGATCAGAAGTGAGTTGAGGAATTGGTGTTATTGAAAAGAGCTGATAAAGACTCAGAAATATCTTGTCTAGTTTTTTGAAGTCTTCAATTTTAAAAAACCTCTAATTTCTGTTTAGCTCCATCACCAGATTCTGCCAATGGGCTTCTTCAAATAGAAGATTCTGTGCTCTCCGAAAAACCCGATTATTTTCCCATTGGAGCATTTCTTTGAGTCGTTGTGTTTATTGGGTTTTATTTGGCGATATCCTACTCGAAACGATGCAATCAGCGTCAAGCTTTACACAACAAAAACGTAGATTGTGTTCAAGAGTTGGTTGATCTACATCATTATTCAATTTGATTATAAACTGTAAATTCTGATGTATGTATTTTTATTATCTAGCTTTTATATACAGAAGATTGTTTGAACATAATGAAGGTGCTGTTTAGATTTGAACATTTTAAAAGGAGGAAACAGGAGTAATAGTCAAGTCGATTGTTTCTACCGGCACTCTGGCGTCAGTGCCATCAAAGCCGATCGAACGCAGTGTTTTCGTTTTTTTTCTGTTGAATCGGCAAGAAAAGAAGCTTCGAAATCGTCGAGTCACCCTAGATTTATCTTTTTCAAGATTAGCCCTGAAGACTACTCTGTGCGCTTTCATTTCCTCGAAAATTTCAATGGCTTTGGTCGGGAATAGAGGTCAAAATTTGTACATCTAAAATGAAGAGATTTATCTTCTCGTCAAATCCTCGATCACATAGCGACATTCTTCGTGCAATAGATGAATGTCGATGTGACTAGTATTCTATGAAATTATTGTATTCCTGCATATCTAAAGCAATTACCAAGAAATTCTCAATGATGAGCACTCCAGTGACACTCCAAGCAGAGACAAACATAGCCGGTAGATTGGCCACAAGTAGATCATTCGAAGTTCGAAGAAGAACTCATTTGAGGCAGATTATTTACCGAATCGTAGATCTCATCGATAATAAACTTGCTCACAACACTGGTAACCACAATCGTCGCAAGACGAACCTAAAACAGCTTAACCTTAATCGTATCCGTGTTTTGGCAGTTCTGCAGCTTATCGTAAATTCAACAACCATAACATTCAATAAATGCTATACCACCAAACAACCCCAAAAAAATTGAGGTTTTTCGTTGTTGGGTCAAAGTTTGGAACTAACTTGTATCTTATCTTATTGCTGTCTGGAACTCATTCTAGCCGCTCTTATTCTTCTCGACTCCTTTACCTTCAAAAGCTTTGTATCGAGTATCAGTTCGGGAGCAAGATTGGGAAGATATTCAGTGTTTTGCTTAAAGTTTTAATCCATCTTATCATACAGTGTCCATTCTGGAACTCACTCTAGCACATTTCATTCTTCTCAACTCTTTTGCCTTTAAAACCCTCGTATCAAGTATCAGCTCTTCAACAAGATTGGGACGTTGTTCAGTGCTAGATCAAAGCTTTGAGCTGATTTAAATAAAACATGGCTGTTCTGGAACTCACTCTAGCATCCTCTCATCTGTCTTTCTTCTTAATCATTAAGATCTTTGTATCAGTATCAGCTCCCGAACAAGATTGGGAAACTATTCAGTGTTCAGCTTGAAGTTCCGATCCATCTCATTATGCTATGTCTGTCCTGGAAGCGACTTTAGCTCTGCTTTCATTTTTAACTCTTCTTGCTTCAAAATCTTTGTACCAGTATCAGTTCAAGAATAAGATTGGGAAACTACTCAGTGTTTGGATTAAAGTTTTGATCCATCTCATATGGAGATGACTGTCCTGGAACTCACTTTATTCTCCCTCTAACTCTTCTTAACTCCTTCACGTTCCAAAACTTTGCCTCGAGGATCAGTTTGAGTACAAGATTGAGGAGTTGTTTAGTGTTCGATTAAAGTTTTGAGCTAATTTACATCAGGTATGACTGTTCTGGAAGTCACTCTAGTCCCTCACATTCTTCCTATTTTTTTTAGGAATTACATTGTGGCTCATTGGTGTGCTCGCTTTTTGCAAACCGTGCAAGCGACCACCAGGAGCCACTAGAAATTCTGAGAAAAATCGCGCTGAACTGACTTTTTTTTGGAACCCCCTGTAGAGTTCCGTTATAAAGAGAGTCGACTGTATTTATTAGGTTGGTAAAAAAGAAATGAGCGTCGTGTTTGTTGATTTGTATTTTATTCACAGTAAAAGATTTCTTAAAATAGTTTATTCTATTGGAAAGGGCGTGTTCTTGCGCATCGTTTGATATATAATTTGTCTATGTTTACTTTGTTTTTTTACAAGAAAGAGTGTTTAGAAAATGTCAAACCAAAAATTTCGCTTGCGGGCCTGCTTTTGGTATGAATTTAAGCAAGGCAAATCGGCTGCTGAAGCTCATCGCGCTCTATCTCAAGTGTTTGACGAAGATGCTCTATCCGAAAGTCAGTGTAAACGATGGTTCCAGCGCTTCCGAGACGGGGACGAAAGCTTGGAAGACCAAAAACACGGGAGTCGACCTCAAATCATCGACAACGACGCATTGAAGGAAGCCATTGAGTCGGATCCACGCCAAACCACTCGCGACTTGGCAGAACAGTTTGGCTGCACTCATGTCACCATTGAGAACCATCTGCATGGCATGGGCAAGACGAATAGATGCGGAAAATGGGTACCGCATAAGCTATCCGACGCAAACAAGGCGACAATCGCCGGAATTTGCACTCACCGCGCCAAGAACAGTGGGTTTTTAGACTCCATTGTTACGTCGGATGAGAAGTGGATTTAATACGACAACACAGCAAGAAAGCGGAAGTGGTCGGACCCAAGTGAAGCTCCAAAACCGGACATCCACGGAAAAAAGGTGATGCTTTGTGTTTGGTGGAACAGTAAAGGCCTGGGGTACTTTGAGGTTCTGGATTCGGGTCCAACAGTTACGGCGAACCTCTACCAAGGCCAATTGGGCCGCGTGGACCAGGCGCTGCGACGTCAAGGTGTGGATACGGCGTCGACAAAATTCCTCCACGACAACGCTCGGCCGCATGTCGCAAAAATCACCCAGTAGAAAATTGAAGAAATGGGCTGGGAAGTCCTGCCTTATCCGCCATACAGCCCAGACTTGGCGCCTTTCGACTACCATCTGTTCCGATCAATGCACCATTCCTTGGCCGAGAAAAAGTTCAAGAATCGCGACGAGGTCCAAATTTGGGTGTCCAACTTCTTCGAGTCGCAGCCGGTCGAGTCCTTCAAGAAGGGCATCCATTCTCTGCGTGAACTTTGGCGACAAGTCATTTATGCAGATGGCGAACACCTTTTGGATTAATGTATTGTTATCTTGTTTTTACAAGATAACGAAAACGCGAAAACGAAAATTTTAACGAAAACGCGCATTTCTTTTTTACCAACCTAATATGATGGTAAGATGTCAATGGCTCAATCTCTCCACAGTATTTATTTTACTCATTGGAAAAGTTGTTTCCTCATAATGCCAGACACTTTCAGCTTATTCGACGTCGGTGGTTCTAATTTGTGCTTGGACCAACAAGGAAACCTGCGAGGAGCGTGGCCCGAAGGGAAGTCCGTCGAATGAAATTATTCTTCTTCTCTTCTCTCAATTTTCTTTTAGTTTTTAAAAAAAAAAGCTTGTTGTGTGGCTTTTGGGTTTGGGGTTTTGCCTTCGTTCTTTTTGGATTTGATGTTTCTCTTTACGCGCACGCTGTTTTTGTAATGGGTATCGTTGCTTTTTTTTGTTCGGTATCAATAAGCCATAAAATTATAAATCCGATTTACTTTAAACTGCCCATAAAGTTTTAAATCCTGTTTAGATAGCTGGTCTAACATTATAGAAAGGATTTACTAACAAAATAAGCAGGTTATTCAAAAAAGCACCGATAGCAGTCTTCAAGTTTGAGTCAAATTGAAATTTTTTAGAAAATTTATTGCACAACTAAAATATATGATCACTCAGATCGAATCTTGCACACATAGCGAGCGAAATATCTATCCGAGTTGTTTGGCTCCCATTCTGCTCTACCACATGAGCGATCGTTTCGGAGCTGAAAAATCATTTTTTGAAACTCTTTTATTAGGTAATCGCAAATAAATCTCAAGGACCCACCAGCCATTGATATCCAAGTCCCATCGGATAGACACCGATTCCCAAATAGTCAACCGGTGTCCCATCACTCCACCATCCATCATTGATGGCTCCCTTCGAATACAATCCACTCCATACCATCAAATAGGCACACGGATTGCCATTGTTGACAACAACGTTTGTCATGTTACCCACATAGGAGCTGATCAAATCTGAAACAAAATTAGTGGCAGCTATTTGTGAAATTTTCTAGCACTGATGATTCAAATCTGAGTAAAACGGGATTCTCTCTTGACCTCTTACCATAAACAAAATCGTCCTCTTCTTCTGAATGAATTGATACGAGCTGTGCGCTCATCTTTTTACACCCTTCATCAGCGAGTTGATAGTCGACCAGCTTCCAGTAGCCTTGATCATAGGTGAAATCCTGATAGAAGCGTTCTTTCTTTTCAACGAGAAATCCTCACTCTTAGCCAGTAACAGGAATCCGTTCCATCAAAATATTGCCATCCTTGTGGACACCTTTTGTCAGTGGTTGCTAAATGAAATGGATTTTTAAAGTTAAAGTTTTCGATACTACAATCATACTAGCAAAATGATGGTCTTGCTTGTTTACAATCAGCCGTTTTCCAGAGACCAGATGATTGATCCATCACAACACACGAAAACGAGCGATCGGTTGTGTCTGGCTGACCTGAAAGACTTGAGAAAAATGCAAAAGACATTTATTTTGCTTGCCAACCTTTAGCCCATGCTTGATACAGCAACGGCGATCCATCCGAATAAACCCATTGACCGCCCGGTCCTTTCTCTACTCCAATGTATGAGTCAGAAAAATCTAAAGTGAACTGAAACCAAGTAAAAAACAGAAATCACTTGAATCTGTCAACTTCTTCGAAACAAAGTTGTTCTCAAAAGTTGTCGTGATCTTGGCCAATTCTGAGTTGAGAACCTGACAGCCATACTTGGCCGTTGACTGGGTTTGCACTAAAAACATAAATTGGAGATGAGTTTTCAAATCCCACGTGTCACCACAGAATAAACACATCGATTCTCTCCTGGGATTTGGTCGGAGGATTTTGGACAATAATAGGCCAAGGCATTGACAAAAAAAATAAATAAACAGAAGAAAAGCTCTCATTTTTTCAGTGAACAAAAACACTTCCCAATGTAAGGTTTTTTATCTCTTTCCGCCGCGATTTCCGTCGAGATAAAACACGGAGTGGTGTCAACGATTCGGAACTCAAAGTATGAGCAATTGCAAGTATGAAATGGGTTGTTTTTTGCTTCATTTTTTCAGAGTTGCTAACATAATTCTCATAAAAATGTTTTATTTACAGCAATGAAAAATGGTTGGAGGCGTTTACGAGCAACCACAGCAATTCTTCACCCAAGCCCAGTAGACATCGGTGCGAGAATCCGAGCAGCCGTAGGGACTTGAAAGGTGTTTTTATTTGTAAATGTTAAATTTAAATTATTTAGATTACTAGAAGTTAGTAAATTCAAACGTTTAATAGAGATCATTCAATGAAAGTGACAACTTCTTGCTTCAAAATCTTTGTACCAGTATCAGTTCAAGAACAAGATTGGAAAACTACTCAGTGTTTGGATTGAAGTTTCGATCCATCTCATATGGATATGACTGTCCTGGAACTCACTTTATACTCCCTCTAACTCTTCTTAACTCCTTCACGTTCCAAAACTTTGCCTCGAGGATCAGTTTGAGTACAAGATTAGGGCGTTGTTTAGTGTTAGATTAAAGTTTTGAGCTAATTTACATCATGTGTGGCTGTTCTGGAAGTCGCTCTAACCCCTCGCATTCTTCTTAGCTCCTTCACCTTCAAAAGCTTTTTATCAAGTATCAACGCAAGAACAAGATTGGGAAACTACTCAGTGTTTGGATTGAAGTTTCGATCCATCTTTTTATGCTATGTCTGTTCTGGAACTCACTTTAGCCCCCCCCCCTTTCACACTAGAATTCGTCTAGAATTGTGTCTAGGTCTTCGGCTCAATATCTTTGGCCTATCCCTCTAAGCAACTGAATATTCTTTAATTATCAACTAATTCGACATTTTCTCAATTTCTCAATTGTTCGGATATAAACGAGCGTTTGCACTGCTTAACTCGTGAGGAAGCCATTTCCCGCATCTGATCGTCTTTCCAATGGCGTGGAGATGCTCATCAATAGTAGAATTTGAACATAGAAACTGTTGAGCAAGTTCACGCGTCGTTTGACATGGACCTGATTCGATTGCAGCCTTCAAAATATCGTTGTCTACCGCTTGAGGTCGACGAGAGTGTTCATCATCCTCGAGACTTTCATCACCATTCCGAAAGCGTTGAAATCAGGCTCGGCATCGGCTTTCGGACAATACATCTGGCTCTCTTTCGGACAATACATTCCCAAATGCTTTGACCAAATCTCGATGAAATTCCGCGGCTGTTTTGCCCAGTTTTAAGTCGTAAAGCAAGCAGACGCGAACTTGATGTTCGAAATCGGTCATTTAAAGCAAGAAAAAAGCTCTTAAAAATAAGAAATTATCCGTTTAAAAAGATTCCAAATATGCGCAAGATAACGTATTTTTAAATACCGAAAGACATGCTTTCAAAGCTTCTCTCACAACAATAAGTTCAGCAACGCTGGCTTATATCCAAACAACCTAATATTTTCCTTTTCAACAGTCGAGCTGTCTCATGCAATCGATGATTTTCAACGACACATACAGCACAAATCTAAACAACGGTTAGGTTTTTATCAAAAATAGGCCGACTTTCGAAGTGCAATTGATGCAATAGTACATTTTGTCTATGCTGGCCTGCAAAATGTCAAAATTTAGTTAATCAAATCAAAAGCTTTACGGTGTCCTCGCAACCATCACAAACAAGATGTCCTTTAATCTGACGTGTAACATCTGGCAACTCATCCAAGAAATCTAAAAAGTGTATTTCTCTTTGAAAAAAACCAATTATAACAAAACCTTGAAATCGATCTTTTTGTTCTGCATTGACATAAGTTTCCCTGTTACAGGACGGGTAAAAATATTTGTACGGCCAGTCTTCTTTCCAACCGTCATTGTTTCCCCACGTTGGCGCGAAACAAGGCAAAACATCCTTTTTTATAGGAAAAAATAAAATCTATAGCAAAGACATTTTCGCGCGGACCTATAGCCCCGGAAACCGAGCTGCTGGACTAGCGAATTACAGAGAACGAACCAAAAATTTAACGGCCATTTTTACATAACCACCTAACAAAACTCAGCAAGTTATAATATCTTTTGTCAAACCCCCAAGATACTTAATTAAACAAAACCTGACTTTTAAAGAGAAACCGCTACAGCAAGACACCAATCATATACCATTTAACCGGCACTTCTATGCCAAAATATTTATCGCACCGATAAAATCAATGTGATCGAAGTAACACAAAATAATATTGAAAAGTGAGACAGCTTCGTACAGGCAGAAAATAATACAGATTCAAATTTGCAAAATCAAGATAAAACACATCGCACTCCTAAAATCCATCTTCAAGTCCTTGATAGTCATCTTTGTCAATTGCTTCAGTCAATATCTAAAACTTGAAAGGGTGAGTCACAAAACTTTTAAACTAACCTTGACCTTCGTCTCATATCGACGCAAATCAGGTATGAGTTTCTCCGAAATCGTCTCAAAGTCCTTTCTCAGCTTCCTAAACCGGATTATTAAGGATTCAAAGACAAAAACTTACGCGCATTTTTCAAGTGTCTGCTTTGCTTCTCCAAATGTCGAAATGTTCTTACAGTCTTCTTCTTTCGAAGTCAATTTCTAAAAAAAGCTGCATATTAACATAATTCGAAATACGTATACCGTTTCAAAAGCCTTCAGAGGCTTCAAAATATTCTCGTGCATCCCTGCAAACAAATCATTGTACGTTTTCACCACATTGACCGTATCTTTCTGTTGAGCCTCGGACATTTCACAAAGCTAGATACATCATTTTTTATTTGCTAACTTTAAATTCACTGCTTTCTTCCAAAGTCGCGTTTTCTCATGAGATAGATGCTCCTCAATAAGGCAATCTGGACAAATCTAAACAGGAAAACTATTTGTCAATTAACCCACTAACCTTCAAATCGCATTTATTACAGTGATACATCTTGTCAATACTGCGCTGGAAGTTGACTTTATTAATTTAATCTTTCAAACTATACCGTCTCCTTGCAATCATCACAAACACGAGGATTCCTCAGTCCTTCCATTTGACGTGTCATCATTGGCAATTCATTCAAGAAATCTAACAGATGAAAGTGCCTTTAAATTATAGCAATTACCTTGAAATCGATCAACCAGCACCTCATCATCGAAAACGGTATCTTCGTTACAAATTGAGCAAGTAAACTGGTGGGGCCATTCCTTTGTTTCCGCATCCGTGTTTGGCGTGCGATTCTTCAGATAACATTCCGTACAGATAAGGTGATTGCAATAGAGTGAAAGCGATTTCTTTCCGTCAACTTGATTCGAATCTAAATTAAATATAAATGTTCAACCAAAATGAATACTTTATTCCCCAAATAAAAACTGAAACACTTACATTCATCATGGCAAATTGGACATTCGGGAATTTTGAAGGGCTAAACGAAACTGATCTACATAAAGAGCAAGAAAGACCTTGACAAGCAAATAACCATCTCCCAAAGGTGAAAGTGTCAAGGAATCTTCTTGTGATAGAACATCTAAATCGGAAATACAAGTAAATAATATTTTTTTATTTTTCAAAAGCTGCGCCGTGCACACTTCAAACAAAAGAAATTCACTAACCAATAAGGTAAAATGCAAAATTGGGATTGTCAAAGCAATCTTCCCGAACACATCGATGTTTCCCCTCCTCATTCTCCAACCGCATCACCTTCTCGAAACATTCGTGACACATCGCCAATCCGCAGTATAAATGTCGTGGTGATCGAGCCTCGTTGGCCTTTCGAGCAACTGAAAGTAACAAATTAACACAGTGCACTTAGGCATGTAGTATTCCATAGAATTAAATAAAACGCATAACTTACAAGGCAACTTGCAGACAACGCAGTTGAGAGACTGAAAGACTTTCATTTCCTGAAACGAAACAATGATCAGGGTACTTCCTGAGTAGCGGGGGGGGCAATTTTTCCAAAATCTACTTTTTCTTGACCAGTTTTTCATGCCGATTCCGAATTTCGACATCTCAAGTCCGGAAAATGCGGTTTTATCCTCGAAAACAACTTTTAAAAAATATGCATTAGGGGTTTGACCCTTTTTCGATGCAAATTTTCGGTTCCGATTCAGATGTATTTAAAATGGATGAAAAAGTAGAGTTCGAAAAACAATTGGCCGATTAACAAACCAGAATGGTTTAATGTTCTAAAAAAGATGCAGACGAAAAAGAGAGAATGAAATTGGGCCCACTTTCAAGCGTTTTATAAAAAATTAAACAAACATTGAATACTCAGTTAAATGATTGAATACTTTCCGACACATTTTCATTTCGAAAAGTACGGTGATTCCTTTCTTAGGTGCAATTTAGGAAATGTTTTTTTGTTTTTTATTCTTTAGGCAGCAAATTTTGTTCGTGGAAGTTTACTTTGGCTTCAAAAGCGGAAAAATTTTCTCTTCTGGTGCATCCGTTTTTCCTCGACAACCACAATATCAACCACAGCCACAACATAAAAATCGAGAATTCCCAGCTCTCCTACATACTCTCTATAAAAGTTTCGAGAGTCTATAAAGTTTAGAAGAGTTTCGGCACTTCATTTCACAACCTGGCCGAGTAGTAGGCAAACGTCGGCATACAATCAAAAATATCCTTGTGCTGGGTGCCCAAGTTTATCAGAACATTGTTGTCCAACACCGTTTGTACAGCTCTTGTGTCTCTGTATTGGAAAACTGTGAAAATTTAAATGATAACTCAAGTTTTTCTAATCAAAAACGTTTACGTGCACAATCCAAACCATTGCTTATCGTCGACGAAAAGCTTCATCTTTGTAACTAAATATTAAACATTTTCTTTTTAAATGCTCGAAAGTTTGCCGTCAATTGGTGAGGTTGTCCGACACGGGATGATCATGTTTCTTCTTGAGCCTGTTGTAAGATAAATTTCCTTTCTCTTCGGCTTCAAAAAGAGATTTGAACCTTAAAATTTGGCTTTCCAAAAAAAATTCTTTATACAAGCTTACCTTTAACGAATACATAAAAGGACAAAGGAGAACTGGATCCGAGTTCCGAGAAGTTGCCTGAATCTGCGCACTGGTAGAGGCCTGTATCGGTGGGTTGAAGATCATTGATTGTTAATTCAGTATTCTGAATTTTATTTCTTTTTTTGGTACATTTCCCTAGCATACAGAGGTACTTTGTATACAAATCTAAACTACTATAATGATCTTTTAATTGGATATCCTGATCTTTTGAAGCTCTTTCACCAACCTCTTGAGTTTCCTCAATGTAAAACCTCTTTTGAAACTCATCAAAATCATAACCATCAACCTCTCGATTAGTGTGATTCGGGAAACTCCAACTGAAAGTGAGAATTTAAATTCAATTACAGAAACAAACCGACCTTGTGTTAATAGGACAAGAGATCGTTAGATTCTGTCCGGCTTTGGTGGAAATCTCAAAGATTTCCCTAAATAGAAATGGATGAATATGAAATAAATGGTGAACAATATAATATTCCCTTCAACTCCAACAGAATAGTCGCTCACTTGGACCGCGGTTGTGACTCCCAGATCAGTCGCTCCAAGTGTTGTTGTTCTGTTTCACGATTTCGGCTCAATCCGAGATTTCTTCGAAACAAGAAAATTAAACAGAAAAGTATTTTCTTACTCATAGCATTGACAAGGAAAATCAGAAAAGCTTCAGGGAAAGTGGGTCGTGTTTTTCTATGTTTATCGCCTCCTTTCACACCGACGTGATAGAGTGGCACAGGTGACGAGATTTATTGCTCAAGGACTCGCTTGTTCTTTTGCTCTTTCTATCAAATAACAATTGTTTCAAAGGATTTTGGTTAAAGGGATGTATTCAATTAAATATGGTTTTAAACAAAATTACTTGATTCTAATGTCACTAGCATGGATCATTCGTGAATTTTATATGCTTTATGAGATTTGTCGCAAAAGCCTAAAGTGACCCGGGTTGACTCTGAGTTTTGGTCTTCAAAACTCAAATGCAACCTTTTCTTTTCCAAAAGTTAATCCCATGAGATTATCGGAAATTAGGAGTCTCTTTCAAAAAGTTCACCGAACAAAATTTCAGTTAGTTTAAGATCTTCAAGAGGTTCGACGGGCTAGAGAGTCTGGTTTCAATAAAATCAATTCCTTATGAAAAAGGTTTGGGATGAGATCAGCTTGAATCAACTTAACTATTTTCAACAAAATGCTTTTCTCTCAGAGAAATCCACTGGCCTTGTCCCTAGTCACCAAGATTGTTTCCAATGGAAAATTCCAAAGCTAAAGACTGCCTAGAAACTCAGTAGTCAGTCCAAATTTTCGCAAAGATTACAACCCACTAAAACACACTTATTCAGAATACAGGTAAAAGCTTTTTTATTTTATCTTCTTCTCTTTTTGGCATGCGAGGTGTCTATCTCTCATTAAGATGCATCTTTTTCAAAACAGGAACAAACAAACTGCTAACTGAGATTTTTGAATCTTTACTTCTCCTTTAAAGTAACTTTTCTCCATCATTTCTTCTTGCAAACACCATATGGAGCTAGGAGTTTCCCACTTCTCCAATATTCCAATATTCCCCACGAATAGCGATGCTGACGTTTGTAATGCTCTCAGGTCATTTACAACATGTCTTTTGACGACGGAGAGGCGTATTGTCAGTCACTCTCTCAGCGTATTGTCAGACACATCTTGTGTCGATTCATAGTGAGGCCGAAAAAACTTTTGTTACCAGTGGGTTAAACGAGAACTGGCCAATGAGAAATACTAGCTTCAGGGTTGTGCTGTCCATCAAGCGAGGCTTATCACTACGAATTCACTGCGGCAATGTATGTGACCGGCGGTCATCGACGGGTTGGTCCTGGCCGAATACTGATTTAGCATTTCCCAACACTAATAATTAACTAACTTAGCTCAGTAAAACAGTGCTTTTGCTTCTCATAGGGTTGGTGGTCGACAACTGTTCTATCTTTTTGCACCACAGGCAACAATCAAGCCAGGACAGGCCTAGACAGCCGTTGTGCTCATTTATCTAAAAATCTACTATATATAAAAGAGAAGTGTTTGTCCGTCCGTCCATCTGTACGCGCGATTTCTCGGTTCCCCATGGGCCGATCTACATGATTTTTAGTTTGGTAGGCTTAGAATTCTATTTAGTTGTGCATTTCATATGATCAGCAGCGTTTCTCTCGAAAAGGCAAATAAATATCTAGAAAATGTTCTTGATACAATGGACTTCTGGATACCTTAGTTCTTTCCTCCAAAGATAACATAATTCATTTGCAGTCATTCGATTTAACTATTGCCTAAAGGTAAGTTGTCAAGTTTTATCAAAAAACTTCTCTTCAGATAAAAGTATTCGCAAGTAAACAACAACACAACTCAATCGTTTTTGATTTTCCGATAGTTATGGGAAGTAAACGAGAGATCGAATTGATCATTCCCAATGGTTTGCTTTTGAAACAAATTTTCTGTACTCGACTATATTTTCAGAGCCAAAAGAGTATCAAGGATTCGTTGAATGATTTTAACATTAATGATTTGAATGAAAGCGGCTAGTTTATTTATTTTTGAATACTACAGAATAAAATTTCTAATCGAAAAAACTAATTTGTAAGACAAAGTCAAGAGAGTTATTTATAAACAAGTTAGAGAACGTATCATCCTACCCATGATTGAATCTGAACAATGAAATAGATAATGTAGTTATTCTACTTCAACTTTAGATAAATTGCTCGTACACTCGTGAGTTTTATGTATGATGGAAGTGTGGTATTAAGGCTGAAAAGTGGCCATGTTATCAGACAAAAAGCAAACAACTTTTCAGCAAGTATAAACCAGCTCTACGTGCAGCTAATTGCCTCCTAAAGCTTCTTGATATTGAGTGTCCAGAGTACCCGATCCAATCATGCTGTTGATTTAAAACATATCTGAAAGGTTTTTGAATTTGACTGGGGTTTCTCCTTTTTTATTGTTTAAATTAGAGATGTTACCTCATAAAAAAATGACAGATTGTTCTATTAGGTACTTGCAAAAAAAACCGCGGCTTATAATCAACATTTGAACAACCCAAAAAACAATAAGAAAACAACTTTATTTCGAAAGATATTTGCCATTATTATCAACTATGTTCTTACATTTTTTGCGTCTGATTCGAAAAATTCGGGGTCCCGCGACGCAAAGTAGTCTTGCACCCAAATTTCGACTTCTTCAATATTGTTAAACTTTAGATTTGCAAGAGAGTGTTGCATAGACAGGAACAAATGGTAATCTGAGGGAGCGATATCAGGCGAATAGGGCGGATGAAGCACAAGTTTCCAGCCTAATTCTTCTATGGTGTTTTGAGCCAAGTTTGATGTGTGTACCCGGAAATTGTGAGCGAGTAAATGGATTGTCGTTGGATTAACACCTCTTTCTCGTAGAATTTCATCAACTTTCTTCAGCTGTTCTTCAGATTTGAGAAGTTATAGTTCTTGAAGATTTTCGTAATTCAAAATAAACGATTCCTTTCATATTCCAAAAGACCGACAGGATAACTTTCTTTCCGTGAAGTTCCGGATGTGATGTCGGAATCGGCATTTCTCCTTTGCTCAACTATTGTCTTTTGCGTGTTGTAATATTGAAATATGTCCACTTTTCGTCCATCATCAACATGCTTTCAAAAAAGCACTGCCCGTGGCCTTTTTCAATAGAATCCGAGACAATAAAATAAAAACTCGATTGGTTTTGTTCTCAGGGGATAATTCATGTGGGACCCATTGGCCACAACGATTCTTTTTTTCCAATAAGCGCAAGGTGTCGAGAAATTGTGCTCAAATCACATTTAAAGTATTCGGCTAATTCGGGCAAAGTTTGAGTTGGATCCAACTCGACAATCTTCAGCAACTCCGCATTATCGAAGACAACTGGACAATATCTATGAGGCTCATCTTCCAAGCTATCATCCCCTTCACGAAAGCGTCGAAATCATTCCTGGCAAGTCCTTTCACTCAAAATGTTCTCTCCGAATGCTTCACAAAGATTCCGGTGCGACTTCGATGCTGATTTCTTAATTTTGAAGTCATAGAGAAGACACGCCTGCAACACGAGCTTTTAATCCGTCAGCTTGTACCTAAAATTCTATAAGATCCATCCATTCTATAAGATCAATCGGAAGTCTATTCCATCAATACTAAAAGATACACAAAAAATAGAAAAAAAAACGAGTATTGTAGTAAGCCGCCAAGACTTTTGTCCATTGTTTTTGGGACCTTTTTGTCGTTTACGCTTATTTTTGTTGTTTAAAATAAACTTTCGAGTTCAATGCTTGGTCATAGCTAAAAGTAGAGCATAAATGCTCAAAAATACTTGTGACAACTTTTTTATAGCCTCTCGGAAAGGTTCCTAAATTTGCGTTCGAAAGTTGCCACCCAGGAGCCGCCAAGACGTTGTCCATCACTGTAGTACAATTGATTTAATTTTGCCGAAAACTCTCAAATCATGGGGAATCTCTACCGTAACCAAATCAAGTCATACCGCTTTTGAGAAGATTTTTGATCTCACAAAATTTCATTTTAGTCAAAAAACTTTTCTTTTAATTAAAATTTAGAAATTTTTGCGTAAAGCTTTGAAAAAGAAATGATTTTATAACCAACTATCAGTAAATTAGGAAAAAATTTGACAGAGAGCCTGTCGGGCTGAACAAAATTGCAACAAAATACAAAAAGCTATCATGATGTTGTAAAAATCTCTAACTTTTATATCAATCAATAATTTGATATCAACTCTTTAGTTTTTTCGTTTTTTCAAAATGAATTTTCTTTTCTATTCACCTATTTTTTTTAGGGATGTTTCTTGTTATCATGAAAACAAAGCTCCCTTTCCCTTCGATTTCTCATTTAACTTCCTTCTTTGGGTACACGTTTATCAATTCTGCATCTAGCACATAAGAACCTTTACGGTTTTTTTCACTCTCAAAGTCACAAAGTATACCAGGGTTTCTTTTCTCAAAAAAAGAGCCATCCCAGCATAAATAGTAGAGAAAATCATATCGTTTCGTCGTTTTAAACGATGCCCATTTTCTCCTTATTCTTTCTCTTCTACATAACTGCCACACAATCGTTAATAACGGTTTTCAATTTAACCACTCAATTTCCCTCTTATGCTTTGCATGGAGCTAATTTGGAGAAATGGAAGGTAAATCATTAGAGAGAATCAAAAAAGGTTTTCCTCAATCACTAGCTGAGCACGGCTTTCTCATATAGCTCTTCAACTGGTGCTTATTTTTATGTCTAATTCAAGTTGTTTCCTATGTTCAGCTTTGATCTCTAAATTAGAATCATAATTGAGTAATTGTGCTCAGCACTTTAGAGTATTCAAGTGAACGGTTGTGTCGATTGTGATTTCCTTGTCGATTTCTCTTTTCGCGTGTGCAACGAGGTGCCGAATGGACAAGAAGAAGTGAGTGATTTGAGGAGGGACACGAAAATGAGATCCTTCTCCCCCATTTAGCACTACACCGATTTGAACATTGTCATCTGCAAAGATCCATATCCATTCACAATCAACGGAAAACCACCATTGAATCCCCATTGTGAATTCCGGTTGCTGTTTGGTTGTCAACAAATTTATCAAACAAACCTTTAGAGCTTTAATTGTTTATCCGGTGGGCCTAACAGACACTTGGGAAAATCTCTATTCTTGCTCATATCGTCTAAACGGAGAGAAACGTCTCATCGTGAGGGCTGCCTCGCAAAACGTCTCTCGAAACGGTTTCGCCTTCTCATTTCGTGTTCGGCAATGGGTTAATGGTAGGGGAAAGGAGAGAGATGAAGAACCTATTAGGTTGGCCCAGTCTTTAGACACTTTTTTTCTACTAGTGTTTATAAATGACAAATTCACCGATTGACCTACGATTTCCTTCATTAGAAAGGCCTACTATCTTTCTATAAAATATTGTTCAAATCTTATGAAAATGTTTTGTTTTTGCTTTTTTATGGGGGCGCGAAGTTGGGTAAAAAAGGCGACAACCCGAAAACGCAATTTAGACGCTTTGGTCCACAGAAACCTATGTTACTTTTCATAATTGAAAGATAAAGCGCCAAAAAGTTAGGTATATAGCTGAATTTTCAGAATCGTCTGTTCAGCCAATTTTTCGTAGAGGTTTTTATAGATTTTTTTGCGAAAAACACGTTTTTCACTTTTGAATTTGCTTGAAAGTGGATTCAAATCGTCTTAAAAAGGTCCAAGAATGAAAAATAAACGTTTTCTATTCTATTTTATTTATAGCCAAATGTAGGTTTGATAATTTTGTCATTTACAAACGCTAGTAGAAAAAAAGTGTCTAAAGACTTATGAGTTTTTTGGGAAGAAGGGGGGGGGGAAAAAGAAAAAATTTAAAAATTTTTTTTTTTTTTTTAAAAAAAAATTTTTTTTTTAAAAAAAAAATTATAAAATTTTAAAAAAAAAAAAAAAAAAAAAAAAAAAAAAAAAAAAAAAAAAAATAAAAAAAAAAAAAAAAAAAAAAAAAAAAAAAAAAATTGTTATTTGGTTTTTTATTTAAAAAATAAAAATTAATTATTTTTTTTTTTTTTTATTAAAAAAAAAAAAATTTTTTAAAAAAAAATAAAAAAAAAATGTTGGGGTTTTTTTTTTAATTTAAATTTTAATTTTTAAAATTAAATAAAAAAAAAAAAAATTTTTTTTAATTTAAAAATATTTTTTAAAAAAGGGGTGTTTTTATTAAATTAAAAAAAGAATAAATAGAGAAGGGGGTGAGGGGGGGGGGTAAAGAGAGGGGGGGTCCAACCCATAATACAATATTACCAAACCAAGCTTTATGCTCACCAGTTAGACATTTAACTAGGGGTAATCGGGGATGATTCAATTTGTGATCTGACGTTTTGATATTAAAAATAAATACGATTGAAATTTGGATAACAGATCTGTTTTCTTGATAAGCACACTGCTAATTTTTCTTTGCCATTTTCCCAAAACAAAGTGTTCAAGTGCTGATTTTACTTTAGAGTCGATCCCAATGTTCGTTCTATCGCTCAGTGCCGATCCATACTTTGGAAACTACTTTTTAGTCGAAAAAAATACGATGGTTACTGTCGTCGCCAATCCGATTCTAGCCCCGTTTGTAGAATTTTACTAGAAAAAACCTGGGTTTTTTTCTTTTATAAAGAAGTCCGCTCCTGAATACAGCGCTTTTTCTGCAGCTGTTTGGTCGAGCCGACGGTGAGTCCGAGGATGCGGTCCCACTGTATGAGGTGAGATCAAGAATCAACTTTTTTGGCCTATAATGAAACGGTCTCGACTCGACCATTAAGAATCAATACGAAACTCAATACATCTTGTTTTACGGTGAGCACGATACCCTAACTATTAGCCTCAATGTTGGTCAAATAAACCTCTACGCATCGTGCAATTTTTCAGCAACTTTTTTGCATATTCACATCTCTATTGATTAATTTCTAATATTTTGGTATTTATTGCCCATGAAAAGTCTACAAATTTGGATTAAAACCATAAGAATTGACCTACGGAGACGTGAGTTAGGCCAAGTTGCTAAAGAACTTTAATCAATTGGAATTTTTGGCTAAACTTGAGCGTTTTTAGAAAAAGCATTAATCGATGATTGAAACATGGCTTAATTCCCTAACCATTAGGCGGACATCACATGCAATCGACCTTTCCCCTATTCGTTTTTTCCCGGATCCGATCCGGGTCTGCGCTGGCGGGAGTCTCTCGACTTTTCTCTCGATCGGTCAGTTCTTAAAAATAGATTTTCCAAAGATCTTCAGAATGACAATCTTTTCAACATCCACCGTCATCACTCTTCTCGGCAATGACTACTGTACTTTTACGGCTATTATTAGTCAGTGAATCGGCTTTTCCATTGTTTTTCTTGATTTCAGTGCAAAATTACGCGGAAACGCTCCTCAATTATCTTCCAATTTATCTTACATCATACAGTTATCCATGGCCTTTCGATAATCCAACCGATTACCCACGATGTCAACAGGCTCGAGCCGATTTCACGCCGTTAATTGTGGGCATTTTAAAGAAACAGGGTCTTTTGGTATAGATGTCTATAGGAGCACGTAGTTGACCCCTTTATACTCAACCATTCCGTAGATTGACTGAGTTTTTGGAACTTTATTTAATAGTGAAAAGAGCTTGTGAAAAAGTTGTGGATAAAAGAGACGGGACACGTGTTTTACCGTTATGCTCTTATAGAAATGCAGCCGAAAATTCCCATGTTTACTTTAGTTGTTTAGTCATTCTGCGGAATAGCTGAGTATAAAGGGTTTTCCATTATACTCCTATAGACGTCTAGGCCAAAAATATCATTCTCACGAATGTACACGAGTGAATTTTAGTCAAAAACCGAGCGCGGCATCGCCATTGATGTGATCAAATTGGAAAACGGTACTCTCAAACTGTTTTATGGCACAAATCCATCAAGCGAAAAGGGATTTTGCACGAATCCGAAAATCGAATCAAAAAGCATCGAGTTTGTGGCAGAGATTAGCAAAGATGAGATCATTTCAGTCTCGTCGATCAACAAAAAGTCGCCGTTTTAGCGGAATGCTTTCATGTGAGATCTTTTAAGAAGCAATAATTGGATTGGAAAATATTATAGCTCGAGTTTTGTCCTCTTCAAAAAGGCACAAAAGATCGTTTTGGTTTTGTGGTGAAGGCGAGTCGAGCGCCGGTCGATCCGAAACTCGTCGAATGCAAGCTGACCCACACGTTGAGCACCGAGAACCCACAAGTTCTCCTCAACGTCGAAAATATCTACGACCAAGAGGGTTCGTTGATTTCTTCTTCTTTTGATGCTTGTGTTCTAGTGGGCTTAGGCTAGGCTTGGACTAGGCGAAGGCTAGCGGCTGCGCCTCGCACTAAGTCTATTGCTTTGGGCTGAACCCCATTTTCTGGACTCAGCAGTTCCCGGTAAGACTTAGGCTTCGGCTTAGTTAAAGTTAAATTAACATTTAACTTCTTGCAAATAGGCCCAGATGACTGTCATTGTGATAGTTCTTAAAGAAAATTCAGCGATTTTTCTTGAAAATGTGTTAACTTGATGAGCGTCTTTAAAATGTAAGCAGAGATGTTTCTAATCCAAATTTTGTGCCCACCAAATGTCCAAACACTTTTTTGAAATCATATTTAAAAAGTGACTGGTGTGAAGCCAATTTGTGTGGAGAGGAAATGTGCAAATGCTTCGCGTTGTCCGATCATCATTGATCTTTCGTTTTCTTGTTACATTGAGGATGAGGTAGCAGAAAAGTGCCACTCTTATTTGTTTTTCTCTTTTTCTAGGACCGTTGCATCAACTCATCCCCATACACAATCAACGGTGAACGTCCAGAAATCAAAGATTGGGAGATTCGGTGACAAATCTTTGTTTTTTATTTGACTGTTTCTTTCAGGTACACATCTCGACGTGTATTTTTTCTGCTCCAGGCTCGTCTCATCAAAGAAAGTCGCGTCTATTTGAATTCGGATGCCGAATTTTCGGGCTCTTTCTATGGGGGCTACTCATTTCGATTGCCCAACACAACGCTCGGTTTGTTCACTCAACAGCGTTTACAGAGAAAAATTTTTGTCCTCCATTCTAAAATGCACTACTACTGTAACCCGCGCGGTCTAGAATGGTGGACAAAAATTCTTCTCTGTAAACGCTTTTGAATGTCTGTTTTCGTTTTGGCTAGTGTGTGATTATGAAATGATACACTCACACCGGTTTGAATCCGACCAGCACCACAAGGTTCAAGACCGATTGCTGACAAAAGAAATGAGATGATCTAGTGATAAATTATGGCCAGTTTGAACTGGATCAAAGTTACAAAAAACTACGAAATTTCGGTTGTGATCGAATTGGACCGAATGCTCATGTCTATTGATTTCCCCTTCCTTTCAGATGAGACGGATTTCTTCTTCTTGCCCGTCACCAATTCGCTTCACATGCGTGAATTCGGCTTTCGATTCGCCGAGTCGCCACGCGGAACGTGGTTTTCGATGGCTTTAGTATTCGAGACAGTCCTGCAACTGAGAAAATTTCGCGGAGTAAGCAGATTTAACGTTTAGTTCCTCTGGAGAACGCTGGAGATTTGACAGAGAAAGCCAAGCTATGGTCCTAAGTTATTTATTGCTTTCCACGATATGCAAGTAGTGTTAACAAAACATTGAACGATGATCATAAAGAGTACTGGAGCAATGACCTCCCGTTTACTGCAGACATTTTCTGGTTTTCAACAAAAACTGACAAAAACTGTCTTTTAGGATCACGGGAATCGCTCGTGCGAGTATCAAATAGTCAACGGGCCACCCAGTAACTTCCTTGGCCATCCCGAGCTTCTATTGAACACGTATCGGTAAGTCTTTCAATTCTTCGGGTAACGTCTCAAACAGAGTGTTCTCCTTTCTAAAAGACACCTAATTTCTAGAACAACAGTAATCAAAGAATTAGTTTTAATTGAAGCGCTGCCTGACTGAGCATTGTGATTCCTCATCAATTGATATTAAAATTGAGCTGTTTGGACCATTGAGAATTAGTTTTTAGCCGATTTAGAAAAGAGCACCCAAATTTCAATGAGTCTTTAGTGATACCGATGTCTTTCAAGAGCAATCTCTCACATCTCCATCCTACAGTATCTACATACCACCTGGATGTGCTCCAAGTATCGCTTTCAGCACATGTTCCAGTAAATTTTGACATTACTTTGCTTGTTTCATATCTTTCTCGTACAGCAAGCGACGAGCCGACGCTGACACTTCGTAATTGTGGTGGGACGGTGTTTCTCGTGGTTCTCGAGGATCAAGCGAGTATCCCGTTGAACGCAATAGACGCTGCCTATTTTTGCGGTCAAGTTTATTCTTTTTTATCTTTCTTTTCTTTACCTGTGGAAATTTGCACTTAACCGAGTCCCGGCCCAGATTCGAATCGAAGTCGGAAAATTTGTGCCGGTTCGATTTGGTAGCAAACTTTACAAGGCATCTGGTAGCAAGATTGTGTGAAAACCATCAAACTTATTGTATTAAGTTTTGAAGATAAGATAATAAGATAATTTTTATCGTATTAAATTTCTCTTGTTATGGTAGCAGATAGATGAAACATGATAACAACGAGTGCTTAATCATAATGCACCCCACTGAGTGCTCAACAAACGTCATGTTGTTTTTCGATTAAAAGGAACATATTCTGTTTGTTTTCAGATCTTTTCCCCGTCAACATATCGTTTCAAACAAACTCTATTGGATTCGGTCTAATCTCGGTTCAATATCGGAAGAATTTCGGCGACGATTGGATAGATAGCGAGTTAGCTTCTTTAAAATAACAACTTATTTTTTGAGTTTGATTCAATTCTATTTTAGCGTCAACACGACACTTTCGAATGTGCGAGCGGTTCAGGTAAAAGGGAAAAGAGTGAGAAAATTGATTGTGAAATACTTCAGCTTCAATGTTACATTGTGTCCAAATGGGAGAAATACAAGAAATGCTTCGTGAAGATTCATTTTGTCCGTTCTTTCGACAATGGATTCGACGATCGATCACCGGTAACCCAAAATCCATCAAATCAAGCTGAGAGATGCCCCAATCCCATCTCTTTCTTTACATTTACTCTTTCACTAGCAATCTTTTTCTTTCTCAACACTAGCTGGTAGCTTTTTACAATTTTTCAACTCAAAACATTTGATCGTTGGTAGGCTGTAAGCTCCAGTGGTTCGTATTTCCTTATTGATAACATGTCGCTTTCTTTCCACTCTCTTTTTGTCTAACTTTGATAGATACGTGACTACTGTGATACCCATTCATGAAATTAGTTAGTCTGTCTTTGCAAACTACACAGTTGAAATAAGTAACTTGTTTGAGTGATGAGAATAAACACTTTTTGCAAACGATTAAACCAACTTATGAAAAAAACTCTCAAACAAAAACGTTTCCTAAAACTAAACTCAACTTTTTGCTCATTTTCCTGTCTTTATCACAAAGTTTTTATATTCTTCTACAGCTTTATTGATCCAACGATAAACATTTCAAAAAGAAACACTATAACACGTCTCACAAACATGGAATTGATCATTTACATTCAAAGGAATCCTATTTGATTCGATTTGATTCATTTCCGATTCGAATCCATATCTTGAACAGCCTCACGCGCGGTTGCACTCTACTAATAAAACTCAAGATATCTAAAAACTAAGAGTGCTGAAAAGATCATCTTCTTGCCGATGATTGATCGCAACTGAAATGGAAGGATTTTCCTTAATTAAATTGGCTTAAAAAATAGATTTCCTAGACCAGATCAGGGTCAGACTCAGCCTCCTTGAATCAGGCCGAAGCATGGTCATTATGATGGCCATGATCGAATTCAGGCCATGTTATTGCATTCTAGTGGTAAATTTTACACTAATTCGATCTTGAAATCGAGCCCGGGATAGCTCAGTCGATCAGCCGACTAGGACACGGACGGCACATCGGGTACAAAGATATTTTGGCGAAAATCAAAAATCCGAGTCCTAATAATTCTAGGGTGATATCCAGATAGAAGTAAAAACGAAATTTAAGTCAGATTGGTCTTGCCAACTTTTCGGAATAATCGCGAACTCTTTGCAGAACTAATTTATAGGCTGCTTAGAGTTATTTTATTTTAATCACGTTTTTTCTTCTATCTGGATATCACACTATAATTTTAGGATTCGGTTTTTTTTGATTTTCACCAAAATATTTTTTTGCTGTTGCGTGTACCCTACTGGATCAGTTTCGTACATTCCTGGCTTCAGTTTGGTAAAGAGTCAGCTCATGAGCCAGGCCTAAGCCTTGGTTAAGTTTTTGAGCTCAAGTTATAGCAAGCAAGAGCTACTGGATCCTTGTTTCATTTCCGCAATACAATTTAAACTTTATTTTCATGTTTGTTTTAAAGCTGAATAGCGTCTCAATCCTGTTCTGAGTTAATACTTATACGGAGCTTTAAACGTAGAGAAGTAAAAAAGGGATAGAGCTAGTTCCAGAACAACCATTGTATTGAATATAAACTTTTAGTGTTTTAGATTTTCGATTTGTTGCAAGTAGAGCCATTAAATATACTAAATGAAATCCTTCTTTTACACGTTCTGCCATTTAGAAATCACTAGTTAAAGTTGTTCGGTAGACTTGTGTTACGCTTTTTGTCGAACAAAGCGCGATAAAATAGTTTTAGCAACTCATCAAAGTTCTGTATTCAGTCCCAAAACGATAAAAATACAATCAAATTGACGAGGTTTCCCGCTTGAAAGAGTAGAAGCAGGAGAAAATGCTTTGCGAACAGAAATTCCCGCAGCCTTTCCAATCCACTTCTAAATGGTGACGAGTTTTATCTTTTTGAATATAAAAACTTACAATGTTTTTGTTTTTTCTTCTTCTGCCTCCTTTTCACTTATGCTGACAACGAAGACACAAGCGGCTGAAGTGATGAAGACACAAATGAGGACAAATGTACCTGAAATTAGATCTCTGATTTTTGGGGTCTATCTCGAAGCTAGATTTTTAGTCAGATTTAGTAACCTAACATTTATATAATTATTTTTAAACCGTGAACCCCCTATTACTCTAAGGATACATTTAAATTATAGCCTTGAAAAGCAAAAAAAACTTGAGTGACCTGTTTTAATCAGTCCCTGTTTTATCGTTCAACACTCTACCTAATAAAGGAAAATTGTTGGTCTTGGGCATTTGTTGGGAAACCATATCGACAAATGTTGTCATCGACATCATACTTGTCAAAGCGATTGCCAACTGAAAGACTTTATTTGATTTTCCTCAAAAAAAAACCGCGCAGAACCTTTTCCAGTTGACGCTCTTTCACATTAGTTGTCCAAAAACATCCAACAATTGATAGAAAAGTCAAGAGAAAGCAAGGGATTGTGATCACATAAATGTAGAAGCTCGGTTCTCGCTTGATTGTTATAAAATAAATCACCGAAAATAAGTAGATATCAATTTTCAAGCACAAATAACCCACTCCAGCAAAACCTTGATCCAAATTCGATCCCTGCACAGGCACATGAAACATTGTGACATTTTTCACAACAAACTCCCCATTTCCGTACTAATATAATAATTATAATTTATTCATGAAAAAAGTGAGCTCAAGATAAATGCATATGTTTTAGGAAAGGCTCAGATTGTTGTCTTTGTTTTTCCAAAACGCACCGCTCCCGAATCACTTCCCGATGTGAAAAGCCCTGCTCGTTGATCGACTTTAAACCATTCATAAGCCATTGACCCTATCTGAAGACTGCAATTTTGCGTGTCGAATGGAAACTTTGTCACCTAAATATAACTTTAACGATTTACTCATATCTCCTCACATCCAATTTACATGTCAAATCCGCATTGTAGTCATTGGTAAATTTGACTGTTCCATTCGAATAGATTCTGCATTGCTGAAACCGCTCGGGGGCAACCTGATCGATTGCGATTCTGAAATAAGATTCTTGGAGATTTCAATCTTTTTTAAATCACAAGTTTAGCAATCCGTTGAATTAGTCGCATTGGATTTTCGAGTCCGATAATATAATAATATTAGGCTAAGTCTGGAAACGCACGCGTTTATCACGAAATCATCCGGAATCCAAAGAGAATCACATTGAACAACGATTGCTGAACGTCCATCGAACTCTTCGGGAACCCATACAAGACGAACATTCTGCCAAACGAGATCCATTACCATGTATGCTCTCAACACTTGACTGCTTGCATCCTAGATTTTAAGAGTTTAAGTCTAAATCTCTTGCTCTCGGTTTTGAAAGCGAAGACTTTTGGGCTCTTTTTTCAAGACTATTGAAGAACCAAAACTTAGAATCCTTATATGCTAACTTACCAGGTCGATAATGTAGAGCAACTGTAGTGTGACAGCCATCATTAACCGTTGTTCCACTGAAATTTTGTATAAACAAATCAAAATTTGTTTAACCTATCGAATTTTCTGTCAAATCTTCGTTTATTGGAGCTAAATCCTTGAAATAATTTCGATTCTGAAACAATTCAATGTATAACCGATTAGCTGCATTCAGAGTTGTTGAGTAACTGGCTAAAAAGTGCTTAGTTCTATATTGGTTTGTGGAATGGCGCAATAACCATCAATGCCAAATCTCGTGTAATCGATTGAAGTCCGATTGAATTGAGTGCGTGAAAGTCGGAGATGAATCAGAAGCAGAAATAATAGAAATAATCTATGAATTCTCATTGTGTGTCAAATGAAACATTTTAAATTGAATTTCATTTGGAAAAAGAGACAAGTAGGTAAACAAATAACAAGGGAAGAATCAAAAAGAAATGAAATTTGAGATTCTTTTTTGGTATTGTTATTGCTATCATTTTATCGTTTAACTGAGGAATTCTTTTGGAGATACATCAAAATTGAAAAAATTAATTGACTTCAGTCGATTGCAAAACTCAAATGAGACACAATGAAAGCAGCAAAAGAAATTCAAAAGGGAACAGAAGAGGAATCGAAAAGAAAGTCTCCAATGAACATGTGAAAACCATTGATTGGTTAATCTGTCAATGGCAAACGCTCATTTGGTTCTCTGCATTGATTTTTTTCCAGACTCTTGTGCAATAAAAAAAGTTATTTTTCCCTTCAAGTATCATTAATTTTTTATTGCCCAATGAAAAACGAGTTGGTGCTAAAACATAAGTGTTTAATCAAAACAACTTTCTGATAGAAAGTTAATATGGGCTTTGTTTTGAGTATTTCCCCTTTGAGAGGCTTCTATTATAGGTAATGTGGTCACTAGAATTCACGTACAGGCACGTTACGCTCACACAATCACAAACATGCTCGTCATGACACCAACGCTCGCCGATCGTACAACACGCCTGAAAATTCATCTCAATCGGCACGATTTTCAGCCTATACCAAGAATAGCCCATTTTCGTTCACTTAGTGAAAGTTATGTCAATTGAAACAAGACTGCTAGATATCAAAAACCTTTCAACACACGTTCCACCATTTTTCTATCTCTTGAAGGCTGGTTGGCACATTCACAACGAGATTGACTCTATTTCACTGCGTCGTTGCGTTATTTAACTTGATTTTTCTGCTGTTTCGGGGTATCCACGCAGTAAAGTATGAGTTCGATTGAAAAATTGGAACAAGATTCAGGACTTTTTAGTGTTTAGCTAGAGTTTTGTGCTTATTTTGCTTTCTTTTGACTCCTCCACATTTAAAACTCTGTATAAGTATCAACTCACAACAAGATTGGGAAACTCAAGAAGAGTTAAAAATGAAAGGAGGGTTAAAGTGATTTCCAGGACAGACATAGCATAATAAGATGGATCGAAACTTTAATCCAATCACTGAGCAGTTTCCCAATCTTGTTCTTACTTGATAAAAAGCTTTTGAAGGTGAAGAAGCTAAGAAAAAGGTGAGGGATTAGAGTGACTTCCAGAACAGCCATACATGAAGTAAATTAGCTTAAAACTTTAATCTAGCACTGAGCAACCTCCCAATCTTGTTCAAGAGCTGATACCTGATCCGAAGGTTTTAAAGGCAAAAGAGTTGAGAAGAATGAGGGGTGCTAGAGTGAGTTCCAGGACAGAAATAGCACAATAAGATGGATCGAAACTTCAAGCTGAACACTGAGTAGCTTTCCAATCTTGTTCTTGGGCTTGATACTGTTACAAAGATTTTGAAAAAAGAAGAATTAAAAATGAGAGGGGACAAACGTGAGTTCCAGGACAGCCATAGGATAATGAAATGGATCGAAACTTCAAACCAAAAACTGAGCAGTTTCCCAATCTTGTTCTTGAGCTGGTACTTGATAAAAAGCTTTTGCAGGTGAGGGGATTAGAAAAAATGAGTGGGGCTAAAGTGAGTTCCAGAACAACCATAGCATGGGGAAAATAAGCATCAAAGTTTAGCTAAACACTAAAAAATCCCCAATCTTTTTCTCAAGCTTGTTACTGGTACGAAGCTTTTAAAGGTGAAGGGGTTAAAAAATGAGAAGGGGCTAGAGTGAGTTCCAGAACAACCATTCACGTTGTAAGTAAGACCAAGACTTTAATCTAAAACTAAACAGCTTCCCAATCTTGTTCCGAGTTAATACTTAACCTACGAAATAGTCCCCAAACTTTCCCAATGCAAAACTTTCTCGGCTTCCGATCGCATTCAGGGAATCCTGATCGATTCAAGTGGATTTCTCTCCTTCAGTTATTCTAGTGCTTGTTTTGGTTACTGGGTCTCGTTTTTGCCATCCAGGTTTAGATTTTAAAGATTTTGAATGAAAATTTAAATGCGATTTTCCAGCTCTACAGTATTTCTTTTGTGACGTCTTTATTGCTTTTAACGATTCACTGTCTTTATCGCTATGTGAAAATCTCTGGAAATCTAAATTTTAACAATTTGACCCGAAAATGCGGCCCTCCATCATAACCCATTGTACCGTAGAATTTCTTTGCCTTCTCCACATCACGTTGATCCAAATCACGTTATTTGTAGCTGAGAGAGGATCGCTTCTGAACAAACGACTTGCTTGCTTTTTGTTTCAATTTGCTTTCCAGTCCTAGTTAAAGTTTCAATTTGAGTCAAAAGCAGTTCAACTAGCATACCTGAACAAAAATCAGGTACATCGCCGATCGGCTCTGCGGTGAATGGTCAAATCCGAGCTCGTAACCGATCGCATGCAAAGTCGCAAAACGGAGATAGAATGTGTTTGCTGAAGCTCTTGCTCTTGTTTTCTTCATTTTAATTCTTTTCCACTCACCTATTCTTTTCTGGTGTCTCATTGATCCATTTTGTGTCACTGTTAAAAACGATGGTTTTCCCATTGCCCGTGTAGACCGTTTGAACAATTTTTGGGCCTAGAGATTGAACCAGCCGTTTCAATTTTTATAGTAAAGTTCAATTACGTATCCAATCGTCACTTTGAGCGATCGTCGAGAAGTGGAACTGCATTTTATTGTTGGCAAAAAGTTTATTTGTATGATAGAGACAACCTCTTGTCTTTTTAAATAAACTAAAGATTAACATTAGATATTTTAGTAGGGAATTGTGTTTTTGAGAAAAGGTGCACTTATTTTTGTTACTAAATTTGAAATTATAGAGTCAAATGCAGAACGGTGACAACAAGAATAACAATAAGTATTGGAAAATGTATTATAAACATATAAAGTATTGGAAAAGGAAGGAAACGTGAAATAAACAACTGAACAAAGACAGCTTTCTGCAAACTTTATTGTTTTTTGTTCTGAATTTTCTCAAAAGTGACATCTTTTTACAGACATTTAAGAAAATCAACGTGAAAATAGCAAAAATACACTTGAAATCAGCTCCTCGCACTCACCGAACTTGATAGAAACTCTCTTTGATGGGTTTTTCGGGGTGGCAAGTTGAAGGCGACGATGATCAGACTGAAGATTCAATTTCTTGTTGCTTTTTCATAGTTTCAACCTCATCGCACAATGACCGATCATGGGCAAACCCTTCAAAAAGAAGAAACGACTATAGCCGATGAAAGGCCAATGCCATGCAAACGTGTGAATCGTCCCATCCCACAGCCAGATCACACCGGTCAACAGCATCTTTAGCAATTTTGAACTGTTTATCTCGGATTATCTTACCATCATTGACAATTTCAACTCGGCTCGACGTCTCAGCTCTGATGTGCTGAACTGAAAAGCTTTTGCTACAGCTGCTCTTTGATAGTAAACATAAAAGATAAGAGGCAGCAGCTCAGAGGAAGAGGCAGCTCAGACTCAAGTTAGTAGCTTTTTGTTTGAGTTTTTTTATGGGTGAATGAATAAGTTCTTTTTTCTTAATTCCCTTCAAACCTTGCTTCGAATCGCCATAATTGTGATAATGTCGACGGACAGAGCCACCACGATAAAGCCGAACATGACAAAGTCGAAAGTTGAGCTATTGAAGTCGAAGATCGAGCTGGTTATGTACCAGGCACGGAGACGGAACTCGCTCGGTGACATGAATGGACCCGCGTAGCAGATTGACCCATTTGGGGATTGCACTGAAAAGTGAGTGAATCTTTTCCATCCAAATAATCATTCAAAAAAATCACTCACAGTCACCGATTCCCAGGAAATAGTTAACATTTGGTACAATAAAACAGAAAATCGTGTAGAAAATCAAGAGAATTTCGGTTTTTCTGTTAAAAATCTCGTCGAAAAAGATGGCGAGAAGGCTGAAATTTGAAGATATCGCTAAAGGAAATCAAAGAGAGACCGTGAAATGGATAAACAATGAAGAAAGAGTTGCATCGAGTAGAGGAGACCGATTTGGAATGAAGAGAGGAGACGATTCAGCCAGATACCCGGCAAGAAGAGGCCCGTCATTTCAACACATTGCCATCTGAGATGTTCTCTCTTGAAATTTCTTCTAATTTACCCCCAAACACAGGCACCATAATATAAGTAGAGAAATGACTCGAGAAAACGACACAAATCGTCGAGAAGAATGATGAATTTGACACTCTTTGCGAGGGCTATCTTTTGATAGACAACGTGAGCACACAGAGAGCTCAGGGTGACACCGAAGAGGCCGAGCTAAAAGAACAAAAGGGTTGAGAGGTCAACTGACAAGAATTATTTTTGTGTTTTGTAGATTTTTATGTCACTTGCGGATTGCATGCCGCGTTTTTAAACGTTACCATTTACAACATTAGCATGCATCAAACGGAATAGACGCGCCGTATTCAACCAACTAAATTAGCATAAGAAACAGCTGAATTTTAGTCAACTAGCAATTTGAGCAATTTTCGGGATCATCTACCTGGTCGAAATGGTTAAATTCAGACCCAATTCATTTAAATTAAAACTAGAATATGCATTCATACTTCCCCAGATCCGATTCCCCTCGACCTCCCCTTTAAATCTTCTCCTCAATTCACCCAAGTCACTGGTGATCCTAAGCAATAGATTAGGGTGATCGTCCGATCTGCTAAGAAAAGCGACATTGGCCTTGGCTAGTCGCTGTTTCAATCACCCGGGCAGCCTTTTTTCTTTCGAGTCAGTTTTGCTTGGAAGCTTTTGTTTTTGGCAAAAACATGACTTATTTTTGGAGAGAAACATTCAAACAGCAGAGCGTATTGACTCTTGATCTGAGACGATGATCTGTTTGAAGTGATAACGAATGAAATCGGGAAAATGGTTTCTCAGCTTACCAATAGGATCTACACGACGGGGAAAATCTTTTTAACGTTTTTACTTTTTGTGCTATTTGTCATGGATTGTGAAAAGCTTTTTTAAAAGGACGGAAAGCGAGGCGTCTGATCCGTATGATGCATCTTAATTTGTAAATGATAATTTTTAAAAACGCGGCCTAAATTTCGTATGATACTACAAAATTTTAACTATTAACTATTAACAAGATGTTAATGGTTTGGTGAGTTTTTGGAAAATTAACTGATAAATATGAAATGATGACGGATCGAGCCAACGAGTCGCTTCTCGTCGAATTCAACTGAATCGGTAGCCCGTTCCATTTATAGGCTGCATCACTTGACTCGTCCACCCACAAAAGGGTCAATGGCTGTAAGACGTAGCATCAGATACAAGAAAGAAAAAAAGTGGATCAGAAACGAGCAAGATTTCTCACTGTTTTCACTATAATCTACTACAGAGGTCAGGCTCATAGCCAGAAAAAAGTTGGAGCGAAAGAATTTCTTTTTCTACCCCTGACAGGAGCTACACCTATGCATTTTGTATTAATAAAATGAAGAAATGAATAGAATTCTATTTGGTGAATAGCTTGTTGAAATACTCACACGATCCTCGCAAATGAGTCCATCAAAACTTGGGTCAACCACATACAAATACTCCTTTCCATAAACGTCGATGTATTTCTGATTCGTTAACATTTTAGGGTATTTCAGTGAATCAATACTTGGATAAAATAATAAATGGAACATTATTTCTTAATCTTTTCTTTTCCCCTCCTGGGACTTCATTAATTCGCAATTAATTCTACAAAATCACAAATGATCGCGATTTTTTGAGAGATTTACTTTCTTTACGTTGAATTTTGATGCAATTTGTGATAAGTGAGCTCTTTTTGGAAATTTTTGTAACTATTTATCGAGAAAACGAAAAAAACAAGGATCGATCTCGCTCGGACTCGCCGTTTTCGACTCCAAAAACAATACATTGAGATGAGGCTGAACATTGGAAACACTTAAATTTTCCATTTACCTATTCACAAAGAAAAACAGAAATATTTGTAGAAACACAAGTATTTGTTGAATAAATGAAAGTATGTTTGACCCGTAGAACAAATGGAAGATATCAATGAGACCGTCAGAAATGATTGTGGTGGTCAGGGTGAAGACACAGTTGGCGATCATCTGAAATCAGCATTTTTCTTCCCAAAAACATTTCCTTCACCTGTATCATCAACAGCGCTTCAGCAAAGACGAAATCTGGGACTCGAGTCTCACAATGATTCCCCGCAACTTTTATGGGCAACGTGTTGAAAAACGGGGAATTCATTTATGAAATCAACGAGAATGTCACCGATTCACCCAAATTTTGAGGCGTCGCTCAAAAAGGATACAGTATGGTATGATACAAAAACTTTTAATTTATCTCTCGTTAATTTCTACAAAAAGTTAAGAACAGTCTTATTGTTCGTAAAGGGAACTGGGAAATGGAATCGTTGCTTTTCAAAGCTTTCTTTTCGTTGCTTCCATGCACCAACAAGCAGCGAGGTGGTCATTAGCAAGCTGTAAATTCCCCTAGATTTTCAAATTTACAAAACAAACATCGAAAGAGCATTTGAGTAGGCCGGAGCAGCTGTCCATCCAATGAATCGGTAGATTGGGTTGATTTGTTGGTTGGTTCGTGGATTGACGTCGATGGGCAGAGTGAGATAATCATCCAGATAATACTCTGGCAGAAGGGATAGAATTGACACAAGACTGGTAATGGATTGCTAAAAAATGAAAAATGAATAAAAAGTACAAAGACTTGCCGCTACAGTGAATGGAAAGAGCAATTTGTTGGCTTTTTGATCAGATTCGTCAGCACTTTCCTGGAATTAAAGAATAAAGAACGATTTTCTTATTTGTTTTTTATTGTACAAGTCAATTAATGCACCATTCTCCGCGTTTTTACAGCTGTCATCAAAGCCAAAACTCCTGTCAACAAAGTGACCAAGACACGAATCCTCCAAGCAAAATACTCCCAAATTGTCTCGTAAAGTTTCTCTTGCGTTGATTCATAATAAACATTCGGATAATAAGAGTAGCCAATGAAGAGCTTCACTTTCATACCAACTGAAGGAGTTGATTGCAGAGAAGAAAAAGAACTCACAAGGCTTATCATATCTATTGATAAGTTTGAAATAAATTGATGGAATCATTGTCACTGATGTGATGAAAAGAAGGAAATATTTGAGAGAGCTTTGGTGGTAGTGGTTGTTAAAGAGAACGGTGAGAGCACTGAATCATTGAAAAACCGATGATTTCTTCATTTTTTATTGTAGATTGTGACTAATTACGTTCACAAAGAGCACAAAGATCCTGTGAACTTCAATTGATACATAAACACTCATTTCAAACAATAGTATTTGTTGGGACAAAGATCAGAAAGAATTGACATGTGTTCAAGTGATCTTCAAGTTTAAAAAGCCTAATTCACCAGTTTGCCACGAATATCCAAAGGAATCCCATTTACTCACCACTCAACAGCCACACCCATCTGAAACATCCACAAACTGCAGCCAAAACCTCGATGCAGACTCGTGATCCATTGATTGATTGACATTGAAATGATCGATTCGTGTCAGAACCAACTGAAAATTCAATTTTTGGTTTAGATCTCTTAAAAACTCACTTTTCATTGCAAACAAGCTGATATCCAAAGACGAAACTCTCAAAGATAAAGACGAACGCCTCGATTAGGATGAGCAACGTAAGGCTTTTTGATAAGTGCTTTCTATTCAATAGAAGTCCCAATAAGTATGAAATCCCTGCAATCAATTCGATGATCACTGCCTGAAATTTGAATATTGAATGCTTATAAAAATCCTTCACTGGAAGAAGTATTTGAAAAATGATTGGAGTATAGAAATCATTGAGACGAGTGGCTTTTGCTTGTTTAGCCACCAAATACGGCTTGAATCGTTCATTTATCGTTGGATCAATTAAACTGTAGAAGAATATAAAAACTTTGTGATAAAGACAGGAAAATGAGCAAAAAGTTGAGTTTAGCTTTAGAAAACGTTTTTGTTTGTTTTTAATAAGTTGGTTCAATCGTTTGCAAAAAGTGTTTATTCTCATCACTCGAACAAGTTACTTATTTCAACTGTGTAGTTTGCAAAGACAGATTAACGAATTTCATGAAGGGGTATCACAGTAGTCACGTATCTATCAAAGTTAGACAAAATGGGAAAGAAAGCAACAATCAATAACGAAATATGAATCACTGGAGCTTACAGCCTACAAACGATCAAATGTTTTGAGTTGAAAAATTGTAAAAAGCTACCAGCTAGTGTTGAGAAAGAAAAAGATTACTAGTGAAAGAGTAAATGTAAAGAAAGAGATGGGATTGGGGCATCTCTCCGCTTGATTTGATGGATTTTGGGTTACCGGTGATCGATCGTCGAATCGATTGTCGAAAGAACGAACCAAATGAATCTTCGCGAAGCATTTCTTGTATTTCTCCCATTTGGACACAATGAGACATTGAAGCTGAAGTATTTCACAATCAATTTTCTCACTCTTTTCCCTTTTACCTGAACCGCTCGCACATTCGAAAGTGTCGTGTTGACGCTAAAAGAAAATTGAATCAAATTCAAAAAATAAGTTCTTATTTTAAAGAAGCTAACTCGCTATTTATCCAAGCTTCGCCGAAATTCTTCAAATATTGAACCGAGATTTGACCGAATCCAATAGAGTTTGTTTCAAACGATATGTTGATGGGGAAATGATCTGAAAAAAAAAACAGAATATGTTCCCTTTTAATCGAAAAGAAAAAACAACATGACGTTTGTTGAGCACTCAGTGGGGTGCATTGTGATTAAGCCATGAGCACTCGTTGCAGCTTTTGTTATCATGTTTCATCTATCTGCTACCATAACAAGAGAAATTTAATACAATAAAAATGATCTTATTATCTTATCTTCAAAACTTAATACAATAAGTTTGATGGTTTTCACACAATCTTGCTACCAGATGCCTTGTAAAGTTTGCTACCAAATCGAACCGGCACAAATCTTCCGACTTCGATCCGAATCTGGGCCGGGACTCGCTTAAGTGCAAATGTCTACAGGTAAAGAACAAAAAGATAAAAAAGAATAAACTTGACCGCAAAAATAGGCAGCTACTATTTGCTTCAATGGGACACTCGCTTGATCTTCGAGAGCCGCGAGAAACACCGTCCCACCACAATTACGAAGTGTCATGTTGATGGCTGCTGTACGAGAAAGATATGAAACAAGCAAAGTCCTGTCAAAATTTACAGTAATATGTGTTGAAAGCGATACTTGGAGCACATCCAGGTGGTATGTAGATACTGTAGGATGGAGATTGTGAGAAATTGCTCTTGAAAGACATCGGTATCACTAAAGACTCATTGAAATTTGGGTGCTCTTTTCTAAATCGGCTAAAATCTAATTCTCAATGATTCAAACAGCTCAATTTTAGTACCAATCGATGAGAAATCACAACAGTCAGCCTGCGCTTGAATTAAAACTAATTCTTTGATTACTGCTGTTCTAGAAAGTGGGTGTCTGTTTGAGACGTTAGCCGAGAAATGGAAAAGATTACCGATACGTGTTCAATAGAAACTCGGGATGGCCAAGGAAGTTACTGGGTGGCCCGTTCACTATTTGATACTCGCACGAGCGATTCCCGTGATCCTAAAAGACAGTTTTTCTGGGTTTTTGTTGAAAAGCAGAAAATGTCTGCAGTAAACGGGAGGTCATTGCTCCAGTACTCTTTATGATCATCGTTCAATGTTTTGTTAACACTACTTGCATATCGTGGAAAGCAATAAATAACTTAAGACCATAGCTTGGCTTTCTCTGTCAAATCTCCCCTGTTCTCCAGAGGAACTAAACGTTAAACCTGCTTACTCCGCGAAATTTTCTCAGTTGCAGGATTGCCTCGAATACTAAAACCAGCGAAAGCCACGTTCCGCGTGGCGACTCGGCGAATCGAAAGCCGAATTCACGCATGTGAAGCGACTTGGTGCCGGGCAAGAAGAAGAAATCCGTCTCATCTGAAAGGAAGGGGAAATCAATAGACATGAGCATTCGGTCCAATTCGATCACAACCGAAATTTCGTAGTTTTTTGTAACTTGTTCAAACTGGCCATAATTTATCAATCGATTATCTCATGTTTTGTCAGCAATCGGTCTTGAACTTTGTGGTGCTGGTCGGATTCAAACCGGTGTGAGTGTATCATTTCAAAATCACACACTAGCCAAAACACTAGCCAAAACGAAAACAAACACTCAAAAGCGTTTACAGAGAAGAATTTTTGTCCACCATTCTAAATCGCGCGGGTTACAGTAGTAGTGCCTTTTAGAATGGAGGACAAAACTTCTTCTCTGTAAACGCTGTTGAGTAAACAAACCGAGCGTTGTGTTGGGCAATCGAAATGAGTAGCCCCCATAGAAAGTGGTCGAAAAATCGGCATCCAAACCCAAATAGACGCGATTTTCTTTGATGAGGCGAGTCTGTAGCAGAAAATATTCACCTCGAGATGTGTACCTGGAAGAAACAGTCAAATAAAAAACAAAGATTTGTCACCGAATCTCCCAATCTTTGATTTCTGGACGTTCACCGTTGATTGTGTATGGGGATGAGTTGATGCAACGGTTCTAGAAAAAGAGAAAAACAAATAAGAGTGGCACTTTTCTGATACCTCATCCTCAATGTAACAAGCAAACGAAATATCAATAATGATCGGACAACTCGAAGCATTTCCACATTCCCTCTCCACACAAATTGGCTTCACACCAGTCACTTTTTAAAATGATTTCAAAAATGGTTTTTGGACATTTGGTGGGCACAAAATTTGCATTGGAAACATCTCTGCTTACATTTTAAAGACGCTCATCAAGCTAACACATTTTCAGGAAAAATCGCTGAATTTTTTTAAAGAACTATCACAATGACAGTCATCTGGGCCTATTTGCAAGAGTTAAATGTTAATTTAACTTTAAGCCTAAGCCTAAGCCTTAAAGGGCAACCGGGTGTCCCTTAGCTCCGGGAACTGGCTGAGATCCAGAAAATGGGGGTTCAGCCCAAACCCAAATAGACTTAGTGCGAGGCGCTAGCCGCTAGCCTTCGCACTAAGTCCAAGCCTAAGCCTAAGCCTAAGCCCACTAGAACACAAGTACCAAAAGACGAAGAATTAAACGAACGCTCTTGGGCGTAGATATTTTCGACGTGGAGGAGAACTTGTGGGTTCTCGGTGCTCAACGTGTGGGTGAGCTTGCATTTGACGAGTTTCGGATCGACCGGCACTCGACTCGCCTTCACCACAAAACCAAAACGATCTTTTGTGCCATTTTGAAGGGGACAAAACTCGAGCTACAATATTTTCGAATTTAAACGATTTAAACGATCTCACATGAAAGCATTCCGCTAAAACGGCGACTTTTTGTTGATCGACGAGACTGAAATGATCTCATTTTTGCTAATCTCTGCCACAAACTCGATGCTTTTTGATTCGATTTTCGGATTCAGGCAATATCCCTTGTCGTTTGATGGATTTGTACCATAAAACAGTTTCAGAGTACCGTTTTCCAATTTGATCACATCAATGGCGATGCCGCGCTCGGTTTTTGACTAAAATTCACTCGTGTCCCAATCGTGGGAATGGTATTTTTGGTCTAGACGTCTATAGGAGTATAATGGAAAACCCTTTATACTCGACTATTATAAAGGGGTCAACTACGTGCTCCTATAGACGTCTATACCAAAAGACCCTGTTTGTTTAAAATGCCCACAATTAACGGCGTGAAATCGGCTCGAGCCTGTTGACATCGTGGGTAATCGGTTGGATTATCGAAAGGCCATGGATAACTGTATGATGTAAGATAAGTTGGAAGATAATTGAGGAGCATTTCCGCGTTATTTTGCACTGAAATCAAGAAAAACAATCGAAAAGCCAATTCACAGACTAATAAGAGCCGTAAAAGTACAGTAGTCATTGCCGAGAAGAGTGATGACGGTGGATGTTGAAAAGATTGTCAGTCTGAAGATCTTTGGAAAATCTATTTTTGAGAACTGACTGATCGAGAGAAAAGTCGAGAGACTCTCGCCATCGCAGACCCGGATCGGATCCGGCAAAAAACGAATAGGGGAAAGGCCGATTGCATGTGATGTCCGCCTAATGGTTAGGGAATTAAGCCATGTTTCAATCATCGATTAATGCTTTTTCTAAAAACGCTCAGGTTTAGCCAGAAATTCCAATTGACTCAGCCGCAATTAAAGTTCTTTAGCAACTTTAACTTCTCCGTTAGTCAATTCTTATGGTTTTAATGCAAATTTGTAGATCTTTTCATGGGCAATAAATACCAAAATAATAGAAATTAATCAATGGAGATGTGAGTATGAAAAAAGTTGCTGAAAAATTGCACCCGATTTCGTATTGATTCTGAATGGTCATTATAGGCCATTATAGGTTTCATTATAGGCCAAAACAGTTGACTCTTGATCTCACCTCATACAGCGGGATCGCATCCTCGGACTCATCGTCGACTCGACCAAGCGGCTGCAGAAAAAGCGCTGTATTCACGAGCGGACTTCTTTATGAAAGAAAAAAACCCAGGTTTTTTCTAGTGAAATTCGACAAACGGTGCTAGAATCGGATTGGCGACGAGAGTAACCATCGTACTTTTTTCGACTAAAAAGTACTCGTCTCCACTGGCCGGTAGAACGAACATTGGGATCGACTCTAAAGTAAAATCGACACTTGAACACTTTGTTTTGGGAAAATGGCAAAGAAAAATTAGCATATGAAAATTAGCAGTGTGCTTATCAAAAAAAGAGGTCTGTTATCCAAACTTCAACACACTTCAACACACACACTTCAACCAGGTCTGTTATCCAACAAAATTTTTAATATCAAAACGTCAGATCACAAATTGAATCACCCCCGATTACCCCTAGTTAAATGTCTAACTGGTGAGCATAAAGTTTGGTTTGGTAATATTGTATTAGGTTGGACTCATAAGTCTTTAGACACTTTTTTTTCTACTAGCGTTTATAAATCACAACAAAATTACCAAACCTACAATTTGGCTCTAAATAAATTCGAATAGAAAACGTTTATTATTCATTCTTCAATCTTTTTAAGACGATTTGAATCCACTTTCAAGCAAATTCAAAAGTGAAAAACGTGTTTTTCGTAAAAAATCTATCAAAAACCTCTATGAAGAAATTGGCTGAACAGACGATTCTGAAAATTCAGCTATATACTTGACTTTTTGCGCTTCATCTTTTAGTTATTAAAAACAACTTAGGTTTCTGTGGACCGCGGAAAGCGTCTAAATTGCGTTTTCGGGTGTCACCTTTTTGATCCAACTTCGCGCCCCCATAAAAAACCAAATACAAAAGATTTTCATAAGATTTGAACATTATTTTATAGAAAAATAGTAGGCTTTTCTAAGGAAGGAAACCGCAGGTCAATCGGTGAATTTTTCATTTATAAACACTAGTAGAAATATTTTGTCTAAAGACTGGGCCAACCTAATAGGTTCTTCATCTCTCTCCTTTCCCCTACCATTAACCCATTGCCGAACACGAAATGAGAAGGCGAAACCGTTTCTAGAGACGTTTTGCGAGGCAGCTCTCACGATGAGACGTTTCTCTCCGTTTAGACGATATGAGCAAGAATAGAGATTATTCCAAGTGTTGTTTAAGTCCATCGGATAAACAATTAAAGCTCTAAAGGTTTGTTTGATAAATTTGTTGACAACCAAACAGCAACCGCCATTCACAATGGGGATTCAATGGTGGTTTTCCGTTGATTGTGAATGGATATGGATCTTTGCAGATGACAATGTTCGAATCGGTGTAGTGCTAAATGGGGGAAAAGGATCTCATTTTCGTGTCCCTCCTCAAATCACTCACTTCTTCTTGTCCATTCGGCACCTGGTTGCACACGCGAAAAGAGAAATCGACAAGGAAATCACAACCGACACAACCGTTCACTTGAATAATCTAAAGTGTTGAGCATAATTACTCAATTATGATTCTAATTTAGAGATTAAAGCTGAACATAGGAAACAACTTGAATTAGACATAAAAATAAGCACCAGTTGAAGAGCTATATAAGAAAGCCGTGCTCAGCTAGTGATTGAGGAAAATCTTTTTTCATTCTCTCAAGTTATTTACCTTCCATTGATCCAAATTAACTCCATGCAAAGCATAAGAGGGAAATTGAGTGGTTAAATTGAAAACCGTTATTAACGATTGTGTGGCAGTTATGTAGAAGAGAAAGAATAAAGAGAAAATGGGCATCGTTTAAAACGTCGAACCGATATGATTTTCTCTACTATTTATGCTGGGACGGCTCTTTTTTTGACAAAAGAAACCCTGGTATACTTTGTGACTTTGAGAGTGAAAAGAACCGTAAAGTGCTAGATCAGAATCGATAAACGTTTACCCAAGGAAGGGAATTAAATGGGTAATCGAAGGGAAAAGGAGGATTATTTTTATGATAACAAGAAATATACCTAAAAAAAGATAGGTAAATAGAAAAAAAAATTCATTGTGATTTCTGTTCCGGTACATCAAAAAACTAAAGAGTTGATAATTTGATATAAAAGTTAGAGATTTTTACATCATTATCATAGCTTTTTGTATTTTGTTGCAATTTTGTTCAGCCCGACTGTCAGCTCTGTCAAATTTTTTCCTAATTTACTGATAGTTGGTTATAAAATTATTTTTTTTTCAAAGCTTTACGCAAAAATTTCTAAATTTTAATTAAAAGAAAAGTTTTTTCACTAAAATGGAATTTCGTGAGATCAAAAATCTTCTCAAAAGCGGTATGACTTGATTTGGTTACGGTAGAGATTCCCCATGATTTGAGAGTTTTCGGCAAAATTAAATCAATTGTACTATGTAACAAAAAGGTTAACCTTTTCAAATAATTGATAGCAGTCGATAACAGTCGACACAAATCGTTCAACGGATTTCTGAGATGAGAATGTCCGTTAAACAGGGTTCATAACGCATAAGACCTCCCCCAAGATGACAAAAGGTTTTGAGACGGCACAGGTAAAACTTGTTTTCATCTTGGGGGGAGGTCTTATGCGCTATGAATCCTGTTTAGCGGACATTCTCATCTCGGAAATCCGTTGAACGATTTGTGTCGACTGTTATCGACTACGATTTTTGGCGAGGATTATTTGAAAAGGTTAGGCTTAGGCAAGTTATCTAACAACTACTTGTTTCACCGCCCATAAAAAAGAATGCCCGTTAAACAGTTTGACAATAAACTCTCTTATATAGTCGAGTTCGAAAATTTTTTTCAAAAAGATTCAACCGTTTCGAGTGCTGCTATTTTCCTTGACAATGTCTTTTGATGGGTTCTTGAAGTCATGAATTTTAGTAGACTTGCCTAGCAAGACTAGGCTGGTTTCTAGGACCTGACTGGGGCCTGGTAACTGGTTTTTGAAGGGCAGAGCCTGATGATCGAGGATCCTGTACTTGGCCTAGGTCAAATCAGGAAAAATGTACTCTGAACAGCTTGATCGAAAACATAATCAACTGAATAACTTGAGATTTACAAGAAATTTTCAAGTCACTCAGTCAATTTTCTCCTTTGCACTAACTGATCTTAGTGTAATTGTTGCTGTTCTGATTGCTTTGCTGCTTCCAGTTGAGTGCCGTCGATCTGCTACTCCCTTCTTTCATCCGCGATAAACGATGCATGGCTATCATTTGATTCGAGCGATTTACGAGTAAAATGTTGATAGAAAGCATTTGAGAAGAGTCTCATTCTTTTCTAAACTGTCCGCCTATCTTCTCCAGTTTTCTCTTCTTCTCTGATAGCACAATCTTTACAAAAGTTTAGCAATATAATGATAGAGTTGAAAGCTTTCCCCATCTAATGATCAACAGAAAAATTACATTATTACAACTAGTGCGTAAACAATTTAACTATTGCAATGTTTAAAATCCAAAAAAAACTTTTTTCAAATAAAATAATCGCTCAACGCTGTGGGCAACCAGTAATTACACGGAAATTGCTTGTTTACTCTTTGAATCAAATCTTTAGTCAAATGTTCTATGAAGAAAGCAGAACTTTTTGAACAAAAACAAAACTTTACTCATTTATTGACTCATATTTCAATGTTTTGCCCAAATGAAGCTGAATGGAGGACTGTTGATGTATTGCACAAAGTCTCCATTGGTCTTACCACACTACTTTTCCTCTTCACAATGTTTATAATGTTGAAAGTGCCCTCACCGGCTGCAAAACTTTATCGAAACATTCAAATTGGAAGTGTGGTTAGAAATTTGAGTAGAGATTCTTTAAAAAAACTCTTCAGATTTTCTCCCAGTGCATGGATTTATGTGTTTTTCTGTCGGAGCCGCTCTTTCTTCTCCCCTCACCGGCGATCAGTTTTGGTCATGTATTTGGGCTGTCTTTAGATTTCAAGGCACAACTAACGGTCATCTTTTTCGATTAAACCTTACAATAAACTTCAGAAATTTGTGCCAACTTTTGCCTCACTTGTCGTCGAGATACTTCTCGTTTCACTTTTGTATAAACTGCACGCAGTCGGCTATTCGAGTGTTCACCCGAGATTCTATTTCTTGCATTGCTTTGGGATGGGACTTGCCCCAGGCGTCAGTTTAGTTCTCCTATTCTTTATTCTGAATCAATACGAAGCCGTCGATCCAAGCGAACTAATTTTATCTACTCGAGGAGATTCAGGTGTGGGAGAAGTTGACAAGCAGCCATTGAATCCCAAATATTTTAAAAGTAAAGCTCACAATAGCTGAAAGTGTGGCTCACTCCTGCGCTCTGTAGTTAACCTATAGGCCACCGATGACCTCGTGTGTTAATAGACAACTTAAAGAACCACCTGACCTGACCTGACTACAGTGTTTAGAAGTTAGCTGAAATTAGTGTTCACTCAATTACAATTTACAATCCAATCAATGCTCGAACTCCCATTCAGAACTGAGCCCATCTTGTCTGATATATCGTAGACCCGTGGCTATCTATTCCCGGATTCGAGATCCACGATGGTACTATCCAGTTGTGCTCTCGGTTTGCTTGATAAAAAGTTATACGCATAAGGAATTCTCAGATATTCTTTGGCGCATCATGGATATTTTATCTGACCTTTTTGGCCCTTAGTCACATAAACTCAATGAAACAGTCGGCCAGTCCAAAAACGAAGGAAATGCTTTGCTATATGCAAATTATTTTCTTTCTACAGGTTGGCTAATCAAATTTTTCATTTTACTTATCTTAGTGTGGCGTGCTGATCAGTTTCATCGGTTTCCCATCGTTGGCGATGGCGCTTAGTCTCGCCAATTTTGTGCCCATCGAAAATATTGGTGACTGATATTTACAAAAAGACAACGAAAGTGTTGAGCTCAATTTTCAGTAATCTCTTCAGTGTCTTTAATCTACACCTTGCATTCATTACTAAATAGCATCATTTTGATCTTAAGCACGAAAGTTTATCGAGCCTACGTGATCGATTGTCTTTTTGGTGCCCGAAGTGGTGAGCTTTGAAGACCCACATCACACAAACACGTTTAGGTAAAATCATGACGATAAAATAAATGAGATGCTACGTGAATGCTCGATAAACTCTTTGTTTTGGTAAATACAACACAAATACTCCTGAATAATGTGTTCCCCTCGGTTAATCCGTTTCCTAAAACGTGCTCTCAAAAAAAGCCAGACAAAAGTAATTTTCTAAATAGCAAATGAAACCAATTTTAAATAGACTATGCATGCAGCGCATTGGAAAGAATCGGAAACGTGCCGCGAATTTCAACAAAGCTAATGTGATTGCGCGTATCGAAGATTTAGATACAAAAGACAAAGCTTTGTTAATGCTTAGATTGCAAAATGTAATTATTATAAGAAAAACGATACATTACTGAACTTTGCATTAGCTGAATCCAATATTTCGATTAATCAATTGCAACATACTAAGCAATGGAGTGCTTGGTTGGAGGCCCTGGCTATTAAAGTGTCAGGGCGCAAGAGTTGCTAGACTTTTGCTAGACTTCTTTATTTATTAGTTGAAATAATTTTTTACAATTAAAACTATCAAAGAAACGATGATTTCTTCTTTGGAAAACTAGATTCAAGAAAATAGGAGAAATATTGTCGAGTGCTCACTCTCCAGCGATGCGTACTTCTCTCGAAAGAACCCATTGAATTTCAACATCTCCATCATTCATTTTCTTGTCTCAAGGAGCAAGAAGTCTCAGGCTGTGATTGATGGCACGATCGGATGGCTTCAAATGCTTTTTTTATGTTCGTTCTTTTACCCAGAAAGCAAATCGATTTGGCTATTCAAAAGCGATTTACAAACAACTTGAACCACGCTTGGGAAGGGACCACTGGGATGAGCACAGAATTGACTAGCGTTTAACATCAAACAGCAAAGATCAAACGTTTAACAGCAAACTTGCTTTTGCTAAGAAACGCTTTTACTGAAAAACGTCTTGTACTCGCGTTCTTGAAGTCGCTTGCTCGAAATCATTCCATCATTCCCATCTTTTCTTTATAATTTAAAAGTATTCAAGTAGCCTGTTTGATTTTATTTTATTATACATTTGTAAATCATGAACCTCTCAAGAAATCACATTCACATTCACCAAAAACAACTCTGAACATATTTTAGGTACCTATCGATTACACTGGCCGTTTTTCAAATATAAGAATAATGAACCTTTGTAATATTTTTTATTAATAACATAGTTTAAAGCATGCTCTCTCGATTAAAAACACTTTCTGACCGGGAGATGCAAAGTTGGAGGAGCCGCGCGATACTAGGAAGGGAAGTAGGCACGGGTATCCCAATCTCTTAGAATTGCGCGGTTCCGCCATGGCAAATAATCAACTAAAGAAAACATCCTTAGCAGAAAAACGTTTAAGTTTATCACTTTTTTTGATACTGCTTGATAAAATTTGTATAAAAACGGCCAGTGTAATCGATGAGTACCTATTTAGAACGAGACAAGATACCGACACCGACAAAGTTTTCAAAGTTGTAAGTAGGGCAATAAAATATTGGAAGAGAAATTGTTTAAAGACAATGGGATTGTTATTTATTGTAATCGGTCTCAATGAAATCAGCCAAATCAGCCATTTTCCTCCATTCTTCGAAAGTGAATGTAGGACTTGAAATTACATGGGGAATGCCGTCTTGTTGGCGGATTGTCGTGATTTGCGGAGTTTCGAAGCCTACAAAAAGAAGGGTTCAAAATTTAAAAGCCTTTTATTCACATTAAGATTGAATATCTTGAGTTCGAAGAAAAAAGCTATCAAAAAGTTCAGGATTGAGCCTTGAGTTTTACCCTTTAAAATTTATTCTTTACTTGTTTTTTTGTCATTTTCCACAAACCTTCCACCAATCCAAATTTCTCTTTGTTCTCATAAAGTTCAGTGCCTCTTAAAAGCATTAATGGGAATGCATGAAGGGTATTCGGTTTCAATTTCATACAATAATCCACTGTTTTTTGAAAACTCTCCAATGTTTGAGATGGAAGACCGTAAATGATTGAAATCTGAAGAAAATGGGAATCTTTTGTCGATCAATCCTCACCTCAAACTCAATTCCATTCTCTTTACATTGTTGTACGGCTTTTTCAACCTTTTTCATGTGATTCATTCGATTGATCACTTTCATTTCGTTTTTGTGAATTGTTTGCAATCCGAATTCAAGTACAACTTTTGCCTGAAAGATTTAAGATTTCTAGAATTTGGAATCAGATCACTTTCTGGTTTAACTTCACGATTGCTTCCATGAAATCTGTTTTGATCATTTCCGGGCGAATCTGGAGAGCGATCTTTCCGGTGAAGCCACGATCAGCTAGCTCTAGAAGAGGATTGCTGGTATTTAGTCTTTTCTACCCGAAATGATTCCGACATGCTGTTTTCCCGAATTGAAAGTTGGATCCACCACCGCTAGATCACCAATTTTATTCCCAGCCAGCCATTGGATCTCGTCGAAGACTCTGAAATGATCACATTTATAATAGAAACTGAAGGAAATGACTAAACATGGATGAAAGATGCCATTTACCGTAATTGTTCAAAATTCCTTCTTCTCAACGCTTCTCCCCCGAGATCCGTTTCTCGATGTTGACAAAAAGAGCATCGAAATGGACATCCCCTTTGTGTTTCCCATCGAATGAAATGTTGTGGAGGGATTAGACCGGAAAGGATTGGGGAAGGAAGGGATTCCAAACCAGCACGGGCAACTCGATTGTCTAGAAAAGGGTGCTGAATGAAAAGGAAACTAATCGTAAGCAAGCTTCTGTAAAAACTCTTCATATACTCACCATCTGCTTGTCCAGCAAAGTGAAGTCCAGCAATTTTCGGATATTTCTCTTTTGATTGAAGATATTCGAGTAGACAATTCTCTGCATATCCTCGAATGAAAATATCAGCTTCTTGATAATGTTTCTCGAGATTTGACTTCAAATAGCTGATTTGTGGACCACCAATGATAATGTTTCCTGGAAAACTGAACTATGTTAGCTGCTTGTAAACTTGTACCTGGAAACTTGTTGGCTTTTAGCTTTTCGATGATCTTCTGTACATATCGTTCATTCCACACAAACGCTCCAATTCCAAAATCGGTGTGGGAATCGGAGAATTTGAAAGCAAAATCGACAACTTGATCAGAATCGAAGGTGTCATTGTTGACATTCCACGATTTCTCGATTACATTCACCCCATTCTTGAGGAGATTTGCAAGGATTGAGGCATGACCTAGAGAAACAATTGTTTTCAGAACTGATGAATAAGATGTTGAAACGATTCTGGGTTTTTGAACGTGAAACTTTCTTCAAAGCTTTATGGTTTGAAGATGATATAGTAAGAGCTACAGTATTGGTTTCAAATCTTTAGTACTTTGTTTATTCCGGTATTTTTTGTAAATCTTTAGAATTTCAAGCTAAGATTATGATACTTTGATTACCTAGAGACATTGGGGGATCTTTCGGACGAGTCCAATCTAAAGCTGTCAAAATGAGTCGTCTCATTCAGTAAAATAAGATGAAAAGATGAAGTTCTTGACAAGAATTTAGACTGTGAACCAAAACAGTTGCACAATATAAATGGGCATAAATATAGCCTAAGCACCGATTGCATTCCTTTTTGCGTTTTCTCCTTTGCTTATCTTTTGTCTCTTTCGGTTCCTTTCCCTTTTTCACCTCAAATTGTATCGCATAAGCCTCCATTTTTTGGGAATTCAAAAGATTGCTAAGAAAAAAATGAATTGCTCAATAAATTCGAAAAATCTTTCTAAAAGTTTAATGCAAAAATTGAAAGAAAATGAAATACTTGGTAAGCAAAGAAGCTGAGAAAATAGAAAAGAAAAGAAAATTAGATTGTCAACTTGAAATTTAGTTCACTTTTTCGTATTTTCCATGAAACATATTTAATATGAATTGAATTAGAATTCTCTAAATAAAAGTTATATATTATCTAATTTAAGGAATGCTTAAGCAAATTTGGGTAACTTTCAAAACAAATTTGAGCAGAAATTGAACTTTTTCTGAAAATTCTTCAAACAGACGTATAACTAAAGCAATTAGACAAATTGAGCTGAAAATTTTGCCAAGAATTTCAAGTCTAAAGGCCTTTTATTTCTTTTGGAATCTTCAATCTTCCGCTTCAACTACTTAGACGATAAAGGCTTAAATGATTCCAACAACTATTCCTGGAAATGACTCATTAGAAATAACAGCAACTATAGACACGTCTACTTACTTTGATTTATGTAAAAAAGCTAATTTCAGATAACGGCATCGAATGCTTCGTCGCCTAGGGTTCGGGTTCACTCTGGAAACCGAAGAATCCCCATTCCCTCGAATATTTCAAGTAAGTTCATGAATATTTTCACTTTTTTTGCGATATTTTATGTCACTGAGTATTCATTGGGTGAAGCATTGACCTCAATCAGTGCTTTGAGCATATTTCTGGACGGATAAATGGTAATCAGCCAACTTCAACTTTTTTAAACAATTGGATGATTCTTTCCAGATTCAACTCTTTACCTTTGATGCATGGGATGTCATTATTCAAATAATGGGTTTCAAATTCATGGAGAATCGTTCACTATCGAGTTCCCATTTCACACGGGATAATAGGGCCGTCATATCATCAAGAAATTTGGTGAGTAGTTTGAAAAGTGACAACATAGGCATCAAAAATTTATGTACAACAAGGATTTTACAAGTTTTGTTTAATGTTCAATCGATGAAGGAGAGGATCGAGACTTCAATTTTACCATAAATGTGGTTGGTAACAAGAATAGTGCAAAATCTGGGTTTGTCTTTAAAATGAGTCCAATAATACTATAATAATTAATAAGAACATGTTGAAATTGGCATTTAAAACAGAACTTTTTCTGAACTATTTAATCCATTTTTATTTCCACTTTCAGGTAGACAAGTGTCTCTATTAGTTTGGTGTCAATGTGAATATTCAGCTTCTCGATGCACTGTTTCCTCGCCAACATCAACCAATCACATCATCATCAACTCTGTTTTCATTTTTTCAATGAACGCTCTTTTTATTTTTATTTTTCTTTGCCTTATTTAGTCAATTTTTGGATGAATTTTTCATTTTTTTGTAAAAAGACATTGAATTTGAGTGAACAAATTGGAGAACTTGTCAAAACCAGTCAACAATTGAATTCTTTAAATAATTTGCTTTACAATCAGTTCGAAATAGCGGTTTTATTTAAGAAATGCTAACATACAAATACCTCAATTTCAAAAGCAAAGTCTTCTGACGCAAGAATCACCGATGACGTGGCTGAAAGAGATCATTTTCCTGTTGGCAAACGCTTAAGAAATGCTTAACCCAAGATTTTGAGACACGAAAAGACAGGAATGACAAAGAAAAATAGATAAATAGAAAAATATCGGTGAATTCTCAATTCAAAGCTATAGGAAATGTTTGAAGGATTTGCTTTTTTCATATTTTCTTTCCAACTCCTCGTTCTTGGCTACAAGCAAGCAGTCGTCAGTTTTCATTAAATCTCAAATCTCATTTTTCTTTTTCAGAACAAAATCACAATCAACCCTGTTTACGAAGAGAAAACAGCTCGTCGCTTCTTTGATCTCGCTGCTGCTAGCTATTTAAGCTATGATAATGTAAATCTAGATAAATTCTTCGAGAAACTGTCATGGGATTACGATTATTCAATGAAAATTGCTGGTTCAGCTGTGTGTGATGAGGTTAATTGAAAAAAAATCCATCATCAATCAGCATTATAGCTTAGAAACGAATGCCAAATGTATGTGGCTTATTCAGCGATGAGAAATAACTATGTAATCGCTTTTTCGGGTATTAATGAATCCGCATGGAGTAGAGGGCGTTTACTTTCAAGCAGATATAATCCATTCATTACTGGTTAGGTAAAGAGTTGATGTTACAAAATTGTTGATTTCAGGGAGTGAAAATTCTGAAGGTTATGTGGAACATTACTTCAATGAGGGGGTACAATCACTTTGGCAAACGATTGTTGATTATACTGAGTAAGGATTTTTACCAATCATTAAAATACATGCCAACTTTAGGACACGCAATAAGGACACAACTTTCTACATCACTGGACATTCATTTGGTGGAGCGATGGCTTCGATCACAGCCGCGAGGCTTTATCTTGAGGATCTTGTCACTTCTAAGGAAAAGGTTCAAAACAATCACTCATTTGTCACTTACTATTAGGTTTCAAGTAAGCAAAAACAATTTCAGATCCAATTAATCACTTTCGGTCAACCTCGTACATGGGATTATGATGCGGCTGAAGCACTCAAGAGATCGGTTCCCTATAAATGGAGAGTTGTTCACTACAGAGATCCCATTCCACAAGGATTATCGATTGAAGGAAAAGAATGTTCAGACGAACTACTGAATGAGGGAAAAGTGTGTCCATATCATCATACACAAGAGATTTGGTGAGGAGTTTGAATATCTGCAGGTCCAGTGACTCTAAAATCGTCACAATAGCTAGTCTTGACAATCATTAAGATTCAGGTACAATGACGATTTCACGAGTTATGATTCTTGTTCAACGGATGATGGAGAGGACACTGAATGCAGTGCGGGACTCCGGATGAGTCAGTCTGGCTCGGTATATGTAATTTCAGCACTTGTTTACAAGCTAAAGTTGTGGCTAATCAATAAAAGGTGACGAATTGTTTGAATCTTTAGATTTACGAGCATTTTCATTACTTTGGTGTCAACATTACTGAGTATGCAGCTTCTGGATGCGGTGTTGCCCCAACCACCATCACACATTTCACTTATAGCTCACAATCAGTTTTTGGCTATTCAATGCAAACCCTTTCCCCTAACCCATGAAAAATCTCGATGTTATACAAAAGAATTTCATCAAAATTCGCATCTACCTTCAATTTTTCTTCCCATTGGGCGAGTAGGCGTTGATTTTTGGCTTTGTTAGATTTTGTTTTCTCGGTTTAGGACACTCTTTTCAGAGTGAACAGGTTTTTCACCGCTCGAACCAGTTAGGTTGAAAAAGATTTCAGAAAAATGAAAAATTGCTTGATTCTCGGTTTCATCAACTAGAATTTCTTCAAAGGTTCCATTAGAACGGATTGATTTCAAAAGATACTTTTGATCATTTCTCCTCTTAGCGTTATTTTGTAAGCTTTCGTTGCCTGAAGTTTTTGCAACATCCAGATTTGACACACCTTGTTTTTACAGCAACTCATCCACCTCTAGAACCATAACTCTTATTTTGCAAGCATCTAATGCATTCACACGTTGTCTATAGTTTTTCTTTGTACATCTAAACATTTCTAAATGTTCAGTGGTTAAGTGGATCAAACTCACTTTTTACATTGTTTTTATTTACAAAAAAACTACAAGTCAATCTGCGCTTTACCTCGAAAATGCTTGCTGTAACACCATACAATGAGTGATAATTTGGAAACTTCCTGTGAGAAAAATAGATGGATTTTTTTCAATCTCTTCTTCAACAGCCAAACTCGAGAGAATCTCGAGAGCCATATGATCAAAAGTTCCAACTTAAACTCAAAAGATTCTTTTAGTGACGATGTATTAACAAACGGTACGGTAAAGCTCCCAGCGGCTTTATCACTTGATGGGGTTGATTTTAAATGTAGAACAAATAAATAAAACTATTATTAATGTTTATAGTTCAGTTTGACAACCTTAAATCAAACTCTTCTCTTGAAGGTGAACTTTGGTACAACGGTGAATGGAACGTCACCCATATCACCACGACGACGATCAGCTTACGCTATGATGCAAGTCATGAGTAGAACAATCTAAGAGTTTCACTATCCTGACTATTTGCTTTTAGTTTTATTTCTCATCATTCATCTAAAAGAGTTCCAAATTTCTACGTTTACGTGATCGCTTTGCCGTGTTTTATTTTGACAATGCTCAAAGTGGTCGGAATTTTCTGGTCGCCAAATATTAGAAAGAAACAGCTCAGGACAGGTGCCAAAGAGATTTTAAATTTTTCCAATAAAAGTACCAGTTAAGTATCGGTTTAACAAGCCTTGTTTCGATGACCGTCTTGCTCGATCTCTTATCGACGGCTATTCCAAAGACGAGTTTTTCCTTTGTTGGGTAAGTCGAAAGAGCCACCGAAACGCGACAGAAAAAATCGTATCTAAATAATGGACCATTTTTATGCAACTCTCTTCCAGGGAATGAGGTCGCCAGTTTCAGTTGGGATCGTCCCCCCGGCTGCTTGTGTTTGTCATCGTGATGCTCGCCCTTCAAAATCCGAGAGAAAGAAAAACGATTGGGAGTTGCGCTGAAGTTTCACAGAAAGAGCGATGGAGGGATACAGGTTGAATTTAAACAATAAGAGAGCATAAATCTTTCTAGAGAAAAAGTTCTGATGTTTCTTCAAAGAACACTGCACAGGTCGACACCGTCTTCTTTCAACTCTGCTTTCAAAGGCATCAACCTTTGCTGGGTTCATCGTTTTTCTGTCGTTTTGGAAAATGATCTCGTCGATTAATTGAAAGATTTGAAACTTGATAAATATCTTTACTTTTTATTAAGCTCAACTTTTTGATTTGCCAAAAATGTGCCTCTATTTATGAGTTCTCCGGTTTTGTCTTATAACAAGACTTCAGAATCTGCTGATTAAGTCAATCGATCTGATTACTGGTAGCGTTTTTCAAGTTTCTTAGATTCAAGCCTTTTGTCTCTAGAATTTACCTAATCATTAACAAACATACGAACAAAGATTTCCATTCAGCCCCAGCGAGTTCCCCTTCGTGGAAAAGATCCCCGGTGGCTCATCATTTGTGACAAGAATTTGGTGCCAAGCAGAAATAGTTTGAAAAAATGAAAGCGGCTGAAATCTTCGAATTTTGTTGTGTGAAATTTGAGCTACTGTTAAATGGTAATACAACAAACACAGCCACAATAGAACTTCCAATAGATACTCCAATAGATATCCTGAGATCTTTGCTGCCATTTTGTGCCATTTCAGGCATCCATTCATCAATATCGATCATAAGATCATCAGCGTGTAGTCTTAAGCCACAATCACTTCCAATAGATACTTCCAATAGATATCCTGAGATCTTGCTGCCATTTGTGCCATTTCAGGCATCCATTCATCAATATCGATCAAGTAAGATCATCAGCGTGTAGTCTCTGGCTTTTTCACAATCACTTCCAATAGATACTCCAATAGATATCCCGAGATCTTGCTAGACATTTTCACTAACCTTTGTTCAAAATGAATTTGTAAAATAGGTGAATTTGAGAGTTTTTAAAGAGAAAAAAGAAGAACCGCAATTAGTCACCGTGAAGTTCAATAAACAGAAAACAGAAAAACAGAAATAACAGAAAAAATTGTGTTACTTGAAAGATTATTGAGGATCTCAAAGAAAACAGCTCAATCTACTTGAAACAATATTTTTGACACAAGGCGTAAAAAATAGAATCAAAATAACTGAACATTTGAATCACACCGTTTCTGGATACATTTGATACATTCTGGCAGAATACGGTAGGCTTACAAAGAAGATGGTGCGTCCACTTCGTCCACTTAGCCCTAAATTGAAGGCTCCAGAAAGTAAAAAAACAATTATTAGAGAATAATCCGCTTTTGCATTTATATATTTAGGGTTTAGAGAGCTAAAATGTACTTTAAAAAGCTTGTAGATTGGAGTAAATTTACATAATTTACATGGAAATTGTGCTTGCTTTTAAAAAGAAAGAGATTTTCAGCTCTTCAAATTAACGAAAAACTGCTGTGTACATAAATTCCCATTTCCCTTCCAGAAAGAATGAAATCTACCGATTGTGCGAACAAAATTGTTAATATTAAGTGCTAATATTATTGCTAATTGCTAATATTATTCATATAGCTTTAATGGGATATTTCCGTTTCTTTCTGCATCTTCAAAGAAAATCCCTTTTCTTATACACGGGTGCTATATTTATGCTGTTGTTGTCTTTAGAGGTGAAGAATCGAGCGAACGATGATCAAATGATGGTCGATCAATCTAAGGAGAAATAAAAGTAAGCTGTTAATCTGGACAATTTGACTATGAAGTCAGGCTCTTTGCTTGACCAATAAACTCATTCAGAAAACAAGGAGAATTTTGGGCTTTGGAACAGTGGAACAGTACAAATTGCCGGATGGATCGTTGGACGGAAAGGAGATCCTTGTGTGGTACGCCGCATTCTATGATCGCAGGTTTTATATTCACTTTGAATCGAATTTCCGATCTTTTCCGATCTTTTCCGCCATTTTAGAGACCCAGAAGGGCCAAGGGATACGAATTTTGAGCGAACACGGTGTGCAAGGAATTGAGGAAAGAGGATTTGTTGATTGAGATTTCTCCAGTGATTCAACTAAAAACTGCTTGGATTGAAGCAATGGAGATAGTCAGGCTTCCAAAAACGGATAAAGTTAATGGATTTTGAGATTTCTCGAGAAATTTTAAACATCTCTGATATCTAGTTTAAACTAATTATCGATTAGAAAACAATTTTTTAAAGATAGCATTTGTAATGGGAATGGTTGTCGACTACAAGAAACCGATTTAACAACTGTCATCTACCGAGGAGTCATCCCTGGAAGAGGTAAAGGAGCCAAAATCAATCATTCAATAATCAGATTATAATCAGTTCGAAAAATCGAAGAGCCAAAGTAAAGTTGCACAAGATGCCGACAGAATATAAAGACTCAGATCAATTCTTGTATCATTGCACCGCTATTTTGGTGAGTTTATATTATCAAAACACTTTAATAAACGATTCTATTTGATCGAACTTTTTGGAATTAAACCCTTGGACTTTCAAAATAATAGCGAATTCCCATCGCTATCACCGTAAATATCGTAATAGTAGCTCACTCCATCACGACGGTGTGGAGCTGTAGTTCCAGTTCGAACGAGTTTTTCTCGACACTGAGCTTAGGCTACAATGCGCACTTAGGCATCAAAAGATAGCTGAAATTCAGAGCCATATTTTTGATACTTAAACGCGCATTGTAGCGTAAACAAGTGTCGAGAAAACTCGTTCAAAGCTAGAACTACGTAACACTTCGCATCGTCATTATGGAGATTGTGATACTATTATAGTATTTACGGTAGAAATCATAATGTCCAATGATTGGCTGAGACTTTTCGTTTTTTCGAGTGGTGGAAGAGGAATAAGATCAACAAAATTCTCCTTCACGTTCACTGGGTTTCAGCGCCGACAATGAGAATCATCGATTATTATGTTCAAAAGGTTTTTTGAGAAACCTTTGCAAATTCCATAAAATTCTCAACTCTAGGGCCTTGTTGAGACCCGTCCCTTCCCTTTGATGCCTTTCACATCACAATACAATCCAAATAATCATGTTTACTATTTGGCTGAGCATTTAACAACCGCATTTTGTGGTGTTTGGTCGGACACAAAATACACGACAATGAACGACGTTGATGAGATTTTTTATGTGCGGTGAGGGAAAGGCTTGAAAATGATTTGTCTCCTTTTCTGCTTTTCAGAAATCGGAGTGAAACTCTTCTTGATGTGGTGAGACGACAAATGAATCCGGCTGAATACCCGGGCGTCTGTTAGACATTCAAACGCATTGTTATACGTTATTAAAGTCATTTTTGGATCGGCCAAGTCGTTAGTACATTCGGGTTATGTGTTTTAAAGATCAAGTGATTTTCGCTTCATGATCCAACAACTTTCAATAGAAAGACCTAGGAGCTCAATCTTGATCATCACGGTCTCGGTTTCCCGGATGAACCTTGGGATTATGGTAAATCCCGAGAGTTAAACATTGTCAAAAAAGGACACCCGTTTGAGTCGAGTAGACCACAAAAAGTGAGTTGAAAAAGGTTGGGATTAAATTAATTTTTCATGAGATTCTCAGTACATCTACTCAGACTGAATATGCAAATTGCCTTGGGTCTAACGAGATTACAAACTTCTTTGGAAACAAGAAATCCCAAATGGTTTCTTAAAAAGGAGTTCTAGGATTAGTAAAGTCGATTTGATACTAATAATAAGTTTTTATTAATTTTGAACAATTTCCAGCCTCCCACAGAGCAAGTGATCTATCTTCACATGCGAAATGAAATGACAACTCGAGGGGACACCACGAATCTATCCCGATTTTCAAAATGTTTGAGGTAAAAAGAAATACCGTAAATACTGTAATTCCAGGGAACCTTCGCCATACAAAATTGGTGACCCAAACAGTCACTACTTTTGGAAAAGAGTTTGGCTGAAAAGTGCTTAGAATGGCGTTGATGGGCCGGTTTATACGTTCCGCCTATACGGCCTATACGTTCCTAGGCATAAACGGATGTGGACTAGAATTTGGGTTAAGTTAAAGAGAGTGGATCCCTTTGATATCCCACCATCTCTAACACCCTGACAACCCAACTCCAACTCCTTCAACGTATTAGAGGGGAGTCCCTGTGAAATGACTGACCTGTACTGCAGTTGCATAGACCCGGAAGATATGTATCTTTATTTACAGTAATACAATAAGATGAATAGATTAGAAATGAGTGTAAGGGGAAGGGGGACTCCAAAATGAGAGTCTCCCTTGTCCTCCTAGGGCAGTCCCAAGGACCGCCCCTTCTCGGCAATAAAAGGGATAAGCACAGGGAGGACACATTTGCATAAGAATAGACAAATCATTCAATAATAACAATAGTAACTAAAATATCAGTTTGGCTCGGAGCTGACAGCCGTTTCTGATAACCTAAAAGGGTTGGCAGTAATATTTAAAAGGATCTAAAAGAAATTTTTTAAGAAAAAATTGGATGGCGGTTATCATTTTTGAGAGTCCGATCTCCAAACATGTTTTTCGTTTGTTCTAGAGCAATTTCAATCGAGCTAAAGTGATTTTAAAAGATTTTTTTAAATTTGATATGTTCCAGTCCCCCTTATGTGATTTTTCGTGGAGTCCGAAGAAGAAAAGTGAAAAATAGAAGAGCATGCCCTTCAGTTATAGTATTTACGGTCGTAGACGATTTGCGAGTTGAATAAAGCGTTTTCAGGATGAAGCAATCCCGGAGATGAGCTTCATTCTGGATCAAATTTTTGGCGACTCTCAGCCGCCATTCAGAGTTCGAGAAACGATGCTCGTTCTCAAGAATTGTACACGACGGTAAAGAATTTGTGTTACAAACATTGGAATTCCTTTAAACAATAATGATTACCGTATTTTCTCTAATAGTAGTGCACTCCAGAGCGTCCTCGAAATTCCTCGAAATCTCGAGAACCGCTTATCAGGAACCTATCGATGTGGGGTCGGAAATGTAGCTGACGATCAGATCTTGTGGGGATTTGAGTGTTGGGCAAAAGCTCTTCTTGCAAAAGCTTGGAAACCGTAAAATCGTCACCAACTCGGCTCGCCGGAGTGCACTACTATTAGAGAAAATAGGGTATAACAATTTTACAGAGCAATGCATGAGAATCCGGGCGAAGATTGCCTCAAACCGACCGGATTAACGTGTTACTCGGCTCTGAAAGATCTCGATGAATGGGTTTATGCGAAATCGAGTGAGGACAGTCGATACTTTATAGTTTAAGGGTTTTCATAGAATAATTCTTATATTTTACACCACTTTGACAAAGAATAAACAAGTTTCACAGTAAAACAAATTTCACAGTGCTTTAGATCACTTGGTTTTGATTTTTAAAAAACTAAGCCTCAATCTTTGCTCGTTTCAAAACGCTGCTCAACGCGATCCGATAATAATTGAGCTGAAAAGTTTGCCAACCCTTTCCCCACAAAAACAACACAACCAATGACACTTTTATTAAAAATTATTTTATATTCAGCTATTTTTTTGAATGTTAAATCATTTATTCAATACGATTATCGAAATGAGAATCCAAAAATCCCGGGAATTATACTGAATGAGCTTTTCAATGGCACTAATTTACACCTTTCTGATGGAAGTAATCTGCTAGAAAGGGCTTACGATGTAATCAAAGAAAAAACGATAAAAGTTAATCATTTTGCAGTTTTTCCATGACGATATTGGTTGGGTGAAGAGCTGTAAGAATAAAATCAAATTGACGGAAGAGTGGACAAGAGATTGGATCGAGGTTGATCAATCAGATTTTGAATGAAGCTCTTCATTTTAGAATAGTATCGTCAGAAATCAATTAAATGCAATAATGCAAGCCTCATGTGTTGTTGATCGATACTTTCAACGACATCTCGTTCCCGCAATGCGTGACACGTTTGGAATGAGTAAAGAGAATGTTCGCAAAGTGAGTTTACAAGAATTTGCTATAAAGCCACTGTGTTATATATATATATAGATACTTTATTCATGATCTGAGATAAAGTACGCAAGATTTAAGATTAATACAAATGAATTCATAAACATAAAAACGAAAAGGACGGATAAAAAGCAACACGATACAATGGGAATAATGTGTCGCCCGTATTCTTCATCAAGCAAATCAAAGTCTTTTATATAGATACTTTATTTAGGACCTGAAATAAAGTACGCAAGAATTTAAGATTAATACACATGAATTCATAAACATAAAAACGAAAAGGACGGATAAAAAGCAAAACGATCTAATGGAAATAATGTATGTAATATATGGCTTTCACAGATAACGTCAAGAATCCACTAGAGCTTCAAGAACAAGATCATCTACAGATAATTTAAAGGTTTCGAGATTATTGGACTCTCTCAAAACCTGTGAAGTCGATTCCAAATTCTGACAGTTCTTATTGGAAAAGAGTTATACACAAATTTATTGAAGGTGACTGGAATTTCTAAAACGAAAGAACCTCTCCTTGAATTAAACGTGGGATTAACTTTAAATCAATCTCGAAAAAGAGGGATAGATTGCCTGTAGTTTACAATTTTGAAACATTCTATTAAACTGTGACCAAGCGGCGGTGTCTAAGAGATTTAAGATCAAAGATTTTGAGTCGATCTGTGGAACTAACAGATAGACTCAAAGATTTTGAGTCTATCTGTAGCTAACACAGATAGACTATCTTCAGTCTATCTGTCTTTGCGAATTATATATATATATATATATATATATATATATGCTTTATTCATGGGGCGAATAGGAAGCGAATCAGATAATGATAACTGCAAATGATACAATACTTCACCGAAAAAAGAGAGAAAACTAAAGATAGTACAGTAAGAGTACAGTTAGGAAACAATGATACAAAAAGATTAAATATAGGGCAGATTTGACATGGCAATAAGATCTAATTCGTTCACAGATACTTTGAATTTTATATATTATATCTATCTTTTATTGACAAGGCGAAACTTTTAGGTGAATTTTAAAATTTAAAAAGTTATTCAGTTTGTGCTAACACTTTTTCTACAGTTTTATTGTAAAGATTAGTGTTTTGAAGGCTTCTGGTTGAGTTGCAAGAGTCGGAAGTTTTCCCTGAATTTAAAAATTTCAATCAAATGATATCCCAGCGCTTCAGTTTCGTCAAAGCTACTATAAAATCGTGAGTCGTTATCACAATGATCTCAACGCGTGTGTTTGGGCGGCTTTAGGCAATGATGGATACACTCAAGTTTGTTTGTTTTCATTACTTTTTCAGTAAAATAGCAAAGAAATCTAAAAACAAAGCCTTAACTCAAATTTGTGCAAATTCTAATTAAGATTTGCAACTTTTCAGTCATACCAACCGTGGATGGCTTCAAGAGACACGATAATGGTTCAAATTTTGACCGAATCCGCAGTGCTGGTTGGTTTTCTTAAAGTTGAATGGGAATAAATGCTTGAAACAGTTTTTCTTTAGGATTCCATTCGTCCACTCACGAAAAACTATCGACAAACAATCACAGAATCATTCAAATTTCTTCTGACGCAACCTTTCAAAACCACTTTTCGATTTGAGCACTTTTTGAAAAAAGGGTACAATTTATTATGTCAGTTGATCAGTGAATAAACTTGTTCAATTTTGGATTATTTGGATCTTTTCGCCATTATTCAAAAATCAACTTTGACTTTCAAGTTCAAGAAAAAAGAAGTCGAAACGAATGTTTTCTTCCCTTCATTGTCTAAGCAGCTGTAATGTCACTATGATTCCTTTTAAAACTTCCAAACAAAAGCAAATCGTTTCTCTCAGTAATCGAATGTCTGAAGAAAGCTTAAAACCTAAAAAGTTTTCCTAGTTGATTGCTGGTAAATTCAGCACGATATTATGAGTCTGTTATAAGAGGGAAATTCGATTTGATGAAGAATTCACTTAAAGAAAGTCTTTTCTATGAGCCTTTCTATGACATTTCTATAACATCAAAAACTCGAGCATTGCATCGAAATTGTGATCCACCCAAAGTCGGATCACTTTGGATTTGTTCTTGCCAGTTTTTCGGATTCTAATGGGAAAAATGAGTCCCAGTAGAGTGTTTTGCTTTGATTGAGCCGCTTTTCTGAGAGAAATTTAGAGAAACGCTCGGAAACGATCGAATAAATCGATGGCTTGTCCGAGTTGTTCGTGAGAAGTCGAATCTTTGAATCGAAACAAAAGCAAATCGCTTCTCTCAGTAATCGAATGTCTGAAGAAAGCTTAAAAAGGCAAAAAGTTTTCCTAGTCAATTGCTGGTAAATTCAGCACGATATTATGAGTCTTTTACAAGAGGGAAATTCGATTTGGATCAAGAATTTATTTAAAGAAGGTCTTTTCTAAGAGGCTTGGGATCATTGTTGTATCGAAGAAGTTACTTCATCGGTGCCAAAAAAAGCCATAACTTTTTAGTGTTTATCCAATTTGGCCCCTAGGGCCTTCCAAAAATTGCGCTAACACCCATATTTCAGGGCAGAAAGCGACGGGTAATTGGTATCAGTTTTCAACCAGCAATAAACGCACCTCGGCTAGGCCTCATTGGTCACGTTATCGCCTCTGCGCAAAGCTGATTTCAAGGAGGAAAGAGAAGGGTATAGGGAAAAGACGTGTGCCAGAAAGCACGCGTTTCCGCGACTGCACAGAAAACGGCAGAGGTTTTGTGAAAGAGCCAGATAGGTAGGCCTAATTGACTTCAAATAATGCTCCTTTATCGTAATCTCCCGACACTTTTCATCGCATAGGCCATTGATAAGTAATTCGTGGCAATACTAATTGGGTTTTCGAGAGAATCGATGAAAATATAGGATTGGGATTGATGCAAAACTTTTGAAAGAGATAAGCGAGCTTAAAAATGTTCGTAAAACTCAAGGAAACGCTAGACCGATCCAATTTTTTACAAATTTTTGAAAAACTTCTAATCGATTTGGGAAATGAGAGGGATTTTGAAGAAGAATTCGAGAAATTCTTTTTTGATCCAGTCCAGAAAACAAGTCTCTATGGTTTTTTGACAAGTGAAAGTTTCGCCGATATTTCTGGCGTACTTTACAAGAAAATGATTACCAATATAGGCCAAAGAACTGTAGTTATTTGCTTAGTTCGAATTCGAGAAATTCTTTTTGATCGAAGTTCGGTGATGTGGAAATAATATTTCAAATTCTCATCAAATCGCAAGTGTATTTTATTGTTAATTTTGTTGTACCGCTAGTAAGTTTTTATTTTTTATGAACCAAATAAATGATTGATAATAAGCATTGAATTTGGGAAATGATTGCAAAGATTGTGTTTTGATCAGTTTATGATCCGTTTATTGGTCTTTTTAGAGTTCTTTGAGTGATGATAAAATGCTATACAAAAATCTACTAACAGTTAATTTCGATTTGATTTGATTGCGATCGAATTTGTTTCGGAAAATCTCGCCATTTCCACATGATTCAACTCGACAATGACTCTTTGTAAGCAGATGATTTATTCGATGACCACAGACAGACATTTTAGAAGAGATTGTAAGCAAAAGGGGAATCTTGAAAAGAGTTTTATGCTTGAAGATAAGGATGGGTGAGTGGACAAACTGAATGGCTCAGACTGAGAGTTTAAAGGACACTTGGTGTACTTGTGACAATCGATTAATAGCTTGATAAGACGATAGAAATTGGGTGGGTGGACAAACTGAGTCGACTGAAAGTTTGAAAAGCACACTTTCAGTACTTGAAATAAGGCTTTTCTATTGGAAACATTCTTTGGAAATGTTCAAATTTCAACTATTGATGGGTATTTTCTGCTTGAAAGGATGTCGGTTTTGACTTTATAAATTCAAAATCTCAATTTTAGTGTACGGTGCGCAAACGATTAACTTAACTGAACTCGATTCGACATGGGTTGTGAGTGGATATCAGACGAAATTGCTTTCGGTATTTCTTTTTTCGCTTGTTCTTTTTGCTTTAGTTCTATTAAATGATGCTATTTGATGGTTTTTATACTTGCACAATTGGATTACGGTTGTTTTCTAAAACGTGTGCTTTTAGAAGGATGCATTCAAGCAAATCCAGCTCCAAGCAAATCCAGTTCCAAGCAAATCCAGTTCCAAGCAAAGCCAGTTCCAAGCAAATCCAGTTCCAAGCAAATCCAGTTCCAAGCAAATCCAGTTCCAAGCAAAGCCAGTTCCAAGCAAATCCAAGTAAATCCAGTTCTCTTTCAGCCAATCACCATACTCAGTGGTGCATACTACTCTGTTCAATTCATGGTGAAATTCGAAAACGGAACAAGGCAAACAGATACCGATTTTGTGATTACTGATTCGTCGAATACAACGATTGAGTGAGCTTTTTCCATTTTTTTAAAATTGATTTCTCATTTAGTTCAAAAACATTGAATTCGACAAAGATGCAAGCTTTCCTTGGAACAATCACGATCGTCGACAAGTCTCCCGTTAGCTCGTACAGTCTCAGTTTTCGACTTGTCAACTGGACAGATTGTAAAGATTTCGTCGTAAAACTTGTCAAGTGACATTTCAATATCGAGAATCACACCTCTAGTTAGTTGTGATCGCCTTAAAACCTTAAAAAAAAAAGTCTAAAACTGGCTGAAAATCATGAACATCTCAGCAACTTCTTCGCTTCTTTTTTATGGGAGTCGCATTTTCACGATTGTCCCAAACGATGGCTACTTGCACACATATTCGAATCCGGTTTGTGAAAATAAGGAAATAGATAGACAAAATTCATTTCTAAGCTACACTTCTTACACTTCTTAGTGGGTTTTAGTGAAGAAATTTTATTTTAGAGCTCTGGTAATTATGGTACATTTGCGATCTTCACGGCAATGCCATCACTTTATGCTTCGCCGACAATTTCCCTTAGGCCAACAAATCAGGTAGACAATTCCCTTAGGCCAACAAATCAGGTAGACAATTCTCTTAGGCCAACAAATCAGGTAGACAATTCCCTTAGGCCAACAAATCAGGTAGACAATTCTCTTAGGCCAACAAATCAGGTAGACAATTCCCTTAGGCCAACAAATCAGGTAGACAATTCCCTTAGGCCAACAAATCAGGTAGACAATTCCCTTAGGCCAACAAATCAGGTAGACAATTTCCCTTAGACCAACAAATCAGGTAGACAATTCCCTTAGGCCAGCAAATCAGGTAGACAATTTCCCTTAGGCCAACAAATCAGGTAGACAATTCCCTTAGGCCAACCAACCAATCAGGTAGACAATTCGGCTATCTTTAACTTGATTTTCTAAAAAGGTGGACAAATTACCGTATTCATTAAAATGCCTTGAAGAAAGAATGAAGATAGTTTTATGATTCGGAACGTTTGATTCGGAGCTTTTGATTCAGAACTTTTCATTCGGAACTTCAGGTGAAGGCCGGCTGTGAGCATTTAGTGTATCAAGGTGGTTATCCTGCAGCAGCTGGTGCAAATCGCTATCTCATTCACACTTTCAAGTTCGAGATTTCCAAATCTACTTTATTTGACTTCATCGAACATTTGAGACAATACCCAAATTTCAGCTCAGCGAACACTGGCCCCGCTTCCTCTTTGTCGTTCATTCCATCATATTCAGCTACCATTTCTGTTCCTCCAAATTGTCCAATTTCAATAGATGCAGCCGATTACAGTAAAGGTTGGTTGGCTTTCGGGTAATGTACAAATTCACTTGTAGATTATTCTGGTAAGCATGGAGTGCTGATGAATGTTGTGCCGAGAAATGGTTTTGTGATGAGTCGAGATTATCCGAATAGTATGATCGGGAGTGGAAATGGTGGAATGAATGTGAATTTGCAGTATGCACTCAATTCTAGTGGTAATTCTCAAAATCTAACTTTAAAATAGGTACTACATTGGTCCTCTGGAGTTTTACCAAAAGTTTTAAAGGGGGAGTATGAATCGCGGCCGGGTGACCATAAAAATTTTAGTCTTTAGGACGTCTTTAGCGCTTTGATTGACACAATTAGATCCTTTTTCCATTTGTGGTCGTTTCCATCTTAGCTTTCTCAAATAGGTGCCTTTTAGAAAACGCATTACTCGAGCGGAACACACTCTAATAGATAGATTAGGGTGATTTGTTGACCTTTTGCATTATCTAAACATAAAATAATAAAAATCTAAAGACCGAAAGTCTAAAGAAAACAAAAAGAAAACATAATGCCTGACTTTTGCTTTACTTTCGCACTTACCTTGTAGATGAACTACGCGAGCCTTGCAGCGTCTACAAAAAATTTGTAAACCCATCAAATCACTCTAGCCGGGTGATTTTTATTCTTTTTATAATAAAATCAACGATATTAAAATAAAAAAAACAGGTGGTTGCCGTAAAAAAATGTTTATGGTCACCCGGTCGCGATTAATACCCCCCTGTGTGCAGTATGCACTCAATTCTAGTGGTAATTTTCAAAAGCTAACTTTAAAATAGGTATTACTTTGCACCAGAGGACCAATGCATTGGTTCTCTGGAGTTTTACCAAAAGCTTTCAGTTGAATCCTGCAATTCCCAGTGTCAAAAATGTTATAGCCAAAGAGAATCACTAAATTTTAGTTTTTGCTAATCAAAGTGTTTACTTCAACATTTTGGTTGATCAATTTTTTGATGGCCAAGCTGGGACGCCACAATTAAAGCTTTCATTTGATAATCAAGTCGGATATATGTGAGAGATTTCTGAGATTCTTTTAAAAAACTTTTAAAACTTTAGATTAAACAAAACGACCACTGGATTCTCTCAGAATCGAAATGCTTCCTCATTTCGGGTAAATTAAAAATAAAATCCTCCAATTAAAGTCATGATTTCAGGTCGAATTCACCACGTCGAATACAACTGGAGCAAATTTCTTGCTTCATTTCAGCACCTCAACAACTTCAACAACTGATTCTCCGACAAGGACAACGACAAGGACAACAAAGAGTATTCAAAATGTTTCGTTTCTTTTTGTTTTTGTTCTTGCACTCTTTCATTGTTGTTTGAAAGCTTAAAAAGCTAAACTTTTCTTTAATTGGACATAAAAGTTTCACTTGAGACTGAAAAAGTACAAATAAAACCACGATTTCTAACTTTCGCTGCAAAAAATTCGATAAATTCGATAAATTTTACGCTTTTCCCAGCCAGATCAAAAGTTTTTAGTTCAAATTGACTTTTTAGAGTCACAAATCAAACAACCATGTAATCAGATGAGATTCAAATCGTTGATCTCCACAAAAACCCACTAGTAAACAAATTTTGTCGCTGAGTTTCCATTTCCGAGTGACCTTGAAGAAATAGGTGAGAAAATAGCAAGAGATTTGCTTTTTAATTTCATTTCTTTGCCAAACACGGGCTTTGGTCGACAGCCGCTAGGTGATCTTTAAGCATTTTCTTTAGTCTTTTGACCGATTCTAAACAATTCAGCAAATCGTCTATTTATTGAGGGCAAATGGGGGAAAAAAAGCGAAAATTTGATATAAAAGGTTTGTCATTGCGATGGAATGCGGCTAATATTGCATTTTCTCAATATGAGTTGTGTTGTTATGTTTTTAATTCTAATCAATCTGCTCATTGTGGCCAATGCGCAATGGGGATATTATCCTAGTTATGGTTACGGTGGATACGGTGGATCCGGTGGATACGGTGGATACGGGTGAGCTTTAGGAAAGTAGCGCTTTATTGAATCCAGTCTGGGTTACACTAGATTAAGCACTCAGTATTCTTGAGCAGCTTAAGGGATTATATTTCTCTTCTTCTATGGATTCTAGGTAGATTAAGGTAGATTCTTGAGTAAATTCTAGATTTTTAGCACTCTTATGTAGTTTTAGCAATCACCGGATTCTAATTCTCACGCTGGATCTTACAATTAGTCCGGGATTACGGTAATTCTTTTGTATTCCCCTTCAGCTTGGCTTGACTGTGCTCCAAATGAAAAGTGGTGCTCAAGAGAATGTTTATTGGGTGAATATCTTGGCAGATTCCAATGTTAGGCGTCAATTAGCTCATTTAAAAGAAGAAAAAAAAACACTAAATATTCATTATCGGTTGAGCATCAGACTCATTTTAGTGGCTACAGCTATCCAAACTACAATAGCTATGGGGGCTACGGTGGTGGATGGCCGTCTTATGGAGGATACGGTGGATACTCTTATCCAAGCTACTCATATCCGTCGTACTCCTATCCCAGATACTCTTATCCATCGTATTCCAATTCTCCATCAATCTCGCGGACTCATTCTTCATATTCTTCTCGTTACGCAACGTCGTCTGAAGTTTGGAGTTATGGAAAGAGGAAATAAAACCAAAAAAAATCAAATTTTTAAGTTATTCTCCTATTTTTGTTTGTATCTTTGTGCAAACATTAAATAAAATGACTAGGTTAAAGTTTCAAAAATTCAAAAAACTCTAGAAGTAAACAATTCCAAAAATTCAAAGAACTACAAGTAAAAAAGACCAAAAATTCAAAGAACTCTATAAGTAAACAAGTTCACCCTGAAACTTTGAAAAGTGGCGGGAGATTATGGTAAACGGAGCCTTATTTTAGGCCAATTACGCCTACTTATCTGGCTCTTTCACAAAGCCTCTGCCGTTCTCGGTGCAACGCTCGTAATCGCTCGCTTTCTGGCACACGCCCTTTCCCTATATCTTTCCATTTTCTTCTCAAAGTCAGCTTTGCGCAGAGGCGATAACGTGACCAATGAGGCCTAGCCGAGGTGCGTTTATTGCTGGTTGAAAACTGATACCAATTACCCGTCGCTTTCTGCCCTGAAATATGGGTGTTAGCGCAATTTTTGGAAGGCCCTAGGGGCCAAAAATTCAATAAACAAAAAGTTTAGCGCCGACGAAGTAACTTGTTCGATACAACAAGGCTCATAGAAAAGACTTTCTTTAAATAAATTCTTTATTCAAAAATCGAGTTTCTCATTGTAACAGATACAGATATTGTAACAGATCGTGCTTTATTTACTAGCAATCGACTAGGAAAACTTTTTGGATTTAAAGCTTTCTTCAGACATTCGATTACTGAGAGAAGGGATTCGCTTTTGTTTGGAAGTTTCAAAAGAAATCATAGTGACATTGCAGCTGCTTAGACAATGAAGAGAAAAAAAACATTCGTTTTGACTTCTTTTTTCTTGAAATTGAAAGGCAAAGTTGATTTTGAATAATGGCGAAAAGATCCAAATATTCCAAAATTGAACAAGTTTATTCACTGATCAACTGACATAATAAATTGTTGTTAAATTATCACTTTAGCTATTTTTTTTGGCACCGACGAAGTAACTTCTTCGATACAACAATGATCCCAAGCCTCATAGACTTTCTATAAATAAAAAAACAAATGGGACAACTTTGTGGAAAAGTGAGTATCAACTCACACAAATCTTATGTGAGTACCAACTCACAAAAAACTCATCAATATCACTTTTCCACTAATTCCTTGAATATCAATTACGTTAAATCATTCAATAACTTTGCACACAAATTAAATCAGATAAATGATTTGATCTTGATTTGCTTTTAATTTCAATTAAAGCTATAATTAAAGCCCTTTTAATGCAAAAATGAGCTATATTTCAGCAGATTCATTAAGACTGTGCAGAAAAGGGTCATCTTTGGACTAGCTGATGATGGAATCAGATTAGTTTTCTTTGCTTTTTGTCTTGATATTGAAAACTACTAGAGTCTGTTTAAAAGAATTGTATTCTAGGCAAAGTCCAATAAATAAAGCAAATTATCTTCCAAATTTAGGATAAAATGAGTTTCATGCAGAGATGGAGGCAGAGATGGAGGCAGAGATGGAGGCAGAGATGGAGGCAGAGATGGAGGCAGAGATGGAGGCAGAGATGGAGGCAGAGATGGAGGCAGAGATGGAGGCAGAGATGGAGGCAGAGATGGAGGCAGAGATGGAGGCAGAGATGGAGGCAGAGATGGAGGCAGAGATGGAGGCAGAGATGGAGGCAGAGATGGAGGCAGAGATGGAGGCAGAGATGGAGGCAGAGATGGAGGCAGAGATGGAGGCAGAGATGGGGGCAGAGATGGAGGCAGAGATGGAGGCAGAGATGGATGCAGAGATGGAGGCAGAGATGGAGGCAGAGATGGAGGCAGAGATGGAGGCAGAGATGGAGGCAGAGATGGAGGCAGAGATGGAGGCAGAGATGGAGGCAGAGATGGAGGCAGAGATGGAGGCAGAGATGGAGGATGACCCTTTTCTGCACAGTCTTCAACGATCACCGAAGCCAGGGGTGATTGCGGGGATTATCGATAAGCTTTCTAGAAGCTTGCAGTGAATTTCATGATTTATTTGCGTTCACTGATAAATTCTTCAAATATGAATATCTCTTTAAATAAGCACATCCCGTAAATATTGTAATAGTGCCCATAATGACGGTGCGGAGTGTTGCGTAGTCTAGTTTTGGACGATTTTTTCTCGACACTGGTTTATGCTACAATGCGCGTTTAGGCATCAAAAAATAGCTCTGAATTTCAGCTTTCATTTAATACTTAAACGAACACTGTAGCATAAACGGGTGGCGAGAAAAATGCATTTAAAGTTAGACTACGCGATGCTCCGACCGGCATTTTCGGGGGGAGGGGCTACTATTAAAGGTATTACGATATGCTATAGTGCTACAATAGTTATCGAAAAAATAGCTGAAATTCAGGGCTATTTTTTCATACCAAAGTAATATAATAATCGATGATTCTCATTGTCGGCACTGAAACCGAGTGAACGTGAAGGAGAATTTTATTGATCTTATTCCACCGCTCGAAAAAAACGAAAAGTCTCAGCCAATCGTTGTACCTGATTTCTACCATAAATACTGTAATAGTACCCCCATCCCCATAATGACGGTGCGGAGCGTTGCGTAGTCTAACTTTGAACGAGTTTTTCTCGACACTGGTTTATGCTACAATGCGCGCTTAGGTATCAAAAAATAGCTGAAATTCAGGGCTATTTTTTGAAAGTACGGACGCTTTGAGAAATGGAATACTAAAAATCCTTAGTTTGAAATGTTTTTCTTTGAAAGTCCCCCAATAATCCTTCAAGTAACACAATTTATTTCTGTTATTTCTGTTTTTCTGTTTTTGTTTTTAGTTGGACTTCTCGGTTGGACTAATTGCGGTTCCTCTTTTTGTCCTTTAAAAACTCTAATTACCTACCGTAAATACTGTAATAGTACCCCACCCCCATAATGACGGTGCGGAGCGTTGCGTAGTCTAGGTTTGAACGAGTTTTTCTCGACACTGGTTTATGCTACAATGCGCGTTTAGGCATCAAAAAATAGCTGAAATTCAGGGCTATTTTTTCATACCAAAGACACATTTTTTGAAAGTAAGGGCGCTTTGAAAAAATGAAATACTCAAAAACATTTGCGACTACGCGACTGTACGAGGGGGCGGTGGGGGTACTATTACAGTATTTACGGACTACGCGACTGTACGAGGGGGGTGGGGTAATATTACAGTAGTTACGGTAAGCACAAAGCAAATCTTTACTCTTTTAAGCTAAATCATGTCTAGATGTTAAAATCTAGCAAAAAATTGCTAATCAAACTACAATTTTGCATTTTGCATATCCCCTCGTATTGAACAAATGATCAGTAAAGCTTTTGCACTTGTGCCAACATTTTATCATTTCTCTCGGCACGTATACCTCAACTCGAGTTTCGCTTAGTTAAGTCAAGGATTGGAGCGAATTACATGAATGATAAGCAGTCATGAGAAGCGTCGAGCTTTTTTCCCTTCTAGAGCACCAACAAACAAAACCAAAAAAACTAAATTCCTAGTTTTTCTATATGTTTTTTGAAGGAATTCTCTTTCTTTTCATTTTTTCATTTGTCACTTCAAAGACTTTTGAGTTGAACAAAGAAAATCCATCCTTTGCTATTCATGGAGTCAATTTACGGCGATTTCAAGTAAAAACTCTTAGTAAATCGATGAAATTTGGAATTTCCGAATAGTTTATTAGTTTATTGACACAATATTTCAAGAAAATCAGATTGTTTCTATGAAAAAATGCGCGAATTGCATGAAATGAGCAATGAAAATGAATACCTAGCACATTGTAATGATGACATCAGCTTATTTATAATAAAAAGTTTACAAAGTACAAAGATTTCTAGGCAATCCACGTAATCACGAGTGAAAACGTTGATTTTCTGATCGATTTCTCAAAGCGAGACTGCTCGCAAGCACCGGTGATTCCTGACGAAACAAAAGTTAGCAATTTGTTCGTTAAAAGAACTAGTTTCATATACTATACTAGTTACTATACTAGTTCATATAATATACTATTTCATACTAGTTTCATAAAAAGCTACAGTAGTTTTATTACTTTTTTTGCTGAAGCACATAATTTCAATTTTGTTTCAAGCTGGTTTATGGCTAACTCTTTTCTAAGAAACGTTAAAATCAAGAGAAACATTCAATCATCCTTCCCAAAATACCAATTTTCCAGAAAACTTCAATCTTGCTTTGTGCTGATGCTCTTCCATTTAGCGTGAACGGAAACGTTTTGAGCAAAGATGGATGTAAAGAGTTGAGGTAGAAAAAGCGCTAAATTAAAGTCAAAAAACCCAAAATTAGGCCCTATTTGAGTGGATTGGACAAAGCATTGTATAGCTGTTCGTGGACGGTCAACAATCAGCAAAGTCTTGTGGTTTTTGATTTGCAACAAAACTCCACCGAGTATGCCATCTCGTTTCGTGTTCGGCAATGGGTTAACGGTTCGATTTTGATTCAAATAATACTGTAAAGGAAATCAGATCAAGAATTAGAGTTTATTCAAATATGACCTAATTAGGTCAATTAGGTCAATTAGGTCAATTAGTTCAATTAGGTCAATTAGTTCAATTAGGTCAATTTTAGAGTCAAAAAAGGCAATTGTCTTGGTAACTGGATTTCAAAATTACAAGGTTTGTTAGCTAATTGATTAGCTTTCATCTAGAGCTCAAAAAAAGAATTCCGTTAACAGGATAACAAAGACAGCTATGACAATATTGTGGTTGATAAAGATCGAATTGCAATCATTGTTGCGAATCCGATTGTTTACGAGTCTGTCGATCATTTCTTTTTCGTTTCAAAGTCTCTTTCAGATTTTACTCTACAGGTCCACTTGTTGGAGTGAAAATTGGGAATCAAGGTGATAATCAATGTGAAAATTACGAAGTAATTGAAAAGTTCTTATAAATGATCCGTTATTCATCAATTATATAGGTTGATTTATCTTGTCTTGCTAACAATGAATACCTTTTCTCGTATGGCTCAGATCCTGGACTTTCTTCATCGAAAATCAATAACAAATGGCCTTTCAAGTAAGAGAAATTAAGTGAATTAACAAATTAACAGCTTACAAGTGAATTAACAGCTTACAAGGATTAACAAATTCAATTGTTTACGAGTCTAACGATCATTCTTATTCTGTGATTTTTTTTTAGATTGTTATATGAAGATGTGCTGTCTTTTCGTACTTCAGTGGGCACAATTTGGACCGAAACGAGTTGCTCATTCTGTCTACTGTTTAACACAGCGGCTAACAGCAACTATAGTAAGAACTAAGTCATCGGGTAAATAATTTAGGTTCAGTAAGACATAAGATCTTGGCGACATTGAAAAACATGTCGCGTGTAGCTCATTGGTAGAGGGTTTGAACGGTAAGCGTTAGGCTATCGGTTCAAGCAGTTCTCGGGTTCTCGGGCATCAACCATTTGCATTCCCATCGACTCATTGACTTGGAAATGTCAAGGGAGCGATCAGAAGTGACCGTGACATTTCGGCATCAAAATGAGGGACAAACACAAGCAAGTCGAATACGGTGATCACGATGGCGCTTCCGGAGAAGTCTTAGTTTTCGAGAAAAACGCGCTGCGAATTTGGGCATCTACTCGGGAAACGGGTGAGCGAGGTTGGCCTTCCACCCTTCCCCTTGCCAGCACCCCAGTAGTCTAGTGGATAGTGAGAGCACTCACCAAGCCTATGCCAAACCAAACCAAACCAACCAAAACTATGCCAAACCAAACCAAACCAAACCAAACCAAACCAAAGGGCACTCGCCAAGCCTATGCCAAACCAAACCAAACCAAACCAAAGGGCACTCACCAAACCTCTCCCACTTTTTGCCGTTGATTCGAATACCCTCCTTGGTAAACATTTTTTCCCTTTTTCAAAAGCTTTAAGTATTTTTAACAGTATCTGAATGTTTGGGGAAACTTATTATGCAATATTAAATACCAAAGAGAGTCAAGAGTAGACTAAAATAATTGTAAAATGTTTACTTTCATATTCATCACAATCGGGACTCGATTGGCCACTCGTCAGTTCATTTTTCTATCCATGGCATTTCGATGATCCAAATATTCTTCCTAAACAACCACAAATCGACGTGAATTACTACAATCGGCATACGCCGGGTCTTGTAAACATTCTTAGCCAAAGTGTAAACTTTTCGAATTCAGTCACAAGCAAGAAGAGTTTCTATCGAGTTCCTTCAAATGGAGAAGGGTTCAACTCTTCGGATCCGGGTTTATCATTTGACTGATCAACTCAGATCCCCGATATACTACTGCAATTCGCCTCTCCCCAAAGATAAAATACCGGTCTATGACGAAAAGTGAGCTCAAGTTGTTTGCAAAAGTTACTGAAATTAGATTCACCGAGATGCCAAGCAACGAGATTTCTGTTCTGGCTGATTGTATAAAGGTAAAAGAATGTAATTGCAAAGTTTTGGGTTTTTAGAAAAGATTTGAGATCTGATTGGACAACTTGAAAGATTTCAGTTCGATCTAACAACCAAAGAGACAAATGGTAGCCGCTTTGGTTTTATGGTTCTCTTGAAAGTGTTACCGTTGCAGGCCGAGGATATGAAATGCGAGGATAAGAGGTGGATTCTAGAGTTGATAAAGATTCTAGAGTTGATAAAGGGTAGTGTTCTAGGTTTGATACAGACTTGTGCTAAACGGCATTTTTCGAGCTCAAACCAGCTCAAACCAGGCTTTACTGCAGGTCCATAAAAGTCTCTGAATCCAGAAGGTTCTGGATAACTTCGGGATAACTTTAAACCATTTGTACTCTTTAAAAATGTTGTCACATTTGCAGTCCCTACGAATTGACAGTCGATGAACCGCACGGAGTTTTTCAAGCAGTAAACATCGATGCAATTACTTACAGTCCGTATTTTAAAGATTCATAATCCTAAAGCAGAATAGATTTTTGAAGATTCATAATCCTAAAGCAGAATATTCCCTTTCAGGTGTTGGCGAATTTATCTGTGTGACTTGTAATATCTCCAACAGTTGCTCAATCCTCATCACAGTTGCCATAATTTGCAACAAAACCCAAGTGGTAACTGAAAACTTTTGCTCTTGGTGCATGACTGTTTAGGAGATTTGTGCATCCGCTTCACAGTTCATGATTAATGGCCGCGAATGGGAGTGGAACAACTACACGAAATTGTGATTATCTCTTGTTATTTGATATCTTTTTAATTCAGAGAATTGCTTGGTGAAAACGCGATTCTGACTCAGGAGTTGCTTGTCAATTCAACGCTTATCTATTTGCATTTGAATGAAGTCATTCCCGGGGATAATAAAGCGATTTCTTTTCGAGCAATCGATGCAGGTGTTCTTCTGAAAATCGAATAGTCAAAAAGCTTTTTTTTGTATTAGAAATTAGTGTAATCATTTCAAAAATCATTTCAAAAAGCTGGATTTCAGTTTAAAAGGGGTAATTATTTCAGTGAGTACAATGTTTACTTTGCATTTAGGAATTGACGATGCTATGTCAAAAGCCACCTTTATGCTTGTTCCCGGCTATGGACGAAATATAGATGACAGCCGTTTGGGTTTCATCTTTCCGGCACAAAATCGAAATTCATGGATTTCCATTGCAGGAACGGTGAATACAAGAGACAGCCACGTGTTGGAGAGTTTTCGAAATGTAAGCAATATAAGCAATACTTGTTCTAGGACTTTACTTTACTTTACTTTCAAGGGTCGACGGGGTGCCGGTTGTGAATATGAATTTGTGAGTGGAGCGCCAACGTTGACCAAGAAATATCCGAAGAGATTGCTCGGCACTTTCAGGTTTAAATGCATTGCATTGTTTATTTTCTGCTTAATTTTGTAGATGCATCTATTCAATAAAACAATATTGTAAATTTAGAGACGAGGATCGATTTGTCCCTCAATTCCTTACCTCGACCCTTTACAGTTTTCACGTTCCAGCTGGTTGCTCTCCAAAAGTCGAAATGCATTACTACACAAAATTTAAGTTTATCAAATACAGTAAATTTAATTAGAGAGGGGTTCAACTCTTCGGATCGGGGTTTATCATTTGACAGATCAACCTACCGTAAATACTGTAATAGTACCCCATCCCCATAATGACGGTGCGGAGTGTTGCGTAGTCTAGTTTTGGACGATTTTTTCTCGACACTGGTTTATGCTACTATTTTGCGCTTAGGTATCACAAAAATAGCCCTGAATTTCAGCTATTTTTTGATACCAAAACGCATTTTTTGAAAGTACAGGCGCTTTAAAAAAAAATGAAATACTAAAAAACTTATGCGACTACGCGACTGTACGAGAGCGGGGGGTGGGGTACTATTACAGTATTTACGGTAATCAATCCAATTCTTGCTCTCAAAAGGGGTAGAAGGCAAAGAAATAGCGTTTAATAACGAATTTGATCATTGAATTTCTTTATCTAGAATCTTATAAGTACTTTTTTTCAAGTATTTAATCATTTTAGTGATCGGTCAAACAAGACAACAAGAACTGTGCTCTGGGGAAACTTTGATAACTTCTCAAGGATATCAAAATGCTTGGGAATGTCCCCGTAATAACTTTGACGCATCATCAGGCACGATGACACGAAATATCACATGTTGTGGGGTTATCTTTGGTTATTTTGCTTCTCTTACGAGTCCCTATTCTGAGGCATGACAATTCTTCTATTCAGATCGGTTTCTCGTGCAAGTGGACGTTGAGATCATCTCGATTGGGCCTGCCAATTTGAAATTGCAGTTTTTCACCGATAGGTTGTTGTAGATTCGATTCCTTTAACCTAAACGGCACTCGAGAATTTATAGATAGCTATTGATTTTAATTTCCAAGTAATTACATAAGTTTATGTCAACCTTAGAGTACACCTGGCTTATCTTTTGACTAACTGACTTCTGAATCTGGTTAAAAGCCTTCTAGAGTCTCTCCTACTGTCATAAAAACAAACTAAGTCATCCAGTCATTTTTCAGTGGTGAGGACCAACATTTTCATTTCGATGGTGTGACTCCGCTTCCCAGAAAGTTTTCCATCTCGGATGTGAGAGGCGTTTCAGTGAGAATTCTAAAGTTAGACAAGTCTATGAAGAAAATTGCAGGTGGATTGGGAAAAATATGTCGCTTTTGATGCTGGCTATAAAATCGTTCTTTTTATGAGTCTAAAAGTGCAAAGATCTCAAATTTTTCAAGAGGTTACGATAACGCCTGTCACTAAAGTTTCTTTGCCTCAACCATACGTTTTTGTTTTTATTTTTGTGCTTTTTGAAGTGTGTATTTGCATGAAGAAATTGAAATTCTTCTAATCGGATCGCTTTCTCGTGCAAGTGGATGTTGAGATCATCTCGATTTCTTTTTCTAGTCTATAAATAGTAAAGTAAAATAGTATAGTAAAACTCGTGATTATCTTTAGATAATCTAAAGATAATCTTAAGATAATCTAAAGATAATTTAAAGATATTCTTAAGATATTCTTAAGATATTCTTAAGATAATCACGAGTTTTACTATACTATTTTCCAGTTTTCCCGAAATGAGGGCAATTTAATTTTCAATGGTTATCGTACACATTGAATCAATAAATTAAAGTTCTCAGGCAGAAAAATAGAAATGATATACAAGCAAATAGTTAGGCGAACTCGAATAGTCGATTCATAGTAATCTAAAGATAATCTAAAGAAATCTAAAGATAATCTAAAGATAATCTAAAGAAATCTAAAGAAATCTAAAGATAATCTAAAGATATTCTTAAGATAATCACGAGTTTTACTATACTATTTTACTCAGTTTTCTAGAAATGAGTGTCAATTTAATTTTCAAATGGTTATCGTACACATTGAATCAATAAATTAAAGTTCTCAGGCAGAAAAATAGAAATGATATACAAGCAAATAGTTAGGCGAACTCGAATAGTCGATTCATAGTAATCTAAAGATAATCTAAAGAAATCTAAAGATAATCTAAAGATAATCTAAAGAAATCTAAAGAAATCTAAAGAAATCTAAAGATAATCTAAAGATATTCTTAAGATAATCACGAGTTTTACTATACTATTTTACTTTACTATTCATAGTAAATTAAAATAGTATTCACATGCTAATAGTAAGGGTAAATTTCTGTTTATAAAGCGTCAATTGTAAAATTGCAATCTTGAAATAAAGCTTTACTATCTTCAGTATGCTTTTTGAAGTGTGTATTTGGACATTTGAAGTGTGTAAATATTACACGAAAGCGCCCCAAGCTGAATGCAAGGCTGAAGGCTGAGCAAGCAAAAGCAAAACCAATAAAATTTACGCTCTCAGCTATCTGCACCAAGGTTTCGGAGTGTGATGCCGACCAGTGTCCGATCACGCTCGGCTTTGCCTACCGCCGGGTCAGCTTAATTGCCATATAGTAGATATAAGCTAGATAAAATGGATCATATCGAAAAAAAAACCAATCCTTTCCGCTTATGTCCATTGTCAGAAATTGAAAATTGTCAGCAATTTTCTAGAAATAATTGTCAATTTAATATTCAAATGGTTATTGTACACATTGAAACAATAAATTAAAGTTCTCAGGCAAAAAAAAATAGAAATACAAGATATACAGATACAGTACTGGACAATGAAATATGATATTTGAAAAACGATCGTCACTTTCGCGCGTCTGTAACTCCCTTGTCTTTGAGTTTAAACTATTAGTGTTATACATTTTCTGAAAGCTCTTTTCAAGGGCTACACAATGGTAATATTAATATTTACAAATACGGTAAAGACAAGGGAGTTACAGACGCGCGAAAGTGCGAAAGTGTTTTTTCAAATATGATATTTCATTGTCCATTGTAAGGGTAAATTTCTGTTTATAAAGCGTCAATTGTAAAACTGAAATCTTGAAAGCTTCATTTCAAAAGCTTCACTATTCTCAGCACGTAGATTTTCGTGGAAAAGTCAAAGAATCAAAGGATTATTAACGTCGTTCTTATCTTTCTGTATAAAACAACTAAGGCTTAAGAATAATCACGAGTTTTTAGAAGTCACGTTTCAAAAACCAAATACTATTCTTCAGATTTTCCCTTTTTTTCTTTACACTTTGAAATGAAGTTCCCAAAAAACATCTTGCTTTTCCACCAATTCGTTTTAACATTAAAAGCAATGATGAGTCCACTTTGTACGCAGTTTTTTCAATTCACCGACAGTATAACTATCCCTGGATATAAATTGTACGATTCAGCAGGTATGTGTTTTGGGTGAATATCGGATTTTTGATAATTTTAGCCCAAGGAATTCCGTATTGTGTGACGGCAACTGCCGACGGGGTCAACTTTTTTTATCTCAGTTCTTTTTGCGATAAAGAGGTAATTACGAGGAAATCATTGAATTCATTGAACTCATTGAATTTCGTTTTTTTAGGACTGTGGTCAATATCCTTTACTGATAATCAACGACGAACAGGATGATTGGCAAAACTGTTTTTCTTGGCAGTGAGTTTTCAATTTCTTCGACTTGGTCCGAGTTGCTTTCAGCTAAATCTCAGATTTGGCTTAAACAAATCATCACTTACAAAGCTAAAATGAAAAATAAACCTTAGAACAAAGCTTTGGTCTTGTTACAAGCTTGTGGAAGAGTACAGTTTCACGATTTTATGGGATATCAATGATCCGATTGGCCGAGAGTTCGCCGTGAATAGCTCACTGATGATTGTCAGCTCTGAAGCACCATGTGAAGCTTCTAGAAGTTGTAAAGATTCTCTCCTTTTAGATGACATTCACTTTGTTAACACTCCCGAGCCACCATACGAGTTCGTGATCGATTCATTTTCTGGCCACCAACGATTGGTTACACTCACACTGGAGAGTGATTTATATGTTTTGAAGAAGTTTTCACAGGTACCTTTTAGCGCTAATGGTTGTAGAATGAGTTTAGGAAAACCCACAATCACAATGCGAATATCAAATGCTTTCAGGAAATGGTTAGATTTTGATATTTAATTCAATGAACTTACAGCTTTCTTAATTCAATAATCTAACAAATTTCAGTTTTCTCTCCTCTAAACCAGTTGCTGATAATCAAGTTGTAAATCTCTAATTCTTCTCTTTAAAGTTCAAATTCAGCGAGACTGAACCCTTTATTGAGCAGATTCTCGAGAATAACATCTACACCTTCGTTCTCCCAAATAACGACTGTGCTCCATCAGTTCTGATCGAGAAGATCGCAATTGGAGACGACGGTAAAAAGAGCATCAATTCTGTGCTAGAACACTGAAAAGCAGCAACTTTCCTTGAGCTCTACAATCTCAAAAGGTTTAGGTACATGTTTTATAGGATTAATGTTAAAAGACTTTGTTAAAAGCTTGCAAATTTCGACCTTAATCTAGCTATTTAATCACCTGAAACAGCTTTTTCTTATAAACATTACCTTGCTTTTTATTGTCTGTCAGTTTTCGTTTCAAATTTGCAAGTCAAATTTGCATTTGCATTTGCTGTGTTCCTTGAGAGTAATGCGTTTTTTAAAACGATATTCAGCTGTTTAAAAGGCTTTTTAAAGATATTCAGTTGTTTAAAACGCATACTTGGAAAAGAATTACCGCATTTTTACAAAAATTCTTGCAAAAATCACAAGCGCCGTCTTATATACGACTCTTTTTAAAGATAGTCAGCTGTTGAACAGTTTTCTTAGGAAATCAAGTGTAAAGATCTTCAATTACTCGTTCAATTTCAATTCAATTATTCAATTTCCTCGACGTCTAAAGAGGATTACTCGAGTTATTTGAACATAAACGTTAATTAATCAAGTAAAAGTTGCATATGCAAATTTGAGCAATTACTCGAGAGGAAAACACTCTAGTTTTAAACTGGAGAACCAGTTTAAGTTTTAAAGTTTAAAGGTTAAACTTTAAAAACTAGTCTAAACTTATCTAGGCTAGTTCAGATTGGAAAAACGTGACTCAATCTCTGTGCGAGGGTCAACTAACTCTCACTACAACCGGATACATGAACCCTTCCCACCAAATAACTCAAGATTATTTTATGTGGAGACATGTGTTTTGTGGTAAACAAATCAAATCGCTTTTCTAAGCGAATTTCTAGAAGATCAACTGACGACCTTTACTGGAGAAGTTACCTTGCTTGATGGCACAATTGTTGCCGAGTTTTTGAATGAGAAAGATGAGACAATTTTTAGGTTTTTAACTCTTTGTTTTCGATAATGTAAGAATTATAGGCAAGAATTTCTTCCATCACCGAAAAACCCGCTTGATTTTCCTCCACAACTCATAGCCGGTCCTCCGGCAAAGGCAATCACTGTGGGATCACTAGTTTTAGCTTTCCATAGTTTCTAGCAAAATTATACTTTTTGTATCCTTTAGTATCCTCTTGAACCCTAAAAGTCTGATCAAAAAAGGATTGGAGAAAAACTGAAGTCAAGATTACGGTCGTTTACAAAAGTTGATTTGTTTTAGAAATTTTAGAAGAAATGCTGGCGATTGATACTTTGAAATCTTGAAAGACGTGGAATTAAAAGTCGGACAAATCAAGCTTTCAGTTTTGTTATCTGCCCGATGAGTGGCCGCTGTACAAAGCATCGATTCGACTTAATGCCACAGCATCAATGGCAAATGAGGCAGCTCGAGTTCAGCGAAAATCTCAGTATCTTTTCTCTGATGTAAAGAAATGTCGAAAGAATTTGGATAAAACGACTTTCAAAACCACTAGAATCGATGTTTCTAGCACATTGGAAACAATGACTAAAATTTCGCCGACTTTCTTTTCGTTGACACTTTTTGGCTCGTTTCATCTTCTCACTTTGGATTTTAACAGTTAATAAAAGTTGATTTCAAGTATTAAAAAACGTTCTTTACAGAAAATATAAGATTTCTCAATTTTATATATCCTTTTGAAAACATTCTAACAGCTATAGCTTGTCTCAAAAGTCTTTAACAAACATTGTGACTCATTTCAATCTTTGCTTGACAATTTTTAGCTAATTTTTAGCTGCTCTTTTCTAAATTTACCCCAGAATTTATTCTTGAAATAACTCGAATGGAATTTTCTCTAAATCCTTACAAATCAATAGAATGCTTAGGGTTTTATATACTAAAAAGATATTGATGTTTAAATGTGTACAAAAATGTACAAAATGATTAACCCTGACTACCGATGATTTAGTTTTAGTGAAAATCGTTTGGTTGTCGGTTGTTAATCAATATAAACATGAATCTAAAAGTATAAAAAAAGTATAGTTGTCTCAAAATCTTCATCAAACATCAGAGAATACAATATGCATTCTTTTCTGAATTCATTCACATAAAACTCGTTTGAAAACCAACCATGTTTTATTAGAATTTCTTTGATTCGATGCACCGACCGAATCTCCTTATGACTGTGCCCAATCTCATTTGCTATTCATGCCAATTGTGCATTTTTATTATTCATTTATTCAAGTTATTACCCCAACTTTACTTTAAAACCTACTTTTTTATATACTAAAAAGACATTGGCATTTAAATGTGTACAAAAAAGATTACCCCTGACTACTGATGATTTGGTTTTAGTGAGAATCGTTTTGTTGATCCGTTGTTGATCAAGGTAAACATGAATCTAAAAGTATAAAGAAGATTGGTTGTCTCAAAATCTTCATCAAACATCAGAGAATACAATATGCATTCTTTTCTGAATTCATTTACATAAAACTCGTTTGAAAACCAACCATGTTTTATTAGAATTTCTTTGATTCGATGCACTGACCGAATCTCCTTATGACTGTGCCCAATCTCATTTGCTATTCATGCCAATTGTGCATTTTCATTATTCATTTATTCAAGTTATCACCCAAACTTTACTTTAAAACATGCTTCTCATCATTTAGAAAAGCTGCACAACGGATTGTGATTGCGACAAGATTGGACAAGACAAGATCGAATTGGGTCAATTGTGCTAAGTATGGACCTTATTGGGATTAATAAACATTTTCAGAATTGCGTCATTGATCAAAAAGAACACATTTTGGTGAATTTGGTTTTTGATCATTGATGACAAGTCGAGAAATCAGCGAAATTCCTTGTCTCTTTGGTGTGCTTTTTTTGATTGAATCGAAAGCAGAGATTATTTTCTTCAAGAAATTCTTTCTTATCTCATTTCAAGCAATTCATTTCTTCAAAAAGCATGAAATATTCGCTAATTTACTTGGTTTCGTTGATCGGTGAATGGTAGTTAAAAATTTGTAAACTTAAAGTTCAGCTGGCATCTGGGCAACGTGTCCAAGCAATGCGGTGACCGGTTCTGATGGAAGTTGTTTCTTCGTCGTTCCTTACAATGAAACGTTTGACAATGCGGAGAAATTTTGTGAAAATTAGTAAGTTAAGAGAAACAATCAAAAACTCTAATAAAATTTCCAGTTTCCAAGGTCATACAGGCTCAATCAGCAACGCGTTTGACAACGATCTCATTCAAATGATGGCCGAAGCGTTCACTATGGTAAGAGTTTTTAACAACTTGCCAACTTGAGATTTTAAGAATGTGGGCTACGTTTGGCTGGGCGGGACATATGACTCAGGAAGAGTTTATTGGAATGACGGATCTCCTGATGTTTATCAAAACTTTCGACCAGGTATTTTCAACTTTTAAAAGGGATTTCACCAAAAGCTACTTCAGCTGTACCAGCAGGAAACATTTTGATGAATCTTTCAACGGGAAAATGGGACACCTCAACTTCGAGAGCCATTTGGCCGTTTATTTGCATGCAGAAAGTGAGTGATTTCAATTATAATTTAGTTAAAAATTGAAAACCATTCTTTTAAAAGTATGTCTTTAAGTAGTGTCTTTAAGATTACAATCTTTAATCAACAGTTCTCATATATTTTTCAGGCAATGCCAACGATAGCTCCTACTACTCCATGTACAAGAGTTTAAGAATCGATTTTCAGTTTTCTTTATTAATAGAACTTTTGATTGCTTTGTATTTTTGATTGAAAATTAGATCCTTTCCAATGAACCAATCTTCAATTTGCAATATTCACTGTCGCATTTGTCTCTAACGGTTTCAAAAAACCACAGTTCTTATTAGAATGGCTAAACAGAACGAATAAAAGTTTTCAAAAAGAAAAAACATTTCTATTGAACACTTCTATTGAACTATTGAACCGTCGATCCATTTTTCATTCTTTTTCAGATTACAATCACAGTCACTTTCTCAGCATTTATCAGCTTGAATTTTCAAAAACAATAATCAAACGAGCCAAAAAAACAAATTTTTCTTATTTAATGGCAATTTTAAATACCAATATTTAAGAAATAACAATTTAGATTCTCTAAATAAATCAAATTTTACACTATCTAAATCACTAACCCAACCAACTGAACAAGCATAATCAAAACTTGGAAAATAACTCGCATTTTACAATCACTTTGACTTATTTTAAGACAAAATCAACCAGATTTAGTGAATTTGATGGAAAAGAGTAGCTAATAAATTCAATAATAAAGTAAAAAGTGTAGGCAAAGTGATTCTCTCTTTTTACTCGAAACATTTCAGTTTTTGGCAGAGTGAAAGAAAAAAAAACTTAAGGATAGATCTAGATATTTCTCGGCGCACGAAACGCGAAAACTACGTCACTTCACTTTATCAAAACATCTTTCAAACTGGGTGAACATTTCGATCAAAAACAAAAACAATGTTTATTTTCTTTTCAACGAATTGATCAGTGTTATAAAGAGATTTCTGGGATAATTTACCAGTTTGATATTTAATTATTTCAATACCGAAATGAGCTCCTTTCAATTCTCAAGCGGTTTCATCTTTTTCCTTTCTTTCATCACGATTTTATTTGGTTGTGGCTGTGCTCCGGGGACGATGCAAGAGACTTTCTGTCAAGCTGATTGGGGTAAACTTTTTGAGTTTCCAATTTAAGTAGCAGTTAAGTAGAAAGCCATTTAAAAAGCTAAATAACAAAAAGAACATGTTTTCTAGTATCCCACGTGAGAGTACTAGCACAACAGCCATCCACGAATCCCCTTCAATCCGCCTTCACCGTGCAACATATCCAGATTTTTAAGGTTTATCTTTTTGAAACCAGAAATATACCATATCGTAAATATTCGTAAGCATTTTTGAGTTGTATCAGGGTAATGAATAAAGAATGAACTAGTAAAAGGCAACTTTAAGTAACAGATCCAGATTCAGCTAGCTTCATGTCCAAAATATCTTGTATAAACGAGTTCTACTGCCTTTTTACTATACTTCCGATGAAGTTTATAATATAAATCTTTAACACATTCACGACAATACGACCCACCATGATTTTGATGTCAACTGATGACGATGATTTTGATGTCAACTCAAGTTTCTAACTAGGGAAAGGCACCAGATCAAAGTGGCCTTTTAATACGAGAGCCACGGGGAATTATAGAATCGGCTATGCTGATTCTTCATATGCTTCTACTTTTTCCAAAGGAGCTCTGTAACGCGAGATATCTGGCATCAAAGTTTAGGCTGTTTTTCGGAGTCCTTATAAGCTTTTTCTTTTGTTGTAAAACAGAGAGCTGATGACGCAATGGATAGTGTGCTCGTCTCCAGAAAGATTCCAGAGTTTTAGTTTAGTTAGGAGAGAAAAAGCTTATAAGGACTCCGAAAAACAGCCTAAACTTTGATGCCAGATATCTCGCGTTACAGAGCTTCTTTGGAAAAAGTAGAAGCATATGAAGAATCAGCATAGCCGATTCTATAATTCCCCGTGGCTCTCGTATTAAAAGGCCACTTTGATCTGGTGCCTTTAAGGACTTTTTTTATTCATTTAGTAGAAAGTTTTCTGTAACTTTGTACTAGTTTTCAAGAGAAGATTTAGGGCTTTCGAATGATGATAATAGTTTAGTTTATCTTTAGATTCTCACCAAATTATCAGTAAAATAGTAACGACTACGCGGTTGTACGCGAATCTGTTAATTATTAGTCTTTGGTCTAAATCTCAGTATTTAGTCACCCGGCGGTATGATGACCCTTCCCCAATTCGTCACCACTCCCATAAATTCTGCGGCTTGCGGTCTGCCAATCATGGCCGGGAAAGATTATCTTCTATCAGGTTAGGCAAAACTTTTTGTCAAGTAGAGTTTTTGAGTTTCTATTAGGTTTTGTTAATGGATACTTCTTTCAGGCACTCTCCAAAACAACGCCCTTTCTTCTTTCAGCTGTGGGCAGGTTTGGTTTTTCGCTAAAATACTTAAAATCTCAAAATCTCAGCTACGACCAGACAACTTAATCGATCCAAGTATGACAGTTGGATTGCTTCCCGAATGGCAACAGGTTGGAAAAGCAGTTTCTGATTAAAACACTTCAAATTTCAGCTTCCAATCGGTTTCGTCGAGAGTCTTCAAGTCATGCAGTGTTAAACTACCACGTACTTCATTTTATTGCTACAGGGCGTTTCAAATTCTTAAGTACACCCTCCAAAATAAAGATTTTTGCATTTTGAACAACGCTACAACGATTATTCCTTTTCTATTGAAAATAGTGTGTCTTAAAACCTAAAAAAAAGCACTAAAAATTAGAATATTGTAAAAGGAAAGCTTTCAAAATAGAAACTTTTTGGTAAATAAACGGTTTCAAATTCTTAAGCGTATTAATGAAAACATTTTTATTTATCGACAAAAATTAAAGATAAAAAGTGAAAATCAAAACTAATAATCTGCACCAAAACAATTAATTACTTGAAAAATGCGGTTTGGCATTGAATTGATGAGGTTTTGAAGAGCAGAGACGTCGAGATCGCTCCAGGCCAAACGAATGGGCCAAACGGGCTGCTTCAAGTGCCGCAACTTGAAACTGACGATGATTCTTGTATTTTCCTTAAATTCTATATTGGATTGAGGGCAGGAGATCGGGCGGGTCAGTCCAAAATTGCAATGTTGTTGCTGTTCAGCCAATCTCGGCTCGATGAATTGACGCGTTGTCGTGTTGAAACACATAGAAAACGATTGGATTTAGGAGCAAAAACAGCAGCAAGCAAATCGTTCAAGACATCTATATAGTCAAAACGATTCATCCGATTTGAAACCATCTTCAGAGCGACCGTTCCATCAGTATCAGCGGTCCAAACGATCACAGAACCAGCCTCAAAGTTTCTAAACACGATCGGATCACGTCGAAGATCCCTTCAATAGTCAACACCATCGGAGCCAGCCAAATTTCATTTCTTCTCATCGGAAGAGGTTCCCTAAACGAGAATATCGGTTGTTTTCTAACTTTAGATCAATCTTGGTTCATATGAGCCTTGGCGAACTCCAATCGGGCTTTCTTGTGTAAAAGCGTCACGGTCGGCTGCTTATTCAACCATTATTGATTGATATGTGGGTTTTCCTTGACGGCTCACCAAATTGTCGACTTTGAAGCCTCGATTTTCAATTCCGTTTTCACTTCATTGATTTTTCACATTTTTCTTAGCCTTTCTTAGGAAAAGTTTTTTTATTTCAAAACTTTTAAGAACTTTATTCAAAAAAAATTTTGATACTCAAGAATCCTGTGTTCATTCGAATTGTGTCCATCACAGAGCACGAAATTCACAACTATTTCAACGACATATGTAATTCACTATTATTTCCACTAGGAAATTCACTAGAAATCACTAGAAATCACTAGAAATTTCACTTTTTCAAGTATTGGGTTGGGGAGGATAAAATGGCGGCGTTTTCGGACAAAATTTTCCAAAAACCAATTAGTCAAAAAAATACGAATCAGATAGCTTAAAGCTCATTTAAATTGGTTAATGGGTAAGCAGGTTGAAGAGTGTTGTGTGAATGACGTCGAATTCCTGTTTTATTATGACAATAAGGCGCTTTCTTAAGTTTCAACCCGAAGAAACGTGTTTCAGGCGTGAAATTTTTATTTTTTAATGCTTGATTCGAAAAACGAATGGATCAATCCTTCAGAAGGGGTAGGGGTAGGGTCATTATCACAAAATCCATAGGCGGCTTTTCTCGAGGCGCTAATCGCATTGTGAAGCGGCGAGAAAAACGATGAGATAGTGAAAACGAAAGGTAAACTTCATGGTTTCTCATTCCCCATTTTACTATTCAAGAATGAGGTTCAAGAATGGGTTTTGGATTCCAGCAATCTTACTAGTTTTCTCTTTGGATCGAGTTGCCAGTAAAAATTGTCCCTGGAAGCAACCACTCGAGCTGAGCGCGAACACGCCCGCTCAACAATACTCGGGATCGGCGTTGAAGAGTGACAAAAATCAAGGTGATTTCAAGTAACTATTCGTAAATACTGTAATTGGACCCCACGCCTCTAATAATACCCCACCCTAGAGGGGGAGGGAAAAAAAGTACCCTATAGGGAAAAAATAGTACCCCACGGAGTCCAATTACAGTATTTACGGTAAGTACTTAGACCTTTAGAATTTAGTTACTATTTTAGATAGTATTAAAAAGTAAATATTAGACGAAAGCGCCTTAAGCTGAATGCAAGGGTTGCAGGAGGAAGCAAAAGCAAAACCAATAAAATCCACGCTCTCAGCTATCTGCACCGAGATCTCGGAGTGTGATGTCGACGAGTGTCCGATCACGCTCGATTTTGCCTACCTTTGCTCGGACGACGTGGTCAGCTTAATTGCCATACAGTAGATATAAGTTAGATAAAATGGATCATATCGTATCAAAACCAATCCTATCCGCTTATATCCACAATTCTTACAGAAAGACAACATGTTGCCATGCAATGAGATCACCGCCGACGCTCTTCCATTTAAAATTGCTTCCAATGGTGAAAAACCGGCATTTACCGCCTGCAAAACAAGGTTTTCGCCATTAGCACAACAGTTTTAAATGCTTTTTTTTATTAGGGCAACTATCGGTACACGAAAACTAAAAAGCTGTTCGTGGGACTCGGTATCGGTGTCCAGCAAGCTTGGAGTTTTGTGGGACACGGAGACGAAAATCGACATGTCGACAGTGGCTTTCTTGTTTCGTGCAAACTCGCTTATGACACGTGGGTTTAAAGTTCAGACTGTAAGCAATAAAAGGCTAATAATTCAATAAAAGTTCACTAAACCTTGCTACAAGTTCTGATACCAGCAGATTTTAGCCAACACTGACTTCCTCCCGATTCCTTTTACGACACTGGTCGACAGCTTCGAGTTCTCCCTTGAGAAATCCGAACAATCGACTTGGATTGCAATGAATTTTGAGAAAGGATTGCTGGATTATTTGGAAGTGAAAACGGTCAGAAAATTCAATATCTTTTAGAATCAAGATCAGCTTTTAGAATGACAACAATCTCGAGTGTGGCTATGCCCTTTGGCTCTACAGCCCACCAGGAGCAAATGGCGGAAACGAGCTCTACCAACTTTTTACGATCAAGTTTGTTGGCTAGATTTTATGAGCTGAAGGTTTTTAGAGAAAACGATCCACAACAATTCCTTGAGAACACCCAATACAGTCTACAAATTCCAGCTGGATGCTCGCCGTTTATTCGACTCGGCCAAGACAAGCAAGGAGAAAATGGTAAATAATATGGTTGTTTATGGATTAATAATGCGTTTAGCCTGGTACAAAGAATCACAAAACGACTGCTCTGGAACGGTCGTTGTCACAACGCCCGGTTACAGGAATTTTGATGATTTTGATGATTCGAATCCATTTCTAGATGATTATTACCTGGATCGAACGATTATTTGTAGTAGGTTGTAAAGAATTTTTATTTAATAAATTTAAATCATTAAAAAAAGAATTTCAGAGGAATCCATCACCAACATGACTGTCGAGCTTTTGACAGATGGTGATGTTGGGAATATTGCAGTAACGGTGAACGCTTTCGATTTTGATCACAATCCGATACTCGACCAAACGTTTGTCATAAAGAAATTTTGAAAAACTTTCATCATTTCAGTTGCATTATTGACCAAGACACGAAAGGGTGCTCATTTTCGGGAGTTGGATCGATTCAAGTGAGTTTTTGGTGATTTTTGGGACTTTTACATCAAAATCGACCTAGTCTAGTGTATTTTAGTTGACTTGTCCAAATGAAGAGCTTGGAGAAACCACGGGATTGGCGGCACTCGTTCATGTCTTAAAAGTAGATGATCAGAAAACAGAGGCGCCAAATACCGAGTCATCAACTGAGTCGACAACGGAGCATCCAAAAACCACAAAAACTCCGAATAACTGTCCGACGAACATTCCATTACTTGATGCAACTACTCCAGCTCAGCAATTCTCGGGCACAACATTAAGCAAATCGAAAACGGGTTAGTTTTTTAAAAATTTCATTATTTATTTTCATTATTTAGCTGTTTGTTACAAAATGATGGAATGTGTTGGTGATGATTGCTCGATCACGCTTGATGTCACCTTCATTTGTGCAAACGATGGGGTTGGCTTTTAATTTTATCGATTTACGATAGAAATTCTCTTTATTTAGCTGTTTACAATTTCACGGTCAATTAGTTTACTTATGAAATGAGGATTTTAATGCTTTAGATCAACACCATGATGCCATGTGATTTTGACGAAAGCAATTTGCCAATTCTTAACGCTTTAAACAAAGAAAAATTGATCCCGCTGCACGATTGTATGAAAAGGTAAAGCTATTGTGAGAAATTACACTTACAATTGCAAAAATTAAGACCATTTGGAAATCTGTTTCTTCAATATTGCATTTGGTCCTCAGAAAGTCGTGAGATTGGACTCGAATGGGATCAAATGTCAAAGATTGATCCGTCAACGTTTGCTTTCGGATTTCATGTGACCCAGTGGATGGAAGGTAAGTTTTATTGGCATTGCTGTCGTTGATGGCTCTACGGTTTTTGGTGCTTCCGTTTGCTTCGCAATTTTAGTTTGAAATTGCTTTAGCAAACACCATCTTTTTCCCACTACCCTTCACAACACAGATTGATGACTTTAAACTATCGCTTGGCCAGTTCGATCAAGATGTTTGGCTGGCAATGAGTTTTGAGCAAGGATTTTTGAGTTATCTTGACGTGAACCTTGTTGGTTTCTTTTTCCTTTCACATTCAATTTTGTATTTAGAATGATAATCCTGCTTGTGTCTATGAGCTTTGGCTGTTTAGTCCACCGGGAAACAATGGTGGAAAAGAGCTCTACAAACTTATGACGATCAAGTGAGTAACTGTGAGATCAAGTGAATAACAACAAATGCAAAGTTTTCCAGAGAGAATGATCCAGTACAGTTTCTCGAAAATCCCAAATACAGTCTTCGAATTCCGGCTGGATGCTCCCCAACGATTGGGCTCACTCAAGACAATCGAGGGATAAGAGGTTGTTATTAAAAGAAATATTTCTACAAATATATTATTGATAAATGAATTTTAAATAAAATTTAGGATGGTACGATGAATCACAAGGAGTTTGCGCGGGAACGGCTCTCGTCACAACGTACAACTACGGAAACGAAGACCCACAAACTGTAAATCCCGTCAATTACTACCTAAATAGAAGCCTTTTTTGCAGTAAGTTTACAGCCAAATTGCAAAACTTTTGCAAACATTTCAGATGAATTCCTCATCGACATGACTATCGAGGCAATGCGCGTCAGTGAGATGAGCATTTTTGTGGAAGCATTTGATTTGAATCAAAAACAGATAGATCATCAAAAGTGGGTCATACCAAAAATAAAAGTTGACGTTTGTTTTCATCTTAAAAGTTTAGTTGCACAATCCATGGCGACGGCCAAAAATGCTCCTTTACAAGCGTTGGCTCAATTCAAGTGGGTGCGGTTTTTAGTCAGTCAAAAAATTTTTCAGAAATAACTAAAAACCTTTTTTAGCTCTCTTGCCCGAGAAACCAAATAAGCGACTACTCAGAAATGGCGGCGCTCGTCTATGTGTCGAAAGCGAACGATCAAAAAACCGAAGCCCCAAAAACAGAAGCACCAAAGACAGATGCCCCAGAAACGGAGCCACCAAAGACTGAGGAACCCAAGACTGAAGGAACGGAAGCATCCAAAACCGAAGCACCCAAAACCGAAGCACCCAAAACCGAAGCACCAAAAACAGACGCCCCAAAAACGGATCCACCAAAGACTGAGGAGCCCAAGACTGAAGGAACGGAAGGACCAAAAACAGAAGCACCAAAAACAGAGGCACCAAAGACTGAGGAACCCAAGACTGAAGGAACGGAAGGACCAAAAACAGAAGCACCAAAAACAGAGGCACCAAAGACTGAGGAACCCAAGACTGAAGGAACGGAAGCATCCAAAACCGAAGCACCCAAAACCGAAGCACCCAAAACCGAAGCACCAAAAACAGACGCCCCAAAAACGGATCCACCAAAGACTGAGGAGCCCAAGACTGAAGGAACGGAAGGACCAAAAACAGAAGCACCAAAAACAGAGGCACCAAAAACCGCGGCGCCAAATACCGAAGGAACGGAAGCGCCGAAAACAGAAGCCCCAAAAACAGACGCCCCAAAGACAGATGCCCCAAAAACGGAAGCACCAAAAACCGAGGCACCAAATACAGGAGGAACGGAAGCACCAAAAACCGAAGAGCCACCAACGACAGCAATGCCAAACAATTGTCCGAACGAGATGCCATATCTCGATGAAACCAACCCAGCTCAACAATTCTCGGGCACCGAGTTGAGTCAATCGGAGCTAGGTGAGCTTTCAGAGTTTTTTGTAACCATCAGATTTATTCCTTTAGCAATTTGTTACAATATGGCGACATGTTCCGGTGATGGGTGCTCGTTCATGATTCATGTCACTTTTCTTTGCACAAATGCGGAGGTTTGGAAAGACTTATTATAGTTTTTGTAGTTTTTGTTTTGTACATTTACATTTTAAAGTGCTCTGTCAAGCAAAAATCTGTTTTTTTATTTATTTTAGTCAAACGACACGATGCCATGCAGTTTCATTCCAAACCAGATGCCATTTCTCAACGCTTTGGCCCACGAAAAACCGGATCCAGGTCACGATTGTATAAAAAAGTAAGAACTTTGTAAAATTATTTGCAAAAACAAAAGATTTAGACCAATCGGAGATCTATTCCTTCAATATTGCACATGGTATCAAACAGGAGACAAGGTTGGACTCGAATGGGATCAAACATCAACAATCGATTCATCTACTTTTGCTTTTATGTTCCATGTGAATCAGTGGATGCCTTGTAAGGGTAAAAATGTTTTTTTCAAGTTTTAAATTTTCAGCTAATACCTTCTTTATGCCAATACCCTTCACAACTAGCATTAAAAACTTCGAGTTCTCGCTTGGTGAATCGAACAGAGATGGATGGATTGTGATGAGTTTCGATCGTGGACAATTGAATTATCTTGCAGTAAAATCGGCTAGTTTTTTTTGATGATTTTTTAAATTATTCTAAAATGTTTAGACGAAAAACGATCCGAAATGCGCCTACGATCTCCGACTCTTCAACCCACCCGGAATCAAGAACAGCATCCCCGACGAGTTTCATTTATTCACAATCAAGTTCGTTAACGATTATTACAATTACAGCACTAGTTTAGTTATAATGATGTTTCAAAATATTAAAAAAGCACTTTGTAAAGCATTCTTTAGCGAGACCGAGCCATACGTCGAGCAGTTCCTCGAGAATGCTCAATACAGTCTCCGAATCCCAGCTGGCTGCTCCCCAACTATTCGACTAAGTCAAGACGAGCGAGGAAAAGGCGGTACGAGAACTTTTTGTCAAAAAATTAACAGTCTATCCAATAATCCAACGACTATTGATTCACTTTTTAATTCTCTAATTATTTATCTTCTAAAAGTTTCACTACTATTGTGCTAAAAGTTGGTATAGTTTTTAGATAGAGAATACACTTTGTGAATGAATTGTATTTAATTTGAATTTGATTTTGAATGAACGTAAAACGCTACAAACCTAGTTTAGGCTGGTATGATGAGGCTCAAGGACTTTGCGAGGGCACAGCTCTTGTCACCACACCTGGCTATCTCGATCCGTTCAACGTGTTCCCTGATGGGTACTTCTTGTCACGAATGATATACTGCCGTATGTTTGTCCTATAAAAGCAACAAACTAACAACTCTTTTCAGTGAGCTTCCTCTCGAGCTATGCACTCGATGTGCAACGGGTTATCGGCCAGGATGTCTCGGTGACGCTCTTCGATCGACAACTTGATCCCATCCTAGAGTGAGTTTTTAGCTTTTGTATTTTTTATTTACAGCTTTAACTTTCTACTGTTTGTCTCTTTAGTTTTACGATCCCGGCTCAGACTTCCTACAAGAGCTATCCGATTTTTGAAGATGTTGGCGCCATTAAGGTGAGCTGTCAGGAAAGAGGGAAAGAACTTCCATGAACCTTGGGCTAAAACTATGATCTCAGAGAAGTTTTGTTTTAATAACAAGCTTTTTCAGTTCCACTGGCCTCCCAACGCAGCCACACCCAACTCGGGAATGGCGGCCCGAGTTCGGGTCCATACTCCACCTCCTAGCACAACCACAACGACTACAACAACAACAACAACAACAACTACTACTACTACTTCTACTACAACAACAACTACTACCACGACTACAACGACTACACCAATGGTTCCAGTTCAAACGACAACCTCAGAAGAATCGACATCCACAATCTCCACAACGATCACCACCGGCCAGACCACCACCACCGCTGGGGGCCAAATTTTCGGCTCATCTGTTTCCCTTCTCTTTCTTCTTTTTGTTTTCTTTAGTCTTTATTAATTGGGTACGAATTTAAACTAAATAAAACTTATCGATACTATTGGATTTTCCAGCTGAATAATGGTTTTTTGTTGACCCACAAAAACATCATCATTGATCAAAACGATAGCTGAAATCTTGCTGAAGTAGGATAGGTGCTAAGCTTCTTTTGAGGAATTGAAATTGAAAGCAAGAACTTTCACTTTACTTTTTCAAATCATCTCGATAAAAAATGGATTTGTCAAGCAAAAATTCGAGTGATGCTTTTCTGGAGATCAACTACGTTTTGGATTCTCATCGTTATTTCTCGGTTGGTATTTGATTGTGTGGTTAAAAAGATTAGAAATTGGAACTCGAATCAAGCAAATAACTACAGTTCTTTGGGCTATATTGGTAATCGTTTTTTTGTAAAGTACGCCAGAAATATCGGCGAAACTTTCACTTGTCAAAAAACGATAGAGACTTATTTTCTGAACTAGATTAAAAAAAGAATTTCTCGAATTCTTCCTCAAAATCCCTCTCATTTCCCAAATCGATTAGATATGTTTCAAAAATTTGCATCGGTCTAGCGTTTCCTTGAGTTTTACGAACATTTTTAAGCTCGTCTATCTCTTCCAAAAGTTTCTACATCAATCCCAATCCTGTATTTGTTCGATTCTCTCGAAAACCCGTTGCGAAATTCATATTACCAAGAATTGCTTATCAATGGCTTATGCGATAAAAAGGTTACGGTAAAAAGAGCTTTATTTTAGGTCAATTAGGCCTACTTCTCTGGCTCTTTCACAAAGCTCTGCCGTTCTCTGTGCAGTCGCGGAAAGGCGCGCTTTCTGGCACACGTCTTTCCCCTATACCCTTCTCTTTCCTCTTTGAAATCAGCTTTGCGCAGAGGCGATAACGTGACCAATGAGGCCTAGCCGAGGTGCGTTTATTGCTGGTTGAAAACTGATACCAATTACCCGTCGCTTTCTGCCCTGAAATATGGGTGTTAGCGCAATTTTTGGAAGGCCCTAGGGGCCAAAAATGGAATAAACAGTAAGAAGCTATCGACTCTTTTAGCACAGACGAAGGAGCTTCTTCTGTTTGGAAGTTTCAAAAGGAATCATAGTGACATTGCAACTGCTCTTGATCGACATTTCCGGAGCATGTCGCCATATTGTAGCAAATTGCTAAAGGAATAAATCTGATGGTTAGAAAAAACTTTGAAAGCTCACCTAGCTCACCTAGCTCGAATCGGAAATGAATCAAATCGAACCAAATAGGATTTTTTTGAATGTAAATGATCAATTTTATGTTTGTGAGACGTGTTATTGTGCTTCTTTTTGAAATGTTTATCGTTGGATCAATAAAACTGTAGAAGAATATAAAAACTTTGTGATCAAGACAGGAAAATGAACAAAAAGTTGAGTTTATTTTTAGAAAACGTTTTTGTTTGAGAGTTTTTTCATTGGTTCAATCGTTTGCAAAAAGTGTTTATTCTCATCACTCAAACAAGTTACTTATTTCAACTGGCTAGTTTGCAAAGACAGATTAACTAATTTCATGAATGGTTATCACAGTAGTCACGTATCTATAAAAGTTAAACAGAATGGGAAAGAAAGCGACATGTTATTAGGTACTTGCAAAAGAAACTGCGGATTACTTCCGAGGACGAAAGTTTTTTTTTATTTGAAAGTGTGATGGTCCGGTTTAAATTGTATTATATTGTATTATTATTGCTTATTCATTTTAATTATTTTCACAACTATTGCTATCATTAAATATTACATAATCTTCGGTAGAAGATGACGGAGCAAAAACTCATGTTCCGAGCGTGCCTTCTCTATGACCTCAAAATGAAGAAATCAGCATCGAAGTCGCACCGGAATCTTTGTGAAACATTCGGAGAAAACATTTCGAGTGAAAGGACTTGCCAGGAAAGGTTTCGACGTTTTCGTGAAGGGGATGGCAGCTTGGAAGATGGATATTGTCCAGTTGTCTTCGATAATGCGGAGTTGCTGGAGATTGTCGAGTTGGATCCAACTCAAACTTTGCCCGAATTAGCCGAATACTTTAAATGTGATTCGAGCACAATTTCTCGACACCTTGCGCTTATTGGAAAAAGGAATCGTTGTGGCCAATGTGTCCCACATGAATTATCCCCTGAAAACAAAGCCAATCGAGTTTTATGGTCTCGGTTTCTATTGAAAAAGGCTACGGGCAGTGCTTTTTTGAAAACATGTTGATGATGGACGAAAAGTGGACATATTTCAATAATGCAACACGCAAAAGACAATGGTTGAGCAAAGGAGAAAGGCCGATTCCGACATCACATCCAGAACTTCACGGAAAGAAAGTTATGCTGTCGGTCTTTTGGAATATGAAAGGAATCGTTTATTTTGAACTACAAAAATCTTCAAAAACTATAACTTCTCAAATCTACGCCGAACAGCTGAAGAAAGTTGATGAAATTCTACGAGAAAGAGGTGTTAATCCAAGGGCAATCCATTTACTCGCTCACGATTTCCGGGTACACACATCAAACTTGGCTCAAAACACCATAGAAGAATTAGGCTGGAAACTTGTGCCTCATCCGCCCTATTCGCCTGATGTTGCTCCCTCAGATTACCACTTGTTCCTGTCTATGCAACACTCTCTTGCAAATCTAACGTTTAACAATCCTGAAAAAGTCGAAATTTGGGTGCAAGACTACTTTGCATCGCCGGACCCCGAATTTTTCGAATCAGACATCCGAAGTCTACGCAAAAAATGTAAGAACATAGTTGATAATGATGGCAAATATCTTTTGGAATAAAGTTATTTTCTTATTGATTTTTGGGTTTTTCAAATGTTGGTTATAATCCGCAGTTTCTTTTGCAAGTACCTAATATCAATAACGAAATATGAATCACTGGAGCTTACAGCCTACAAACGATCAAATGTTTTGAGTTGAAAGATTTCAAAAGCTACCAGCTAGTGTTGAGAAAGAAAAAGATGTCTAGTGAAAGAGTAAATGTAAAAAAAGAGATGGGATTGGGGCATCTCTCAGCTTGATTTGATGGATTTTGGGTTACCGGTGATGGATCGTCGAATCGATTGTGGAAAGAACGAACAAAATGAATCTTCGCAAAGCATTTCTTGTATTTCTCCCATTTGGACATAATGGTACATTGAAGCTGAAGTATTTCACAATCAATTTTTTCACTGTTTTCCCTTTTACCTGAATCGCTCGCACATTGGAAAGTGTCGTGTTGACGCTAAAAGAGAAATGAATCAAATTCAAAAAATAAGTTCTTATTTTAAAGAAGCTAACTCGCTATCTAGCCAATCGTCGCCGAAATTCTTCAAATATTTAACCGAGATTAGACCGAATCCAATAGAATTTGTTTGAAACGATATGTTGACGGGGAAAAGATCTGAAAGCAAACAGAATATGTTCTCTTTTAATCGAAAAGGAAAAACAACATGATGTTTGTTGAGCACTCAGTGGGTGCATTGTGATTAAGCACTCGTTGCAGCTTTTCTTATCAAGTTTCATCTCTCTGCTACAATAACAAGGGAAATTTAATACAATAAGTTTGATGGTTTTCACACAATCTTACTATCAGATGCCCTGTAAAGTTTGCTACCAAATCGAACCGGCACAAATTTTCCTACTTCGATCCGAATCTGGGCCGGGACTCGGTTAAGTGCAAATGTCTACAGGTAAAGAAAAGAAAGATAAAAAAGAATAAACTTGACCGCAAAAATAGGCAGCGTCTATTTGGTTCAACGGGATATTCAGTTGATCGTCGAGAACCGCGAGAAACACCGTCCCGCCACAATTACGAAGTCTCAGCTTATTGTTTGCTGTACGAGAAAGATATGAAACAAGCAAAGTACTGTCAAAGTTTACCGGATGATGTGTTGAAAGCGATACTTGGAGCACATCCAGGTGGTATGTAGATACTGTAGGATGAATATATGAGAGATTGCTCTTGAAAGACATCGGTATCACTAAAGACTCATTGAAATTTGGGTGCTCTTTTCTAAGTCGGCTAAAAACCGCTTCATCTAATCCTCAATGATTTAAACAGCTCAATTTTAGTAACAATCGATGAGGAATCAAAATACTCAGTCAGCCAGCACTACAATTAAAACTCATTCTTTGATTACTGTTGTTCTAGAAATTAGGTGTCTTTTAGAAAGGAGAACACACTGTTTGAGACGTTAGCCGAAAAATTGAAAAACTTACCGATACGTGTTCAATAGAAACTCGGGATGGCCAAGGAAGCCACCGGGTGACCCGTTCACTATTTGATACTCGCACGAGCGATTCCCGTGATCCTAAAAGACAGTTTTCGTGGGTTTTTGTTGAAAACCAGAAAATGTCTGCAGTAAACGGGAGGTCATTGCTCCAGTACTCTTTCTGACTATCATTCAATGTTTTGTTAACACTACTTGCATATCGTGGAAAGCAATAAATAACTTAAGACCATAGTTTGGCTTTCTCTGTCAAATCTCCAGCATTCTCCAGAGGAACTAAACGTTAAATCTGCTTACTCCGCGAAATTTTCTCAGTTGCAGGATTGTATCGAGTACTAAAGTCATCGAAAACCACGTTCCGCGTGGTGACTCGGCGAATCGAAAGCCGAATTCACGCATGTGAAGCAAATTGGTGACGGGAAAGAAGAGGAAATTCGTCTCATCTAAAAGGAAGGGGAAATTACTAGACATTAGACATGGGCAGCGGGTCGGGTCGGGTCAAAAGTGACCCGCTGACCCGACCCGCGACCCGGCTTTTTTCCCGGGTGACCCGCTGACCCGACCCGCGACCCGGCTTTTTTCCCGGGTGACCCGCTGACCCGACCCGCGACCCGGCTTTTTTCCCGGGTGACCCGCTGACCCGACCCGCGACCCGGCTTTGTTGGACTAATGCCAACTATCTTTTCTAAACTGCGATGAACATGGACACTATAAACTACAAAAATGACGAACTGTCACACTATAAAAACTTCTAACTGGCTTCAAATCTGTCGCATTGATATGAACTATAACTCAAAAAAATCTCAAGTGCTTTTGGATGGACTAAAGTACATTCAAAAATATCATTGCTAAAGAAAGTTAAAGTTTTTGGTCCTGTCGAAACGGACCGTACTCGCACGAAGTTGAAACGATCGAGCCAGAATACAAACCACTATAACTTTCTTTAGCATTGATATTTTGGATGTACTTGAGTTCATTCGAAAGCACTTGAGATTCTCTATTTTTTGAGATTCTCTATTCTCTATTCATGTCAATGCAACAGATTTGAAGCCAGTTAGAAGCGTTTGTAGTTTACGTTTGTAATTTGTAGCGCCAATGTCTAAACTGCGACCTCCCATTTTCTTGACTGAATACTTTATGCTTAGTTTATAAAGGCTGCGATGCTCTCTCACATTCATTTATCATTTTTTTTTGCGTTCATGAAAATTATTTTTATTGTTAATTTGGCTTTTTTTTATTTCACTAAACTTCATTTTTTTAGCAATGTCCTCAATTGCCCGATCGTTTTTCGCAAGAATTGGCGACGAAGATGTGTGTAACCTCTGCAACACCAAATACAAAAGAGGCAAAAAAGGCGGTACGAAAAACCTCAACGATCATCTCAATAACAAACACAAGGAAATATTTGAGGAGGCCAAAACAAAGTAAGTTTTAGTATTAAATGCTCTCAAACTTCTGTTTTTAGGCAGGCTAAAGGAAAGCCAAGAATTGTGCCTATTACAACTTTCTGTGCCAAGGAAAAGCAAATTGAAACGATTGATGTGGTTAGCCTTAAAATGGCCGAGTTTTTTTTGCAGCAATAACACACCCTTTAACGTTGTATGTTTTTATAGAATTAAGTCGAGCGGGCTCCATGGGCCGGCGCCCAGTCCTGCTGAAGGGTAAATCCAGTTTTTCCGAAATGATTCGCTGCCCAGGGCTCTAAGACATCCTTTAACACCTTTCGCTGGTAGACCTTAGCGTCGATTTTCACATTTCGATCGATGAACACAAGAGGCGTCTTTCCTGTGGCAAAGATGCCGGCCCACACCATAACGGACTTCGGAAAATGTTGGCGGATCATCAATTTGGCTGCAAAAGTGTTTTTCAAACCTCGCTTGAGAAGTTGGCGATGGTTTTGACGATTGTGGATCGGTTGAACGGTGAAGATCTTCTCATCTGTGAACACAACCTTATCCAAACGACCAGCAGCGACCAGGCGCAACATCTTCTCCGCTTTAGCCATCCTCATTTGCTTCATGGCGTCGTTCAGGAAATGAGCCCGAGCAAATTTGTAGCTGAACATTCCAAGTTTCTTATGAACAATCCTTCGAACGCTTCTTTTGCTGATTCCGAGGCTTGTGGCCATCTTTCACATTGAATGAGTGGGATTTCGACGGATTCGGCATCTGACTTTGTTTGTGTTCTCTGGAGTGACGGCTGTGGTTGGTCGGCCGCTTCTTGGACGGTCCTGATCGTTGCCCCGCTCCTTGAATCGTTCCATGGTTCGATAGGCAGACTTTTTTGGATATCCGGTGACTCGAACAATCTCCATCGGTATCTTTCCGGCTTTGTGCAACTCAAGTATCACAGTGCGCCTCTTTTTAGCATCCATATTGAAAGCGAACCTAAACAAAAACGTTGTTTCTTGTTAAAAATAAGGAAAAACAGTTTAACAAATGTTAAAAACAAAAAGTGAGCCAAATACTGTTTTTTGAAATTTTATACAGCCGTTTGAAAAAAAGTGTCAGAACTTTTGCCGCACCCTGTAAATGAAAAAAAACACGCTTTTAGAAGAAAAGAGCGAAAAATCGCGCGGGTTACGGTAGTATTTTAGAATGGAGGGCAAAAATGCTTCTCTGTAAACGCTGTTGAGTAAACAAACCGAGCGTTGTGTTGGGCAATCGAAATGAGTAGCCCCCATAGAAAGTGCCCGATGCATCGACCTTCGAACTCAAATAGACGCGACTTTCTTTGGTGAGACGAGCCTGTAGCAGAAAAAATACACCTCGAGATGTGTACCTGAAAGAAAGAGTCAAATAAAAAACAAAGATTTGTCACCGAATCTCCCAATCTTCGATTTCTGGAAGTTCACCGTTGATTGTGTATGGGGATGAGTTGATGCAACGGTTCTAGAAAAAGAGAAAAACAAATAAGAGTGGCACTTTTCTGATACCTTATCCTCAATGTAACAAGCAAACGAAATATCAATGAGGATCGGACAACTCGAAGCATTTCCACATTTCCTCTCCACACAAATTGGCTTCGTACCAGTCACTTTTTAAATATGATTTCAAAAAAGTGTTTGAACATTTGATGGGCGCAAAATTTGCATTAGAAACATCTCTGCTTACATTTTAAAGACACTCATCAAGTTAAAACATTTTCAGGACAAATCGCTGAATTTTCTTTAAGAATTATCACAATGACAGTCATCTGGGCCTATTTGCAAGAAGTTAAATGTTAATTTAACTTTAACTAAGTCTAAGCCTAAGTCTAAGCCTAGACCTAAGCCTAAGCCTAAGCCTTAGCCCACTAGAACACAAGTGCCAAGTTCTATGGGGGCGCATGAGCATCGCCAAGCGGAGTCCCTTAGCTCCGAGAACTGGCTGAGATCCAGAAAATGGGGGTTTAGCCCAAACCCAAATAGAATTAGTGCGAGGCGCTAGCCACTAGCCTTCGCACTAAGTCCAAGCCTAAGCCTGAGCCTTAGCCCACTAGAACACAAGTACCAAAAGACGAAGAAATAAACCAACCCTCTTGGATGTAGATATTTTGGAAGTTGAGGAGAACTTGTGGGTTCTCGGTGCTCAACGTGTAAGTCAGCTTGCATTCGACGAGTTTCGGATCGACCGGCGCTCGACTCGCCTTCACCACAAAACCAAAACGATCTTTTGTGCCATTTTGAAGGGGACAAAACTCGAGCTACAATATTTTCCAATGCTATTAATGCTTCTTAAACGATCTCACATGAAAGCATTCCGCTGAAACGGCGACTTTTTGTTGATCGACGAGACTGAAATGATCTCATTTTTGCTAATCTCTGCCACAAACTCGATGCTTTTTGATTCGATTTTCGGTTTCGTGCAAAATCCCTTTTCGTTTGATGGATTTGTGCCATAAAACAGTTTCAGAGTACCGTTTTCCAATTTGATCACATCAATGGCGATGCGGCGCTCGGTTTTTGACTAAAATTCACTCGTGTACAATCGTGGGAATGGTGTTTTTGGTCTAGACGTCTATAGGAGTATAATGGAAAACCCTTTATACTCAACTATTCCGCAGAATGACAGAGTAAACCTGGGAATTTTGGGCTGCATGTCTCTAAGAGCATAACGGTAAAACGCGTGTCGGTGTCTCTTTTATCCACAACTTTTTCACAAGCTCTTTTCACTATTAAATGAAATTTTTAAAACTCGATCAATCTACGGAATAGTTGAGCATAAAGCGGGCAACTACGTGCTCCTATAGACATCTAGACCAAAAGACCCTGTTTGTTTAAAATCCCCACAATTAACGGCGAGAAATCGGCTCGAGCTTGTTGACATCGTGGGTAATCGGTTGGATTATCGAAAGGCCATGGATAACTGTATGAGGTAAGATAAGTTGGAAGATAATTGAGGAGCGCTTGCGCGTTGTTTTGCACTGAAATCAAGAAAAACAATGGAAAAACCAATTCACAGACTAATAATAGCCGTAAAAGTACAGTGGTCATTGCCGAGAAAAGTGATGACGGTGGATGTTGAAAAGATTGTCGATCTGAAGATCTTTGGAAAATCTATTTTTGAGAACTGACTGATCGAGAGAAAAGTCGAGAGACTCTCGCCATCGCAGACCCGGATCGGATCCGGGGAAAAACGAATAGGTGAAAGGCCAATTGCATGTGATGTCCGCCTAATGGTTAGGGAATTAAGCCATGTTTCAATCATCGATTAATGCTTTTTCTAAAAACGCTCAAGTTTAGCCAAAAACTCCAATTGGGTCAGCCGCAATTAAAGTTCTTCAGCAACTTGGCCTAACTCACGTCTCCGTTGGTCAATTCTTTTGGTTTTAATACAAATTTGTAGATCTTTTCATGGGCAATGCATACCAAAATAATAGAAATTAATCAATGGAGATGTGAGTATGAAAAAAGTTGCTGAAAAATTGCACGATGCGTTGAGGATTATTTGACCAACATTGAGGCTAATCGTTAGGGTATCGTGTTCACCGTAAAAAAAGATGTATTGAGTTTCGTATCGATTCTTAATGGTCGAGTCGAAACCGTTGCATTATAGACCAAAACAGTTGATTCTTGATCTCACCTCATACAGCTGGAACCCACTCTCGTAATCATCTTCGACTCGACCATGCAGCTCCAGAAAAAGCGCTGTATTCAGGCGCGGACTTCTTTATGAAAGAAAAGGTTTTTTCTAGTGAAATTCGACAAACGATGCTAGACTTGGATCAGCGACGAGAGTAACCATCGTACTTTTTTCGACTAAAAAGTACTCGTTTCCACTGGCCGGTAGAACGAACATTGGGATCGACTCTAAAGTAAAAACAACACTTGGACACTTTGTTTTGAGAAAATGGCAAAGAAAAATTTGCATGTGAAAATTAGCAGTGTGCTTATCAAAAAAACAGGTCTGTTATCCAAATTTCAATAGTATTCATTTTTAATATCAAAACCTCAGCTCAGAAATTGAATCACCCCCGATTACCCCTAGTTAAATGTCTAACTGGTGAGCATAAAGCTTGGCTTCGTAATATTGTACTAGGTTGCCCTCATAAGTCTTTAGACACTTTTTTTCTACTAGCGTTTATAAATGACAGCACAATATACCAAACCTAAAATTGGCTCTAAATAAAATAGAATAGAAAACGTTTATTATTCATTCTTCTATCTTTTTTAAGACGATTTGAATCCACTTTCAAGCAAATTCAAAAGTGAAAAAAGTGTTTTTCGTAAAAAAAAATCTGTAAAAACCTCTACGAAGAAATTGGCTGAACAGGCGATTCTAAAAATTCAGCTATATACCTAACTTTTTGCCCCTTATCTTTTAGTTATGTGGAACAAAGCGTCTAAATTGCGTTTTCGGGTTGTCGCCTTAAAGAAAAGAAGTGTCTAGAGACTGGGCCAACCTAATAGGTTCTTCATCTCTCTCCTTTCCCCTACCATTAACCCATTGCCGAACACGAAATGAGAAGGCGAAAGCGTTTTGAGAGACTTTTTGCGAGGCAGCTCCCACGGTGAGACGTTCCTCTCCGTTTAGACGATATGAGCAAGAATAGAGATCATCCCAGGGGTTTTTTGAGTCACCCTCATAAACAATTAAAGCTCTAAAGGTTTGTTTGATAAATTTGTTGTCAACCAAGCAGCAACCGCCATTCACAATGGGGATTCAATGGTGGTTTTCCGTTGATTGTGAATGGATATGGATCTTTGCAGATGACAATGTTCAAATCGGTGTAGTGCTAAATGGGGGAAAAGGATCTCATTTTCGTGTCCCTCCTCGAATCACTCACTTCTTGTCCATTCGGCACCTCGTTGCACACACGAAAAGAGAAATCGACAAGGAAATCACAATCGACACAACCGTTCACTTGAATAATCTAAAGTGCTGAGCACAATTACTCAATTATGATTCTAATTTAGAGATTAAAACTCGACATAGGAAACAACTTGAATTAGACATAAAAATAAGCACCATTTGAAGAGTTATATAAGAAAGCCGTGCTCAGCTAGTGATTGAGGAAAATCTTTTTTGATTCTCTCAAAATATTTACCTTCCATTTATCCAAATTAGCTCCATGCAAAGCATAAGATGGGAATTGAGTGGTTAAATTGAAAACCGTTATTAACGATTGTGTAGCAGTTATGTAGAAGAGAAAGAATAAGGAGAAAATGGGCATCGTTTAAAACGTCGAACCGATGTGATTTTCTCTACGATTTATGCTGGGACGGCTCTTTTTTTTGAGAAAAGAAACCCTGGTATACTTTGTGACTTTGAGAGTGAAATAAACCGTAAAGGTTCTTACGTGCTAGATGCAGAATCGAAAAACGTCTACCCAAGGAAGGGAATTAAATGAGAAAACGAAGGGAAAAGGAGGATTATTTTTATGATAACAAGGAATATACCTAAAAAAGATAGGTGAATAGAAAAGAAAATTCATTTTCAGTTCTGTTCCGGTACATCAAAAAACTAAAGAATTGATACAAAATTTGATATAAAAGTTAGAGATTTTTACAGCATCATGATAGCTTTTTGTATTTTGTTGCGATTTTGTTCAGCCCTGTCGGCTCTCTGTCAAATTTTTTCCTAATTTACTGGTAGTTGGTTACAATCACTATAATAAGTTATAATAAGTTGGTTATAATGGGTAATTATCGCTATTTGATGCTATCTTTTGCCGTTTTTGGATCTCTTCGATCCCACAGTTCATTTAGTTGTGATGTCGGTGGGTTCTTTTGAAATTGGTATCCGGATCGATTGGATTGGTTTGGCCAGCCAGAAGAGGACGAGGACGAGGAAGAGGAAGATTTCTAATGCAAATTATTGCAAAATTTTGCAAAATCTCAATCACAACCAATGACCAAAAAAAACTAGAAGAACAGGATTCATAGCGCATAAGACCTCCCCCAAGATGAAAAAAGGTTTTGAGACGGCACAGCACATAAGACCTCCCCCCAAGATGAGCGCATAAGATCTCCCCCAAGATGACAACGAGTTTTACCTGTGCCGTCTCAAAACCTTTTTTCATCTTGGGGGGAGGTCTTATACGCTATGAACCCTCAAGCCCTATGAACGCTATGAACCCTAGGAGTAAACGAGAAATCGAGATGATTAATGGTTTGCTTTTAAAACAAATTTTCTGTAATCGACTATATTTCCAGAGCCAGAAGAGTATCAAAGATTCGTTGAACAATTTTAGCATTGATGATTTAAATGAAAGCCGCTAGTTTCTTTTAGGTTTGAATACTGCAGAATAAAGATTTTAATCGAAAACAAACCCATTTGTAACGCAAAGTCAAGAGAGTTATTTCTAATCAAGCTAGTGAGTTATCCAGATTACGGTAAGCTTGTAGATGTAGACCTGGATCCTCTTGAGTAATCTGCTTCAATTCTTCAACATATGGATGGGGAAATGAAAAGGCAGATTTGAGTGAAGGAAAAGAATGAACAATCAATCCCTTGACCCAACCGTAGAATTTGAGCGAGTAAACACCTGGCTCAACTAAATTTAGAAAATAGATCGATAAGGGAAAATAGCGCATAAGACCTCCCCCCAAGATGACAACAAGGTTGTCACCTGAGCGGTTGGAAGAATCTGTTGTCATCTTGGGGGGAGGTCTTATGCGCTATTTAATAGAAATGGAAAAGTCATACCGTACGTTGCGTAGAGCTTGAGTTCCTTGGTGACGCCCGGGGCGATTTTGAGCAACTTCTGGTCTCCCTCAGGGTGTTGTTGGAGACGAGGTGCGAAACCCCAAAAATCGCTTTCGATCAGCCATGAATTTTCCCACAAAATGAAAAGGTATTCAACGAGAGGTTAGGGGAACACTTTGAAAGTATAGAACACACTCTAATTAGGTAGATACAATTTTTGACATCAATCAAACAACAATAAATTGGCTGCCTTCTGTGGGCACCGCGAGAAGCCATTCGCCGATCCCCTGCACGGCCTCATAGCAGACACGACCTGTCGGCTTGTTGCATGCTTGACCCGGGACCTCGCTTATCGATCTGGAACAGTCAATGGCTAAAACTTGGACTTTCATATGAATAAGCCGCCCAATTGGTTCAACATTTCGTGGTTACATACGAAAAGATCGTATTCTGTTCTCCTAAACAGACCAATACTTTGAGCAAGAGCAAGAAACAAAAGGGACAGACAAAATGGAGCACACAAGATGGAGCACACAAGATGGAGCACACAAAATGGAGCACACAAAATGCACAGCACACAAACACAAAACCAAAAATATCACGACTCTTTTAGTAAAAGCCAAAGTAAAAAAATAGCTCAAGACAAGACGAATAGTTGTTAAGAACAAAAATGATATTTTCCATAAACTCTGTTCACCTCGTCAAAAGACTCCTACGGCATGTCGTTAGAGCTGTCTATATCTCGACTTACGGCGATCGGATCGACTTACGGTTGGTTTTAAAGCAATCCTCATCAAATTTCGCTTAAGAAAATTGAAATTTGTTTTGTACACTAACCTATAAAATTGGAGGGCTAGTAATAGCGCTCTCCCGGCCAAGTGCTGCAATTTTGTTATTCGCATTTTGATCGGAATTCAATTCCAAATTCGGAATTTTCGAGCATTTTAAAAGGTACGAAGAGTTGTTCGCAGGTGTTGAAAGGTCTTTCAATTTATGCTTGTGAATTTACCAGATTATTTGTAATCTTATTGAATTTCCATTTATTGATCCTTAATTAATTCATATTCTAATTTTTACTGTATTTTCCTTGTCCACCTTGCGTTTTATTTTAATTTAAATATTTTCTATGAGGGATTTAGTTTAACGAAGTCTTTTTTGTCATTTAATTTAATAAAATTTTCTATAAAAATTTCAAACGAAATTCGCGCAGAGCTTTGGCAATTTCATCTATATGTTGTGTCCGATTTAGATTTCCGTCCGATTTAGATTCAATCTAAATCTTATATGGATTGAACAATAATATAAACATGCTTAATATATGTTCTTAAGCGTTTTCTGTAGTTTTCTGCATTTTTCAAAGGTCTTTTATTGATTACAGTCTATATCGGACGTCCGATACAGATCGAACAATAATAAACGTGCTTAACATATGTTCTTTGAAAAGCGCAGAAAATTGCAAAAAAACGCTTAAGAACATATATTAAGCACGTTTATTATTGTTCGATCTGTATCGGACGTCCGATATAGACTGTAATCTAAATCGGACGTCCGCGATAAGTTCAATCTAAATCGGACGTCCGATTTAGATTGAATCTAAATCGGACGGAAATCTAAATCGGACACAACATATATATATATCCGAAGTGAAAAGCCTAACTGATTCTAGCAAGTCTTTTAAGCTTTTTTTCCATAGTGGAAAGAAAAATTACGAAATCAACTTTCGGATTTTTCATCCTAATCTGCCCATATCTTTTCTCCTTCGGGAATTCAATTATTTTATTTAAAAGTTTTTTTTTATCGTTTCCACAGCTTCTTCAAATCGATGTCACTGTTAAATGCGTAAAGTAAGCGAAATTGCTGAACATAAACTACTGGGATTTGTCTTGGATTGATTTAAAAGATGAGATTTCAACTTTTCAACTATAAACAACCATTTATTTCACCACCCATAAAAAAGAATGTCCGTTGAACAGAATGCATAGCGCAAAAGACCTTCCCCCAAGATGAGAAAAGGTTTTGAGACGGCACAGGTAAACGCTCTTTCACAAAGCTCTGCCGTTCTCTGTGCAGTCGCGGAAAGGCGCGCTTTCTGGCACACTTCTTTCCCCTATACCCTTCTCTTTCCTGTTTGACATCAGCTTTGCGCAGAGGCGATAACGTGACCAATGAGGCCTAGCCGAGGTGCGTTTATTGCTGGTTGAAAACTGATACCAATTACCCGTCGCTTTCTGCCCTGAAATATGGGTGTTAGCGCAATTTTTGGAAGGCCCTAGGGGCCAAAAATTGAAGAACCACTAAAAAGCTATCACTTTTTTAGCATCGACGAAGTAGCTTCTTCGAGACCAGGGCCATAGAAAAGACTTTCTTTAAATAAATTCTTTATCCAAAAAATCGAGTTTCCCTATTGTAACAGATACAGAATATTGTGCTGTATTTACCAGCAATCGACTAGGAAAACTTTTTGGGTTTTAAGCTTTCTTCAGACATTCGATTACTGAGAGAAGCGATTTGCTTTTGTTTGGAAGTTTTAAAAGGAATCATAGTGACATTGCAGCTGCTCAGACAATGAAAAGAAAAAACATTGGTTTCGACTTCTTTTTTCTTGAACTTAAAAGCCAAGGTTGTTGGTTGAATAAGTGGATTTGATTGGTCTTGGTTTTGTTTGGATTTGGATTTGGATTTGGGTTTTCACGGATAGATTTCCTTGATCTTTTTAAACCGTATCAATTTTCGGCGAACTACCTACTTGTCTTAGTTTTCATCCAATCTGGCTACTTTTGGTTATTGGATATTGGATTTGGATTTGGATTTGGATAATTGAATATTGAATAGTTGATTGGATCATTGGATTCTATCACTTTCATAGCGGCAGAGACCGAAATTACGGTAAGAAGCCTAAGAAAAATTGGGAAAGTTTTTTAAAACTCTTGAATTCAACCGCATCGTAGCAAGGCTTTTATTTTATCTAAAAATCTATTCAGAACACGATCAGGCCAAATCTTTTATCTGTGATTTCTCTCAAAGTCAGTTAAACTATCTTGAAAGGTGAAGGGATTTACAAAATTGATAAAACAAACAAAAAAAATCAGTTCTTGATCCAGAATGGTATAAAGCTGATGAGGAAAATCTTGGAATTGTGTGAAGCTTCAAGTATGACTTGTAAATATCATTTGAAAATAGAGTTCATGGTCAAATGCATTGTTTAACACACTCGTAAGAATGGGGCCCCCTTGATATTCTCATAGTTTATGGGCAGATTAAACTGTAAGTTTGTATACGGGAGTTTAGCGACGAATTTGGATTTCCCAACCCTGAAAATCCTCAAGTACAAATCTCTGTGTTAATCCAGCTCATTTGGTAGCAACCTGAAATGAAAACAGTTGATTTTCCATTATCAAATTAGTGATTTTACAAAGAGCAGTAAATCTGTGATGTATGATCAAATCAGTTCAAACTTTTGAAAGCTGAGTTTTATATTGTTAATATCTAATATTGTTCTGATCTCAGAGACAAAAACACTGGAAAATCGTGAATGATTTAAAGAGTTTCAAGCGATTATTTCTGTATAAATAATCTATCTATAGCATATACGAAAAAAAATCCTTTGCAATCGCAGAATGTTGATTTTCGCGAAAGAAACAACAATGACATGGCATTTTTGATGAAGAAATCACTATATACTTTGAAATTTCTCTAAATACATCGCGTTTATCACTCATTTCATCGGCTTATTAGCCGTTGTTGAAAAAGAAAGAAAAAGAGCTCTCTGAAACTTCTATTTTCTCTGAAACTCTTCATTTCACAGTTGTTTTTATCCGCTTCAAAAACAGAAAAAAAAGAATTTCCTTTCGTAAGCAAGGTTTTACGATTTGTTTTTTCTTGAAAACGTTTGCGATTTTTAGAAAAATGATACTTTGTCCAATTATCTGAACATTTTTAATTAAAATTTGATTTTGATTTGAACTTGATAATCTTTGAAATGTTTTTGAAATGATAATCTTTATAATTGTAGGCTTTTCTTTAATTTTAATTGATAATTGTATGCTTTTCTTTAATTTTAATTGATAATTGTAGGTTTTTCTTTTTTCTGAAGTAATTTTTTTTGATTCATGATAAGAAATGGAGGTTTATTTTGAATTCTTTGAATTTTTTGATGACTTTTTGATAATGCAATTTCAGTTTGACTTCGATTCTCCAATATTCGATTTTGATAATGAAGTTTTTCAGTAAACAATGGCAGATTCAGTTGCATCGTGGGTGGATGAGGAATCAAAAAAGAGAGATTCCGAATGGACAAGAGAAAGGAGTGAAGAAAAGAAAAGCAAAGAAAGCTCAATTGAATTTGTTTACTTTTTGAAAAATCATTATAACTAAACTAGTGTAATTATAATAATCGTTAACGAACTTGATTGTGAGTAAGTGAAACTCGTCGGGGATGCTGTTCTTGATTCCGGGTGGGTTGAAGAGTCGGAGATCGTAGGCGCATTTCGGATCGTTTTCCCTCTAAGCATTTTAGAATAACTAAAAAATCATCAAAAAGAAAACTAGCCGCTTTTACAGCAAGATAATTCAATTGTCCACGATCGAAACTCATCGCAAGCCATCCGTCTCTGTTCGATTCACCAAGCGAGAGCTCGAAGCTTTTAATGTCTTTCCAAACCTTCGCATTTGTGCAAACAAAAGTGACATGAATCATGAACGAGCACCCATCAAAAAATTGTATTCTTTTCTTTTTTTTTGATTCATGATAAGAAAAATAGAGGTTTGCTTTGAATTTTTGAATTTTTTGATGCACTTTTAGTTTGACTCCAATTCTCCAATATTGGATTTTGATAATAAAGTTTTTCAGAAACAATGGCAGATTCAGTTGCATCGTGGGTGGATGAGGAATCAAAAAAGAGAGATTCCGAATGGACGAGAGAAAGGAGCGAAGAAAAGAAAAAGAAAAGCAAAGAGAGTTCAATTGAATTAAAAGTAAGTAATAAGATCTAAACCCCGATCATTCAATATTCAAACCATCCTCCCAGACTTCATCCGCTGTGAAACACTTGACAAAACGCTTGAAGGCAATTTACGAAGATGAAGGACTCGATTTTGGTGGGGATGTTGATGAGGAGACGATCATCGATCGATTTACTGTCAGTTTTACAAATTTAGATAAGTTTTTTAGCAATAAGACTCAAAGCTTTCAAAAGTTTGAACTAATTTCATCAAACATCACAGATTTAAAGCTATTTTAAAGATCAAAGATTTCAAAGTTTCAAATTGAAAGCTATTTCTAGCATTGATAATGGAAAATCAACTGTTTTCATTTCAGGTTGCTACCAAAATGCGCAAGAAACGCGTGGCTGAGGTGTTCCGATTAATTCGTCGCTCTCGCAACGTTGAATTGTGCTTTTTAGTGGATGCAACTGGTTCAATGCAACCACATATTGACGGTGTTAGAGAATCGATAAACAAGATTATCAAAAAGTTGACTGATAAAGGACCCCATGTATCATTTAAAGCAAATAACGGAAAACCGGAAGTGCAAGATTTGAAGCTCTCTTTTGTCGCCTATCGAGATCATGGTGACACGAATCAATTCGAAGTGTTGACATTCACCGATTCTGCAACGAAATTCCGCGATTTTTGCGCCAGAATCTCGGCTTCGGGTGGTGGCGATGCTCCGGAAGATGTTTTTGGTGGATTGGAGAAAGCGATGCATTTGAATTGGACGGACAATGCCGGCACAAAAGTTCTCTTTCATATAGCCGATGCTCCATGTCATGGGAAAAAGTTTCACAATGATTTGAGTGATTCCCATCCAACCGGTGATCCAAAAGGGAGAACACATCAAGCTCTATTCAGTCATTTGAAAGAACGAGGCATTCAGTATTTCTTCGGGAAGATCAACAATTCAACTGATTTGATGATCAAAAAGTTCACTGAAGTTTATGGAGATGAGATTGTGACGTTTGATGTGAAGAATATCGATGACATTAGAGAATCAGTGATTACAGCGGTATCCATCTCCGTCTCGACATCGATTTCCACAAGTAAAGCAAGCTCAACAATTCCCAGGAAAGAGCGGGTTTTTAAAATTGAGAAACTTGAGCCAAATTGAGTTTATTTATCAGAAGTTAAGGGGAAATTGATGTCATATGATTTCCCGGATTCACTTAAAGATATTATTGATGATGTTCCGCTGAATCGAAGAGAAGCAAAGAGTGCAATTGTTAAAATCAGTGAGAATCCTTTTTCTAAAGGTGCTGAAAGAGTCGCTTTTTATGGAATTGATTTATTGATGAAAAGGAGAAGTCAAAGAGTGCAGAAGTTAAGAAAAAATTTGAGAAAATCGTTTTGAAAGAGTATTTGCATGTGGGGAAAGGAATGAATTCAGCGAAACGATACGAATTATCGAATCAAATGCAAACAATAGCCTCGTATTTGGCGCTGAAATTTAGTCAAGATTTACAAGAGAAGTTGGGAACTTCTATGGTGCTGAAATTTCTTAAAATCAAGACGCTTTTTATTGGAACGGATAAAGGTGAGTTGAAAGATTCTAATTTGGATAAAATTATTAGTAAACTTATGGAAATTAGAGAACTTTTGTCATCTACTTCGCTATGCTAGAATTTAACGTTTACAATTTCTTTCAGTTCTAGCAAATCTATTAGTTACTTATTACTGAAATTAGCGTAAACTTTTATAAAACTTTAAAACTTAAGAGTTTAATTTAGGTGATCGTTTCATGTCATGTGAGCGGCGATTCGCTGAAACTGACAAATTCGTTCGTTTCACCAACAATGCTTTTTACGGTTAGTGTAATGATAAATAAAGATTTTAGTTTTTTCAGAACTCACTGAGAAGAAAGCTATCGAATTGGGTGTTCCCATTGATCTCGTTCATCAGATAATGGCTTTCTCGCATTGGACTTACAAGGTTCGGTCAGAATTTACAGCAAATTAGCTTTACAGAGACGAATTTACAGATATTAGCTAAATGCGATAGTGAGGTATAGAATAAACAACTAAAGAACTTTAAGTATCATTTATTTCAAAATGATTCCAAAATGATTCCAAAATGATTCCAAAATGATTCCAAAATGATTCTAAACAAGGTTCGGTCAGAATTTACAGCAAACTATTAGCTAAATGCGATAGTGAGGCATAGAATAAACAACTAAAGAACTTTAAGTATTGCTTATTCCAAAATGATTCCAAAATGATTCCAAAATGATTCTAAAGTTGTTCCAAAATGATTCCAAATGATTCCAAATGATTCCAAATGATTCCAAATGATTCCAAAATCATTCCAAAATTATTCCAAAATGATTCCAAAATAAACATTTCAGATAACAAAGGGTTTCTTGATGGTTGTGGATTTGGAGGGAATCATCAGTAAAGAGATTTCAACGGGCAAAACGATTGTCATTTTCACTGATCCAGCAATTCATTGCAAAGATTTGACAAGATATGGAAAAATGAATCACGGATTTGATGGGATGAAAGGATTCTTTTCGAAACATTCATGCAATCGTTTCTGTTCGATTTTGGGTTTAGAGGAGATCAAACCAAGCCATCATGATTCTGATTAGAGTTTCATTCGCTTTGAGTCATTTTTTAAAATAAAAACTCTAATTTTGATTGTTTTCGAATGCCTTTTTATCCCTTTGCTTTAGCGTAACTTTTTTTTTGTTTAAAAACAACTCTTTTGTCACTCGTAACTTTGTTAAACTTTGAGATTTCAATAATCAAATAAAGCTTTAAATCAAATAAACCTTTAAAATAAATCCCTAGCATTTCAACATTTAGAAATGATCGAAATAAGAAATTTGAAAAGTTAAATTGTTGATAAAAATGATTGATTAAGAGGAAAAATGAAAGCAAAAAGAAAAAGAAGAATTTTCTCTTCAAGCCTTGAATGCCACATGCAGTCCATCACCGGTATTGATGAGGAAAGAGTGAGAACTGAAAGTTGAGTTGTTTATTGATGAGAAAAGAGTGAGAACTGAAAGTAGAGTTCTTTCAAAGACAATTTATCTGGTTCAATTCAGGTTAGAAGCCAGATTTTAGCTTCAAGCTCTGGCTTCTATAGAAAAACCCACCGTTCATCAGCACTGATGTGTCTATTGCAGGCATCAGTGATGACAGCATCACCGATCGCGTGAACGGCGTCACCGCCAGCAAGAGCCTGCAATACGCTTTTGTTAAAGCATGACTTTTTGTCTTTTTCGATTAAAACTTTACTGTTACTATACTGTGATTAAATTAAATTAGATAACTTACATTATCTACAAGGATTACTCCGCCTGGTCGAAGCAATTGCATACATTTCTCATAGTACAGTGTTTTGTTCGCTCTATCAGCATCGATGAAAGCAAAATCGAATTCGCCGCACTTTCCCTCATCAATCAGCGAATCTGAAAGAAATACGGTACAGTTTTAATAGAAACTTTTCTAAAAGCTTTTCACTTAAAGTATCCATAGCCGATCCTAATCGAAAATCAATTTTCTGTGCGCTTTTCGGGCATTCATTGATAATCGATCGACCAATCTGATCAAGAGCTGAATGATCGACATCCATTGATATCACCTAAATATTTCTTTTGAAATCTTCAGTCTATTTCAATACCTTTCCATCATTTGGAACGGCAAGAGCCCAGGCGAGAGCCGAAGCGCCCGTGAATGTTCCTAAAAACATTTCTACGATTGAAATAATCTAAAATGAAAGTTTAAAATAATATTTGTATTAAACGCTAATGTAAATCAATGTTTTTTTCAAAAAAATTGTATATAATTTTGACCCACCAACATCCAAGCAGTTCTTTCCGTGAATCAATTTTAAAAAATGTTGGCCAATGGTTAAAATCTAAACTTTAATTGTAATATTCATATAAAAACAAGTGGAAGAATATTTTAAAGAAAAAGCTTTCCTTTACCTCAGGCGCTCCAAGCATTACGAACATTTTGTGATTAGCAATTGTGGCATCTTGAAGCTTTTGTTGAAGGGGATCGAGTTTGACTGTTAGCTGAGATATTTTGTATTATAATAATTTGTTGTCATTCACTTGCCTTAGTGCAATAATCAATGACAGGATCTGAATGTTCTGCATAACTTTTGCTAACCGTCGACATTTAGATGTGCTATGAATGGCAGAAAAAGTAGATGAATTTGAGTTGATAGAGAAACTCTGAAACTCTGAAATTTATTTGGTTGAAAAGAAAGTTCTCGGAAATTTCTCAAAAACACGGTGATTTCTCAAAAATCAAGCCAGCCATAAAGTCTTCCCAGATTTTTTGATAAACTTGACTACAACTATAGTTATGACTATAGTTTTTGACAAATAAGAGATTTCTTGAGCTGAAGTGACTTGGCTACTTTCTTAGTGACCAGCCTTTACACAAGTTTTTAATTGGTTAATGAATAGGTAATTGATTTCATTCAAAATCTAGAGCAAGTACTTAAAATAGGGAAAATTTGTGATTAAGGCTAATTTAATCTATTGCTTTAACATTTCAGAATCACTAAACACTAATCACTAAACTAAACTTATTTTGTAAACACTCTGTGCCGAGAAGATGACACTAAAAAATGATTTTTTTGAAATACAGCTTCTCTGTGAAAAGCTTTTGACTCAAAAATAGAGATTATAAAGCGTATTGCTCATTTATGATAGCTTTGTCTCATCAGAAATCGTTTTTCTGGTCCAAAAAGTGAGCTAAATTTAAGCTGGAAAATAATAGTTTTTCAAAAATCTCTAAAATTTAAAGAGAAAGCTTTTTTCTTTTTTTAACAAATAATTTCTTGGAGTCGATTTGTAAATAATAGAAAATGTTCTCGAATTGGTGGATTTGTTTTTAAGAAATTCGATTTAAACTTTTTCCAACAACTTTCTTTCCAATCTAGTAAATCTATGCAGATGATCGTCGCCTGCACAATTGTTCTTGGATGCACGTTACTCACGAATCTGTTGACTAAAATGCGAGGTAAGCCGTTTTTGTCAGAAAACACATTACCCAAAAACGATCGTATACAACTTGCCAATCTAATAATAGAAGAAAATGCTCTCGAATTGGTGGTTTCAAGGAAATTCGATTTAAACTTTTTCAAACAACTTTCTTTCCAATCTAATAGCAGAGAGGTATTATATTTTTCTGGTGCAAAAAAGTGACCTAAGCTGGAAAATTAAGCTGGAAAATAATCATTTTTCAAAAGTATCTAAAATTTTAAGCAAAAGTTGCACTCTTTTCTTTTTACGAATAATTCATTGGAGTCGATTTGTAAATAATAGAAGAAAATGTTCTCGAATTGGTGGTTTCAAGGAAAAGTTAAACTTTTTCCAACAACTTTCTTTCCAATTTCTTATCAATTTTATTTTCAATTCAAGTTTTTATCAGAAAATCTGATAAAAAGTGGGTTTATCGAGTTAGGAAATATGATTACAAAGATGTTTATTATTTTATTTATTTTAGTTTCAGAGAACAGTTACTTTTAAACTTTAAATACTACTACTTTACAGAGTAGTAACCTCTTTTCACAAAACTTTAATTGAAAAAGCGATATTTTAAAGAAGAAAGTCAAAGGAAAGACAAAGAATCAATATTTGTCAAAAAAGAAACATGGTGCAAGAAGTGCAAGAAACATGGGAACACGGAAAGAATAAAAAAGAAACCCATAAAAATTATAAAGAGCGAATTCTAGCCTAACCTTCTCGCCAAGTCATGGGTAAAATAATGAATTTTTTGCTTTGATTAAGGGAAAATTCTGCTTGTGGGAAAAAGAAGAATCTAGAAGATCTAGAAATCTAGAAAAATCTAGAAGATAAGCCATGTCATAAAGGAAACGGGGGAAGCCACAAAGTACAGAGATCACTCTGTAAAATTGTCCCAAAATCGGCAATCTGCAAATTCAGTGGGGTTTATCGAGTTAGGAAATATGATTTCAAGATGTTTATAATTTTCGTTATTTTACTTTCAGAGCAGTTACTTTTACTTGAGCTTGAGCAGTTACTTTTAAACTTTAAATACCACTACTTTACAGAATAGTAACCTCTTTTCACAATGCTCAACAAAGAACTTTCTACATTGAGCATTTTGAATCGTCAAAAATGAACGTTTAGATGATAATGTAAAATCGATAACCAAAACAAATCAATAAAGTTCAATGAATTGCAAAATTTCCGAAAAAAAAAAAATCAAAGATCTCCTCCAAATCTCTATTCAAAATGATCTTTTCGAAAAAAAGATTTTCTCTAAATTTAGTTAACAAGGAATTATTACAAATTTCTATGTAAACAACAAAAGAAAATTTCATTTATGTTTCTGCTTTTAGACTTTTCATTTATCTGCTTTTAGACTTTTCTTTTCTCTCCGCAAAATGCTTTTGTTTTTTCAAGGTCAAAATATGGAAAAATCAATATTTTTCAAATTTCAATGATATTCTGAAAGAAAAAATGATTCACAACCTCAATTCAAAAGATTTAAAACTAATTTCTATTCGAATTTTGAAGAAAGAATGGAAAATTGTCTTTACAATTTGAGTCAAGACTCAGTCAATGATGCCAAAATTCGGCTCATTGCTAACGATTTGATTACGGTCGTTTTCCAAAGTTATCGCCTTTTTAGAAAGGTTAAAGAAATGTTTAGACCTCGGACAAATTTAGCTCTTTTGTTCCACTGCAAAGATACACAGCAATATATGCAATATAGCAATATAGCAATTGAAGCTCAGTGGGAATAAAAGTTTTGCATTATTTTGAGATCAAGAAATTTTTTTTATAAAAATCAGAAAAACTTCTTTTTGAAGTAAAATTTAGTAGCAACACTTGCATTAACAAAAATCGAAAAGTTTAAAGTTACAAAAGTGTACGGTTGATAAGTGTTTGTTGGTGTGGTGTGGATCCGATTGATAGGTGTCTGTTGGTGTGGTGTGGATCCGATTGATAGGTGTCTGTTGGTGTGGTGTGGATCCGATTGATAGGTGTCTGTTGGTGTGGTGTGGATCCGATTGATAAGTGTTTGTTGGTGTGGTTTGGATCCACAAAAGTGTGGATCCGATGTTAAAACTGTAACACCGAATGCAGATCTCGTTTCACTCTTTTGAGTTGTCTCAACGTTGGACACGGTTTGAGTAAAGGAAAAAGAATAGGAGTAAAAGGAATGGATCAAGATCAAGATCAAGATAAAACAAAACAAATCCAGACTTAGGAGATGAATTATAATTGTCATACTTTCAATTAGCACGAGAAGCGGCTATAACAAAATCAGCAACTCTATTGTCGTAAGTTCAGTACCGGAATTCAAAGTGACTCCTGAAATTCGTGGTTTTTTGGTCTCTTTACCTCTTTTCCTTGATTTTAAACGTCTAATCACCACATTTTATGTGTTCTTTTCAAGGCGAAAATTTGATAAGAGTAAAAAATTTCGAGTGAAAAGCCATTCATTCAATTTTTTCTGAAAAGAAAATGTTCAAAATCGTCTTTCTATTCTCGATTTCTTTTTTCGTTTACACGATTGAAGCGGCTTGTCCAAATGGAATGATACCAATCTTGAATGAAACAAAATGTCTCTATCAGTCACCGGGTGAGTTTTTCGTGTTTTCCTAAAATTTCTTTGACATTGAAAGATTTTCGTTTCCTCTGACCTCAAAGCTCAAATTTTAACAATTTCAGCCAAAAAAAACAAGCAGTCAACGGGATATTTAAAGTCAGGGATATTGTTTTTCACTTACCGTAAATACTGTAATAGTACTCCACTCCCATAATGACGGTGCGGAGTGTTGCGTAGTCTAGCTTTGAACGAGTTTTTCTCGACACTGGTTTATGCTACAATGTGCGTTTAGATATCAAAAAATAGCCCTGAATTTCAGCTTTCATTTAATACTTAAACGAACATTGTAGCATAAATGGGTGGCGAGAAAAATGCCTATAAAGTTGGACTACGCGATGCTCCGACCGTCATTATCGGGCGGAGGGGCTACTATTAAAGGTATTACGATATGCTTTTCTTAGTTTAGCTTATCCCTTATCTACTATAATTTAAACATACCGTAAACACTGTAATAGTACCCCACCCCCATAGTGACGGTGCGGAGTGTGGCGTAGTCTAGCTTTGAACGCGTTTTTCTCGACACTGGTTTATGCTACAATGCTACAACATATATCGAAAAATAGCTGAAATTCAGGGCTATTTTTTGATATTAAAGTGCACATTGTAGCATAAAGCAGCGCGGAGAACGGGATGTTTAAAGTTAGACTACGCAACCATCCCGAAAAAACTGGTTTTTCTCGACACTGGTTTATGCTACAATGCTACAATAGATATCAAAAAATAGCCCTGAATTTCAGCTATTTTTTGATACCAAAGACGCATTTTTTGAAAGTACGGGCGCTTTGAAAAAAATGAAATACTAAAAACTACTAAAAAACTTTTGCGACTACGCGACTGTATAATGGCGGTGGGGTACTATTACAGTATTTACGGTAAATTCTTCTGAAATACTTTGAAAGCTTTATTTTAGAGTTTCTTATGTCATTTTTATCTTCGTTTTAAGCTCAATATTCTAATTTTCATTCAGATTATCAAGACGCCGATCAAGCAATTCTTATTTGTCAACAAATCGGTGGACAAAATGCTGGATTAGCAAAAATCGATAACTCATTTGAAAACGGATTTGCTTGGCAGTTGATTCGTATGTTTTATTTAGGGTTTTTAGCTACAAGAAAAAACTTTTTAGGCAATTTGGCTCCATTTCTCATTGGAGTGAAACAAACGGCGAATGGAGTGTGGACACAATGGGATGGCAAACCGCTTACGTACACCAATTGGGCACCTGGTTAGTGGCAAGTGTTTGAATAGTTTGATCCTGACGTTTACGACGACTTTCAACACATTTTTCAACACTTTAGGTGAGCCGAATTCGATTGTCGGTTGTGCGGCCATCGATTCCTCGAATGGACAATGGAAAGCGGTGAATTGCTACTTCCGGAACTCATACTTTTGTACAGTTTAAGTAAAGAAATCTTCTTTGTTTTTTTTCACAGTTAACTTTAGCTTTTAAAAGCTAGCTTTAACTTTTAACAGCTAACTTTTAACAGCTAACTTTTAACAGCTAACTTTTAACAGCTAACTTTTAACAGCTAACTTTTAACAGCTAACTTTTAACAGCTAACTTTTAACAGCTAACTTTTAACAGTTAACTTTTAACTTACCTCAAAAACTCCCTGTATAAACTTTTATTTAAGAATTGCATTGAAAATGAAAATGATATTTGAATCGACAAATTTCGCTTTGTTTTTATAAAATTGCTTCTCAAAATTTTTACTGTAGAAAGTTGAGAAAATTAAGAATTTATCTAGCTTGTAGAATTTGTAGAATTGTATCGAAATTGAACAAGAATTGAACAAAATGCTAATACGATAACATCATTTCAAAATCGTTTATGCTTTAAGCTTTGAGATTTTGTCACGTTTTCATTTTCGAAATAATAAATTGAAGCTTTCTGTTCTGAATTATGAATAAGGTAACTGTCGAAATGTGAAAAACACAAAGATTTATCCAACTTTAAATTCTTGAGGCACATTTGAATTAAACTTTCCCGAAATTGGCCACTCTGCAGCACAGGAGTTGAGCAATTATGATAACTGAAAGCAAAAAAAGCAGTTTGCCAATTCTTTTAACTATTTCTAAGCACTAAGCTTTGTCCATCTGTTAAACAATGAAGAAATTTTGAATCCATAACAAAATGAAAAGAAAAAGCGTAAAAGAACTAACAATAAAAAGTACTTTAATTTTCCGTTTTTAGATTTTTAGTAGTATGCATTAAAAATCGATATTACCGTATTTTCTCTAATAGTAGTTCATCCTAAGCTTTGCCTAAATTCCTCGAAATCTCGAGAACCGCTTATCAGAACCTATCGATGTGGGGCTCGGAAAATGTAGCTGTAGCTTCTGTAAAAGCTTTGAAACTGTAAAATAGTCATCAACTTGGCTCGCCGGGGTGCAATACTATTAGAAGGTTCACCCTAAGCTTTGCCTAAATTCCTCGAAATCTCGAGAACCGCTTATCAAAATCAAAATGTTGCGAGAAAAGGACGGACATCGCTTCAATCCTTCGCTTTAATACAGTAGAAATTCTGACTACTTAACTTTGAGGTCCCGAAAAAATCCCAAAACTGAAGCTTTTTAAAAACCCTGAAAAGTCCAATATAGAACACAGATTTACTGGACTAATTTTAATAGCTTTATTCTTTTGGAAAAAAAGATTTTTGTGAAAAATTCGTATTCAAAACTTAAACTAAACTTAATACCGTATTTTCTCTAATAGTAGTGCAGCCCGGCGAGCCGAGTTGATGACTATTTTACGGTTTCCAAGCTTTTGCAGAAGCTCAACACTCAAATCCCCCACAAGATCTCATCGTCAGCTACATTTTCCGAGCCCCACATCGATAGGTTCTGATAAGTGGTTCTAGAGATTTCGAGGAATTTAGACAAAGCTCAGCGTGCACTATTATTAGAGAGAATATGGGATTCGGTGATCACTGGATTCAGCTAAAACTATTGTAATCTAGAAATTAAATACCTGAGAAAGAGGTACCACCTCACAGATGTTACCGTAATCTGCCAAAGCTGTTTGCTCTATTCTCTTTCTCTCTAATAGTAGTGCACTCTGCCGTGCCGAGTTGATGACTATTTTACGGTTTCTACGTTTTTACAGAAGCTCAACACTCAAATCCCCCACAAGATCTCATCGTCAGCTACATTTTCCGAGCCCCACATCGATAGGTTTTGATAAGCGGTTCTCGAGATTTCGAGGAATTTAGGCGACGCTCATGGTGCACTACTATTAGAGAAAATATTAGAGAAAAACAAAATTCGTTTCATTTTAAAAATTAAAAGTAAACCTTTTAAATGATGAAATGAGAGTAGTTTTTTTAGAATTCAGTACTTGAATTCAGTATTCAGTAATTGAATGTTTTTATTGTTTAATGTTTGTTTTTTGTATCAAAATGACTTTATTCATTTACCCAAACAAAAAAATTTCAAAAAAAAAACATGACTTTAGAAAGAAATATGACGAGATCAGATCGCTTTTGGGCAATGAATTTGGGGAAAATATCAAATTGGCATTAATTTGAAGGGAAAAAGAATTTTGATTTGCTGAAAATTTCGAAGAGAGCACACGGTTTAAAGTAATGACACTTTAGAGAAATTCGAAAATTCGCAAATTCACAAATTCGCAAATTCTGACTAGCACTCTTTGAAAAGTACCATAAAAATTGAAAAAAAACTACAGTAAGACTAAGAAAATAAATGTAAATTGAAAGCTTTTCTGTACACATGACTAGAGTTTCAGCTTTTGGCTCGTGAAAGAGCTAAAATCGAAAAAAATCGAAAAAAATTCGACTAGATAGTAAAATCTGAATATTATAAAAGAAGAGAAAGGAAAAATAACAAAAATAGTAAAGATTACAAATTTAAAAAAAGATTATTGGTCAGTGACAAGAAAATCACATAGCTACCTGGGAAAAAACAAGGGAAAACTGACAAGATTTTGATGAGATTCTTGAATTGTGACTTGGAAATTGACTACAATACAATACTATTCGATATTTGAATGAATTAATTTGTGGGTGTGCCCTCAGAGAGAAGCGCTCGAATGGCGCGCAGTTGGTCGCCGGTTTCGTCGCGGAATTTTGTTAATGAAGAAGAGATTCCTGGAAATGGGAAATGTTAATGAGAGTTCTGGATATCATGCTTTAAAATGGAAGCTAGAGTAGACGACAAATCGAGACTTTAGTTTTAGGGTACGGTAACTGAGGTAACTGAGGTAAGTTATGATGGGAATTGAAAGCGGAAGCTGTAGATTTAATGCTGGTGCCTGGCTATGAGAGCATTTCTATCAATTTTGCTTACCTGTTTGCAATTGAATGGGAAATGTTAATGAGAGTTCTGGATATCATGCTTTAAAATGGAAGCTAGAGTAGACGACAAATCGAGACTTTAATTTTAAGGCACGGTAACTGAGGTAACTGAGGTAAATTATAATGGGAACTGAAAGCGGAAGCTGTAGATTTAATGCTGGTGTCTGGCTCAGAGATCTTTTTGTTTACCTGTTTGCAATTGAACCAGTGTATAGATGCTGTTGAGCGCCATTTCGACTTGTTTCTCCAATCGACTCACTCTAGTGTCCAAACCGGATAATAACTAAACATTTGAATAGATAAGAATTCATTTTTTTTGTTACTTGATCCTGTTTTGGAGTGGCTTGTTGGGTTTTTATTTCAGAGAGAGCATTTTTGATCGTTCGAACATCATTTTGCAGAGTGGCAACCTCACCGACAGTTGGCTGGTGAATGGGAAGGACGTGAGCAATTGGAGGAGCCTGAAAATAAGAAATATTAATCAATATTATACTAATAAACTAATATGTATTCCAGATTGAAGATTTATTCAAGTTTTAAGCTTTTCAATAAGTCTGGTGTCAGTCTAGAGCCGTCAACGCTTTAGAGCCCTCATAACCGTCCAGATTCAACAGTTTTAGATTGGAAAAGCTAGTGTGCCATCCAGATCGAGCATTTATTATAGTTTTAAGCTTTTCAATAAGTCTGGTGTCAGTCTAGAGCCGTCAACGCTTTGGAGCCCTCATAACCGTCCAGATTCAACAGTTTTAGATTGGAAAAGCTAGTGTGCGATCCAGATCGAGCATTTATAAGCATTTTGAGCTCTCTAAGTGATCTGGTGCTAATTTGGGTGAATGATCTCGATAAAATGCACTCTAGATTGGGGATTTAACTCTTTTCAAGGAGCGAGGGATCGATTTTGATTCGAGATTTCCTCACCTCGCATTCACTGGATCTCTCCGGTTCGGGTGTCTTCTCCTCTCCATTATTTGTGTTCCCCAATGGTGGATAGCCATGATTCAACACCAAATGGATTTGCAGTTGTGAGCCTGAAATTGAAAGTTTAACTGACTCCTCGCTCTACAATTTCCCTTTCTCATCCCATTCCCCTCAAATCCAACATCTGTCAGCCTCATCAACTATGCGATTTTCGTTGGGGATTTTGCCGCCCTTTTATCCCTTAAAACCACTTCAATTTTGAGCTAAATGAAAACGATTTTTCGTCGATTGAATGGTGAGAAAGTGGGGGGGGAAAAAAAGAGAAAATGGGTGAAGGATTTGGGAAATGAGATCACTTTTGTATGTTCAACTAGAATAAGATTTGTTATGTTGAACTTGTGAAGCTAAATCTTTAGCACCATAAGACAAAATGTCATTCTTTGCTTGAGAAATGAGTAAAACTCGTAGACTGGCTGAAAAAGTCTCTTGAAAAAAAGATTCTGAAGGAAAACCGTTTGAACTACAGATCTAATAAATGTAAAACTCATTGTTTATCGAGTGAAATCTCTAAATTTCACCTACGATTTAACTTTCCTCCTCTCCGTTTTGGCGTACGGTAAAACGAATTATAATGAGCGAATGTTATTAAAATCAAAAAAAAGAAAGCCTTTTTTGAAGAAAAGCTAAGAAAATTGATTGTTAAAAGTCACTTGAAACTCCTTAAAAACTTTTGAGATAATAGAATCGCTGTTGCTATTGAATCTATTGATGGAAACAAGATTTCTAGCTTTTCTGTCTGTCCAAATTTCATATAACTTTCATCTCAATACCAGATTTTTCTTCAAAAAGCCATAAGTTTGGTGAAGGATTTTTGGAAATGTATTCACTGGATCTCACCGATTTTGAGATAAATAGAATTGCTAAATTTCTCTTTTGTATGTTCAACTAGAATAAGATTTGTTATGTTGAAATTGTGAAGCTAAATCTTTAGCACCATAAGACAAAATGTTATTCTTTGCTTGATAAATGAGTAAAACTCGTAGACTAATTGAAAAAGCCTCTTGAAAAAAGTTATAGAGCTTTTTTTTTTGAAGAAAAGCTAAGAAAATTGATCTTTAAAGTGACTAAAAATAGCTTAAAAACTTTTGGGATAATAGAATTGCTGTTGCTATCGAATCTGTTGATGGAATCAAGATTTCTAGCTTTTCTGTCTGTCCAAATTTCATATAACTTTCATCTCAATACCAGATTTTTCTTCAAAAAGCCATAAGTTGGGAGTTGGGATGGATTGGATGAAGAGGAAAAGACTAAAAGGAATCCTAAAAGACTAAAGGGGCACAAAAACTCCCATTTGAAGAGAAAGAAGGACGGTTTGGAGAAGAGAAAGGGAAAAGATGTTGAATGGATGGATATTGCAAAGATAGAAAGGTATAGAAAGAGGCCATTCCACTGTAAACCACTCTTTCGTACACAGCTCTTTCTCCATCAGCTGGCTCAGCTGGCTGACTGCACACTGTGTGTCTGTCAAAAAGTCATTCCCGGTCCACGATCCCCACACAAGACATAAACAACTTTGAATTTTGAATCTCGAGAGTTCCAGCTTGGCTATAGTTAGGGCTTTCAAAGAGAATTGTTCAGATTCTTTCATTTTTCAGTTTAATTTGGGTAATTGAACCGGTTAACTAATTGTAAGAGTTATAGAAATTCAAGAATTTCGTTATTTGTTCACTTTAAAACTCTGCTAGGTAATTGAACCAACAAATACTAAAAGAAATAAGCTCAAAACTTACAACTTACTTGATTGTAATGTCAATTGAACTCAAATAAACTATTTAAAGCTGAGATTTAAAGGATTAGAATGACTTTCATAAAGTTGGCTTAAGTTCAAGATACTCCTTGGATTAGTCAATCCTTGGCTAGTCAATCCTCGGATAGTCAATCCTTGGATTCTGAATCAAGCTTCAACAACAATCAAAAATTAGTGCGAATTCTGTATTTGGATTTGAATCTTTTACTTAATTTCAAAGCTCAATTCTCCCAATAGATGCCCCCTTGTGACTGTAATGGGTTTATTTGTGAAGAAAGAAAAGATAAGACTTCAGGGAAAGTGAGGGATTGACAATGGCGACAGTTGGTGCAAATCTATTTAAAAGAAAAGGAAAAGAAAGGGGGAAAGGGTCGACAACACGACTGTCGATTGAATAGGAAAGAGATAAGGGGAAGAGATTCGGAGGCAAGTCACAACAACAAGCTAACTGTGTGATTGTCGAGTGCATAGGTTGAGGATAGAGGAAAAAGGCCAAGAATAGATTCAAGGTTTTCAAAAATTCGCCTAACTCAGTTGTGCTTTCCAGGATTTCTAAAAATCGGCTTTATCTCAATTCAAAGTTCAAAGAGCTTGCAAAAACGAGTGCAAGTCTTCAAAACTTGTCTTAGAGATTCAAGATTGAGCAAAATGGATTGAAATTCTCGATTTACAGAACTCTGCTTTGCTTTGCTTTGCTTTGCTTGGCTTTGCCCAATCTCCCTCCCGTACTCCATTTGTACCTTTATCGTGAAAGCTATTGTATTAAATGGCTGTGTTGAGAGTGAAAGAGTGAGGCTGATTTGCATACATCACTATTCATGAGTGAGTCGAGATTGAGAAGAAAATGAAAGGAGAAAAGAGAAGGCATCTAATTGGCTCTGTCAAATCTTAGATCTCATCATTAAAAAGAAAAATGAAAACAAAAAGGCAAAGAGAGACAATAATTGAGAGCAATCAAATGGGCTTTTTTTGAAGAGAATTGAGCTTGAGAGTCTAGATTTGATGGGATTTCGTTGAAGTTTGAAAATAAGCATTGCAAGCAGCAAAGCTATTGAAAAGCTTTCATTCACAATCAGCTTTACCTGATTGTTCGAGCAATAGTGGGTCAAACTAGGCTTCAAGCTTAGGCTCAGGCTTAGTTCTGGCAATGTTTCTTGTTCAGAAGATCCAAATCCTTTTTTGGCTTCTAGTTAATAATAGTAAGAACCGGTTGAAATAACACTGATTTGACTCTTTTCCTTTCTACTACAAATTACAGTCCATTGTACAGTCCACTTTACAGTTTAACCCTCAACATTTGTTCTTATCAACACTAGAAAGCTTATCACTAGATTTGTTCACTAGTTTCGCCAATTTTTTAGTTAATTTCAGTTAATTTCAGTCAAATTCAGTTAAATCCAGTTAATTTCAGTAAATTTCAGTTAATTCCAGTCAAATTCAGTAAATTTCATTAAAATTCAGTCAAATTCAGTTAAATCCGGTTAATTTCACGAGTTTTCGAGCTAAGCAATCGAGATTTCCCTCAAATTTGACGTCAAACTTCAATCAGATCATATTACAAGCTTTTGTCTTTACTTATTTCACAAGAAATGATTCACCAATCTCATTCACATTACAGTTTTCTTTTCCCTGATCTCCCTCCACCTTTTCTGTCAATCTCGAGCTCTCAACCCCCGGATTTCCCTCGAGCAACAGTTGTCTTTTCAATGGGTGACGGTTTTCATAGTCAGAAAAAAAAAAAACGCCTCAAGAATTACCTCTTGTGAAATGAAAAGAATGGATATCTTTAGGAAACAAATTGATAGAAAAACAATGAATACTAAGCAGCTTTCAAAGATCAATACTTTTTTGCCTTTTCTCTACAAATTAATAAGTCGAGCACTTGTAAAATAAAAAACTTTAAGTTTTATAGGTTTAACATCCCAAAAATCTCACTTTTCTCTACAAATTGATAAGTCGAGCACTTGTTAAAATTAAACCTGTAAAACTTAAAGTTGTTCAATCTACAAAATCTCACTTTAAACTTGTGTTTTGTGGGGGAGTGATTCGACAAAACTGTATCCCGTGATCTGCCCCAAAAAATCCGAATCTCTTTCTTTGAAAAGCACAAGAGTGAAATCCCTACAAAAACATGAGAATCAACTTTTTTTTTTTGTACTAATCTCCCCTGAAAACCCTCATGGCAATATAATATTGCCTTCTTTTGTACAAAAGGGGAAAATCTTTGGAAAGAGCTGCATATCCATGAATCCATGGATACGGTTTTGTCTCAGAGAATCAACCTGTCATGCAAAAATACCAAACGAAAATCTAGGCAACTAAATCTAACAAAATATTAATCTCAAATAATTGGAATAATTGAAAATGGGGATTATGAGAGAGAGAGAGAGAAAAGTTGGACTTTTGATAAAAAGAATCTGGTCTTGAAATGTTTTGAGAATCGTTTCGTTTAATTATAGCTCGTTTAGAAAGAAATTTAAAACCAAAAACAATGAATGCTATGGTTTAATTACCCAATTGGCTATGCTTAAACTATGTAGCAAACATCAATTTCAATTTCAATTCCTTTAATTACCCCATAAACTGTTTAGAAATCATCAAATTTGACTGTTTCCCATCAATTTCAATTACCCATCTCCACACTCACCTTTCCGGAAATGTTTCCCGCACTCGTTGCATTGTGTTTTCGCGTTTGGCTCAGTTTTTGTACTGTTTGATGGTGAAGAGATGGCAAAACTGTGAATCAAATTTGCGAGAATCGGGGGTGATTGGGTTTTGTCGCGTTGTTGTTGTGGTGGTGAAGTGCAAACGGAAGCGAGAAGGGCATGCAGAGAAGCCGCGCCGCCGATCTAGAAATCAAATGGTTTATGGAAGATTCGTTAAGACTAGGTTTAAGATTCGATGTTTAGTTACCGTTGAGTTGTGTGGTAGTGGACTTGCAGCGGACATGTCGCTGTCTAAATCTTGCTTCATTGCTGAGTCGGTCATTGATGCTGTGTCTGAAAATTGACAATTTAAACACCAAAGTTTTGGGTTAGATCTTGGCATCATTTTAAGTTTTCTTTATTTATTTCTTTATCGTATTCTTTGGCTTTGATATTTGCCATTTCCTATTAATACAATGTTTTCCAGTAAGTCAGAAAGATGAAAGAGGACATTGTGTTGCTTTTTATCGGTTCTTTTCCTATTGCCTATTAGGAAACGATGTCTAAATCTTGCTTCATTGAGTCATTGGCATAATCCTAACTTTTGTTTGTTTATTTCATCTGTTTTTCTTTATAATTCTCTTTGGCTTTAATATTTCCAATTTCCTATTAATACAATGTTTTCTAGAAAGTCAGAAAGATGAACTTTTGGCTTCTTTAAGTGAAGAGGATTGAGAGAAAGAGTTGGAATATGCAATGTGATGCATAATGCGCGCATTCGGGGCGCAAACCCTTCTAAAGCTGGTCTGAAGAGAAGAAAAAGGACCCTCGGGGGCCATCTCTCTCCCCTTTCCCAAGAAAGAGGTGGACGATGAGAGATCTGTGCCCCTTTTTCCTTTTCCATGGCCTTGATTAGAAATTCCGAGTACCGGTTCTCTTCTCTTCCCTTTCATCAGTCAAAACTTCTGCAATTTTCCAAATGCCTGCCAGGATTAGAGAAAATGATATTTGGAAAATTTCTAGAATACAGAAAAGTTTGTTAAAATAGCTGTCATTGCCTTGTGTGCTATCCAATTTGATAGGATTTACATTGAAAATTTATTTAAATAAGTCTATTATCCTGTGTGCTATCCAGTTTAACAAAAGCTTGATTTCAAAAAAAGTTTTTGGGTAAAATTTGAGCTCAAAAACCGGGTGACTAGGAAAATTTCTTGGTGAGAGAAAGCTTCTCTTGTAGAGAAAGCCTCTCTTATAGAGAAAGACTCTCTTGTAGAGAAAGCTTCTCTTGTAGAGAAAGCCTCTCTTGTAGAGAAAGACTCTCTTGTAGAGAAAGACTCTCTTATAGAGAAAGCCTCTCTTGTAGAGAAAGCTTCTCTTATAGAGAAAGCCTAATTGTCGTAATTGTAGCTAAAAACATAGTTTTATTTCTATAAAATGGTCCCCTGTTATCCAGATTACAAAAATTCTTTGCTGAAAATGTAGAGATTTACAGGAAATCCCTCTCGAATCTGGGAAAAGGGATAAGCAGTGTTCCGGATTGAATATCCCAAAAAGGATGGGGGGAATACAGTGCCATCGAAATAAGCGGGTGATCACTATGGGGACTATTCACGGGCTTCTCTTTTTCCCCTCTCTTTTACCCTTTCCATTCATCCCTTTTCACTACACCGAGACAGTCCAACAATTTGGAGGATATTAAATTTTACAGAAAATCCCCCTCCAATATTTGTGTACCTTCTGGACTGTCGACTCCGTTTTCCTCTCCATTTTCTGTTAAATCCATTGTGCCTTGATCGAAGCCGAATGAGAGAAGGATGGCTCTGGAAATTGAGAGATTTCTTTATAAAGTTAACTGATAAAAAATTCATTTTATAGCACTATAGTACAAATAGCTGTACTTAGAAATGTATTGGAAAACTAATTAGAAGAAGATTGAGTTTCTTTAGAGCTTAGGGTTTATTAAAAGATCTATATCTTTTATCGTTTCATATTTTAAACCAATTTTTATGTTTTTCTAATATTTTTGTATTACTTTTAAGAAATTAAAAGTAATTTTGCAAGTGCAAGAATGGAGATCGACAATGAACGGATAACAATCATCGGAGCTGCATAAAAAGGGGCAAATTGAGGGAGTGAGACAAATGCGACCTTTTCGTCTCACTCCCAGAGTTGTCCCACTCCCCAAATTGATATAATCACTGAATATGGGAAAATGCAAAGAGTCGTATCTCCAGTACCAGATTCAAATCAGTTAAAAAGCTCAAAGTCGCTTTAAGCTTTGAGTCTTTTGAGTGGGCTTTTGATGACCTAAAGCTAAAGTAATACCTTCTACACTAACCAAGTAGGTAATGGCTGGCTGGCTGGCTTTGAAAGGCTGGCTGGCTGGCTTAGCTAGTTCATTAACGGGCCTGATATGCCTAATGTATCTCAACCATAGTTCAAAAACGAAAACGAAATGTATTGAAGCAAACGGAGAACATTTTGTGTATCTATTGCTATTCTTTTTTGTTTTAAATATTCTAAATTGGCTTTCTTGTTTGATTTTTTGTAAATTTAGTTTGTTTTCGACAAGAAACGTCACTTTTAACGCAGCCTGTGTTTTCCTAAAATAACCTTTTACACTATTACTAAATAAGGTAGGTAATGGCGTGTCTTTAGAAAATCTAGCTAACTCGCTAACCTAACGTAGATAACAGATATCTCATTTTCCATTCTAGCTTCAAGATCCTTTCCCCTTGCCCCAATCTCTGTCAAATTTCAGACAGACCCCTTTAGAAAGAGCCTCCTGTCGCCCCTTCTCTAAAGGTCCTTCTCGTCTTCGCGCAAATGAGATCAACCCTCTTCACCCACAACAACCCCTCACGGGATGGCACAGGGAATAGAGAAATGGATCAAATCTCCGATCTGGAGCGCACCCTATATTTTGTTGAATCTAGAACCCACTTTTCATAGTTTTCCGGTGATTCATTTTCGGCTTTCGGTAAGAGTGAGACAGGGACTTCTTGGGGTGGAGCTCCCTGAAAATTTGGATCAATTTTTAGCAAATTTAACGATTCACAGCAAAAACAGAATGCAATCAATGTCAAGGCAACATAGAGATTTGGTTCTTTTCCGTTTAGTACGCAATTCAGTACAGTAGCCAGTATTTTTTGTCTTAGAATCCATCATACCGAAACGGTAACTTTGTAAGACTTTGTAAGACTACAATGTGCCTGCCAGATGGCTAAAAACTCTTATCTAAACCAACAACTTCTGCTATGATTTCTATAAAATTTTGAAAGGAGACGGAAAAGCACAAAAATTTCTCTTTTTCACAACACCAAGGACACGAAAATACCTTGGTTGGGCCGATGACAAACATCGATTTTTCCAGAAAATCGACCGCGGCCGGGTCTTTCACCGATTTTTTGCCCTAAACATTTGAAAATCGGAGTTTTTCCGCTGGTGAAATACCCGGCCTAACAAGAAAAAAGTACAGAAATCGGGTGAGTGAACATGGATTTTTGGAATTAAATGAGCCTAAGCCTAAGCCTAAGCCTAAGCCTAAGCCTAAGCCTAAGCCTAAGCCTAAGCCTGAGCCTAAGCCTAGGCCTAAGCCCGAGCCTAAGCCTAAGCCTAAGCCTAAGAAGTTAGGAAGCAACAAAGAAGTAAGATTTTTGAAGAAAAACACGATTTTCTTTAAACAAACCTTTTTAATGATGATATCATCGATGCCTATTTGCTCATTTTGCTCCTTTTTATGATGTTTCAAGATATGTTTTGTTAGATTGCCTAAAAATTGATTGATAATTGATCAAGATTCTCAAGAATCTCTGTAGCACCTTTTAGTCGAGAGGATTTCCCGCAAAATTTGCATACAAATGGCTTGAGAGCTGTGTGAACGGATCGATGCTCGGCAAGATTTGAGCGGAAACGGAAAGCTTTCCCGCAAATCTCGCAGACGAAGGCCTGCAATTGAAGGAAATAAATAAGGTTTTGGGTAGAAGAGTTTGTGAGTTGCAGAAAAATCGTCTAGACTTTCTTTTTTTATGCATTTCAACGATTTGACTTATTTCAAAATCCCAGAAAGCATTGTACACTGGAATAATTTTGTTTTATGAACTCTGGACTAGATCAGAACTTGATCACCAACCTAAAATTCACCTTTCAACAGTCTAAAGCTATTGGATAAACGCATTTCAATCAAAATCAACAATTGCTGTGAAACTAATGATCATTTTCCAATTCAAAGTCGATTCTGAACCTCATTTCCCAAGATCAATACAAGAGTTTTCAAAGCTTGACCAATTGAAGACCTTGTCCCAGGCTTTACTCAATTTCAGAACAACTATAGAATAGTTTGAAGCTTACAGATCTATCTGGACTCTCATCCCAAGTACGCCACTCTAAATGTGGCATCAAATTCCTTTCACAACACCGAAGAAGCAATTATTTTCGAGAGGAGACGACCCCTACAGACCTTGAAGAAGGGGAAGAAGGGAAGATAGGAAGATAGGGTGAGAAGGGATAGGGAAAGCACAGGGATCGCCTGAGGCGCTAAATTAGACGGAGAGATGCGCGTCTCTTCTCTTTCTCCTTCTCTCTTTCTTCTTTCCTTTCAGTCTTCTCCTTTCACATCCTCAGCTCAGCCGGTCGGTGCCGATGAGTTGCCCCTTTTCACACAGCCATCCAACTCTAGCTCACTGGGGGACTAGGCCGAGAAAATGGTGATCAATTTTTGGGTTTAGAAATGGTTGACTAGACTTTGCTAAGCTAACAGGAACAAAACCTGTACAAAGCCATTGTGACGTTGAAATGATCAACTATCAATTGTTAGTCATAAATTTCCCATTTCTGGAAGTCATGTTAGAATATGGTTGATAAACTCAAGATCAAGGAAAGCAAAGAGTTTTGTTGAAGAGTTGATCACTTGTCTATGACTTTCTGAAGACAGTTTGATTTCAAATCACATGCAATTTTCTATTTTCTATTCCTAGAAGACACCCTATTTATTAAAAATAGCATTTCCCCTTTAGTTCCCTACTTTTCCCCCCATCAACTACCCATTCCTCACAGTATTAAAAGTAGCATTTCCCTTTAGTTTCCCTACTTTTCCCCCCATCAACTACCCATTCCTCACGGTAAGCCTCAGAAAAGAGCTTGACGTCTTCTGGCAGTTTGAGTGACTGAAAAGAGAGATCGAGGGAAAGGAGCACTGAGCATAAACACGCTGGCTGTGTTTGGCAGGGAAAAAGGGGAAGAGTCTCTCTCATCGGCTTGTGCCTACTTTCCACAGACTGAAAGGAGGAGAAGGGGGGCCTCGATCGGGGCTCTGTAAGGCCCTTCTCTAGCTAGGGGCCTTCTCTTGCCCGGTTCCCCTTCTTTTCGATTCCCCCGATGGGCACTAGTCATGCGCACAACACGCCACACCGCCTCCTTTCCCTTTGCTAGAAAAAGGCCCCAAAGGAGAGATTCGTCCCGATATTGGAAAGTAAAGGGAATGGGCCAAAGGGTTAGGAAAAGAAGGGGATGAGGATTGAAAGGAGTGAGGAGATAGATCAATGACAGGATTGGGTTTGGTCTTGAATAGAAGCCGAGCCTGTTTAACGAAAATGGTTGTACAGGTTCTTCAGGAAAGCAGAGAAATCGAATTCTATCAAGGATAACTATAAAACTTTACTGTTATGCTTATCGAATTGGATACTGTAATGGAGTTAAGAGAAACTAGTTATCTAGAAAGTGTTAGAGTTAGCCAATCACTGTAGCAACAAGAAATGAATCAAATTAACTGATGTGCTAAGTTGTAACTGATCAATTGATCAAAAGTTATTAGATCAATTGATCAAATTACTAAACCTTACCAATCTCATTCTCAACCAGATCATCCTCAGAATGGCAACATTCCCTGATTTCCCTTTTCTCCCAGCTGTCATCATTTTGCATGCATCCATGTGTTCTCAATGACTCTTTTTCTTTTCTTTTCTCACTACAATCATCTCTCTTATTTGCCTTACAGTAAACATTTCTGTGAAAGACAGTCAAAGAAAAGGGAAGAGGAAGAGAAAGAGAAAGATTTGAGATTGCCAATAACGACCATCTGTACACTCTTTTGCAATTAGTTGGATCAGAAAAGTGAATGGACTGACGAAAGATGATAGATAAGTTTGCTGGGCTTTGGTTTACTGGACGGATAAATAAGTCAAAGAAAGTGCTAGAGCTAGCCAACCACTTTAGCAACAAGAAACGAACCAAACTAACTGATGTGCTAAGCTGCATTAAATTGTAATTTAAACTCAGGGATTCAAGAAATTCAATCTACAAATCTACAGAGCTAGCCATTGTGCTATTGTGACGAAATGGTTGACTAGACTTTTGCTAGGCTAACAGGAACAAAACCTGTACAAAGCCATTGTGACGTTAAAATGATCAACTATCACTTGTTAGTCATAAATTTCCCATTTCTGGAACTCATGTTAGAATATCGTTCATAAACTCAAGCTCAAGGAAAGCAAAGAGTTTTGTTGAAGAGTTGATCACTTGTCTACGACTTTTTCATTTTCGTTTCTGGTTCATCAAAAGTTTATAGTAAAATTTTTGATTGAAACTTGTTACAACAGTAATCCCTTTTACTTGTATTCAATCCAGAAATCCCTTTAGAATATCTCTTTTGATTTTCTGTGTACCCCTTTTGCATTTGTCTCTCATCTCAATCTCCCTCCCGGCCCACCATTAGGTTGTATTGAGCTCCCCTTTTCTCTTTTTCCTTCTATGTATCCAATGCAGAATACCGAATATCGTTTGCATATTTGACAAGCTTTCAGCAAAATTACAGTTGAAAGGAAAGGATAGATGGAAAATCCGGTTAATAGATATAAGAATATACGGATAAACCTATCAAAGCTGTCATTTGGATAGTGAATGCACTTCTACGTAGAATCTTCTATCTTGTAGGCAAAATTACAGTTGAAAGAAAAGAAATCCGGTTAATAGATATAAGAATATATGGATAAACCTATCAAAGCTGTCATTTGGACAGTGAATGCACTACTACGTAGCATCTTCTATCTTCTACACAAAATTACAGTTGAAAGAAAAGAAATCCGGTTAATAGATATAAGAATATATGGATAAACCTATCAAAGCTGTCATTTGGACAGTGAATGCACTACTACGTAGCATCTTCTATCTTCTACACAAAATTACAGTTGAAAGGAAAGAAATCCAGCTAATAGATATAAGAATATACGGCTAAACCTATCAAAGCTGTCATTTGGATAGTGAATGCACTTCTACGTAGCATCTTCTATCTTGTAGGCAAAATTACAGTTGAAAGAAAAGAAATCCGGTTAATAGATATAAGAATATACGGATAAACCTATCAAAGCTGTCATTTGGACAGTGAATACAATTCTAAATAGCATCTTCTATCTTCTACACAAAATTACAGTTGAAAGAAAAGGAATCCGGTTAATAGATATAAGAATATACAAATAAACCTATTAAAGCTGTCATTTGGACAGTGAATACAGCTCTACCTAGCATCTTTATCAGCTATATTTGAATTGAAATCGAAAAAACTTCTTAACTGGTAAACAATTGTCAATCCAACACTTATAGATCTACATTTTTAAACTCATATTTACTATTAAATTTCATTTGAAATACTCACCTTATCCGTGTGAAACGTTTGCTGGTGTTGTTGAAGGAGTTTCGAGTTGGGGAAAGTTTTCGAGCAAAGTGAACAATCGTGATTACTGCCAGAGGCGGGTATTGAGAGAACGGAGGCCAATCCATTCAAATCCAAATCGATCAGCGGAGGCTTCGCATCCATTGTGTCCATCATTTCTCACTAAATATGAAACTGTTTAACTGTAAAGACTTTAAAATCTGTTGAAAAGTGGCATTGAGATTGGTAAAGAATTTTGAGAAAGCTTCAGAGCTGAGATTTCAATCTGATTTTAATTTTTTTCTTGAAAATAACAAAGTTTCAAATCAAATAGTAAAGCAGATCTAGTAAAGAAGGAAAAGAAAAGGAAAAGCTAAAAGATGAGTGAGTGGTGGGGTTGGCTGTGACTGAGAGGGAGATGGTCGGGCAGTTCTCGGGGCCTAAGGGCATTTGGTCCGAGTGAGGGTGAAAGAGGGCGGGGTTTATCGTCGGGAAAAAGCCTCAAAGAGATGGTCTTTGGCGAGAGATTCGAGAAAGGGGAAACGGGGATCGTTCTGCTTTCATCAATGAAATGAAAGCAATTCAAAAGATCAATCAAGAAAACCTTTGTTTTTCTATTGTTGAGGAAAAAGTCATGTCGGTTTTTGTCACAAAACTGTTTATTGCTAAAAACAAAGCAACAATCAATGAGATATTCTCCATTATTATTGATCCAATGCTCCCATCTTCGTCGCAATTCCCTGATCCCATCCTCAACAAAAAAAATGGAGAGTTTTCGAGTCAAAATAAGTGTCGACTTTTTTTGATTTTTGATGATTCTCGAACTTTTCTCCCATAAGAAAACTCTTCAAAAACAAAAAATAATCTGATGAGGCCAGGAGCGGACTATAAGGTGCGCGGGGCACAAGTTTCCAACCAACTGGGGCACAAGTCTCCAACCAACTGGGGCACAAGTCTCCAACCAACTGGGGCACAAGGCTCCAACCAACTGGGGCACAAGTCTCCAACCAACTGGGGCACAAGTCTCCAACCAACTGGGGCACAAGGCTCCAACCAACTGGGGCACAAGTCTCCAACCAACTGGGGCACAAGTCTCCAACCAACTGGGGCACAAGTCTCCAACCAACTGGGGCACAAGTCTCCAACCAACTGGGGCACAAGTCTCCAACCAACTGGGGCACAAGTCTCCAACCAACTGGGGCACAAGTTTCCAACTAAGCTCGTCAATTTCCCTTGTTTAAAATCATACCAAAAAGCGGCTCAAAGTCGAAACTTTTCGTCTTGCATTTTGTACCTGAAAATATTGTTAAATTTGTGAAAATCAAATTTAATATGAAAGCATAGAGTGTCTAGCTGATATCTAATTGAAAAATAGATAAAGAGCAAAGCAAAGAACTGGAAAATTGCCAACAACGGGAAGTCAAAACCGATATTACTTTTTCCGGAAGCTAATATTAGTGCTACAATAAGACTGTGGCTTCTTTGAATAGCTTAATTAAAGTAATCTTTGCTTTATTTACCTTACAGTGAGATATCTGTAGCTTGGTACTGAAGATTAAACTTGTTAGATTAAACTGTCAGATCAGATCAAATTGATTTGTTGAGGTTTCAGTAAGGAGAAGGAGAAGGAGGAGAGCTGTTTGTAAGTTTGTATGAATAATTAATTAGTAATTACAATGTCATCACATTTTTCAATATTTGAATCAATATTAAATCAAAGAATTTATTGAATTTAAAAAAAATACAATCTCTTTTCACGATCTCGAGCGATTTCCCACGTAGAGACTACCAGATTGCCTAAAATTAAAAGTTTTAAAAGGTTTTTAAGTTACTAATAAGTTACTAAACCTTTTTTTTTGATTAATCTAACCATTAAATTGTTGTACTTTTAACAAGAAATAGCATTTAAATTCTCGAATTCTTGAGTGAGTGAGTGAGGGGACAAAGGCTCTTGTGTGCTCTTGTGTAAGAAGGTGTTGAGCTTTTCAGTAACGACCAGGAGAAAGGGGGAAAATGGAAAGGAGGAGAGCCGTTCTGCCCAATTTTGGGGGGATAATTCGTGTTGTGGTGTTGGATGGAAAAGAGACAGACTCTAAAGGAAAGCTGTTAGGCACAAAGACGAGAATTTCCTCTTTCTTCATCCACTTCTTGTAATTTTTGGTCGACAATGGTTGGCCTAATGAAGCCAGAGCAACTGTTGAAGATTGAGACTCTAGAGTTTGAAGTAACTTTTACAAAATGTTACTTTAATTGATAAACTTGTTAACGAAAACAACAATTTCTATAGAGAAGAGATTTCTCTATTTCTTACAAAGAGAATCAATGTTTTCAAAGATTTGCTAATCAAATAAACTTTCCAGTTTTGTTTCTACAATAACTCTGAGCTTATAGTAAACTTTATTACTTACAAAATACAACTTATCTTATCAAAGTTTTCATTGGTTAATTTTAGCGAACTTTTCTGTTTGAATCTATTGTGGAGGACTATAATAGCCTTTTACAAAGACCTCGATGAAGATGTGATGGAAAAAGAAAAAAAAGGATGAAGGGGAGATGGAGAAAAGGAGAGGAGAGAGGCACTCCGATCCAAGACCGAAGGGGGGCCCAATTGTGGCCGCGGAGGGGCCCGATGGATGAAAGAAAAGGGGAAAGGGAAGAGAACGGACAGACCCATTCAGACACACACTTCATCGATGGATGGATGGGGATAGTCGAATAGAAAGTGGATGTGGCTCAATGGGGAAAGGCTTTAAGAATTCTGTTTTCTTGTATAGCTCTTTTACTGGATAATAATTTATACAGTAATCTCTCAATCCTTTTGAAATCAATGCATCTTTCTGTTCTTCTGGCTTTTGTGTACGGTAGAAAGCTAATGACACTCAAAACATTTGAAAAACATTTGAAAGCCCACGTTGAGAGCCGACGATTATGCAACATTTCACTCTGTTGCTGTTGGATTCTTCGATTTCTGATTTGAATCAAACAAATCCCAAGAATCACCAGAATTGGTATACCTAAAAGATTGATAGAAGAAGATGGTATGAAATTAAAATCAAACCAAAGACCACAGCCATCATTGGAATGTAGATGTGAATGTTTGGCCAAAAGTCGTCTTCAAAGTCATCTGAAAATTGAAAGCTTATTGATAGATAGCTTGTTCGGTATTGTTTATTGTTAGGTGCTTTTTTGTTAGATAGCTTATTGTGAGATAGCTTGTTAGGTATTGTTTATTGTTAGGTGCTGTTGTTAGGTGCTTATCGTTAGATAGCTTTTTGTTAGATAGCTTATTGTTAGGTGCTTATTGTTAAGGGCTTTTTGTTAGATAGCTTATTCTTTATCTATTTGCTATTTAAACTCAATTTCTACCTGAGCATTCCGATGAAGTTTGAGACATTCGATCAATAAAGATCTTGTGAAATAATGGGCTATTCGAATGTAATGTGGGATGAAAGGAGAAAAGAAATGCTTGCTGATTACCTTAATTTGACACGAGAAGGCAATGGGATGATGGAAAGAAGACCTGAAGGAGGACTGAGGAGGAGTTGGAGAGATGAGGGAGCACTCTGGCCCACTCCTCTCATGGCAATTAGGCACTTGGCTTCTCCAGAAACCTTAGGTATCACATTCTGAATGTGAGAACGTTTAATGGGAAAGTACAGTTGTTAAAGTTTTACCGTACTTCTTCTAGATAAAGTTACAGTAACCCTTCTAGATCTACCGTAACCCCAAAGTGATCAGCCATATATACAGTAGTCCAACTACAGTAAGCCAGCTACCCGTTTAGACTTACTGACTCACTGTAAATAATGTCCTAAAATGAGTCATACTCTTGGTGCTGATAATACGATAGACAATTTGCTGTCAATTTTGAATTTTCCAAGCCCGCTTATCGCTTAGTACAACTAAATCTAGTCAATCTGGATCACACACTACTTAAAGTAATCATTTCTAGATCAGAAAGTTGACTGTTTAAACTTGAACTTGATCTCGAACTTGATCCACCTATTAAAACCATGTTCGCTTAAAAACTGCGCTCTCATTTCTTCCCATTTTCTTAATTGGATGTCACTATTGAGCCCAGTGTACAGTTTCCGGTAGATTGCCCCCCGGGGACTGGTACCACCCATTCACCCTGGACTGTGTTGGTTGTCCCTGTTGTCCCTGTTGTCCTTCTTGTCCCCGTTGTCCCTCCCCTCTCTCCCCTCTATCCCAAGTGCCACCTGTGCTACCAGCTGCCGTCGTTATCCGTTTTCTTACGGTTCCCATCTCTCGCAAAGATCTGATCTTGTATTTATTTGTCTTTCGGCTTACTCGTTGTAATGAGATCAGAACTTTTAGGTACCAAAAAGTTAAAGATTTAAAGATACTCCTAGAAATCACAGCTGACTTTGGTGTGTCTAAAAAGCGTATACCTTACTATTTATCGTTTATGTACAGATAGATTACAATCGTTAAATTCAATCAATAGAACATTCAATTAATTGGACATTCAATCAATAGAACATTCAATCAATAGGACATTCAATCTTGACTCCAGCTCCTTTCAAGCACTCGCAACTCTCCTTGATCTTTTTCTGTGGCTGAATGCCCAATTGGTTCTCACACTCGAGGAAAGCTCGTTGGATTCGATCGTCTGGAGGAGAAAGGGCACATCTAAAAGATAACAAATTTTAGATTATTTTTTTATGAATTTTAGAGAAAGAATTCAAATTTTTACAAGATAAAGACCAATTATAAGACTGTTAAATAATGAAAAGCTCTGAAGAAACACTTTCTCTCAAGTGTAACGATGCATAATTACGGTGCGGCGGTTTTAGAAAGCCTAGAGAAAGGAGCAATCTTAAATTGAGCACAAGAAAGGGACCAACGGACCTAAGGACCAAAGGACCAAAGGGCAACCACCGGATTTCCGGACCCTTTCCACCATTGGGGAGAAATCCTTCAGGAGAGGAGTTCTATTGAAATGGGAAAACCGTTCTTCTTGTCATTTTGGGTTTGAATGATTTTAAGCTTTTGCATTCATTTCATCAAATTCACCAATTGATTAAATTCTTTGATTGCTTTGACTTTGGCAAAAAAAGACTCGAGTTTTAGAACAGTTTGAACAGATTCATTGCAGAATTTGATCTTTTATTGATCTCAGACTGTTATCAGAGTTTATTAATAATGTCATTAGAACATTTAAATGCCATTTAGATGCCATTTAGGGAGAAATCACTTTGACTATGACTTTGAATTCTGTAGCCAGTTACTGTAGTTACCAGTTCAAAGCTGGGTCACTGTAGAGAGTTATTGTAGTGACCAGTTCAAAGCTGGGTTACTGTAGCCAGTGACTGTAGTTACCAGTTCAAAGCTGGGTTACTCTAGCCAGTGACTGTAGTTACCAGTTCAAAGCTGGGTTACTCTAGCCAGTGACTGTAGTTACCAGTTCAAAGCTGGGTTACTCTAGCCAGTGACTGTAGTTACCAGTTCAAAGCTGGGTTACTCTAGCCAGTGACTGTAGTTACCAGTTCAAAGCTGGGTTACTCTAGCCAGTGACTGTAGTTACCAGTTCAAAGCTGGGTTACTCTAGCCAGTGACTGTAGTTACCAGTTCAAAGCTGGGTTACTGTAGCCAGTGACTGTAGTTACCAGTTCAAAGCTGGGTTACTCTAGCCAGTGACTGTAGTTACCAGTTCAAAGCTGGGTTACTCTAGCCAGTGACTGTAGTTACCAGTTCAAAGCTGGGTTACTCTAGCCAGTGACTGTAGTTACCAGTTCAAAGCTGGGTTACTCTAGCCAGTGACTGTAGTTACCAGTTCAAAGCTGGGTTACTCTAGCCAGTGACTGTAGTTACCAGTTCAAAGCTGGGTTACTCTAGCCAGTGACTGTAGTTACCAGTTCAAAGCTGGGTTACTGTAGCCAGTGACTGTAGTTACCAGTTCAAAGCTGGGTTACTCTAGCCAGTGACTGTAGTTACCAGTTCAAAGCTGGGTTACTGTAGCCAGTGACTGTAGTTACCAGTTCAAAGCTGGGTTACTCTAGCCAGTTACTGTAACCAGTAACCCAGCTTTGAAAACTATTCACTCAGCTTTTTCAAAATCACTTCAAACTTTGATCTTACCATTTTATATTTCTTTTCTTAGGGTAAAACTCATTTCAATCAATCAACTCACAAAAGTGAACGCTTTTGTGGAAAATTTGAGAGTCATCTATCAGTGAGAGAAAGAAAGAAGCGATCGGCAGAACTTAAGAAGAGAAAAGTGAAAAGAAAGAGAGGAAATTTGGTAAGTTATCTATCGCTTTTCATCGTTGTGTACCGGAAATTCTTTCTTTTCCCCTTCTTCTAGAGCTCCAGCCTTCACCCTCACACTAAACTCACACTAATCTCAGTTTTACTAAACTCAAATCAATGGTAGATATTGATTTGTATTTGAATATTTCACTACGATGCAAATTGGAGCTTTTGGTTGAGAAAGCGTTGAGATTTTGGTTAGAAAAACGAACTTTGTGACTAAAGATATGCTCAAAAATTGACTATAACTGAAATGACTTTGAATTCTGTAGCCAGTTACTGTAGTTACCAGTTCAAAGCTGGATTACTGTAACCAGTAACTCAGCTTTAAAAACTATTCACTCAGCTAATCGTATCTTTTTCAAATCTATTCTGAAATTAACAAATTCTGTACACTTTCCCGATCCCGAGCAATCAACGAGGTCTTCATTGAGTTTCATTTAGACGAGAAAAAGGCTTTGTGGGACAGACAGGCAATTCCCTTGCTCTCCAAATTGTACCCAACCCTTTCCCCTTTTCTCTTTTCAATTGCCGGATGATACATCTAGAGAGAAGAGAGATGGCTTGTCCGAGAAAGTGACAGACCGGATCTCCCTTCGATTCCCCCAAGGGAGAACGAGTTTTGCAACGATCTCCAACATGATATCGAATCGTTCAACCAATCTAACTATGTTAAATCCAACGAGCACAATAAAGCTAGTTAAAAAAGTCAATACTTTAAGTATTTTATTGGTAATCAATTTTTCAATAAACTTTAGCTTACTTTCTAGCTTATTTTCTTGAATATAGTCTTATAGAAAGCGATCTTTTTTAATAGAAACTTTAAATTAACTTTAAAAAGTCTTATAGAAAATGATCTTTCTAATAGAAAGTTTAAATTAACTTTAAATTAACTTTAAAAAGAATACTTTCTAACTTCTTGTCTGAACAATGTTCCTCTTTTGTGTCTAAAGAGAGATTTTGTGATGGAGACAACATGCATTTTGCATGTCAGTATTGGAAAGAGACTCGGCTGAGAGCTGAGAGCTGAGAGCTGTCTCTACCACGCTTCACTGCACCGAAACACAAGTCATCCCACACGGAATTTTCACTGCCACACAAAAGTCCCAAATTTTTCAACTCTAAGAAAGAAATTTGGGGGACTTTTAAAGCCCTACTTCAACTTGAAGGCGCAATTGATCGCCGATCGTTTCTTTCGTCGTCCAATTCCAGTGAATTCAGCATCATCACCCATTGCACATTGATCAACGCACATCACATACTTTCCAAGTTCTGGAGGAACCTGATTGGGAGTAGATGGTTCCTAGAATGAAAATAAATTCAGAGAATCATTGATTTCTGTGTTTCGACTCTTACTTGTGCCTGTGCTCCTTCAGAATCATCTTCTAGCGGTGATTCGATCACTGGAATCAATGGAATTGTCAGATTTTTCGGTATCGCATCATTTGTGCATCTAAACTATTCAAGAATTAGTCTTCAATTGTTAAAGTTCTGCTAAAGGGATAGTCGAATAGAAAGTGAATGTGACTCAATGGGGAAAGGCTTTAAGAATTCTGTTTTCTTGTATAGTTTAGTTGTTTTACTGGATAATAACGTATGGAATCGTCAGATTTTTCGGCATCGCATCATTTGTGCATCTAAACTATTCAAGAATTACTCTTCAATTGTTAAAGTTCTGTAAGTGAGCTCTCAAATAACAAAATAACAGATTCAATATCTCTATACCATCAAATTAGACTATTTCATTTAACAGAAACGATTCGAGAATATATTTCTGTGTGTAAACCCCGAGTGTGGCATTCATCATCTGCTCGAAAGGAAAGCTTCAGTCAACCGTAATCCTATCCATCCAAAATTGGGGATCTGTTTGGTGGTAGTAAGGGACAGAAGGGACAGAAGGGACAGAAGGGCCCTAGAGGGTCCAGCGGAGGTTTAGGCTCAAGGGGAAGAGAGGAGAGCGCGCCATTTCGGCACTTCCGATTCGCGAGTGGAGAAGCTGAATGGAAAAGGCTGTCAGTCATCCCTTTCCCCTCATTCTCTTTCCCCCTCCAACCGTCTCCTCTCCTCCTTTTCCCCTCAAAATGCCCATCTATGGCCCTGAAAGACATCGATCTCGACTACCAAATGGCCCAGCAGATAGTAATGCCTTGTGCGGTAAAAAGGGACGAATAGAATTAAGTGCTTTTTCTAAAACAAAACTTTATACAACATTTCTAGTCAATCAAAGATTAAACTATTGATTTTTGAATTCATTTTGATTAGCTTAAGATGAAGATTTCAATGCAATAGATCCATTTCGTTTGCATAAGACTTTGCCTTTGTCTTTTGTAGTTAAATACATCAAAACACACCCTTTCTTTGGCACTCAATTTCTCTTTTTACAATAATGAGATCTTGAACAGTTGTTTTGAATAGACTAGGCAATAAAATAGTAAACTGGTTTGGAAATTTACAAATGAACAGTAGAAGCTCTGCTTTATTTTACCCCACATTTTAAACAATAGCTAAACAATAGCTAAACAATAGCTAAATAATAGCTAAACAATAGCTAAATAATAGCTAAATAATAGCTAAACAATAGCTAAACAATAACCACCACTCTTGAATGCTCAATCCTCAATGATTCTATTGAAAAATAACAGTTAATGCTTAAATTTGTGTCTACTTTCTTGAATTCCCCTTATGTTTCATGCTTTTCAATTTCTTTTTCATTTCCCAAACATGGTAAACAGAGTAGATACACAAAAGGGGAAATGGAGGGGAAAACTGAAGAACAGACTGCCCTTCGGGGGAAAGGAAAGGGGAAAGGAATCGAATGGAAAAGGAATGGAAAAGGAATGGAAAAGGAAAAGAAAGACTAGAAGAGCTCCCGGGCAAATGTAAACTATTCGGGTGCGCAGCCGGTCGTTTTCTGAAGGGAAAAGAGGGGAATTTCTTTTAATGAGCATTCAATGGTTGGGTGTCAAAGTTGATCATTAAATTGCTTTGACTCATTTCGATTTTTGAATAAGCTTTGAAGTTGAATGGGAAATTGGATTCAGTTTTTGAAATTCAAATTCAAATTCAAATTGAATACACTTTTTCATCTAGAATCTAGAATTATCTAGAAAAAATGAGAAATTACAGATTTTTCTACCTAATCAATTGCAGATTTGCATCCAATTTCAGATCATTTACGATATTTCAAAATTCCTAATCAATTTCATAAGTTACTTTAATCAAATGGTTAACAGTTTCAAGTCAAAGCAAGTCAAAGCAAGCCTTTGCAAGCCAAAGCAAGTCAAAGCAAGCCTTTGCAAGCCTTTGCAAGCCTTTGCAAGCCTTTGCAAGCCAAAGCAAGCCAAAGCAAGCCAAAGCAAGCCTTTGCCAGTTCCATAGTCCATAAAATTCAATGATCTTAGATTTCTCTGAAGTATTTGACTAAGTTTACCCTAAAATCTTCAAATTTTCTTACTTGGCTACAGTTATTGAAAGCAAAATCAATGTTATTTTTGAAAATTTCACTTTTTCCTGTAGAAATAGGGTCGATATGTTGCCAAAGGCTGCACTGGAGCTTCACAAGGGCACACAGAGGGCTCAAATTACATTCAGCCCCACTGAGGCCGTTTGACTGTCCGCTAGAGGGAACAACGAGAACAAACGAGAAAAGATCTCCCTTTCTCTTTCTTTTTCTTCAACCCCTCACACGCTACAGGGAAATTGCATTAAGGGACAGGGTGAGCTGGAAACGAATACATCAAACACATCCAACAACCCGGGGACTGAGAATAAATCTTTATCAAAATGGTATAAGCTTGGCATCAGTTTATTAGTTTTGAAATTATTCATGAAAATTAGATATCTAGTTAACGGTTAACAGTTCTAGTTAACAGTTAACAGTTCTAGTTAACAGCTCTAGTTCTAGTTAACAACTCTAGTTCTAGTTAACAGCTCTAGTTCGAGCTAACAGTACTACTTAACAGTTAACAGTTCTAGTCAACAGTTCTAGTTACAGTTAACAGTTCTAGTTAACAGCTCTAGTTCTAGCTAACAGTTCTACTTAGCAGTTAACAGTTAACATCTAGCTAACACTTTCTAATTCTAACTTTAAAACAGAATTCAGAATGAAGCCTTTTAAAACAAACCCTAATTCCCCATTGATCTTCTTCTTCACACATCCTTCAACTTTATGCACTGTTGAGTGCTCGATATCAAGACATTGACGAATTTTGTTTGGATCGCCGACTTTCTTCAGTATGTTCAAGCATTGATCTCTGAAATTTGAGAATATAGATTTAAATGAATCTTTGATACAACTATCTATTTCTCGAAATGCTGATATGTTTCATTTTCTCGCGAAAAAACCATGACGAATCAAATTGGAAATGGAAAAGAGATGGTGAATACAACAAATTACCGATTTTTGGTTGGGGGAAAGATGAAAACAGATTTTGGATTCTTGTAGCACCAAACGTTTCTCATTTTTTGCTTTCTCTGAAGACAACCGTAAATACAATTGCAGCTAAATGAGGATGGGGGAAAAGAAAATTTTGGAAAAAAGAGGAATGTGTCTGTCGAAGAGAAAGACATAATTAGGTGTCTAGAGATGAAAGGGCCGATGAAAGCCATCCCTTTCAATCCAACAATCCATCATCGCCTACATCGAACATATTTTGGGTATAAACCCTATCAATGTCAGACTGAAGGGACCAACTAAAAAGGCTGGTTGAAGTCTGGTTGAAGGTTAATGTTTAGTTTTGTGTAAATGAATGAAAGGAATGTTGTTTTAGATTTTGATTATTGAAAAAGAAAGCTCATAACTTTAATTGCTTTGCTCTATTAGAGTAAATAAAGTCAAAATTCATAATATTTGATTCAGTTTGTGATTCGATTTCTCGTAAAGTAAGCATTTTTACATCTTTATATTTAAATTGTATTTAAAAGTAGTTAAAAGCTTTTCTAATTATATTCAAAGAATTTATTCTATTAATTTTAGCTATAGATATTCAAGAAGTTTGGTCTAATCATGGAATTTTTTGGAATTTGCTCATACTTTCTTTTTTTCTTTTAAGAAACTGATAATAAATTGATCTTTATCGACTAAAATAACCATTTTTACATCTTTATATTTAAATTGTATATAAAAGTAGTTAAAATCTTTTCTAGTATTCAAAGAATTGAAGTTATTCAGTTCATTTTAACTATAGATTTCAAGAAGTTTGGTCTAATCATGGAATCTTTTGAAATTTGCTCATACTTTCTTTCTTTCTTTCAAGAAACTGATAATAATGATCTATTTCTGATAATAAATAGATCTTTTCAACTAACTCTCTCTTGCAAGCTGCTTGTTTTGTGAAAAAGTCAGCCGAACAATCGTCGATATCCTTGCATCGACATTGTGGAGCTGTAGTGAATTGTCCACTTGCTGCCTCGTCAGCTAAGGTGTAAATCTAAAAGAATATTAAATAACTAAATAGAAAATACTAACAACTATTGGTAGAATGCAGATAAGGAATCGCATGATCGGAGTGAACGTTTGAGGCCCAATCGGCGGGGGATGATCGTCTCCACAACCATTATATACGGGAAAGACTGGTCACATCGAAGAGTCCACTCAAAGGATCGCTTGCCCATCCACCTCATCCATTCTTCTCCATTATTTACATTCAATCATTCTCTTTCCCTTTTCTTTCTTCTTTCCAAGTCTTCCGCAAACAGTTCAGACGTGTTATCGAGTGTTTTTCCGCTTTCTAGAAAGCGATCAATGGCATTTTTATTGATATTAGATTCTATATAATCATTAAAACTTGAGGATTAACACTTAAAATTCTAAATTTTAGAAATATCTTTAATTTTAAGCATTCCTTAATAGTAAATCCTTTTAAAACAAAAAACAAGAAACTCAAATTTTTCTAAATTCATCCAAATGATGAATGATAAACGAAAATCCGACAAAATTTCATTGCAAAGCTCATCAAGAATTGTTTTAGCGACTCATTTGTGCAATTCTTAACTTTAATACTCATCTCGTTTGTCACAATTGGTCTGAGAATTCGTGAAACTTGAAATTCTCAACGAAACTCAAATCTTTACGGTCAATCGCTATTCGGAAACAATATAAACGATAAAAATGGTAATGTTCACACTTTTATTAGTGCAGGAATTTTTCGAGGAGGATTGTGAGCACGTGAAACTTTTCTCAACGAAACTCAATTAAAAATCTTTTACTAAATCATTTTCTGACTTGAATTTCTTCTTATAGAATTTCTTCTTATAGAAGATTCTTATAAAAAAGTTAGAGTAAACGACTCTACAAATGTCAGAACTCGTTCACTACCAGTTGCCAGTTGAAAATTTCACTTTACAACTTTTACAGTTCCAAATTCCGTTACGAGTCTGGGAGCTTGGGAACTTTCCGAATTTACTCTATAACTCGACTCTCAGTGATCGGATCGACTTAGGGTTAGTTTTAAAAGAATCCCCGTTAAATTTGGTTATAGAAAAGTACAATTTATTTTGTATACTCATGTGTAAGAACATAGAGAAAAGTTGTGTCAAAGTTGAACTACCTGCCTGAAAAGTCGATTCACTTAAATGGTCTATAACTCGAGACATAGAAGTTGAATGAACTTTTGGTTGGTTTTATTAGAATCTCCATTAAATTTGACTAAAGAAAAGTAGAATTTGTTTGTATACTCATGTGTAAGAACATAGAGAAAAGTTGTGTCAAAGTTGAACTAATTACCTACAAAAGTTGATCAACTTGAACGGTCTATAACTCAAGATGTGGAAATTGCATTGCCTTGTAATTGCTTTTAAAAGAATCCTCATTAAATTTGACTAAAGAAAAGTAGAATTTGTTTTGTATGCTCATGTATAAGAACATAGAGAAAAGTTGTGTCAAAGTTGAACTTCCAGATAGGCGTCTTGGAGTTCGGAGACCCTTCCAAATTCCATCCAATTCCGTGGTGAGTCTCGGAGTTTGGGGACCCTTCTATTTTACTCTATAACTCGATTTTCAATTGTCAGATCGACTTGGGATTGATTTTAAAATGATCCTTATGAAATTTGGTTATAGAAAAGTCCAAATTCCGTTCGTTATTTACCCAACTTTCCTACGTGCATTGTCATAAATCATCGATTTCACCGATTCCAGTTCTCTTTGTTGTTTGATGATGTCCAGTCTGGTCATTGATCATCGCACTCTTGACTGTGGAGTGACGAAGAGACAACAAAAAACCACTTCAAGGGAAACGTTGATGTTTTTGACGGAATTGAAGAAACTTTTGAAAGAATTTATATGTAAGAATTTGCTTTCTGGAATGTATAGAGAATTTAATCGAGGTAATTCGGGGTGCTTTTGCTGATGAAGCTGATGAAGCTGATGAAGCTGATGAAGCTGATGAAGCTGATGAAGCTGATGAAGCTGATGAAGCTGATGAAGCTGATGAAGCTGATGAAGCTGATGAAGCTGATGAAGCTGATGAAGCTGATGAAGCTGATGAAGCTGATGAAGCTGATGAAGCTGATGAAGCTGATGAAGCTGATGAAGCTGATGAAGCTGATGAAGCTGATGAAGTTGATGAAGCTGATGAAGTTGATGAAGCAAAAGCATCATCTTTTGCTGAAAGTTTGATGAATTTCTTTATGTGCACAAAAATGTATTTAAAGAAGATGATTCTGGTTAACCAAATGAAAAACACCCATAAATTTCTCAACAACAACACAAATCACAGTTTTTTAAATAGGAAAATAAGAAAGATAAATGAAAGAAGGAAAAAGGAAAGAATTAAGAGATTGAGATCTGTTGATTTTCGAGATTTCGAGATTTTTGTATCCGTTGATTTCGCTGGGAATGCTCTTCGAGACGGGCTTTTCGCTTTTGCTCTAATTCGAGTTGCTTTTGCTGAAAGTTTGATGATTTTGATGAAATTTTTGTGAATCCTGGATATCATCGTTGAGTTTTATCTACGATTTGTGGAGTTTGCTTAAATTTAAAATTTTTTGTTTTCATAGGTATTGTAAAATCGATTCTTTTAAGGCCAAAATGTTAAGACTAGATCTTTTACAATATTCTATATTCAAATTCAAGTCTCGTACATTCATTTCATGTAGTTCTTGGTCAAATTCATTGTTAAAGAGTCACCTGTGCTAGCATCGAGTCATCCGCCTCAGCCTCACCCCAAGCATCTTGTTGCTCAAGTGGTTGATCGTCCATCATTTGCAAGCCGCTCTAGAAAATGTCTTTTGCAAATCCTGGAAGTCATTCTACAATAGAAAAAAGTTTATATGACTTTTGGTGTTTTTTTGAAATAAACTGTATAGCACACTCTGACTTCTAGAGAAAGAGAGAAGGTTTTTGCTTCTTCAGTCCATTGAAATACCCCAAGAATCCCTCCTCCCAAAAAGTAAGACAAATATAATGCTTAACTTTCTCTCCCAATTGTGTCAATTGTCTGTTTTTCCAAAATCGCATTCAATTGAGCACTTTCCCTTGTCAAAATTGGAAACATCAAAGCAATGATTGAGGGGAAATAGAGAAAATGAGTGAAAAGGGGTAAAAAAAAGGGGCAAAAAAAGAGAAGAGAAAAGATTTGCCTGAGGCTGGGTGGGAGGGGAGGGGATGCAACGCTTGAATGGAGGTGCTGAGCTGAACAAGCGATCGGATCTCCGCCGATTTGATCTATCCATGACTCGCCATGCCATCCAGCTTCCCCATTTTCACTTGCCACTTTTGCCAATCTATGTTTATTTTAGATCATTTATTTCCGTTCCTTTTAAGATTGTTTAAAGACTTTAAAAAAGAAAGAAAGATAGTTTAAAAGACTTTAAAAAGATTGTTTAAAGACTTTTTTTGAAAGTTTAAAAGTTTAGAAATGTCAGGAAGCCTTTTTCTCTTAATATTAGCTCCGACGTTAGCTTTGGCAGCGATTCAATGTTATGTTGGACAAAAGTTGTTCGCTTTGGAAAGTAATATGGTAATTGATTGTTAAATAAGTTAAAGTTAAAGAATAAATTCTAGGCAGTTTGTGCTCCATTCGTTCCATATCATTGTGCAATTGCGTGTGAATGGAAACACAATTGCTCATCAACGGTTGGATATGAGGCATTCTCTGGAAGAAGGACTTTCGTTTCTGGCCTCTTAATCAACTCTAAATCGTTAATGGCACTTTGTTGTACATCGTTTGCGACAAAAATTGAATCTGGTTAGTTAAATTGTTAAAAAGAATCTTTTTAAACATTATAGAACCCCTTTTCCCATTACCAATCTAACTTTAAACTCGAATTTCTTAGTGTAAAGCTTTCTAATTTAAATATTTCTTCTACCAATCGATAGAAAAAGACTTTACAAAGCTAATGATATTAAAAATATTTAAATTAAACAGCTCAACACCAAGAAAATATTTGTTATCTAAAAGAACTGTGTCTTTCTGTTTGTGAGCACTATTCCTCCACCCCCAGTGAGCCGTTTCAAATGGCTTATAATTAGTTTGAATTAAAATTTCATGTAGTTGTGCAACATGTTTTTAAATTTCTAAAAAACCAAAAGTGCTGACGCGAGTGGGAGTCGAACTCGCGTCGTGTGAGCGAGAGAGAAAAGCGCTCGCACTACGCCATTGGATGGCCGAGGGGTTAACTGCGTCTCAAGCATGGCCGAGTGGCCAAGTAATCAACGGCTCTCAGGCATGGCCAAGGGGTTAACTGCGTCTCAAGCATGGCCGAGTGCCCAAGTGATCAACGGCTCTCAGGCATGGCCGAGGGGTTAACTGCGTCTCAAGCATGGCCAATTGGCCAAGTGATCAACGGCTCTCAGGCATGGCCGAATGATTAACGCATGTGTCTTTCAAACGAACAAGAAAGACTCCTGTTGCCAATTCTTTTCCTCTTGATCTCTTAACATTTGTAATATTCTAGATAATCGTGGTGAGCGTTGTGCGTGGAGAGATTGGGACTCAATCCCCGTTTTGGGTCCATCGATTCGAGCCGAACCTGTACTTGGAGTTAATCATTACATTCGTGATATTGAAATGGAAAGAGATGGTGATTCAAGAGTCGATGCAAGAATTGAAGTCTGTCAATATCAGAAAGAGATGGATAGTTGTCAAGCCGAGGTGAGAAATGGAAGAATTTACTTGAATCTTAAATCTTTTTTCATTCTAGAAACTCGAAGAAGCTGAGCAACACCGATTGAATCTATTAAAGCTGCGTTTGGAGCGTTTCCAAAGCAAGTACGATCTACAGAAAGAGAATCAGGCGCCGAAAATCGAGGAACCGGTTGTATCTCATTGATCTTTATTCAAATGCAATTGTTTTTAAATAAAAAATTTGATATATTGGCTTTCAAAATTTGAAAATTATTAAAACAATTTTCTTTTCTTTTTAACTCTTTAGGAATGTTTAGTGACATCCATAGTTTTGTTTGTTTAAGCTTTAAAATCAAGCAACGATTAGGATCAAGGTTGAAAGAAGGAGAGAAGGAATCCTCGGTTTTCAGGGATGTTTTAAATCTTTAGGAATGTTTTGTGACATCCATAGTTTTGTTTGTTTAAGCTTTAAAATCAAGCAACGATTAGGATCAAGGTTGAAAGAAGGAGAGAAGGAATCCCCGGTTTTCAGGGAAGTTTTTTTCGCGCGCCTTGGTGACGCCTAGGGGGGAAAGATGGAAGAAAAGATAAAATCGTGAATGTCTTTTGGGAAAGGTTTAGAATTTATTGCCAGTGGATGGGGGGAAAAGCCGATTCCCAGGATTTCGGTACAGTTTTTAAAATGGAAATGAAAGGAAAAAAAAAGAAAAAGAAAGAAAAAGATGGGTGTCTAGGTGATGATTTAGTCGGCAAAATTGCTTATTTTCTATTTGCACAAGGAGAAATTTCTAAAAATCCAGAAAATTAATCAATTTACACAAAAATTCGTTAAAAATTGATGTTTTTAACTAAAATGTTATTACAAAAGGTTAAATTTAACATTTTTTTTTTAAGTAACATGACTTAAATGACTAATTTTTGTTATTAAAAATGTTCTAAACTATATTTAGAATAAATTTAATGATTAATTCTTATTAATTGATTAATAATCTTTTACTCAATCCAACTATTTACAAACCGTTGTCAGAGCTGTGATCCCGTCATTATTAAAATCGAAAAGATTTCTCGATTGGTGTACACCGGATCGTTTTGTTTTCAGAAGAACCTGGAAACATAGAAAGCTTTAAAATCCCCACACTTCTTCAACCTTTTTCGCTTTTTTAATATCTGGAGCCATGTCATCAAAGAAATTTGGCTCATCCGATGCTTCAACGGATTTTGTTCGCTGTTTTTCCTGGAATCATTGTTAAGCCTTTGCTTATTAAGCCTTTGATTATTAAGCCTTTGATTATTAAGCCTTTGATTATTAAGCCTTTGATTATTAAGCCTTTGATTATTAAGCCTTTGATTATTAAGCCTTTGATTATTAAGTCTTTGATTATTAAGCCTTCGATTATTAAGCCTTTGATTATTAAGCCTTTGATTATTAAGCCTTCAATTGTTAATCCAAATTCTTCAATTTTTCACTAACTTGTTCCAATCGATACTGTTCAATCTTTCCATCAACTTCAGCTTTTTGTTCCCAACTTGAATCCCATGAGTCAACAGGTTTTTGGCTGTATTGTAGTGAATCTTCGGATGGAGACCGTTGAACAGCGACTAAATTCATCGATTTTTCAGGAAATCTTATCGATTTCCTAAACACAAATCAATTTTCTTTCTAAAATAAGATTTTTGTATACAAAGATGAAAGATTTGTGATAGAAAAGAAAGAAAAATGACTACAGAATCTTGTTCAATTCCCCAACAACTCTAGCCTTGTTTAGAGCTTGTTTAGAGCCTGTTCTAAAAGCTAAAAACCTACATTTAAAACTAGAATCTGACAAATTTCTTCAATTTTTCATTTTTCCCAACCTGTAAACGGCAATTCTCCAATATTATTGTCTCTTTTCCTCAAAAAGCACAATGCTCGCTTGAAAATGCCGAGAAATGATTGAAGAAAACGGAATATTCGCCCACAAAGAAGGCCAACCATCGACATATCTGCATTTTAAATTTAAATCAATTCAATTTTTTTTATTTCTATTTAAATATTTAAAAGAAAACTCTTTTCACGATTAATATTTGTTAAATAAAAGAATTTATTTCTTCAATAAAACTTTCATTCACAAAGTTGGCAAGAAAAGTTGAGGCACTGGCAAGCATTTTTCGACTAGAATCACCGGATTGATAGGGAAATTATGCAAAAGAATGCAAAAGAATGCAAAAGAAGGGAGTGGGACAAATGCTACCTTTTTTTTCCGCACCCTGCCCATTAGCGCACCTTTTTTTCGCGTTTTAAAGCTAATATTAAGCTCTAAAGGCTCTAAAAAGCTAATATTAAGCTCTAAAAGCTCTAAAAAGCTAATATTAACCAATTTCTATTCCAAATGTTCTTTTTCTAGGTAATTTTAGGGCGTAGAATCGAAATTTTGACATAACAGAGCGTGTGGAACCAATTCTGAAACACAAAACAGACAAGACAAATCTAATTACAGAAAATTGTCGATTTTTCTCTTTGTATAACTCGGTCCGTTTGTTTCCAAAAAGCTCTGATATGTCAAAATTTCGATTCTACGCCCTAAAATTACCTAGAAAAAGAACATTTGGAATAGAAATTGGTTAATATTAGCTTTTTAGAGCTTTTAGAGCTTAATGTTAGCTTTAAAACGCGAAAAAAAGGTGCGCTAATGGGCAGGGTGCGGAAAAAAAAGGTGCGCAAATGTCCGGGTGCGCAAAAAAAAGGTCGCATTTGTCCCACTCCCCAAAAGAATGCAAAAGAATGCAAAAGAAACAAAGATTATGCATAAAAATGAATAAAAATGACATCGATATGTACATAATTTCGACAAAAATGATAAGCAAAGGGCTATTTTAATGAAAATAACGATAAAGAAAAAGCTGAATAGGGGTATTTTGTATGTACAGTCATCCCCGGCGTTATAAATAACTCGAAAATTTTTCCCGGTCAGTGCTAATGTAATATAGAACAAATTAAAAGATTTTAAAGATAAAGATAAAGATAAAAGATAAAGAAAGAATGATGTAAAAATTTCCCTGTTTATAATTGCTTTTAAACTCAAAAGATATTCAGCTAATTGCTAAAATAGGTTCTTTTAAAAGAAATTCATAATTATTCTTTCATTTCATAATCGTTAATCAAAAAATCATTTTTCTTTTGTGCTCATATATCTTGTTTGCCTTTTCTAAAACTTTTTCTTTACTATTTCTTTTAGGGTAATGGACAAGATCCGAACGAGAACTGGGATTCCGTATGAGACGAAAAAACGAGTGATTGAGAGCAAGCGAGAAGAAGCCACATTTGAGAAGCTTACGGAAGTTTCTCTGACGATTTCATCGCTGAATGCGATCTGGAGAAGTCGACAAGCAATCGAGGCTCAACTTGATGATGGCGTTAGGAGGAAATCAAAACGAGCAAACGCAAAACAAAACGAATTGGACGAAGCCCTCCTTTTTTTGAAGTCAGTTTTTGAAGATTACTTAATCAATTGAGACCGCCGATTGTAAGCTGAAAAACACAAGATTCTCGTATACGTTGACAATTGTGCGTTTCATGTAGATTTACAAGAGAAGCTAACCAAGTATGAGACGAAAAAACGAGTGATTGAGAGCAAACGAGAAGAAGCCACATTTAAGAAGCTTCGAGCGGAAGTTTCTCTTACGATTTCATCGCTGAATACTAATATACTAATATACTAATATACTAATATTTCTTTAGGGTAATCGACAAGGAATTTGACCATCATTTTCAAAATCATTTTCCTTTTGTGCTCATATATCTTGTTTGCCTTTTCTAAAAGTTTTTCTTTACTAATATCTTTTAGAGTAATGAACAAGGTCTTATAAAGTAATGTGATGATTCCCAGCAAACCAAAAACCCTCTATAAAGTCGCCGCCATTATAAGTAACATTTTTCCCGATTCGTTGAATTACTTATAACAGGGAAATGACTGTACTTTAGGTCTGGGAACAAGAAATCTTTTTGCCTTTTGGCAAACAAGCCTTTTTGCAAATAAATGAATCCAATTTAAACTTGTGTCCCATTTTGTCGCTTGATGAGATTGTTGAGACAGAGGAAACGAAAAGCATCGGAAAATCCCTCTTCATAATATCGCTGAACGACGTCGGGGCGTGGTGGAAATAAAGCATCCATTGCACGAACACCATTGATACGATTTAGCTGTAATGAAGAATTTGATTGAAAACCTATCAAATAGCTTTCGATCTAGCTTTAGATCTTAAAACTTTAGGGGTAATTTTGGTATTCAATTCTCGAAATTTCCCATCTGCATCAATCCTGTTATACTGCTGCAATTTTTGTATTTTAAAAGCTTTAAACAAGCTTTAAACAAAGCTTTAAGATATGCTAACTTTGCGGGGAATAACAGGATTGTATAACATTTAGATCTTAAACTTTTCTCTAGAAGATCATCAATAACCATTAAATCTCACTCTCCCATTCTTGTAAATAAAGCTTTCTTTGCTTGTCTTTGCTTGTCTTTCGATTAAATCATGTTTTACAAACTTTAATCGACTGTTGCCCGAGTGTGATCATCCAATCAGCTGCCGTGTTGACGAGGGGAGAGATTTCGGCATCATGTGAGGCGAATGGAGAGATGGCCACCGTTCTCATCCCGTCAACTCGTGGCAGATTGTTGCTAAGGCCACCATCGACGAATTCCTAGAGATTTTATTTATTATAAAGACGCAAAATTGGTTTGTTTCTCTGTTCACTACATAACTCTAGTCCCAATAGAGATTTCGTTTTGATTTTTAATAATATGTAATCGAATACAATGATTTTACCTATTAAATCAGAATTTTAAAATTTATTTTTAAAAGCTAGCTATTTTTAAGTAAATTTAAAATAACTAAAACGACAGTTAAAGGGATTTTCGAATAAACGAGAAAGTTTGTTTCTTAGTTTTAGTTTTTAACTGTTTAGTTAGTTATTGAAAGTTAGTTAGTTTAGTTTGTTAGATTAGTTAGTTTAGTTAGTTATATTAGTTATCCTGTTTAGTTATTGAAATTGTAAACTGTAATAAATTTGGTAAAAATGGAGAGAAAACTATCTTTTGTAAAATATAAATCCACTCAAATCAACATTTAACCCAGAAAGTTAATTAGAAACAAGTTGGCCAGAGTAATTAAGTTAGAGACATTGCTAGAGGCTAGAGACAGCTATTAGAAACTTAATTAGAAACAGCTAGAGTAATTAAGTTTTGATTTTTGATCGACTTGCTTGATCTCGAAGTTGTGGTGGTAAACATCCGAGTCCACTATAAAACGGAATGAAACACGAAGCGGAGAGCGCTGAGATCAGCTCATCTCTCGTTTCAAACTCTGAGATCATTTTGTTTTCCTAAAACAAGATTTTGTAGGGATTTAATGAAGCGAATCATTACCCTCGTCGACTTTTCTGTCACCGAAATTAATAATTTGCCATTTGCCACTGAAATATCGTCAGGAATGTACTTGTCAACAAGGGATTTCACTCTGAATTTGGAATTGATTTGTAATTGATTTAAAAAAAGACTCTTCCAACCTTTCATGTAAATAATATCCAGGTGTTAAAGCTCCAAAGGGTTGTGCTCGAACTTCAGCAGCTAAATTGCAGGTGTCAAGTCTTGCCTGAATAGTTAAAACTGTTTTTTTTTGGTTAACTCAATATTGAAATACGGTTTAAATAAAAATCAAATATGACAAAGTTTTACTTCTTCTAATCGATTTGGAGCTAAAATGACTAGCGTGGCGCATAAACTCCCCGCCGAGCAGCCAGCAACTTTTTCCACACGTTTCAACAATTCCTGAAACTTGAGAAATCGATTTTTTTATAATTAAATTGATTGATTTGATGTCAATTCTCAAAACAAACCTCTCCATTTTTCACTAAACAAGCTGTCACTCCGAAATGATATGCAGCCAAGAAGCCAGCCCCAGAAAATGAAAGCGCTATTTCTTCTTCATCTGAAAATCTTATTAAATTTATAAATTATCGTAAATGTTGTATTAGAATGACATTCTCTAATAGAATGACATCACCTAATCCCTCAAAATCTGAGAGCTGATCAAAGCGCCGTGTAGAAACAGCCGTGTACAAGTACAAACAGCCGTGTACAAGCAAAATAACCGCTCTGTCGTTAAGTTTTTATGTGTTTTTGTTATTCTTATTTGATGCAGAATAAAATTACCTTCATTTTGCATACTTTGAGATCAATTAAAACAGAATTTGGTGTCAAGAAAAGCTCAGTTAATCTCTTTTTGGCATATTACAAGAGCTGTTTGATTGTCCGTTGATCACATTTGTTGAGCTTTCTTTACAATATTTGATATTTTCCTTCCAGATTTGTTCTAAACGGCTTCAAAAGAAATTTAACAGATAGCTAATCATTTTCTATGTTCAATGAAACTGAGAAACACAAATGAATCGCATTATTTTGAATGCCGATGCGCTGTTTTGATTATCTCTTTGAACTTTAGATTAGAACTTGACTATAGACTGACTTTAGACTGACTTCAGACTGACTTTAGACTGACTTTAGACTGACTTTAGATTGACTTTAGATTGACTTTAGACTGACTTTAGATTCTCCTTTATGGAGATATGGATAGATCTAAACCTAATAAACATATTGCCAGTATTAAAACGTAAAAGACAGTATTAAAATTAAAAAACTAAACCTAATAAACATATTGACAGTATTAAAACATTATTTTTGAAAATATATACATATAATGAATTAATAATTAATAATTAAAGGTCCTGAAATGCATTTGGAGATTCAAAAAGGATCCCTTTTGAGTAAGAAAATAACGGGTAAGAAAATTATCATTTTTAAATATGTTTTTATGTTTTTAGATAAATAATCATCTTTTAAAATGATTTTTAACGAATCAAAGCTGTAAGTTTCAAAAAATGAATTGAATCATAAAGACTAAGCTTATCTCATTTATTACTTATTCTAAATTATTAATTATTGATTTATTTAGTCTTTTTTTCGATTAAAAAATAGAAAAACAGAAAAATAGAGATTCTAAGACAGAATTTAGAGTAAAGAATTTCTTAAAAACTAACCACAAAGCAATTTAATCGGTGGTGGTTCGGGGATGAAAGCTGAAGCGATGATTCCATTGCAATCAAATTCCTGAAAACTTGTTTACAAAAAGATCTTTCTCTCTTTCAATTCCTAATCAAACTCTTCAAAGGCTCACCGTTATTTCCTTTTCCATTTTTTCATTTCTTTGATTTTCCATCACTGTGATTGCTCGTTTAATAAAATTGAGAACATTTGATTCTCGCATTTTATCCAGAGCATCGATCCTGGAAGCATTAATCATTGATCATTGCATTGATCATTGCATTAATCATTGCATTGATCATTGCATTGATCATTGCATTGATCATTGCATTAATCATTGATCATTGCATTGATCATTGCATTGATCATTGATCATTGCATTGATCATTGATCATTGATCATTGCATTGATCATTGATCATTGCATTAATCATTGCATTAATCATTGCATTGATCATTGATCATTGCATTAATCCTGTAAATTTATTATATCAGAATAGAAGAGATCAAATTCAATCACAAATCGAGATCAAAACGCAGATTTAAAGCAGATTAAAAGCAGATTAAAAGCAGATTTAAAGCAGATTAAAAGCAGATTTAAAGCAGATTTAAAGCAGATTAAAAGCAGATTAAAAGTAGATTTAAAGCAGATTTAAAGCTAATTTAAAACTCTATATTCACAAGCTCTCCAACTCTCCCTCAGCCACATCTTTTAACGACAAAATCTCGATTCTTGCCTGTCCTTTCCCATCATTTCTCACCATTTCATCGATAATTCTAAAGGCTCCAGGTTGGATTAATCCAATCAACTCCAATCCCTGTTCATCCCAATTCTCGACCTCAATCTCGTCAAATAATAACTTCAACTTTCCCTGTAAATTCCTTGCTTCTTTCGTTGCAACTGCAACTCTTAACCTGATCTTTGCTCTCTCTATCTTCATCGATTCTCTCAATCTCGGAATCACTTCTAAAGCTTGTTGCTTTGTTGATCGATTCGGTTTCAATGAGAAATCGATCTCAGCCAAAGCTTTATTAATAGTCGATGGAGGAATTGGTCTCTTGGTCTCTGGATTTACCACCATATCCGCGATCAATTGTGCGACTTCTTTAATCGAATTCTCATTCGTCGCTTGTCTTTCTTTATCAGACACTTGAAGGTCTCCTTTCTCCAAAATCAATTTGCAAACCTCAAAATGATCATCAATGCCAAAAGCTGCTTGAATCTCATCTTTCTTTGCTAGTTGTCCTTTGGATACATTTGTGAATACTTGACGTGTTTTCAGTACTTCATCGATGTCCTTTTCACTTCGATTTCTCCAATTGAGTACTTTATTTTTGTAGCAAGCGATTTCAAATCGTTTCCCCATTTTCTTCATTCGAACAACGGCGATATCATTCGTTAAAATTTTCACATTTGTTGGAGTTTTCATGTTTTTCGACATCTAGAAATCAACTTTTTAATAAAATGAACAAATCTAAAATGGAAATAAAAAGGAAACACGAGCTCTTTCCTTTTCAGATCAACCGTTAGCCCATCTGGCAAAATGCCAAATCGACTAAAAGAGCGTAAAATAGTGGTGATAGTGATGTTTTCTCTACAAATTGGTAAAGGGTTAGGTTTATCGTAATGTTAAAAATAAGAAGATTTTATGAATCTAGAAATCAAATACCTGAGAAATCACCTCACAGATGTTACCGTAATCTGCCAAAGCTATTTGCTCTATTCTCTTTCTCTCTAATAGTAGTGCACCGTGCCGAGCCGAGTTGATGACTATTTTATAGTTTCTAAGTTTTCCTAGAAGCTCAACACTGAAATCCCCCACAAGATCTCATCGTCATCTACATTTTCCGAGCCCCACATCGATAGGTTCTGATAAGCGGTTCTCGAGATTTCGAGGAATTTAGGCAAAGCTTAGGGTGAACCTTCTAATAGTATTGCACCCCGGCGAGCCAAGTTGATGACTATTTTACAGTTTCAAAGCTTTTACAGAAGCTACAGCTACATTTTCCGAGCCCCACATCGATAGGTTCTGATAAGCGGTTCTCGAGATTTCGAGGAATTCAGGCTGAACTACTATTAGAGAGAATACGGTGTACAATCGAAGAAATTAAAAGAAATTAATAAGATTGATTTTAAATAATCGTTTTTTAAAAAGTGTGCTTAGATTTTTGGAAAAACCTTTAACTATTTGAAAAAAGGATTTAAAACTAAAGTTTCCTAAAAATCGGAAACCAACACTCAAAATAAAAAGCAGTGAATGGGGAGGGGAAAAGAGGCGAATTTCAAAAGAAAAGGCGCTAGTAAATTTTTAATTCTTTAAGAACATTTTTGGATATTTTTGTGTAGATTGTCTTCATTTCAATGCTTTGGTTTAAAGTTTGTGTTTGCGTGAGTCGTTTCAAAGATATTCTTTTCATCAAGTAACTTGATTTTTTTCAGTGGAAAGCAGGCTTTGGCGAGGAAGCGATTTGAATTTCCATTTGAATTTGTCTATGATATCAGTTTGACGATGAAAAATAGGATTTGAACTTTTCGAATTCTCGATTTGTGGCGATTAAATTCAAAATCTGGTCAAGTTTTACTCAAGAGAGATTTGGAAAAAAAAGGAAATTTCTAGGTATTCTTGGTGAAATATTTTCTATTAAGTGAGTGGATTTTTTTTTGGCAAAATGAATTTCTTACGGCAAGTTTTCCTCTTTCTTCACTTTGAATTCCGCTCTAGCCGTACACCCCAATCCTCTCTACATCTTTTGGGCGCAAAATAGACTGCCAAATCTTTGTTTTGTTTATGACAACAAAGACAAAAACTCAAAACATCTCGAAATGTTTTTTACCCTTATTTGATCAGCGAAAAATGCGGATTCGACCTGATGTGGCTAGACTGAAAATTGCAGGTTTCTTTCTCTAACCGAAACTCGAATTCTAGAAACTTGAAATGCGTTCCAGATTAGCTAAAAACATTTTCAGATGTGAAAGAAGTGGCTCTCTCATTGAGTGGCTGCGGCTTTCTTGGAACTTACCATATCGGAGCCTCATTCTGTTTATATAAACATGGAAAAGTTTCCAAGAAGTCTTGTGCCTTCCAGAATCGAAATTTTTTCAGTTAATGATGTCAAAAGTGACACGAGTGGGTGGAGCGTCGGCTGGAGCGCTTGTCGCGTCGTTGTTGGCGTTGAGACCGGAGAGTTTGCTGAAAGGGCTGGCCACTTTTTACAAGATGGCTCACGAATTGCATCGTTTACCCTATGGAGCATTGACGCCTGGATATGTACTTCAAAAGAGGTGTTTGTTTGGTAGAAAAGGGATTAAAAAAAATTGATTCCATAAATCGATTATTTATGCAAATTTTTAAAAGACTAAAATTTGAAATCTATTATTTTCATAGATCTTCGTGCACTCCAGGATCACTTAAAATTTGATTCTCAAGTCTGTAAATTGTAGCTGGATTCAGAAAAAGAGCTTTGATGAGATCAAGTTGAAAAAGCTTTCGAAAACACTCTCAACTTTAAACGAAAAGCCGTGCTGTGTTCCAGGATTTTCGAAAATTTCATTTAAAACTGTCAAATTCGACTTGAGATTGCTTGAAATCGTCGACGAGCACATTCCGGAGGATATCTCGGCAGCACAGGGTCGTTTAATGATTTCATTGACGAATTACAAGGTAAAATGATTGTATGATATTAAAGCTGAATCAAAAAAACAAAAATTCAGACAATGAGAAACGAGTTGGTGACAAAATTCCGTGATCGGGAGCATTTGATCGAGTTGTTGTTGGCCTCATGTTACATTCCAGGGTTTCATTTATTTTTCTTTTTTGTATAAAAGTCAAAATTTTGCAGCTACAGCAAGGGTTTTCAAGCGGATTTCCCAAAAATCGACGGAAATGTGCGGAGTTTTTGATCGAAAATTGAACAAATTTCGAATTTTAGACTTATTTTGATGGTTTTTATGCGAATAATTTACCAGATTGGAGTGATATTAAAACGATTACTGTATCACCGTTTTCCGGTATGATTCAATCACCGTAAATACTTTAATAGTACCCCAACCCCATCGTACAGTCGCGTAGTCGCAAAAACTTTTTAGTTTTTAGTTTTTCATTTTTTTTAAAGCCCCTGTACTTTCAAAAAAATACGGCTTTGGTATCAAAAAATAGCCCTGAATTTCAGCTATTTTTTGATATCTAAACGAGCATTGTAGCATAAACCAGTGTCGAGAAAAACTAGTTTTTTCGGGATGGTTGCGTAGTCTAACTTTAAACATCCCGTTCTCCGCGCTGCTTTATGCTACAATGTGCACTTTAATATCAAAAAATAGCCCTGAATTTCAGCTATTTTTTGATATTTATTGTAGCATTGTAGCATAAACCAGTGTCGAGAAAAACGCGTTCAAAGCTAGACTACACGACACTCCGCACCGTCATTATGGGAGTGGGGCTCTATTACAGTGTTTAGGGTAAGTAATTCTAGGGGAATGATTTTAGGAAATGCTGACATTGCCCCAAACGATCCCCCGCCTTTCACATATCCATGGGCATTCGATTTTGGAAAGCATTTGATCAGGGTAAATGATTTGAATTGAATTCCATTGGATTCCATTGGATAGAGATAACCGATTTTCCATTGGATAATCGACAGAATGCCTCAAAAGTTTCTTATCAGCTTTGTGTGCAAACCGGTTTGCTTAAAAAAAGCTGATTAACATAAAGTTTGGTTGCTTGGTTTACCAGAAAACCATTTGAATTAAAAATTGCAGATCGTTCAGATGAGATGAGGAGTCAAGAAGTTTAAATCTGATAGGAAAGGACCTAGAGACTAATTGATACTCTTGTTGATAATTGATAAAGTTAAACTCAGGGTTTTCTCTTAATTTTAAGGCAATGTTTAAGGCAATCAAAAAGTCAAAAATTCATACTGTCAAATTTAGAATAAGCTATTTATATTTTTGATTGATGGGAAAAGTGGAGACGTTGTTTGGATTGAAAAATCTTTTGTAGGTCAAAAGCTTGAGCTAATCGAAGACAGTTTTGTTCAGGAAATCTTTTCCACAGCTTTAGGCAAATCTCCGTAATCAATCTAAGCAAATCTCTGTAATCTAATCCGCGAAAAGCATGCTTTATTCCCGTTGCCAATTGCAGATCGTTCATTGAAATAAGAAGCCAAGAAGTTCAAAGCTGCTAGCAAAGAACCTCGAGACTATAAAACCTAGAGACAAAGAACCTAGAGACTAGAGACTAGAGAACCTAGAGATAATTCAATTCATTCAACTAATCAATCATTGATCTTTTAAAGATAAACTCAGAATTGTTTCTTAATTTTAAGGTAATGTTTTAAGTCAAAATCTATACGGTAAAATTTAGAATAAGCTAATATTTGGGGATTTTGCATTCATGGGAAAAGTGGAGACGTTCTTTGGATTCAAAAAATAGCTCGAGTAGATCAAAGCCGAAGATCGTTTTGTTCAGGAAATCTTTTCCATAACTTTAGGCAAATCTCCGTAATCTAATCCGTGGAAAGCATGCTTTATTCCCGCCACCAGTCGACGTTTTACGACAATACTATCGACAGGTTCAATATAAACATTAGAAAATGAAATCAAAACTTTCCAGGGCTTTACAGACGCTCACACTTTCCTCAAAATCAATCACTTAACCGATGTCCAATTGACTGAAGAGTTGTTAAAAGATGAATATTTGAGTGAATGAATAAAATGAATAAAAATGAATAAAATGAATAAAAATGAATAAAATGAATCAAATGAATTAAATGAATAAAATGAATTAAATGAATTAAATGAATTAAATGAATTAAATGAATTAAATGAATTAAATGAATAAAATGAATCAAATGAATAAAATGAATAAAATGAATTAAATGAATTAAATGAATTAAATGAATAAAATGAATCAAATGAATAAAATGAATCAAATGAATCAAATGAATGAAATACTTTCAACAATCACAAAATTCACAATTTCCCGTCTTTCATTCAATTCTCTCACTCTCACTCACTCAAAAGTGCGAAAAAGAATTTTTGTTTCCTTTAAAAGTCTTCTGTTTTTCCTTTAAATCTCCCCAAAACTCTTTCTTTGTCCAATTTGAAAACCGAAACCTACCCAAAAGCAAACTCGTTTTTGTTTTTGTTTCAACTAGTTGTCACCACAAAATTTCCCTTTTCACCAAGTTTTTTTTTTGGGTTTTGACGAAGTTTAGAGAAGTTTGGAGACTTTGTGAAATCTAGATACCGTATTTTCTGTAATAGTAGTGCGCACTACTATTTTTTCAACCCCCCTTCAGCCTGCACTACTATTATAGACTGCACTACTATTACAGAAAATACGGTAAGCTCTTCTTTTTGTTCTTTCTTTATTTCAAACCTTTGCTTAGCCTTTAGTGCACTCCAGATGGAAATTTCCATGATCTAAATCCAAAGAAAAGGGGCTATTTGAGGCTGAAAATGATTCGAGTGTCCGATCAAGTGGATTGGTGGATGAGTTTTAGAGAAATTGTGACCAAGATTGGCTATTTGGCTATTGTGCGTTCCAGGAAAGCGAATCGAAATGTTTAAAGATCAATTCGTTTAAATTTAGCTACAATTTTGCTCGAAATCTTTAACGAATCTCGGCTTTGATGATTCAAAAAGGAAAACGTTTTTGTCATCATTTCCCGACTAAATCCAAATCTTGTTCATTCAAAGAAAAATTTCTCCCATTTTCTCATTTCCCATTTCCGTACTCGTTTTTCTCATTTGTCTATCGTTTTCTCAATTGATTAGCAATTTTTGGTACTTCGGTTTTGATCGGTTATTGCTAAATTGTTGCAATAACCGACCAAAACCTTCACTCTACTTCACAACCCGTCAAAGCTTAAACCGAATAATGAACCGTTTACCTCATTATTTTGTACTTTTTGGTTAGAAATCCATAGAGATTCAACTCGGTTAAGCAAGAAGTTGACAACTTTTGACGGGTTGTGAAGTAGAGTGAAGTAGAGTGATCAGTCGATCGAAAATCGTTAACCGAGAAGTCTCGGATGGAGCTGCTTCACCGAGATGAGTCTTTCTGGATGTATAAAGTATCCAATTTTTTTCAAATCTTTCATAATATCATTATTTTTACAATGTTAAATTGTTAAAAATCGTTAAAAAATCTCAAATTTCAATTTCAATACACTAAAATGTTTAAATTTATAAAAATTTAAAGCAAAATCTTCAGTTTCATCAATTTTTTTTATTTAAAATAAAGAAAATTTCATTCAATTTACTTAATGATTAAAAGAGATTTCTCTTAAAAACCGCAAAAATGACTCAATTTTTCTATTGTTTAAAAAGAGAGAAACAAAATGGGAACGAGAAACGAATAGAGAAAGAAGACAAATGAGTGATTTGTCTGCTTTTCTCAATGTCCATGCTTTTCTCAATGCAATCCCCTTTCCACTAGTCATCCCACTCACTCCACTAGTCATTTCTCATTCATTCTACTTTTGTACCCTTCATTTTTCACACTTTAAAACATTCTACTTGAATAGATTGAGACAATTTCGGCAAGATTTCTTTCGATAAGATCATTTTTTTCTTTTTTTCTCTTTCAATAACTTCTATGCTATCCAGGTCAATTAAAAAGAAGGTTTTAAGTTTATATATTTATATGCTTTTTTTCAGTTGAATAGCGACAAAACAAAATCACAATAATTACCTGGGACATCACTCAAAATTCACCCAAAAGATAAATAGATACCTCAAGAATCACAGAGCAGTCAAATCAAGTGCCGAAATTGCGGTTTTAAATCTAGGTAAGGTGAGAATATCAAGAATATGAGGGGGTAAAATCTTCCATAATTTAACTCGAAGAAACTGTGGAAGCTTTTAGAGGAGATGGAAAGTTCGGGTATGAGAAAAGGCCACCTGGATGGGGGATTCTAGGATGGGGGATTCTAGGATGGGGGATTCTAGGATGGGGATTCTAGGATGGGGGATTCTAGGATGGGGATTCTAGGATGGGGGATTCTAGGATGGGGGATTCTAGGATGGGGGATTCTAGGATGGGGGATTCTAGGATGGGGGGATTCTAGGATGGGGGTATCCTAGGATGGGGGTATCCTAGGATGGGGGTATCCTAGGATGGGGGTATCCTAGGATGGGGGGTATCCTAGGATGGGGGTATCCTAGGATGGGGGTATCCTAGGATGGGGGTATCCTAGGATGGGGGTATCCTAGGATGGGGGTATCCTAGGATGGGGGTATCCTAGGATGGGGGTATCCTAGGATGGGGGTATCCTAGGATGGGGGTATCCTAGGATGGGGGTATCCTAGGGATGGGGGTATCCTAGGATGGGGGTATCCTAGGATGGGGGTATCCTAGGATGGGGGTATCCTAGGATGGGGGTATCCTAGGATGGGGGTATCCTAGGGATGGGGGTATCCTAGGATGGGGGTATCCTAGGATGGGGGTATCCTAGGATGGGGGTATCCTAGGATGGGGGTATCCTAGGATGGGGGTATCCTAGGATGGGGTATCCTAGGATGGGGGTATCCTAGGATGGGGGGTATCCTAGGATGGGGGTATCCCTAGGATGGGGGTATCCTAGGATGGGGGTATCCTAGGATGGGGGTATCCTAGGATGGGGGTATCCTAGGATGGGGGGTATCCTAGGATGGGGGTATCCTAGGATGGGGGTATCCTAGGATGGGGGTATCCTAGGATGGGGGTATCCTAGGATGGGGGTATCCTAGGATGGGGGTATCCTAGGATGGGGGTATCCTAGGATGGGGGTATCCTCCACTGTGTATAAAAGATACCCCAATCCTAGATACCCCCATCCTAGGAATGGGGTATCCTATGGAGGCCTAGAGAACCGAATTCAAAGATACCAGAAAAAAAGGGGATCGGGATGATGATGCCTTTAACAATTTGAAAGCATTCCACTAACCGTTTAAAGCATTTAAAGCATTCCACTAACCACCAATCGATGATAAGGCCGGCGTTGGTGTAACATTTCAAGACCAAATAGTTGCAATCAATCAAAAGTTTAGCAATTTCATTTCTAACTCGAAAACTCTGGCTTAAATCCAACAATTCCCAATATTTGCAATATAAAACTAAAGCTTCTAGTAAATCTCTAATGGAGGTTTTTGATTTTTAATATAATCTCAAAGTTTTATAAGCTTTTGAGTAATCAAGTTTTGTTGAAAGATGAATCAAATAAAGTTTTTGATTGTTTAATTCATCAAAAAAACTTCATTTTAGTCAAAAATTACTCCAAAATCGTTTATTTAACACAATTTTTATATAAAAATGATTAAAATGACGATTAGAATGATCAACTTTTAAAGAGCCAAAGAAAAATCAACTTCGAAAATGCATTAATCTTTTCCATTGAACTATTGAAGTCGAAAAAAAAGGAATTGGGAAGACAAAGGTTGAGGGAATCGGATCCGATTACAAAACAGACCTTTGGGTCTCTTCCTCAGACAATTTCTTTTCAAATATTTCCCCCCCACAAACTCTTTTCTTGTCCCTTGAAGGCTGAAATGGCCGAACTCTCAGTCACGCCTCTCTCTCCATTTTCCGATTGACATCAAAATCTGTTTCTCTTGCTTTGAAAAAAATTTTCTCACGCAGCTTTTCCGATTTGAAACATCATTGTGAAAAAGTTCTCTAGAAGTTGAACAATATTTTTTCAATTTTTCTAAAATCGCTGAATTTTATTGTCTAGTTGTTTATTGTGAGTTCCAGAAAGCTCAAAAAATTTCAAATTTTCTGTTTTCTCTTAATTTTAACTCTTAATGATCAATGTGCTTTCCAGAACACTTAGAATTTTCCTCAGAAGTTCTTTCTCTTAATTTTACCTCTTAACAATCAGTGTGCTTTCCAGAACGCTCAGAATTTCCCTCAGAAGTCTGTTTTCTCTTATTTTTACCGCTTAACGATCAGTGTGCGTTCCAGAACACTCAAAATTTCCCTCAGAAGTACTGTTTTCTCGTAATTTTAACTCTAAACGATCAGTGTGCTTTCCAGAACGCTCAGAATTTCCCTCAGAAGTCTGTTTTCTCTTATTTTTAACTCTTAACGATCAGTGTGCTTTCCAGAACACTCAGAATTTCCCTCAGAAGTCTGTTTTCTCTTATTTTTAACTCTTAACGATCAGTGTGCTTTCCAGAACACTCAGAATTTCCCTCAGAAGTTCTCTCTCTTAATTTTAACTCTTAACGATCAGTGTGCCTTCCAGAACACTCAGAATTTCTCTTTTCATACTCACAACCTTATTGAATACTCAGATAAAGACTAGTTCTTATAAATTTACATAATTTCAACTGAAATGCAGCTTTTCTTCTGGAATTTCTAATAATAAAGAGGACTCTGCTGGGAGTAATTTCGAGTAACGGCGGGAAATCGGCTGAAAAAAAAGGCTCATCGATTTGCGACAACCAGAAAAGAAAAACTGGTTTCCCACATTTGAAAAATTCGAAAACTTTTCAATATCGAATATTTTTGAGAAAAATTGATCGGTTTTATGTAAATTTCCTCAAAAACCGTCAAATATTCAAATTTAAAAATAATTTTCAATGTGAATTTGCCTTTTTAAATGTAACTTTACAACACACTTATATGCACGTACAGTCGAACCTCTCTATAACGTAACTCACGGGACGGCTATAGCTTACGTTATATAGAGGTTTACGTTATATAGAGTGCCGTTTTATATAGCTTAACGTCGGCCGGGACCGGTCACGGCTTACGTTATAGAGAGGTTCGTTATAGAGAGGTTCGACTGTACTTTGAAATCAGAATCAGTATCAAATCGTTTCTTGGCTTTCTGAATTAGGATGATACCACAAAATCGTGAAATGAAACCATGTGAAATGCTTGCAAATCGGCAATCGGGGGAGTTACTTCAAGATAATTTGGAAACATTTCAATTTGACACGACTTTCACTGTAAATTTGACTTTTTAAATGCAATTGAAAGGAAATTTTGTAAACTCAAACCACTACCAAATCCCCGAAAACATCCAAAAATAGAGCGACTTTCTTTATTCCTTTCACACTTCCTTTTTCTTTTCATTCTATTTTTCGGCGCTCTTTTTTTCAGCTTTTGTTTGAGAGCAAATGAAAATAAACAAATGATTTGAAGGAAAAAAAAGTGAAAGTGAAAGAAAGATTTGTGAAAAAAAGAAAGAAAAAACTTTGATCCTGGAACACAGTCTACCCATTTTTCAATCTAATCAAATTTGTCGACTCATTTTCGCATTTTCTCACATTCATCTCAATCACAAGTATCTGGGTGGGTGGAAAAAAGAAAAAAAGAAAAGAAAACCCCATCCTTCTTGTAAGTGCTTACTTTCGTGCATTCCAGCATTCACGAATCACTCAGTGTTATGCTCATTCTATCTACTGAAACCTTTTTTAAGCCTCCGTAACATTTCATCAGTGTAGTGTCTAGAGTTTCCAAGGCACTTCGATCCAATCACTGTTTTAATAGTCAAATTGGTGCTCACAAGTCACATTCAAGCATAAATTTGATGAATTAAAATGAAATAGAATTTTTGATTTTATAGTTGGCTACAAAAGCCGAAAAAAATCGTATAATCAAGTTTTTTGAATTTTCTGGAATTCATTGATAAACTTGGCTTAGGCTAATCTAGACAGGAACCTTTTTTTCCAAACTTTCTCCAACTCATTCATCACCTTTTTCTTTCTCGACTCGAATGACTGACCTCTGATTGCTCTCCAGGGATCATTGTGGTTACATTTTGTGAAACCAACTGAATGGGCTTTTTTTTCTCATAAAAATCTAATCGGTGTGTGATGCATTACACTGAGAAGTTAAATGGAAAGACTCTTGTGTTTCGATGAGAAATGAGACGGCTGTTTTGATCGGGTTTCTATCTTTTTCTCTTGAAATCTCTTTCTTTCATCATTCACTTTTTTTTTCCGGAATTTCCTCGACTTTTAGCTATTCTGTTTTTAATATTGATTTAAGCTTTTTCATTTTGATTGATTTAAGTGAGACCAACATAAATTTAGCAATCAATCAATCAATCAAATCCAATTCCATTTCGTTTCCCTCACCTGTCTTGTTGAGCAAAGATATACCAAGAAATCCCACGGTGTCTCCAAGCTGTTAATGTAGGAATTTGGACCACCGTAACTGAAAACCAAATTTGAATCCTATCATTTCTACCCGTCAACTCACACATCCAACAAAACAGGATACGTTTCAGTTGGATCGAACTTTGGCGGTCGCATGATTCCCACGTGAGCTTCTGAAATCAATTTCATATTTCAATACCATTTTTCACACTCACCAATCATTGAGACCAACATAACTTTCTCGAAAGTGATAATCGGCTCATCAAAAGCTAAACGAGGTGCCTCGAAGCCTCTGAGCTGATGAACTAAACTCTTTTCTATCATTTTTCCAACTTCTGGATGTCACTAGAAACTTTAAAATCAAAATTTTCCACTTAACTTCTCGAAATTCCTTTACTGTACAACTTACACTCGTTATTATTGGCTTTATTCATGAGGTAAAGCCGCCCATTGACAACGTTTTTTAAAATGTTGATAATTTCTACATTCATTACTTCAAGAAGTACACTCAGAATATTATCAAAACAGAACAGAAAAAGCGCTTGTTCTTTAACCAAATTTCGGACTAACAAGCGCTGTTTTTTAACCGCATTTCGGACTAACTTTGGCTAGTTTTGGTTAGCTTACAAGAAATTCCGGTCTTTACCTGGTTTAGCCTTGCCTACCTTCACTACAGGGCTAATTGAGCCTTGAAAAAGCGGGTGAATGAGCTAGAAATTGAGCCAGAACATTACTCACTTACATTTTGGAATACTTTGATACAAAAATACTTAAAATTGTCTTATTTAGCTTTCCATTCAATATCTCTAAATGATTTTTCCACAAAAAAACCATTATAGACAGTACTGGACAATGAAATTTGTATTTGAAATGATATTTGAAATGATATTTGAAAAAAAGATCGTCACTTTCGCGCGTCTGTAACTCCATTGTCTTTGAGTTTAAACTATTAGTGTTATACCATTTCTGAAAGCTCTTTTCAACGGCTACACAATGGTAATATTAATATTTAGAAATACGGTAAAGACAAGGGAGTTATAGAGGTTACAGACATTTACCTTCACTACAGGAGTTATAGAGGTTACAGACGTTTACCTTCACTAGAGGAGTTACAAGAAGTTACAGATGTTTACCTTCACTACAGGAGTTACAAGACAAGGGAGTTACAGACGAGACGATCTTTGAGTGACGATCGTTTTTCAAATATCATATTTCATTGTCCAGTACTTTGTGTTCTATTTTATAAAGTATTTCCAGAGCTACCGGATATTTGCAAGTGTCGATTAGCCCATCTGTATTCGGTGTCGACAAACTTGTTTGAAGAAGGGGAAATTGAAGGAGTGACCCCAGAAAAGGAAAAGAGAGAAGAGGGGGAAAGGGATACCTCGAGAACAGAGCAACACAACACGTATTACCTGGAAGAGAAAGCGAAAGAGAGATCATCGCTCGTCTCGTTCGCACACAACAAACAACGAACAAAAGTGAGTGGTTGAGGAAAAGTGGAATTGAGAATTGGACACTATGGATATCACTGGACAACTTTTGCTAGACTATTAGTTAAATTCTTGAGTTTTCAATGATCTTGCAATAGATTATGGATGTCACTAGGCAATTTTCATTGATCAAATCTCATTTTAGAGCCAATCCTTTTCTTCAGCTCTGATTTGTATGATGTGATCGAGTGAAACGCATATGGCCGAGAAAAATGTGAGTCCTGAAAGGTATCCAATCAATTCGAATTTTCAGCAATGGACATGTTGCGCTTGGAGAGCGATCCTTGTCTCCGCTTTTGCTTTAGGCGTTCTTGTTTGCATCGCGATCTCCGTTGTTTTGCTGTTAACACAGAAACGTTAGTGAAAACAAAAGTTTAACCAAAACAACCAAATTCCAGCGGTAAACTTGGGCGAAGTCGGTGATGCGGCCGCGTGGGACACAGGGAATGTGTCGATTCGACGGAAACCTGCTCATTATCGGTTCTTTAGGTCTTGTGACATCCAGAATAAAACTTTAGACCCTTCACATTCGAGGATTTGCTCTCAAATAAGCAACACGTTCGATCAATGTATTCAGTGAAGTGGTTGGCAGATGATAGTTTGATCATCGCAGCCGAGCCAACGATTCCATTAGAAGAGGTGACATCCAGATAGTCTGAAAATAAATAAGAAAAGCTCAGGATGGTGCCTCGTTGAATATAATTCGATCGAACAATTTCTCGGAGGAGTTGTGGGTGCCCGACTCTGAGTTTATCGCTGGTTTTACAGGTTTTTGATTCAATTTTTTGATTGGGAAGGTAATTTCAACAATTTTAAGGTGATTTATCAGGTGAACGCGTGAAATTCTCTCCATCAGGCAAATATGTAGCGTTGAGCAAGTTGCTTTCTCACGTAAGTATTGAAAAAGTGACTTAGATGACTTCTTAAAGCACTAACTTTTATAAAAACTATAATTCTAGTACAGTAATCTTCTAGATTCATTACAGTAATTCAAAATTTTTTTTTAATTTTTCAGGGTTTTCGTCATTCTGAAGATTCTCTCTACCAAATCGCTAAAATCAGTGATGGAAAATTATCGTAATTTGGCTTTAATTATTGTAAATTTGAGTATATTCTAGGAAATATACATTTGTTGGTCCAAAAGGAACAGGTCTCGAAGCAATCTCGAGTTTTCGATGGAATCCGAATCCAGAAAAACACGATTTTGTAAGTTTATTAACTGTTTTAGAAAGAATTGTCAAATCGAAACTTTCGAAAATCAAAACAAAAGCGAAAACTTTCGATTAATCCATCAGATCAGCCTCAAACCATTCTAGAATCTATCTTTCCTTTCAGATTTTTGTCTCCGATTTTAACGTCTACTACCAGAGTGACCCTGGAGCACCAGGATCGGCGATCGCTTTGTCTGAGAATGGAAAATCTTTCTATCGATATGGTCTTGCCGATTGGCTGTATGAGGGTACGGTGATATCCAGAAAGTCCAATACTTTAACTGATTTTGTCACTTATTGCTTAAAATCAGCGAAAACCCTTCTAAAACCCGAGCGTGTAATCCAGATCACCCAAAAACATGTTCAAAGCTCGTAAAAACCTTTCCAAATTCCGTGCTGACATCCATATTGTCAAAAACTCATCAAAAAATTCAGAAGAGATCTCTCCAAGTGCGACATTTTGGTCGGATCGGGGTGAGATGATTGCTTACATTCGTTATGATGATCAATTCGTTCACAAAGTTTACGTTCCCAAATATTTCAACACTCGACAATACACAGAGTGAGTTAAAGAATGATTAATAAAAGGTAAAAGAGAGATCTAAAAATTTAGTTATTTGGAAGTGCCGTATCCAAAAGCTGGTGTACAGAATCAACCTGAAGTCACCTTATTTTTATGGAATGTTAAAGAAAACAAAAAAGTCGTTATTTCACCGCCCGATGAGCTGATGGCGAGGAATTTGTGAGTGTTTAGGGTTTTGTAAATGAAATTCAAGATTTCTTTAGATCTTATTACATTTTCTCAAACAATTTCATTACGGTGGCAATGAATGGGACAAGAGAAGAGAAATTGTTGACTGTTTGGTCGGATAGAGAGCAAATGAATATTTATATGACACTTTGCGATGTCGAGGATTGTGTTTTGGTCAGTGCTATGGCTTTAAGGAACAGAGAGCATTGAACAGAGAGCATTCAAGCAAAAGCATTGAAGCACAGGGGGCAAAAGCATTGAAGAAACAAAGCTTTTTAAATTCTTCTTTTGATTTGATTGGAAAACTTTAACTTGAAAAGTCTTCTCCTTGAAATTTCAATCTTACCATCAACGTTATTCGTCCGAAATCCTTGATCTTGACTTGATTTTGCTCTTTTCCAAAACTCTGGCAACCCTTTTACCCAATCACAATCTTTACCAATCCACTTATACCAAAAAACTTCTTTAATCATTTCCAGACTTACTCTCAAAACTACGAGATTCACGATCGACAACTTTGGAGTGAACCTGAAGATTTCCAAGTAGATTCATTTCTCTAACTGAAAATCGGAAATTTTCTAGAAAATCATCGCCTCCCCAAGTGGCTTCTTTGTAGTTTTGCCCCATCAATACACTGATGGCAATATCTATCAACATATCGCACACATTCGCGTACAGGTCAGAAAACTAGCTTTGATTTCATTAGACAGAGTGCACTCTGTCCAATGAAATCAAGCTAGTTTTAATGAAATCAAGTTAATTCTAATGCAATCAAGCTAGTTCTAATGAAATCAAGCTAGTTCTAATGCAATCAAGCTAGTTTTAATGAAATCAAGCTAATTCTAATGCAATCAAGCTAGTTCTAATCAAAACAGAATTGTCGCAACAAGATAAAGTTCTGAAAGGCAGATAAGAGGAAAAAAGAAAAATGAAAATGAAATATCAAATTCTAATCGATCGCCATTAGCATTTGAGAAGGCTCGCAGGCGTTTTGGGAAGGCGTCAATGGTGATCAAAAAGACTGTATCGAGCTCTTCCCACGCTTTCAACAGTGATTTCTTCAAGCTTTTGATGTTTTTGTGGCGTTTTGAACAAGCTTTGGCTACAGAACCGACCACACTGAAGAATCCATTGAGTTGAGGTCTGGATAGCTAGGCCATTCAGAAAAAGAAAAGAAGTCCGGGAAATCGTTTTGACAGAACTCTTGGACTTTCTTGGATTTGTGAGCCGGTGCATCATCTTGCTAATAAGTCCAAATGCTATTTCCAAAATGTTTACGAGCCTAGAGCAAGAGTTCATCCTTGAGAAGAGTCAAGTTTTCGGTCAAGTACTTTGGGCAACCAATATGAGTAGAGTCTTTCCTGTCGCAGTAATGCAGCCATCTTCGAGACTCCGAGAAACCAATTCAGTTCAGATCTGGCCTATACTCAAGGATTTTGCTTGTAAAGTTTGTAAAGAAGGCCTTTAACACTAAATATCTTTTATCTGTGAACAAGATATTGTGATGATCGATTCCATTGACTCAATAATTGATCTACTCTCAATTCTCGCTTGTTTTAGCGGCATTCGAAAGAAGTTGAGTAAGTTTGAGTTTATTTTTGAGGATCCGAAGCAATGAAGTGCTTGAAATCATCATCTTCTTTGTCATTTGCCTTGCTCTTCCGAGTTCGGTCCCCCACTCGCTTGATGTTTGTCTTTGTGACAACAGTTAGGCGTCTACCGCTTCTTCGTGCATCAGCAGTTGTTCTCGTAGCTTTGTAGCATTGTATAGTGTAGAAAATGACACTTCGGTTGACTTTAAGATGCTTATGAATCCTCGTTTGGTAGCTGAGACTCCTCCTTTGTGGCTGAGACTCCTCGTTTGTGGCTGAGACTCCTCGTTTGTGGCTGAGACTCCTCGTTTGTGGCTGAGACTCCTCGTTTGTGGCTGAGACTCCTCGTTTGTGGCCGAGACTCCTCGTTTGGTAGCTGAGACTCCTCCTTTGTGGCTGAGACTCCTCGTTTGTGGCTGAGACTCCTCGTTTGTGGCTGAGACTCCTCGTTTGTGGCTGAGACTCCTCGTTTGTGGCTGAGACTCCTCGTTTGTGGCTGAGACTCCTCGTTTGTGGCCGAGACTCCTCGTTTGGTAGCTGAGACTCCTCCTTTGTGGCTGAGACTCCTCGTTTGTGGCTGAGACTCCTCGTTTGTGGCTGAGACTCCTCGTTTGTGGCTGAGACCCCCTCGTTTGTGGCTGAGGCTCCTCGTTGTGGCTGGGACTCCTCTTTGTGGCCGAGACTCCTCGTTTGTGGCTGAGACTCCTCGTTTGTGGCTGAGACTCCTCGTTTGTGGCTGAGACTCCTCGTTTGTGGCCGAGACTCCTCGTTTGGTAGCTGAGACTCCTCCTTTGTGGCTGAGACTCCTCGTTTGTGGCTGAGACTCCTCGTTTTGTGGCTGAGACTCCTCGTTTGTGGCTGAGACTCCTCGTTTGTGGCTGAGACTCCTTGTTTGTGCAATTCGATGATCGATTGTCAATGGGGTTTCTTCAGCTATTCTAAAAAAAATAACACATTTTATATAAAAATTTTTCAATTATATTCCAAATATAATAAAAAGACCAAAAGAAAAACTAGAAATGAAGCTTAAATCAAGGAGTTATTTTCCTTGGACGTGGTGCCTTGCTGCGACAATTATGATGCCCTGTATATAGCTAATTCTATAGATATGGCTGAATTTCAGGACGATGGCTCAGGACGAATGACGACTTTTCACGGTGGGACATATGATGTGATCAAGCTACACGGATATGATCAAGAAAAGGACACTTTGTAAGTGAAATCAATAGAATGAGTTCCAGATTGAAGAAATAACTCGAAAAGAAATATAGATTTTACGAGTCATCTGGTGGTGGGATCGCTTTCAAGCGATTGTTCCGAGTTCGAAGTGCTAGCACGAGATTGGCTCAGGTAGGGAGGGGAAATTATTTAAAAAGAGCTAATCCTGGATGTCATGAGAAAAGATTTTCAAAGAATTATGTGAGGAAAATGAAAATGAAATTTTAGATTCAATGCATTAGCTGCTCGGTTCCAAATTGTGATTCAGCCACGATATCGGTAGGGTTTTCAAGTAATCATTCAATTTTTGCCGATTTCAGGTCTCTCCACGGGGTAAACGTGTGGCTTTGACGTGTAATCGAGCTTTTGACAATGGGCGGCTTTACCTCATGAATACAGCCAATAATAACGAGTGTAAGTTGTACAGTAAAGGAATTTCGAGAAGTTAAGTGGAAAATTTTGATTTTAAAGTTTCTAGTGACATCCAGAAGTTGGAAAAATGATAGAAAAGAGTTTAGTTCATCAGCTCAGAGGCTTCGAGGCACCTCGTTTAGCTTTTGATGAGCCGATTATCACTTTCGAGAAAGTTATGTTGGCCTCAAAGATTGGTGAGTGTGAAAAATGGTATTGAAATGTGAAATTGATTTCAGAAGCTCACGTGGGAATCATGCGACCGCCAAAGTTCGATCCAACTGAAACGTATCCCGTTTTGTTGGATGTGTGAGTTGACGGGTAGAAATGATAGGATTCAAATTTTGTTTTCAGTTACGGTGGTCCAAATTCCTACATTAACAGCTTGGAGACACCGTGGGATTTCTTGGTATATCTTTGCTCAACAAGACAGGTGAGGGAAAAGAAATCGAATGGGATTTGATTGATTGACTTTTAAGATTCATTGGTTTCTGATTTGATCCTGGCTTTATTTTAAAGTTTACATTGATTGGCTTTATTTTAAAGTTTACATTGATAAAACTTTGATATAAGCTTAGAAAAGTATATTGTTTTGGGTCAAGTTTTAAAATTTACTGTATTGGTTTGAGAAGTTTTTCAAACATTGGTTCAAGGTCAAGTTTTGATAAAAATCGATTTCTAGATGATTGTTGTCTACATCGATGGCCGAGGTTCAAAACATCGTGGCTGGGATGTGAAGGGACCGATTCGGAATTCGTTTGGAGGACCTGAAGTCGATGATCAAATTGATGGGATGAGGTGAGTGGATTGGTTCAATTGCCTAAAACAAAACGATCTAATCAACTTGCCTAATCAATTTGCCTAATAAATTTGCTTAATCAATTTCCCAATTTCACTTGCACAATCTTCTTTTCAAGCAAAAATTCTCATTTTTTTTTCAGAAAAATCATTGACAAGTACCCGTGGATGAACAAAAAAGCGGTGGCTGTTTTGGGATGGGTTTGTTTAGGAAATGTTCCCTTAATTCACAAAATCTCAGTCTTACGGTGGTTTCCTCTCAACGCATATTGGGGTGAAAGACAATGGGAACGTTTTTCGGTGTTCTCTCGCCGTCGCTCCGGTCTCCGATTTTCTGCTATATGGTAAGTGGATGATAGGTTACAGTTTAACTATTTTAAGCTTAAAATTATCCAATCTGGATGTCACTGCATAAATCCCGGGGCACAATTCATTCCCACAACCATTTTAGATTCCGCTTACACCGAGCGTTATATGGGTCTACCGACGGAAAATCCCCAAGGATACAATGTACGTTTTTAAGCAGTTTATATCAAAGTGTGAGCTCCAGGATTAACTCTAAAATGAAAAACAAATTCATAGAGGAGATTTTTCAGAGCTCTCGCCTCACCGACAAGATCACCAAGATGAGAAATGTGCACTATCTATTGGCGCATGGAAGTGCAGATGGTATTTGAATAAAAGGAAAGGTTTAAATGTTTCAAAATCAATTTCCAGACAACGTCCACTATCACAATGCGGCTTTATTGGCGGGTGCTCTTCAGGAGAACAATATTCCATTCACTCAACTCGTTCGTTTCTAGAGATTTGTCTAGAGCTTAGAGTGTTGTCTAGAGCTTGCTTAGAGCTTTGTCTAGAGCTTAGAGTGTTGTCTAGAGCTTAGAGCTTTGTCTGCCAGGCCTAGCTAGACTAAAGGCTTTGCTTTGAACTTTGAAAAGTGATAAAACCTTAGTCTTCTAATTTTCCAGGTCTACACAAATCAGCTTTGTCATATCGATTAGAGCTTTGTCTGCCTGGCCTTGCTTTGAACTTGGAAAATTGATAAAAACCTTCATTTTCCAGGTCTACACAAATCAGGATCATTCAATGGTGAATGTCCGTCCACATCTCTACAAAGAAATCACAAATTTCCTCGATTCAAAATGTTTTTCCGATCAATTTTTATAGTTTCTTTTAATGAGCTTTTTGTTAATAATTGTTAATATTTTATTCGGAAAAGAAAAAACTGTGAAAATTCTCACTTCATTTCATTCCTTTTTTTTTATAAAAATTGATTTTTACAGAAAGAAATCGTCTGTGATCTTTTGAAATATTTAAAGAAAAAAAATTTCTAGTAAAATAAAATGTGCCATTTTTGAAAAAAAAAAAAAACTTTATTTGCTTGTGTGATTACTCGATTTCTATAAAGATTTGATAAATTGATAAAATTTGAATTTTTAAAACTTTCATTGTCAATATTTTATTTGAAAAAGAAAAATCTGTGAAAATATGTGAAAAAAAAAATATTCTTTCACTTTTACATAAATCAGGATAGATTATAGAAATAGAATATAGAAAAAGCTTTAATAGCTTTACTATTCAATTGGTTTAGAGATGAGTTTTTGCATAAATTTCAAATGTTTTCCCTTAATCTAAATTCTTTTTAAAGTATTTCTCAAGTTAAATTTCGAGAAGCACACTTTGAAAGCTTTCAGAAGAAAGCAGGAAGAAATAAACAAAGTTATTTTCCTTGAACGTGATGCCTTTTTGCGACAATTTATGCGACAAAATTCCCTTTGCTTCCAATGCCTCTTTATCAAATTCATTTCCCGTTAGAGCCGCTAGATTATGGAACTTGCTCCCAAACGACATACGAGAAATTCAGTCGCTTTTCATATTCAAGAAACGTATCGATGCTTTAGATCTAGTGGCTCTTTGCCGTAAGTATTGGGTTGATGCATAATTATCCGGACTTCTTTTTGCGTGCTTGTATCTTTTTTGTTTTGAAAGCTTTTTGTCTATTTCTTTTTTTTAAATATTCGTTATTCTTTAGTGAACAAAATGCGTGTCGACAATCATATCCATCTTCGCCATATCATGCTCTACCACTTCGAAAAGGGATGGTCTGCCGCAGAGTCGTTTCGCGATCTCAAAGAACTGGAGAAGCCCCAACGGACTACCACGTCAATCGATCGCTCAAAAATTGGCAAACAAATAAGATCTACAACGATTTGGATGACTTGATAGACGATGTTAAAGCGTGGATTGCCTCCAAAGATCGTTTATTCTTCGCTCGTGGAATCGATCGTCTTCCAAGCAAATGGCAATCAGTTATTGATGTAGGCGGTGAATATGCTCCAGAATAATCAATTAAACATATTTTTCTAACTATTTATGTTATTTTTTGTTAAATAAAATCATTTATAAAAGAAGTCCGGATAATTATGCATCAACCCAATAATTGGCTTATTGATTTCAGTATGTATTGTATGATTAAGTATCACTGTGCATTTCTCTATCATTTCTTTCACTTTATCGTTTGAATAAAGTATTATTATTAATTATAACGCCCTGTACAGGGTGCGGCAAAAGTTCGGAGCCGCTATGAAAACATTGCAGAAAATTTAGCTCACGCTTTTTTTTGTGTGTCTCGTATACTTTTTTCCCCTTTTTCGAGTATAATTAAGGTGATTTGTTACAAAAATTTTCTTTTTAGGAGAAAATTCGTAAGAATGAACGCCAAAAAACGACGCGATGTGATTCTCGGATTATACGAAGGCGGAAAAAATAGCCCGGAGCTTGTAAAAATCATGAAATATCCAAAAAGCACCGTCAACAAAGCAATTAAACGCTACAAGGAGATAAAGAACAACAAGGATCGCCCTCGAAGTGGTCGACCACCAACTGCCGTCACACCTACGAACATCAACGAAATTCGCTTGCGGATTCGCCAAAACAAGCTGCGGTCAATGCGAAAGATGGGCAAACAGCTGAAAATTAGCCCTCGAAGCGTTGGAAGGATTGTTAAAGGGAAACTAAGATTCTTTAGCTACAAATTGGCACACGTCTTGAGCGACAAATCCCAGAAGAAACGAAAGCGTCTAGCAAAGAAGATGGTGCGCTCGGTGGCGACTGGCCTACTTGAGAGGATCCTCTTCACAGATGAAAAGATTTTTTCTATCCAGTTTGAGTTTGAGTTTATTTTTGAGGATCCGAAGCAATGAAGTGCTTGAAATCATCATCTTCTTTGTCATTTGCCTTGTTCTTCCGAGTTCGGTCCCTCACTCGTTCCTCGTTTGTGGCTGAGACTCCTTGTTTGTGGCTGAGACTCCTTGTTTGTGCAATTCGATGATCGATTGTCAATGGGGTTTCTTCAGCTATTCTAAAAAAAATAACACATTTTATATAAAAATTTTTCAATTATATTCCAAATATAATAAAAAGACCAAAAGAAAAACTAGAAATGAAGCTTAAATCAAGGAGTTATTTTCCTTGGACGTGGTGCCTTGCTGCGACAATTATGACGCCCTGTATATAGCTAATTCTATAGATATGGCTGAATTTCAGGACGATGGCTCAGGACGGATGACGACTTTTCACGGTGGGACATATGATGTGATCAAGCTACACGGATATGATCAAGAAAAGGACACTTTGTAAGTGAAATCAATAGAATGAGTTCCAGATTGAAGAAATAACTCGAAAAGAAATCTAGATTTTACGAGTCATCTGGTGGTGGGATCGCTTTCAAGTGATTGTTCCGAGTTCGGAGTGCTAGCACGAGATTCGCTCAGGTAGGGAGGGGAAATTATTTAAAAAGAGCTAATTCTGGATGTCATGAGAAGAGATTTTCAAAGAATTCAGGGTGAGACATTTATTTGTGTATTAGTGTAAGTTTAGATTAAAGGCGGCAAATAAGAAATGGATACTCCTTTTAAAGAAGAAGAAAGAAGAGGTAAGTGACTTTTTGTATATTAGGCTGTCCAGAAAGCCATTTTTTTTTCCTTTTCGTACTTTCGTTTTAAACCAATAAATGCACGAATTAACCTATTGTAAATACTGTAATAGTACCCCACCCGGGTGGGGTACTATTACAGTATTTACGGTAGGTTTACGACTACGTGACTGTACGAGGGGGGTGCACCCCCCTCGTACAGTCACGTAGTCGTAAAAGTTTTTTAGTATTTCATTTTTTTCAAAGCGTCCGTACTTTCAAAAAATGCGTCTTTGATATCAAAAAATAGCTGAAATTCAGGGTTATTTTTGGTATCTAAGCGCGCATTGTAGCATAAACCAGTGTCGAGAAAAACTCGTTCAAAGCTAGACTACACGACACTCCGCACCATCATTATGGGGCTGGGGTACAATTACAGTATTTACGGTATGAGTTTCCACTAAATAAAAAGGTTTTTATTGTTATTGTAAAGCGTTTTCTATAAAATTCTAGTTTATTTTGTGGTCTAATCATTTTTCATTTTTTCTATACTTCACATTATCTTTTCTAAATTCGATACACTGAAAGTCAACTGATGATTGCCAAGCTAATGTCAGAATTCAATCTTGGCTTTGAGACAAAGCCAAACTATTAGGTTGTTGGGAAAATAATCGAAATAAATAAGACTCAAAATTTGTCTTTAATTTTAAAAATCCTTTTGCGTCATTGATACTAAACTTTTTAGCTAATTGTGATTGATATATGCTCTTCTCTTTTATGCTTTTTTTTTTTTAAACTTTACAATCAATCTTTATTTTGAATAAAAATTGAGTGTTTTAAGAGCATGGATAAGGAACAATTTCGGATACTTTTTTTTCTAGAAGTTCAAGCTTGGCCATACAGCAACAGAAGCGACTGGTAATATCAACAGGGCATTTGGCGAGAGAAGTCTTTCTTATGGTATGGTCGCCTTTTGGTTTCGACGATTTCACTCGGGCGATGTGACGTTTCATGACAAAGAACGTCAAGGCCTTCCAGAGTTGACGATGAAGAATTGGAAAAACTGGTGGCAGGAGATTCGACCAAAACATCTCGAGAATACGCACAGGACCTTCAGGTTGATCATTCAACAATTTTGCATCATTTGAAATCAATCGGGAAAGTAAAGAAGATGGAGCAATGGATCTCGCACGAATTAAGCGACTCGCAGAGGCCATGCCCTTTCACTTTAGATTCCTTATTGCCAGGCCTAAAAAGCTTACTTTGTCTTAAATTTTACTTTAAAAAACAATGCCGATACAACTGAACTCTCTGACGGTGAGCAACTCAAAATGCAACAACTTGAATTGTCACTTTCCGAGATGGGTTATCGAATCAATAGCTCAAGAAACTGTATGAACCGTTGCCTCAAAAGCTCCACTCAAATATGATACTTCAAATGCGCATCATCGTCACAAGAAGCTCTCAAAACAGGTCGAACGCCGTATCAGAAACAAAGCCTCAAACTCTACGGGTGGCAAACTTCGAGGCAAACGAAATCAAGCTTGATTTTCAAATTCCAGTGTCAAAGTGGACTGATTTTAGATGAAAACCCGGCCAATCGTGATCACTTACTCTACATCCCACTCAATTGTTTACTTCCGAAAAACTAACCCCATAAAATGTTTCATTTTTAGAAAACACTCGAGTTATTCAATTGGTGCGTAGATTTTCAATCGAATTTGATTTGATCGGTCAAGAATTTCCTCATGAGGGGGCCGATAATTGAAAGAGAAACAACGAAAGAACTAAGGAAATTGCCGAAATTGACGAGTCTGTTCAATGAGCAAATTTTTTATTTCCAACTGGAATTGCATTGGGTAATCGAGTCAATTGAGTCAATTTTTCTTCAACCCATTCGTGATCTTTTTTTTTTGGTCAGCTAAATTAATATTTTGATCCATTGTCAGCTCCGCGCCAAACTGATATTTTAGTTACTATTGTTATCATTGAATGCTTTGTCTAATCTTATGCAAATGTGTTCTCCTCTGTGCTTATCCCTTTTATTGTCGAGAAGGGGCGGTCCTTAGGATTGCCTAGGAGGACAAATGAGACTCTCATTAGGAGTCCCCCTCCCCCCTTACACTCATTTCTAATCTATTCCTCTTATGGTATTACTGTAAATAAAGATATGTATCTTCCGGGTCTATGCAACTGCAGTACAGGTCGGTCATTTCACAGGGACTCCCCTCTAATACGTTGGAGGAGTTGAGTTGGGTTGTCGGGGTGTTAGAGATGGCGGGATATCAAAAGGGATCCACTCTTTTTAACTTAACCCAAATTCTAGTCCACATCCGTTTACACCTAGGAACGTATACCATTAGGTATGTGAAAAAGTAATCCACGTTTTTTTTATTTTTATTTTGTTTAAATATCTAAACAATTTTTAATTTTTTGTTAACGATATATATCGTTTAAAAGCTTATTTTTTCCTCTTTCGAATGATATATTTATTTTGTTAAAAGGACGACAATAAACTACTTTCATTTTAGTTTAAAAATGGTATACACAAGTATCGCCATTCGGTCAAATTTGCTTTATGAGTTCAAAAATGGGTTGAAAGCTGCGGAGGCTGCACGTCGAACTTGGAATGCGTTTGGCGAAGACGCCGTTACTGATGATACCGCTAGGTTTTGGTTCCAACGATTCAAAGGTGGTAATGAAAGCCTAGAAAATGAACCACGTGGCGGGGTCGCCCTGAGACCTGTCCGGATGACCAAATAAGATGCTGTCTTCTCGAAAACCCTCGTTCAACCTCTTCAAAAATAGGCCTTACATTAAATTGTGATGGGTCAACCGTAAGGAAACGCTTGAATGCCATGAATTTTATCAAAAAGTTGGACAAATGGATACCGCATAAATGTTAAAAACGTGGATTACTTTTTCACACACCTAATAGAATTGAGCCTTCATCAGCTAGATTGTTCTTTGATTCAGATGAGTAAAGAAATAACGCTTAATAGCCGAATTCATATCAGATTTCAAAAGATTTAGCGCAAAATTATTTCTGGTACGTCTACTATCATAATTCTTCAAGAAAAGAATATTCCATTCACTCAACTCGTTCATTTTATTCGATTAAACGCCACAAAGAAATCAAGAAGTAGGAAAATAGGAAAATCAGAACATTAACGGAATCGGAACATTCAAAGAATAGAATAATTGATAAAGAGAAAAATGAACCAGATAAGTTAAAGACATTTTATTTTGCAAATGTTTTTTCTAGTAACTTTAAAGTCAATTTTTTCAAAGCATTTTTTGCTGAAACAAGAAGATGCTATAAACTGTTTAATGAGCAGTTCTTAAAAAGAGCTATTCTTGAAATCATGGCTTCTGGATGTCACGCTAATGGATAAACACTCTGGAATAATGATCACTCAATATTTACTGCAGGCACTTTTCAACTTTCGCGTTTCTATAGAAAAGTGAAGAGTGAAAAGAAGAAAATGTTCAATTTAACTCTTGGATTTTATTTGCTGGAACACACACTACTGAGCGTAAGCAAGGAAATCAGAAAATTCAGAAATCTGTTGAAGGTGGTTTTTATTGAAACAGGCGCATGTTGAAATATACTAAATGGGAGAGTTACTGTTTGAAAATATTTCTAAAATTTCAATTACTGGAAAGCACATTAACAGCTAACTACATTAAAGAGAGGATATTCACAAAATTTTCCAAGGCACTTTTTGTTGAAAAAAAGGAGTACGTCGAAAGTGAGTGAATGGAAAGCTCAAGTTCAAAGTCAACTTTGAAATCTTGGTTTCTGGAAGGCACTCGAGAAGTTCGAACGATCATGACGAGGGAATTCAGCAATATTTTAAAAGCACTTATTGTTAGTATTAGTATTGAAAACAGGTTGACTAAAAAAAAAACTGAAAAAACGGTTGATCGGGTTGAAAGTCGTTTTTGAAATTTTAGTTCTGGATAGCACTTGACACTTTCAAATAAATCTTCTCACATTTTATCCACTTTTCTAATAATGATCTCAAAATTGTTCTGACAGAACACTTTTCTAATGGAGTTTTTTTGAAGAAATGGTTAAATGGGCTAAACTGTCTATGACCGCACTAATCGTTACTTTTATGAAAATTGCCGATTTCAAGAATTTGCACAAAATTCACCCACTCACTCAAAACATTCATTTGTTTAAAATCAAAATTCAAAACGTTTTTTCTCGTTTTTTTTCAAATTTGCTTACGTTCAAAACACGTTTTTAATGAGAAAATTCTCGAATTTCTAAATAACATCTGGAAATTTTGATTGATTTTTGTACGAAAAGTTTTAGAAAAGATTAAAAATTGTATTAGCAAATTATTAGCAAAACAACGAAAATAGACCGCCTACACAAAAATTTAAAAGTTAAAAAAGCTAAAAAAAGATGTGAGGATGAGAAATTAGCAAAAAAAAACCCCTAGGGACTCAGTTTAATAAAAGAGTTTAGCTGCAGCTTTTTAAATAATTTTAAACAAACAAAAATTTGCTTTCAAATCAGAATTTAGCAATTTTGTGAGGGTGGGAAATTTAGGCAGACTCTGGGGGATTTCTGGGGATTCTGGGGGAGTTCTAAAATCGAAATTGAATTAATTTTTTTGAAAAACTTACTATAAAGCTAAGTATTTGGCAATTCTTGTGTTTTGTTTTGTTTTGTTTTTCGGTTTTCTTTTATTAGGTTGGCTGAAAAGTTCTTTCCATTTTTTGACACTAGATCTAACTTTTTATTTTACGCATCGCCAAATAGAAAACAGAATTTATCTACTCGAAAGAGACATCAATAACATCAATAACATCAATAACATCCTGCCATCAAGAACATCCTGCCGTCAACATCAATAACATCCAGCCGTCAACATCATTAACATCCAGCCATCAACATCAATAACATCCTGCCGTCAACATCAATAACATCCAGCCACTTATCCGGCAACAAATAGATTCCGCGGCGGTAAAACTTACGTGGCTTCGAATCGAAAAACTGAGTGAGTGACAAGCGCATTTCCTCGACGTTCGACTGTCCATCGGACTATCATCTGTTCAAATATTTTGTCCAGAATCGTCCGATTATCATTTTCTCAGGTCTCTGGAGCATCATTTGCGTGGAAAGATCTTTCAAAACGTCGAGGAAATGCGCTTGTCACTCACACAGTTTTTCGATTCGAAGCCACGTGAGTTTTACCGCCGCGGAATCTATTTGTTGCCGGATAAGTGGCTGGATGTTATTGATGTTGGCGGTCAATATTTCGAGTAGATAAATTCTGTTTTTTTTTATTTGGCGATGCGTAAAATAAAAAGTTAGATCTAGCGTCAAAAAATGGAAAGAACTTTCCGGTCAACCTAATAGTAAAATGAAATGAAATTTCCCTTAAATGACTCATTTGATAGTCAAATTTCTCTCAAAACCGATAAACAAGTAATTGTAAATTTAGAAATAGAATTCCCCGATTTAACATCTAAAAACACCTGAGCTTTGTACAATGAATGCTTAATTTTTTTTTTTGGCTAAAATCCAATTAAGCGAGAGACCGGTCTATCCAAAAAAGACTATCAAAAAAGGCTATCAAAAAGACGAGGTGGCGCCTACGCTCCCGAAGATTTTATTAAAATTGTTTGCGTGGAAATCTTTTGAAGGAAGCAGGTGATTATTGTAAATGAACATTAAAGACGTAAAATTTAAGAAAAAGGGGAGGGGTTGAGCTGGAATTGGAATTGGAAGTGGATCTGATTCGGGTATAAAAATGGGCTGCAAAATGAAAGCTAAATCTTTTCAAGGATTCTCATTTTGAGCCTCGTTTATGTTTGGTTAAATTTTAAACATTTTTTTTTGATGCTTTTTATTTATTTTCTCAAGATACAAGTCTATTATCGTTTTTTAAAAAGTCTTTTTTCAATTCCAACACTGAATTTTCTCATAAATTCCTGAATTTCGATGAAATTGATTTGAATTTTTGTAAAGAATCGCTGATAAAAAAGAAAAAGATAAGAAAAAGAAAAACAAAGTGAATTCTGAAAGTTTAAAAGTCATTTTTGTTATAGATCTTGATGATTATTCCAATTTAATTCTCCTTTTTTTGTCTCACTCAACTATTACGTCTTTACATTGTCCGAAAACGAAACATCCAGACATTGAAAAAGGCTCTCTGGAAAAGTTTATTCTTTCCGTATTCTAATGAGTTGTGCTGTTGATGGGCCTTCCAGAAACAAAGATTTCCAGAAAAAAAAATTGAAAATGAACCGTCCAGAGAACAGCTTTTTGCATGATCCTGTTTTGAGTTAAAAGTGCCTTCGAAATATTTATGAATTTCCTAATTTTGTTAAGTTTAGCTGCTAGTGTGCTTGCCAAAAGCTATGATTTCAGAAATCATTTTTTATCTAAATTCCTTATACACAAGATTTTAGCGTCGTCCTGATTTCAGCAAATATGCCTTTCGAATTTTTAAGAGTTTTCTTGTCTTTTTATTCTTAACTGTTAGTGTGCAATCCAGAAGAGAAGATTTTAAGAAAAAAATTGAAAATGAACCGTCCAGAGAACAGCTTTTTGCATCGTCCTGTTTTGAGTTAAAAGTGCCTTGCAAATATTTATGAATTTCCTAATTTTGTTAAGTTTAGCTGTTAGTGTGCTTGCCAAAAGCACACTAGCAGCTAAACTTAACAAAATTAGTGACTTCTGAAGTGGGCTAGTGTGCTTGCCAAAAGCTATGATTTCAGAAATCATTTTTTATGTAGAATTTCGATGAAATTTATTTAACTTTTTGTAAAGAATCGCTGATAAAAAAGAAAAATAGATAAGAAAAAGAAAAACAAAGTGAATTCTGAAAGTTTAAACGTCATTTTTGTTATAGATCTTGATGATTATTACAATTTAATTCTTCTTTTTTTTGCCTCACTCAACGATTACGTCTTTACATTGTCCGAAAACGAAATTTCCATTGATTAGCCGCATAATTGAAAGAAACGGGAAAGAGACCAAAAAAATGTGGGTGTTAATTTGTTTGGGATGAATTAGATGGCTCTTCATTTCAATGAGAAACAGAAAAAAAAGAGGAGGGGAAAAGAATAGTGTTCCTTTATTGTTTCCCACGAAACATTTCCCTTTTTCCACCCACGCGATGATCATTGCTCGGGAACTCCCCAAAAAAGACAGCTGCAAAATTGAGGGACGAGTTGTGAAAAGTTATTTTGGGGCTGAACGAGTGCAGAGTACTCAACAATGAAAATTCCGGGGGTCAAAGTCGAAAGAGATGAACCAAACGAACCAAGAGTTTGCCAGGAGGGTGTCCAGCTGACTGATTAGCTAAAAAGCACGTCAAAATAAAGCCAAGAAACAAAGAGGAAACCCTAGAATTTTAAATTTCCAAAAATCTTGATCTTTTTCGATCAAAAGTTCCCGGACAAAAGCGTGGGAGCTGAAAGTGCGCAAATCTCTAAATTGTCTAATGTGTGTCTCTGTTCGAAATGATATTGATGTACAAAAGAAGAGATTCGTTTCGCCAAAGTGCGTGCGTCGCTTTTGCTTTTCCCTTTTCGATCCCAGTTTGGTCAGTCTTTTTCCATTTTTGCCTTTTTTAAGCGATCCTTTTTGGTGGTCAGCCCACGCATTTTTAGCAACAAGAAAAGGGGAAAGAGAGCTGAAAAAAAGGAATGGGAATACGTCAGTTGTGGAAACGATCCATGATCGGGTCAATTTTGTCAAAAACTGAATAACTCCGATTCCAGACACGACAAATGGCTCTGTTTTGACAAATGACTCTGTCTTCTGGGATCATCAAATGATTAGTATTCTGTATAAGACACAAAAACGAATGATTTGTGGTTTAAGATTAAGATTTTAGAAAAAAAAACGACATTTAACCAGTTTTAACTGTCTTTTTATTTGATGAGATCGATATTTTCGAAATGCTAAACTATAGAATGAAAGTATTCATTTGATTTCGCTTTTTGGAAAGCACAGCAAAACTTAAGCACGTTAAAATAAGGAAAAGCGGGAATTATCGTAAGGCACTTTTTTTTTGAAAACAGGATGGCGTTGGAATCTGGTGAATTACACACATTCATGCTCAAAAACATTCTTGAAATTTCAGTTTCTGGAGCTCACATTAACAGTTAAGCACATTAGAAGGCTAAGATTCAAAAAAAAAATTTCAAGGTACACCATCCTAAGAACAGTCTTGATCTTTTATTCTTTGTTTTTGTTTTTGTTTCTTTTACTTTCCCTCAATTTTTCACTCAAGCGTGTAACTCGTTAATTAATAATTAACTATTTAATAATTAACTCGTTAATTACACTCACTAATTCTCATCACTTTTCCCACTAATCCAATAAATTTCAAACTCTAAACAGCTTAGAATTTTGTGGGTGGACCAGTTCATTCCCAATCCCGAATAACCATTGTTTTTCAATCTCTCTCTCCCCAAACGTAATGCGTCACGCCAATTTTTTTCTCGTCTTTTCGCTCAAAAATCGCTCCCGATTATCTTCAATTAGCTTTTGCAGGAATTAATGTGAAATTTGACCAACTTATTTGCTAGTTTGGGTATATAAATGGTTGAAGGGAAAGTTGGACTCTAAATCAGAAAATTTTTGTGGCTTTCTAAAGTGTGATATAATTTGGTATCCACCATTTATTTTTAGCATTTTGCAACTTTTGGCATACACTGGCCCTAGAAATACTTGCAGATACTTAAATTTAGAACTTTTTTCGAAGGCACTTTTTCTGCAATTCAGGCACTCGTGCTTCTCTGTGAATTGTATGGCTTATACTTCGAGGTGTTTGCTTTTTTTAGTAGTTATGGCGTGCATGCACCTTTAAAATGTATAATTTGTACACCATTTTACACCGAACACCGAAGGCACTTTTCAGAGAAATTCAAGCACTCGCCCTTTTCACGCTTTGTGTATGCTTTTGACCCTTGTCTTTTATGGAAACCCAAATTTGGATGTCATGCTCGCTGAAAACATCATCACTTGATCAATTTTCAGACTTCTGAAATTTGATTTAAACCAGAAAATTTTTGTGGCTTTCTAAAGTGCGATATAATTTGGTCTTCGCCATTTATTTTTAGCATTTTGCAACTTTTGGCATGCACTGGCACTAGAAACACTTGCAGATACTTAAATTTAGAACTTTTTTCGAGGGCACTTTTTCTGCAATTCAGGCACTCCTGCTTATGTGCGAATTGAATGGCTTGTACATCAAGGCGTTTGCTTTTTTAGTAGTTATGGCATGCATGCACATTTAAAATGTATAATTTGAACAGCGTTTTACACCGAACACCGAAGGCACTTTTCAGAGAAATTCAAGCACTCGCCCTTTTCACGCTTTGTGTATGCTTTTGACCCTTGTCTTTTATGGAAACCCAAATTTGGATGTCATGTTCGCTGAAAACATCATCACTTCATCAATTTTCAGAAGCGCAAAATTTTGATCAAAATTGCTAATCAAAAAGATGGGCTGCAAACAGAGCTCACAGAAGCGGCTCTCTTTGAAATTCCTCGCGAACAGTGCTTTCTCTTTTTAGTCGCCCACTCATTTCTCTTTTGTGCCTTTTCCGCCAGAAAAGGGGGAAAAGGGGCGGGGGTAGTGTGCTTATTTTGTTGACTCATTCAGACTCGACACTTCATCGGTACGCTCCTCCCTTGTTTGATACCGTAAGGCAGTCTCTCCCTCAACCCCGATCAACCATTTGGTGACTTTTATGGCAAACAGAGTCTCCAAATGAGCGCACAGACTGTCTCAATATCTGCTCGTCCATTCAATCACATACTGTAGCTGTATTGAAAGTTTGATCTATAAAAAGCTGAAACTTTTGGAAAGCTATTTTTGGCGCTGTATAGATCAGAATTTCATAAAATAGCCGAAATTTCTTCAGTTTTCAAATTTCAATCTATAGAATACTGTAGTTTCTAAGAATGTAAAGTTTTCAAAGTTAACTTTTTTTGTTATCAGCTTTAAAAAAAGTTTATTAAGCTGATTTCTGAAATTTTGCTAAGCTTTATTAAAATTTCGGGCCATCCACATGACTCCCCAGAGGATTTTTCTCTAATGAATGAATCGTTTGTGTTGACCAGTTTCCCGTTTGATTGCTAAGATTTAATCATTTTCATTTTCATTTTCATTCATCCATTTTTCACCATTCAATTTATGTTATTTGTTTAGAGAAAAAGAAAAAAGAAACCTTTGTTTCCATTTTGGTTTTCAAATTTCAGAAAAGTTTTTTGTTTTTGTTGATTTATAGATTAAAAACAAAATTTTAATCTTTTTAATAATTTAAAATTATTCAAAGCTTCTTTTAAACTAAAAACAGAAATCAAAAGAAAAATAAGTTTAAAAAAATAAGTTCTCAACAAATTAAAGGTTTCAATTTTTGTTTTTAAAATTTTTTTTTTTTTTTGTACTCATAATAATAGATTTTATTTTTTGAAATTCAATTTTATAACGATTAATTTATAGGCAATGGATGAGTGGGAGCCTCAATGCGATGGGTTATCAACGCCGCCAAATGAACTCGTCTCACCGACGACTCCACCCACTCTTTCATCCAACAAATCACCATCGGCGAAAGAAAATGAATCGCTTTTGAAAGTTAGTTAGCTAATAAACTATTCTAAAGCTTTGATTCTTAATTTCCAGTCAGAACCCCAAACGCTGATTAGCCGTCTTGACTCACTCGCCATGCCTCCACCAACAATTCCCTCAACTCCGACCCTCCATCGCCAAATCTCTTTACCCGAATGTCAATGGGATTTCCAACACACACAACATCAACAATATCTATCTCATTACAATGTAAATCTACTGTAGCTTTAAGTATAAACGATTTCCAGGAAACATCTTTCCAAGAATGCTCATGGAGTTGGCAAGCTAGACGACTAAACTCTTCTCTTCCATCAACCTCGCATTCGATTGAAGCACAAGGACGAGTTCGAATAGAGCAAAAACGGTAAAATGATTTAATTTTCGACAATTCTGGAACGCACCGCATCATTTTTTTCAATAAATGAATGACGAATCTTGGTGAATGAGCTCTCATCATTAACCGCCAATTTCCTCTCAAAGCATCACTTTGTACTTAGCTATAGTTGGATGAAAATTGGAATCAAATCAAAATAGAATGTTTAGCGGTGATCGTCAGCATTCATATCAATCAATTTCATTTGATGAAGAGAGAAGAAGAGTTTTCGAGCAAATCGATACTTATCGAGCTGTTGTTTCTTCAGAAGGTTTGTGTCAAAATTTGAGCTTCAAGTTTTACTACGTTTTTTCCTTATTCTACAGTCCTCTATTTTTTTCCTGTTATTCAGTTTTGAGAAGTCGTTTGAAAGGCTTAAATCATTTGTCACTGTCATCAGTACACCTTCGTAAAATAATCGTGTTACATAAATTTAAAGCATTTTATATCTTGTCGTGATATCCAATTTACCTTATGCTGTTTTCGGTTTTGTTTTAAATCTATTATTATTTCTGCTTTTTTACAGTCCTCTTTTTTTCACTGCTTAAACCCTTTATTTTGTACTCTTTTTCCACTACTTCACTCCTGATTCCGAAAGGTTCTTGCAAATCCCTCTATCAGAACTAATCACCTCTCCTGATTCCGAAAGGAAGTTGCAAATCTCTCTATCAGACCAAAACTATCAGAACTTGCAAATCCCTCTATCAGAACCCTATGGTTCCTGCATTAGCACTATCCTCGAGTACCGTTTCCCCCACCTTTCCCCCACCTTTCCCCCAATCTCAACCCCTCAATCCACCCCGGATCTCCTCTTCTTAACTTTGTCCTCGATTTTGTAGAAAAACCCTTTCTCCCTTTTTTTTTATCGCTAAATATTTTTTTCCTCTAATGATTCATTTTTGGTGTTTCCTTGAGTGTAAACAGAAAAAAGTAGAAAAAGACTTTTTTTTTTGTCCGGAAATAATCAGGATGCAAAAATACGAGACAAAAGATAACATAAGGACATTCACCCATTTCAATTCTTTATCATCATTTTTCGTCTTTGATCTTTTATGAGGGACAAGTGGAAAAGAAAAAGTTGTAAAAGATCGTATGTTAAGATAATTAATGCAAGAGTTCAAGTTGACAGTTAAAAGTCAAAAATTCTTAAGCTTTCATTAGAAAGCGATATCTTATTTACGAAGTATGGAGGTCATGTAAAGGTTTGGGGAAATTTTCAGAGCAATGGGAGACAGTTGGGGGAGGGACGGGGGGAGGTTGAGGGGATCATCAAGGGGAAGGAAAAGAGTAGGCGTTACACTGGAGGAGGCAAGGGAGTGGGGCTTTTGAAATCCTTTCCAATCTTCCATTTCACTTTTGATTATCGATTTTTAAAGTGATTCCAGAAATCCAAAGGAATCCAGTTTTGTGATAACTCGAAAATTCAAAAATAGCCTTCTTTTCTGTTTAAATCTTTGACCTCAACTTTTTGAGGTCAAAATTTCTCCAAACTTTCCCCAAATCCCTAGTGAGCTCCAAAATGTCGGTTGAAACTTTAGGAAAGGCACGTTTTTTCATAAATCTCCAATTCTTCTTACCCAATCGAGTTTGAGTTAAAATATTCGATCTATTGTTGTTCAATTGTCTACTTCCGAAGCTAATATATTAATCACAACGGCAAAAAAATTGGTGAAAAGAAAGAGAAAGGCCCGTTTTACGTCACTCAGCCACAAAAAAAAGACAAAGGGATGGGGAGATCCTGCAGGGAAAAGATTTGTCTGCCCAGTAGCTTCTATTATTTCAATATTATTTCAATAAGTAATGCTGGAGTGCATGTTTTAAAATAAAGGAGTTAAATTTCTAGTAATTCTAAAACTAGACAGAAGCCCTAGAGTCAGGTGACCTGTTTGAGCTTAAAAATTCTTCTTAAAGCTATCGGTTTGATTTTAGATTCATTTTTTGTCAATTCTGGAATGCACACTTCAAATTGAGTGTGAAATTATTTGTTGAATGAAATTTTTTTCAATTTTCATTTTTCTGAATGAGTTAATTTGGTTACTGGGTGTTTTTAGTGATGACACTTTTCTCTGTCTCTCTTCCAGAGAATCCCAGGAAGAGTTCGTTCGTTGAATAATTCTCTCTCACTTGCAAAAGTGGGCAAAAAAAAAAACTCGTCGAAAATTGGCCTCTCTTTTTCAGTTTTCTGAAGTCAGCACTCATTTCACTAATTTCCTTTTATACTTTTAGCCTAAAATAGCTTTCTCATTTTCATTTGTGACATCCAATTTTAAAACCGGACTTGGATTTGCTTAGATTAACTGGTTACTTCCACCAAAAAACACTTTCTCTTTAAATTTGGTTCCTTATCTCTTTAACTTTGGTTCCCTATCTCTTTAAATTTGGTTCCCTATCTCTCTATTTGGTTCCCTATCTCTTTAAATTCCCTATCCCTCTAAATTTGGTTCCCTATCTCTTTAAATCTCTTTTTCATTTTCTGAAGTCAACCCTCATCTCCCTAATTTCCCGTTTTTATACTTTTAGCCTAAAATAGCTTTCTCATTCTCATTTGTGACATCCAATTTTAAAATCGGACTTGGATTTGCTTGGATTAACTGGTTACTTCCACCAAAAAACACTTTCTCTTTAAATTTGGTTCCTTATCTCTTTAACTTTGGTTCCCTATCTCTTTAAATTTGGTTCCCTATCTCTCTATTTGGTTCCCTATCTCTTTAAATTCCCTATCTCTTTAAATTTGGTTCCCTATTTCTTTAAATCTCTTTTTCATTTTCTGAAGTCATCCACTCATTTCACTAATTTCCCGTTTTTATACTTTTAGCCTAAAATAGCTTTCTCATTCTCATTTGTGACATCCAATTTTAAAATCGGACTTGGATTTGCTTGGATTAACTCGTCACTTTCACCAAAAAACCCTCTGTAATCCCAATTTTTCTCATCTAACCCCTCGTAAACTCTTATTTAAAAGAGAAAAATCAATTTCAAACCTAATCCATCACTCCTTTTTTATCGACAATTTTCTCAATTTCAGCAAATCCCTCCCAAAAGAATATTCTGTGATTTCTTCTTTGCGGAAGGATTTACGGTCGAATGCTTTTTTGAGTGAAAAGAACAGAAAATGGGACTCCAAAACTCCGTGCAACTCTTTTTGCCTTCCAGAATCTCTATTTCTTCATTTCTCGAGAACCGGGCACGCACGCAACGCGGCCGCTTTGTGTCTCTGCTCGGGAATGCCCCTTCCCTTTCTCTCCCTGCCAGCTGATCTCTCGTTTCACTCTTTCACCACCCCGCCTCTTTCCATCAGCTTTTTGCTTTCCCTTTTCGTTAATCTCTCGTTTTTCTTCAAATTTCAGGTTTCCACATCGTTTTCTCCATTTCCCCCAACAACTTTCCCATTTTTTGTCGCTTTTTCTTTCTCCTGGGTTCCACGAAAGTTCCTGATCTCTTCTTCTTTTCAAAATCTCAACTCCGACTCTCTCTCGACTTTTCCCTTTCTTCTCCGATTTCTCGTCTTCGATGGCTATCTCCTTGCGCCCTCCATCCCTCTCGAATCACTATTTGTGTGCATGTGTGCCCCTTTCCATTGCCCTCTCCTTTTTTTCCCATCAGCGATCATGGATTCCTTTTTCTGCATCGATGGCCATCTACGTGAGCTCTGCCCTCCAATGAATCCCTCTATTTTGGCCGCTTTTTTATTGAAGCTATCCAATTAAAATTGTGACCGCAATGTCAATCATTGATTCGAAAACGTTTGCATTTTTTTTTTCTTAAAAAAAACCATTGCAAAAATGAGTCAAACATTTACAATTTGAAATCGATTTTTCTATGAAAAATATAAGCTAATAAGCTTTTTTTTTTTCAAAAATTCACCCATAAAAGTCGTTTTTTTTGATTCCTCGATGACTAGCCCAGAAAAGCAAACAAAAATTTCCCTTGAAATTACTCACCCCTACCCAAATATTTCTTATCGTCCAAACTTTGCCTTTTTTTTTTGCAATTTTAATCAATCCTGGATAGCATTTTAGCAAAATAATAGCTCAAATTTGACTAATTTTTATTTTTATTCAAGGCACTTTTTTGTTAAAATTTTATTTGGTGCTGATTGTGTGTGCCTTCAAAAAAATTCGTTTACCTCACCACCAAAGCATGTTTAGCCAGTAGTGTGCTTTCCAGGGATTAAAGTTTAAAAAACACTTTAAACATAGTTGCCTCAATTCACTATTTCTCAGAAGCAAAGTATTAATAAAAAGTGCCTGATCAAGATTTCCGTTTTTCTGCATTCTAAAGAACTCAGCCGTTAGTGTGTCTTTCAGGAAGCAAGCTTTAGAAGCAAACTTTCAAGCTTTGGAAGCAAGCTTTGTATAATAAATCTAAACTTACTTACAATTTTTGCAAGATCCAGACGTTGACGGCCTCTGACAAGAGGCCGTCAAAGGCCTCAAGGACCTCTGACAAAGTTTATTCTTTCCGTATTCTAATGAGTTTGTACTGTTGATGGGCGTTCCAGAAACAAAGATTTCAAGAAAAAAAAATTGAAAATTAACCGAGAACAGCTTTTTGCATGATCCTGTCTTGAGTTGAAAGTGCCTTACAAATATTTATGAATTTCCTAGTTTTGCTAAGTTTAGCTGCTAGTGTGCTTTCCAAAAGCTATGATTTCAGAAATCATTTTTTATCTAAATTCCTTATACACTAGATTTGAGCGTCGTTCTGATTTCGGCAAATATGCCTTTCGAATCTTTAAAAGTTTTCTTGTCTTTTTATTCCTAACTGTTAGTGTGCAATCCAGAAACAAAGATTTCAAGAAAAAAAATTGGAAATGAACCGTCCAAAGAACAGCTTTTTGCATCGTCCTGTTTTGAGTTAAAAGTGCCTTGCAAATATTTATGAATTTCCTAGTTTTGCTAAGTTTAGCTGCTAGTGTGCTTTCCAAAAGCTATGATTTCAGAAATCATTTTTTATCTAAATTCCTTATGCACTAGATTTTAGCGTCGTCCTGATTTCGTCAAATATGCCTTTCCAATCGCTAAGAGTTTTCTTGTCTTTTTATTCCTAACTGTTAGTGTGCAATCCAGAAGAGAAGATTTTAAGAATAATTTCCAGCATGAAGTGGTTATTCAAATTTTTAAGCAATAAACCTTCGAATCAAAAAGTGCCTTGAAAAATTTCACGATTTTTTTTATTTTAAATTTTGTAATCGCTAGTGTGCCACCCAGGAACTATGTTTTCAAAATTGCTTTTAATGTAAGCTGATTATTTAATGCATTCCAGCATTCAATAAAAGAATCTTGAGAAGATTTGTGAATTTCTTTATTTTAATGTGGTTAATCATAACCATATTTCTAAAACTTTTTTATCTTTCAATTTTTCATCTTCTATTTTCGCAATTTTGCAAAAAACATTCAGAGCTTTTTGTTGACGATTTTTCGCACGAAACTCAAATCTCGAATTTGATTTTGATTTTGGATTTAATCTGAGTTTTCCCGTCAAAGTTAATCCAGCTTTTATGAAACGTCATCAAAGGATTTGGTGCTGAAAAGCAATACAAATTGAGAAATTTTTGCTATAAGCTTTTGCAGCATTACAGAAAATAAATCTTTTTTTTAAAAAATTGAAGTCGATTTCTCAAGGTTCAAATTGACGCCAATTTTGGCTTTTTTTTTTACCGGAAATTTTTGCTTTTCCCGCCCACAGTTTCCCATAATTATAGAGCTATTTTTCTAAATAAATTCTGTGAATAATGAAAGTTAATCACATTTTTCTTTCTCGATTCTTCTCCCCTACGTGTTCTGTGATATAAATTCTGTGAATATGAATGCTAGTGTGCTTGCCAGTGTGCTTGCTAGTATGCTTGCTAGTGTGCTTGCTAGTATGCTTGCTAGTATGCTTGCTAGTGTGCTTGCCAGTGTGTGCTGAATGTGAATCTGTAATAAATTCTGTGAATAATGAAAGTCAATGACATGTTCTTTCTCGATTGTTCTCTCCTACGCATTTCTCGTGTCATAGTTGATATTTATTTTGGGATTTTTTTGGAAAAAGAACCAAATTGGAATGGTCAGAAAAAAGAGAGGCATTCAACTCGATGAACAAAAGTAAATAGAGACTCGAGGAAAGTCAACTTTTCAGTGGTATCGTCACCGCCAGTCCTTAGACAATTTATCGACTTTTTATCGCAAAAAGTTATCCTCTTAATCAGCACCGAGTCTACGTTTTACTCAATCTCCTTCTTCTCAATCTCCTTCTTCTCAATCTCCTCAATCTCTTTACTCATTTGTCTTTGTTTTTTTCAAATCCTTCACAATTTCCCCCATAAATCATTTCCGTTTCCATTCATCTCATCAAAATTTTGATTGAAAATATTTCTTGGGAATTTTGGGAGTGACTACTCCCAAAATAGAAAAATTCGAAAATAGAAAAAATCGAGATTAACTCCAGGGTTTTCTCTTTTTGAAGTGTTTCTTCACATTCAAAAATGATTTCTCAACATTTTTCTTTAGAGATGGCTTTACTCTCACCAACAGTCGGCAAAATGAGAGCCGGTGGAGGAGCTAAACCGCCGACCGTTCCTTTACCTAATCACACAAAGCCGCCAGTTGGGTTGAGGTTTGTTTTATCCCTAAACAATATTAAAGTCTTTAGTTTAAAAGATCTAAAAGTTCTAAATGGAACTCACAACAAAACTTTTCGATTTAGTATCAGTGATCACGATTGTTTGAGAACGCCGACGATGAGCGACATTTTGAAGACTCCGACGATACTCGGCTCTCCGACAAAGGTCAGTAAAAAGTTTGAGCGTTTTTGTCAAAGCTGGATGTCACAAAAGGTATTGAGTTTGTAAAAATGGGTATTTAGTTGAATATGGGTGACGCAATCACACCTCGACTCTCTCTATCAGCGTTGGCGCCAAGTGTCGGCCAGGCATTCTTCGGTGATCACGAGCCTTTGTTAACTGGTGAGGGATTGGAAGGGTGATGGAAATTACGTCAATTTTTCAGCTAATATTGAGATCTCAATCCCATCAACAGCCTCGTCTCTCGGTGCTTCAACGTCATCTGCCTCAACGACAACCAGCACCTCATCAACAAGTGAACAAAAGACAGAAAAGACGACTATTCACTTTAAGGTTTAGAAACTATTCAATAGAATAGTCAAATTTATATTTAATTTTTAGGGTTGTATCAGCACAAATCTACCAGTCAACCTACCAGCATTAGCAGCTCAGAATTCACCAGGTATTCCTCATTTCTATCAACAATTCTATCAGCTTTCAGCTTCAATGTTTCAATTCTCACCTCTTGTCGAGCATTTCCTTCAATCACTTACAAAAGGCTCAAACGGATGTTTACCAGAGTTGATTGTTGACACAAAAACCCCAACCGGCACCGATTCACCAGATTTAATGAAGGTAAGCGTAGCTATTAGCAACAATTTTCGAAATCCTGGAGGTCATGCTTGAAATTCAATCATTTACCATGTCCAGTTTTGCTCATTTTGAGATGAGCTCGATTTCTCTCAAATTTTGAGACTTCCAACGTCTTGATTTCCTTTTTTTGGGGCTTCTGGGTGACACAATTCGATTTTGGCTTAAGAGTATGGAAATCCCATCGCATCATCTCTTCGGTGTCCCGCCATCAATAAGTGTCGACCCATCCTCGCCAGACACTCCCTCACGCACTCTACAAGCTCCGCCAACTCCAGAACAACGTCGACGCCTCTCCCACACACAATCGCTCAATCAGCTACAAGGGGTAGAAAAGAATAGTCTCGTCTACAACTCACCGCATGACCAGCATGATTCCAATTGTTGTCTAGCATGTCTAGCATGTCTAGCATGTCACTGAAATAACATCTTTGTCATTTCTAGGTTGTAAAAGTGTCTCAAAGTCAACTGCCTTCTTCATCGACTTCTTCAAAACAATCACAACCATCTCCAAGTCAAGGATCCGATATGGAAGTTGGTTTTTTTGCTTTTTGAACTAATACTTTTGAATTTCAAATTTATGTTCATTCACTCTGATATCTGTTAAGCATTTTATTGGCTTTAGAATTTAAAAATCAATTATTTAGCGACCCACTCGAGCAGCAACGACAGCGGCTTTGCGACAAAAATTACAGGTGAGTCGATGGATGGATTTTTGTTTAAATCGGATCATTTTTTTTGCGAAAAGATGCAATCTGGAAGTCACAGAAGACGATAGATCTATTTTTTTTCAGCAAAACGCCTCTTGTCCAATCATGCCAGCTGCGTCGACTTCTCCAAATACAGCACAGGCTCAATTTGCTTGTTTTGCGACAAGTACATGCTCGGATCAACCACCAGAGAAATCAACAGCATTCGAGTGAAGATTTTCATTGGTTTTTTAAAGATTAATCCTTTACAGTTACTCTGATTTTGACGCTAAATCGGAACTTGTCGGTTTTGAGCCAAAACCTGAACCTTTTGACGATTATTATCCAAATTCTATTTATGGAGAAGGATCTCAAGGTGATAAATGTTCATTTTTAATGCCTAACAAAGTTATTAAAGATTTAGATTCCGAATTTGGAGACTATGACTATACAGGATCGGATTTGGAGGGTGGACCGTCAAGGAAACGACCATTTTCGTTAAGATCCTCGAAAATCCCCTTGCACGAGCGTCCATATAAATGTCCTAGGTAAAAGTTGTGATCTGGAACGCATAGGAGCTAAAAATTTCAAAATCTAATCATTTGGAAACTTTTCAGAGATGATTGCGATCGGCGTTTCAGTCGGAGTGACGAGTTGACTCGACACATCAGGATACACACCGGACAGAAACCGTTTCAAGTAATATTTGCATAAATATCTTAATAAGATTCTTAGTTTTAATTTTACACTTAAAATTACAGTGTCGAATTTGCATGAGAGCCTTTTCTCGATCCGATCACCTCACGACTCACGTTCGAACGCATACAGGTCTCAATATTGCATTTCCGAAAATTTTAAGAACAGTTCTAGTGGTTCTGGAAGTCATTCTAACTACTGAAATCAAAATTCAGGCGAGAAACCGTTTTCCTGCGATGTGTGCGGTCGGAAATTCGCTCGGTCGGATGAGAGAAAGAGGCACACAAAGGTACACACTGTACCCTGGGTGGGCATCCCCTCAACAAAACCCCCAGCTGGGTGGCACACTGTCCAATGAAAACCTAGAAATCTAGAAATCTAGAAATCCAGGAATCTAGAAATCTAGAAATCTAGGAATCTAGAAACCTAGAAATCTAGAAATCTAGAAATCTAGGAATCTAGAAATCTAGAAATCCTAGAAATCTAGAAATCTAGGAATCTAGAAATCTAGGAATCTAGGAATCTAGAAATCCTAGAAATCTAGAAATCCTAGAAATCTAGAAATCTAGAAATCTAGAAACCTAGAAACCTGAAAATCTAGAAATCCTAGAAATCTAGAATCTAGGAATCTAGGAATCTAGAAATTCTAGAAATCTAGAAATCACAAAGTTTTCCCCACAAGCATGAGCACCAGCAAGGCATTGGCACAGTTTCTCTGAAATGATTTTTTTACGAGTTCCAATTTCAGTAATATTCTAGGTGCACGCAAAAGGGAAAGGCAGGAGATCGTCTCTATCACCGACAGATCCAATGTCAATGTATGGAAGTGGTAAGTCACAAAATACTAGATTCATGCAAAAGAAATTTTCGCCTTTTTTTACAAACATTACATGAAATCAAAATCCCTTTAGATAACAACTTATTCTAAACAAAAAGCACGATCGTTATCTATAAAATCCCTTGAACATTACTTCAAATTCCGGATTCCCTTATCAAAGAACACTTGTTTCTGTGATTGAAAGTAGTTGATCACCAAAATCTCCACCTCTTGCGCATTTTTAAACTGGCAAAAGGGAATGTTGCATCGATCTGAAAAGGTGAAAATCAGATAGTGCATTTGGTAAGATCTTCCATCTGAATTTCTCGAACTCCATAGAACTGTTTGAGCTGGCGCGTTGTTACGAAGAAAATTGAGAGTCGATGGTTTAAAGCCTTTTCACGCATTTGGTCAACCTCCTTGAGCTTTTGAGTAAAACAAGATGAATCACCTGCTTTTCCGAGCTCTAATAATTCGAAATAAATGATATTCTACCAGCAATCAGCAGACAGCATCACTTTGTGCCCATGATAATCGAGCTTTCGAGTTAGACTAGAAAAAAATCGCAAATTTTATACGAAGCAAAATTTCTTTTGCATCAAGTAGGTTGTAGCTTTAAAAGTTCTGCTTCAATTTCTAAAATCTAGCATGTCAGATTTGATGTATGTAGCCATAGAATTCAATAGAAAGTTATAAAGATAGGAAATAAATTATTTCTGGCATTCTATCAATAAAAAGGGAAGATCACAAGAGATCCCAAATGAAATGAGCTAATGAAATGAGCTAATGAAATGAGCTAATGAGATGAGCCAATTAAATGAGCTAATGAAATGAGCCAATGAAATGAGCCAATGAAATGAACCAATGAAATGAACCAATGAAATGAGCTAATGAAATGAGCTAATGAAATGAACCAATGAAATGAACCATTGAAATGAACCATTGAAATGAACCAATGAAATGAGCCATTGAAACGAGCCATTGAAACGAGCCATTGAAACGAGCCATTGAAACGAGCCATTGAAACGAGCCATTGAGACGAGCCATTGAAACGAGCCATTGAAACGAGCCATTGAAATGAGGCATTGAAATGAAAGACTTATCGACGCTGAATCCGAGTCTGCTTCTCGTTTTTGCAAAATCGCACTCTATCAAAAGTCATTTCCAGGTGGTCCCCCATCAGCCGGCAGTTCGACTTCATCCTGTTAATCAAATTTTGTGGAAATTCTTTAAATTGCCTTCCAGAACCGCCATCTATTCCATAATTTTCTCAAATTTGCATTCAGATTTTGCATAATTTGAATCAATCTTTTGATTTTTCCCTACTCCTTCAAAATGCTCAATTTCATAAAAAGAAAAAAAGAAAAGTCTCATGAGATTTCTATTACTTATCAATATTCTTATATTATTTTAAAGTTTAAAGCAATATTTTAGGCTTTATTTTATTTTAGAATTTATTTTTTTTTTAATTCTCAACAATTTCTCGGTGTTTTTACAGAAGAATTCTTCTTTCTAGTCTATTTTTTTTTTGATAATTCGATTTTTCTTTTCTTTTTCTTTTCTTTGATACTCATTTTTGGAGCACATATTTCTCTGTACTGATATCCATGATATAGGAATCATTTTGCGGATTTCATTATTTTATTTCGATTTTCATCATTTTACCTTCCATTCTCATCATATCGTTTTTTTTTGATCAGAATAAATATGTAAATTTGAACAAAACCGAATTCTAAATTCTAAAATGCACTCCAGAATAGAGAAATTTTCAATTAAAAACCAAAAATCTCTAAAACTCGACCTATAAAACCATTGAAAGCTTAACACTCAAAATAATGATGCCTAAAGCTTTCAAAAAACCCCTGTGTTGCTTAAAATCTCAATCCTGGATATCACGATCCCCGAATCAAAGATCCAAAGTTCGATCGGGGGGTTGTTTGGTGGGGTCAGCCTCAAAAACATTTAGCACATTTCGATTGACTGAAAAGAGTCGTTTTCTCGGCTTTTCCTCTCTTTTTTCATTCTTTCTGGATATCATGCTTTCCATTTCTTTCATTCTCTCATCTTTTCTCCTCACTCTCCATTTCTCAGATCCCATATTTTGGGGCGGAGGCGGGACAGATTATCATTACAGCTGACGGTCGCTTTCCCTATGAGAGATTCGGAAAGAGTGAGATCCAGCTTGGCTTTTGAGCAAAAAAGATCGCAAGGTGAGCCCCAGAAAAAACAATCAAATCGCTCACCCACCTTTTTTTCAAATCTCGGTCTTTGGAAATTTATTTTTTGAATTTTTCAATTCATTTCATTTTTCTGTACCTTCCAGGATTTTAAAAATCAAATTTAGTGCTTGGTTTTGCCAGAAGATGAGCGATTACGCATTGGTGCGTTCTCGGTCGGTGGTTTTGCCAAGAACCACATCGACGGTGCTTGTTTCAAGCGATTTCCACACTCCATCGGTTAGTAGACTGGAAATGGGGTTTGAAATTGGATGGAAATGATTCCAGATCCGTCGCTCCACCTCAGTGCCCGATCTCACAGCCTACTATCGCTATTCGGATAGGTTCGAGTTGAAGTTTTCACATAAAACTTAAAACATTAGTTGATTTACAATTTGTAAAAGGAATAAGTTAGGTTAATGAATGGAAAACCGTTTCATTTGTCGTGCTACTGCAGAGAGTGTCGGTTGGTTGCCTAATTCTAATCTAAAATTCCTACTGTTATCTAAAATCTTAATGAATTACGATAGTTCTTCTAATCTGAATCTATTTTTATTCAATCCTTTTCAGATATCGTCCACAATGGCACAGCGTTCGCTCGTATCGAACCGCTCCATCGAGATATTCTAGAGATTACGATCTCGTGAGTTTTCAAGAAGTCTATTTACATATATTTATATATAGTGGCAGAAGTATGCCTACTTTAAGCCATTACCGGTGGGTTTTTTTTGACTTTGATGAGAAAATCTAATACTAAATATTCAGTCAAACGATAATTGGTCTTAATTTTCATTTATCTATTTACCGATAAGTAAACCCAGATCGATTTTCATCTCCAAAACAGTTTTCAAAACTTTATAGTTGATAATGGGATCAAGGATTGCAGAATGGGGATCTAAGCTTATCTCTAGACCATCAGTGTTATCATTAACAATAGTATTAAGAATAAGGAATGGATTCTTTGGATTCTTTGGATTCTTTGATTCATTGGATTCTTTGGATTCATTGGATTCTTTGGATTCTTTGGATTCTTTAAGAATGGATTCTTTAAGTATTGGAATTCCTTATTCTTAATTTCTATCGATATAAGTTCCTCAACTATATATGAAACTTTATTGAGAAAAGCGAATAACCTCTTGATTATAAAGCTTTTCCTATAGTGGGACGCCGCCTATGAGAACTTTCGTGGCTATAAATGGACAACAAAACGAGAAGCTGTAAGGATAAATGAAATAAATGAAATAAATGAAAAAACCCATTCCCAAATAAATGTTTCAAATGTCGGTTTGTCAGTTTTCCCATTTGTAGTGGTCATCAGCCATGCTTGAGTGGAAGAGGCCTTTCAAATGGACAAGTTTATACGATGCTTATACATCTGTGAGTGTCAGGGAAAAGAATTTCAATTTTAAAAAGAATTTTAAACCTTTAAACTTTACAATCTGACAAAATGATCAAAAGTGGGTTAGTTTTAATTTTTTTTTGCATAAGAAATGAGTTTGTAGACTTGAAATGGAATGTATTCAACTACTGTAACTAATTAAATTTTAGTATGACAACTACTGGCTGAGCAGAACCGATTACTGGCCATATACAAGCTCATACTGGCCAAGCCGGCGCTACTTCTACTCGTGAGTCGAATTTTTCAGAGTTACGAAAATTGTAGAATTAAGCTCGTTAATTTCTAAGTTGAATTCCAGGATTAAACTTAGTGAAGAAGGATTTTGATTTGAGAATAAATAAAGTAAAAAAAAATGATTGAATTCTTTCAGCGGCTATTGTCCGACATTCACTTACTGTTCCTACAACTATCCCTGGGGCTACAGACATAATAAATGGTATTAGGGGATGAGTGGAGTGTGTCGGTTTCTAAAAGATCCTTGAGGTTGTCGTAATCTGGTTTACTGGTTTAATATAAGCCACTGTATTGTCTAGGATTACGGTAGTTCTTCTATCTTTTAGAAAACGATTGATTTAAAGCCTGTGAATGTTTATAGAATGACTCCTTCCTGATTTATCTCATTTTCTAGAGACTACTATAACTATCCATACACTTATTCGTGGTACAAGAATTATCGGTAAGCTTGGAGAGGAGATCTTGTTCTGAATCTTGTTCTGAATCTTGTTCTGGCTCTGACAGCTTCCAGATCTTGTTCTGAATCTTGTTCTGAATCTTGTTCTGGCTCTGACAGCTTCCAGATCTTGTTCTGAATCTTGTCCTGGTTCTGACAGCTTCCAGATCTTGATCTAAATCTTGTTCTGGTTCTGACAGCTTCCAGATCTTGTTCTGGATTTTGTTCTAGCTCTGACAGCTTCCAGATCTTGTTCTGAATCTTGTCCTGGTTCTGACAGCTTCCAGATCTTGTTCTGACAGCTTCCAGACATCTCTATCTTTCAATATCTTAGAGACACACCAGCTCGTTCCTTTTGGTATCCTTATTCAAGCTATTGGCAGAGATACAAAACGTGAGTGAAATCATTTGAGAAAGATCAGGAAGCTGTCAGTCTTTTGAATTAATCTGTTGTCCCTGTTTGTGCTTGCTAACGTTTTTTTTGTTCTGGAATGCTGGAATGCTCAATCTGTAATGCTTTGGTGAGCTTTGAAACAAAAAAAAAATCGATACTTTTAGGTACGACAATCCGACTCGTTACGATCCCTACCCAAGCTATTCGAGCTACTACAATCGATATTCGGATCCAATCTACAGAAACTCTCTCCGTTCACCATGGACTCCATACAGCTCGGTAGAACTTTTTGAAAGAGTTAGACAATAGAAAGTGATGCACTTGGTGCAGGAATTGATGAAGAGATGAAGAGATGAGGAATTTTTATTCCAAACAGTGTCAATGAATGCCAATGAATGCCAATCATTGCCAATCATTGCCAATCAATTCCAATCAACCAGTCCAAGCTTTCTTTTCCAATTTCTTTCCATAAATTCTAGTATGTCTTGGACACAGCCGAGCGCTCAATGAAAAGAGGCCTCACAATGTACAAAGAAGGTGTGTGTTAGGCTAATCCGTTTTCCTTTTCAGTTCCGCTACACCATCAACCCATACACGAGTTTTTACTATTATTGAGAATCGAATGCCCGTTTTGTGTGTGTATGTGTGTGTAAGGTGCGTTCTATCGTACTTTAAAATAAAATAAAATCGCTTTTCCATAGGGTTTTCCATAAAAAATTTGATTTTTATTCAAAAATCGAAAATATTTTTTTGTCTTTCAGGTCAAATGAACTACAATACTTTGTACAACTACTTTTTAACTCCAAATTATTGGGATAAGCGGCATAAGGTGAGTTCTTTAACAAAAAAGGAAAACGAGAGAGTTTCCCCTTCGCAAATCAAAAATCTAACCAAATCAAAAAGGATTTTTTTTTTAAAAACTAGATTTTGATGTTAAAAACGAAAAAATCGGCTACTGTGCGCTCCAGATTGACGAAAAATTTCAGGATTGGAGGGCTCTTTACATCAACGATGCCCCGTATTTTCGCAACACTGCCACCGCCGATCACGCTCGTCGCTACGTGGCCCAATGGGTCAACTAGAAATCGCTTGACATCGATAGAATAACCAAATTTATGCGCAATTTTCTGTATCTCGGAAAATTTTTGGTGGTATCATAGAGCCTCTTTGCTCTAGTCCTTTGCCCAGCTTTTCCCATTTTTCTTTCTTTTTTTTTTTCTGTAATTTGCCGTATACTGCCACAAACGCTTGAATAAAGATTTCCCGGTGTGAGAGAACGCAAGAAAAAACCAAATTGGAATGCACAGAAACGATTTTGTTTATCATCTGAGAATTAGACGCTCATTTTTTTTTGGCGGAAATTGAGGGGGTTCGAGTGTAATGTATTTTGAGGGGATTTTCAGGGAAAGGATTGAACAAAAACAGCTTTGACGGCCAAGCTGGAGCACACAAAAGAGGATGAGAAGGAGAAATGGGGGGAAATGACTGGATGGGAAAAAAAATTGAGAGGGGAGGGGTAGGTGGAGGTGAGTGATGGAGGAGAGGGAGGCGAAGGAGAAGGACGGGCAAGAGATAGCCCTCTGGAAATTGCTTCATTTTGGTCAATCCCATTTTGATTTGCAAATATTGATCTTGAAATATTATAGAAATTATCAAATTCTAGGAATTGGCTATCTTTTTGGCTGAATTTCTTCCCAACAACAGTTATAAAAATCTTCGAATTCTTGAAAATTGTTTTTTTCCACATTTTTCTTTCCCATTCTTCCATGTGCCTTCCAGATCCCATATTTTTGATTTCAGATGGTGCAAGAAGTGGCCTTTAGGGCCTACCATCCGGTGAATTTGCCCCGGTCGCGTTCTGTCGAACGGGTTCCCTACCGAGTCGGTACCCTCACAAGGTAAGATTTCAATAGTGTGCCCTCCAGGATAGCTGTATTGGGTATCAAAATGAAATATTAAACACTCCATGATATCCTATCTTCTCAAAAATCATTTCAGAGTCTCCTCGGTTCCGTGTGTTCACACACTCCGCGTTAGCAAGGACACCTATCGCGGGAGTGGTCTGCACAAGTATCGCCGAGACTACGACCTGGTTTGGCTAGACCGAATCCGCGAAAATCAAACTTTAAAACATTCAGACAGACGATTGGGAGAAAGACCGTGTCAATTTCTATCAACCATTCCATTTCTCGACTTATCGATACCAAGCTCGTCGCCAACTCCTCACCGATCCAATTCCCAACTCGCTCGGTTTTCAATACCCCGGTTTCTTGTAAGAAATTGGCTATTATTTGAGATATCAATTTCTTTTTAGTGGTCGTTATAAGTTTTATTACGATTGGCTAAATCCAACAATGTGGCGTAAACATCGTGATCCAAACTACGACAGACCACTTTGGAATCATTGGCGGCCTTGGCAATATAATAGTGTAAGCTATAAAGGAAGATGCTAAAGGGGAGATCGATCTTTTTAGAAATCGATCAAAGATGGTATTGATCTTTACCGGAAAGGTATCATTCCATTCGATGTTCTTGACAAGAAATGGATTGAGCCAACAGCATTGGCGAGAAAGGGAAAAGACTGGTTCGATGTGTACACACCAGCTCGTAAGTGTTAAGAAAGGAAATCAAAGGTCGATTTAGCAGACTTTCAATCTCCCATAGTCTTTATAGGGTCAGTGCTGAGCTTGTAGGCTTGTAGTGACCAACTACGAGCCACTGTACTCCGAGATTACCATAGAGAATGAGACAAGCTTTACTATTCTTCAAATTTCCAGCTCGTTACGGTGCTCACCGTTACTTCTTCACCGGACAAGTGTATTAAAAAAAGCGAAACTCTTGCAAGTCTCAAATTTGTCTCTTTTTTTTTCTTCTTTTTCTTTTCTGTACATGATAAAGTTTATCGCAAATTTATTGCAAAAAGAACCGATTTAGCAAAAAGGACTTGTAAATTGATTCACATTTTTGTTTTCGCTACCCGAATTGATAGAAAATGAATGAAAATCGATGCAAAAAAAACTGTACAAAACCCGTAAATAAGTAGAGAATCGAGTTGATGATCAATAGTCGCCTTTTTGATTAGCAAGAGCAAATCTCAGTGTCATTTGGCTAAAATCTGGAATGCACAAAAGAATTTGGTTTGGTTGGAAAGGTCGAAACTCGCTGTTTCCACGACGCTACTTTGTACAGTATAGTAAATTTTATCGTAGCCAGATAATTGTAGCCTCAAAACAACCAGTGCTATCCAGTTTGGTTATAAAAATAAATATTTTCTCGTTTCTAGACATTCTAGTGCTTAAAATTCCAACGATAACATAATCTACAATGACAGTACAGTAGAAGTTATCATAGACGATCAACGATAGTTCTATCTTACTACGTGCTATCCAGCTTAATCAAAAACTAACTTTTTTAGATAATTTCTAGCTTCTATAAGATAATTTACTCGAGACATCGATCTTTCCAACCTTTCCAACCTTTACCAAGCCTATCACACTTAAAATCCACACATTAAACTACAAGAAGAAGAAAATGAAAGTGATAGAAGCTAACCGATTGCCCCAAAAGATCACAAATGACACGATTCATCACACTCGCTCACAGATCCTTCATCCGGATTCGTGATCATCGTTTCTCGAACCGTTTGACTTTCCTTATCACTTAAATTCGCGCTTTTCGTCACCAAATCCATTTCTTTATCTCTTCGACCATAAACCGCCTTGAAAAAGCATTGAGTTTTAAAATGATTTCTCCATGATTTTCTCTCAACCTCTTTTATCGATTGCCACCATGTGTATCCCTTTTCACCAAAACTGAATTGTTGAGAGTATCGATAGGGATGATCCATAAATAATGATGACTAAATTTTGAGTTTATCTACCCAATTGTTTAAATGCTTTCCGGAAAAATGAAAAATTTTTGATGTAAAACTGACTTGTGGGCAATTGATTCGAACTGAAGCTGGGACACTGTCCGTTCGCACTCGACGCGCCAGCGCTGATCGTCGGAGGCATGGGATGGCCATCATGAACTCTTTTCTGGAATGCATTTTTGGAAATCATTTTTCATTTTCTGAGACAGTACGATTCTTTACCTAAACGAATCATTCATCCAAGCGTATAAGATCGGATTCCAACAAGTTCCCGTCATTGATATCAAATGGGTGACGAGGAAGACGAATTGTGGAGCTTTCAACCAAGCGACTAGCTCGAGATCGCGAAGGAGATTCCTGAAGATTGTCAGCTAAGTGTCAGATTAAGACCGAGTATCATTAAAGCCTTTAAAAGTAGAGAAATGAGTATGCCAGTTTAACCAATTAATGAAATTTTCAGTTTTAATAACAATTGAACAATTGAACAATAACCAGTTTGCTTTTAAAGCTGAATTTCAGAAGTTACTTGACCAGTTCTGTCAAGAAAGCGATTGGAGCTCGATCTCGATATGCGAATCTCGATTGAAATCTCGAAATGCGATAAAGGACATTTTGTAGAGCTTGGAAAGACGAATCGAATGATGTAAAAACTAGCTGAGCATTGTAAACACTGGCTTACAAATTTTTGCTATATAGTCTTAAGGAGTTTTCAAAGATGGCTAGTTAAGATGGCTAAGCGCTCTAGTGATTAGTGCAATTGTTTACCAAGATCAGGGACTCAATTCCTTTTCAATCACTAAACCCCTAAGCCATCTCGTCTATACCTTTGAAAACATCTTAAGACTATATAGCAAAAGCAAACAAAACAAAACAGGAATTGAACTCCTGACTCTTTGCTTGGTAAACAATTGCACTAATCACTAGACCGCTTAGCCATCTTAACTAGTCATCCTTGAAAACATCTTAAGACTATATAGCAAGACTTGCAAGCCAGTTTTAATGTGTTTACAATGCTCAGCTAATTTTTTACATGATTCGACTCGTCTTTTCCAAGTTCTACAAGCTATACCGCATCTTAAAATTCCATTCCGAGCTCCAAGCGGTTCCTGGTGAGTTGCTTCAATTCACCAGACCCCAGCCTCTACTCCTAAAATTCTCGTAACTTGGATTTCTCGGACGTGATGTCCCTGAACATGTCTGCTATCCCTCTTTAACCCATCACCCAATATTGCATTTCACTTTTTCTCAAAAGTTCAAGGAAGTGCTTTTCAATATTGATTTGAAAATGTTTAAAATCTTCAATTTCCAGGTAAAAGTTCAAAAAGCCAGTCCAAAAGCGGAAGTGTCTCTAATCCCTGAAGTGAGTGAAAAGATGTAGAAGGGAATGGCAATCATTGAACTCCGTTTTCAACTCCAAAGAAAGGGAATGAGTTATTCACGAGCAAGGCTTTAGAAGGTAAATGGATTGGAAGCCTTTGTGCCATTGTGTGGAGGAGTTTGTTAGGGTTAGTCCTTCTCTAGCCTACTCATAGAACTTATAGAATTCTTTGGAGGGTAGCCAAAAGCAAGATTGTGATCAAATCCGATGTTAAGATTGAATTGAAATCAATTGAAAGCCATTGACTTTCACTTGGCTTTAGCAACTCTAGTTTGTGTACTTTCGAAGTGTAACACTTGAAATTTCTAGCTTTTATTACTGCGAAATGCTCAGCTTAGTCTTTTGTAGTAAATTAAGCTCTCGGGCAGTCGGGGAACACTTTTCAACTCTGTTTTATGTACTTTTGTAGGGTAACACTTGAAATTTCTAGCTTTTATTTCTGCCGTAAGGCTCAGCTTAGGCTTTTGTAGTAAATTAAGCTCTCGGGCAGTCGGGGAACACTTTTCAAACCCTTTTCAAACCCAGAAATTCAAATCCTTTTTAGACTAAAATGAATTTTTCATAAACCCTACTTTTACGTCAAAAAAATCGTCAAAAAGGAATTTTTGGACTCATTTTTTTCAAAGAATATTTTCAAAAAGTGTCACCAGAAAGGTCCTTCAGGTGTTTCGAGCCGTTTTTTGCACTCGTTGCTAAGGAAAACCCATTTTTCAGCTATTTAGGATGAATCGATTGGGCTTTTTTTGAGGAAATCAAAAATTAAGCTGTTCAGGGTTTTTTTTTCCAAGAAATAGCTGAACAAAATGAGAATGTTGCTGGTTTTTTGACAATTATGGATGTCATGTTAATAGAATACTTGAAAAAACATGGCGTAAAACTAGTTTTTTGACTTGTTGTGAATTTCCAAAGGAGATTCAACTATATTGAGCATTATTTTTGTATATTTGATGATTATGGATGTCATGTTAAAGGATTATTTTAGAAAATCAGCACTTACAAGACATTGAGCGGTAGCCAGCACATAGCGAATAGGCAAACCATGGTGACCAACATACGGAGTAAACGCTTTTTTCGAGCAGTGTCGCGTTGAATCGAGTGAGAGCCACGAGCGGAAAAGTCCTAGAATGAAATGAAGGGAGATTGGAGGGCTGATTCTACTTGTTCATGTCCTTTTAGAAAGATCCAAATCATTGCATACGAGATTCCAATGATTGTGAATGGAACGACAAACTGGAAATTTATTTTGTTGAATGATTTTATTTGATTGAAATTGATTTATTGAATGATTTTATTGATTGAAATGGATTTATTGAATGATTTTATTGATTGAAATGGATTTATTGAATGATTTTATTGATTGAAATGGATTTATTGAATGATTTTATTGATTGAAATTGGTTTCTTGAATGATTCTATTTTCAAATGAAATATTATTTTCAATGATTTTGTTGATTAAAATTGGAAGTTGATTTCTTGAATGATTCTAATTTCAAATGAAATGATATTCTCAATGATTCTGTTGATTGGAATTGGAAATTGATTTCTTGAACAACTCTATTTTCAAATAAAATGTTATTCTCAATGATTCTGTTGATAGAAATTAGAAATTGATTTTATTGAATGATTCTATTTTCAAATAAAATGTTATTCTCAATGATTTTGTTGATTGGAATTGAAAATTCATTTCTTAAACAATTCTATTTTCAAATAAAATGTTATTCTCAATGATTTCCTTAATATTAGAGCTTTCTTAAACTTTATAAACCTGTAAAAACATGACAGTCATCCCATAAATCTTCTTTAACCATTTCTTATTCTGCCAATCCTCAGTGCAAACAAAGAAATCGCAAGGAAGACGAATGTAAGTGTACTAAATGGGAGAATTATTTGAAATTGTTGAAATTATTGAAATTATTGAAATTGACAATTTTTAACTTTAAGAAATTGATACCTTCATATGATATCCATATGGTAAAACAAGAAGTAGAGAAGTGCACCAAATACATGAAACAATCGCCACACATTTCTGAAAACAATTCAAATTTGAGCTTTTTCTTAGAGTTTAAAGGGAATTTCAATCAAAATCCACTTCCAACTTTTCCCTGGATCAAGATCAAAGCTTTTTCTCTAGATTTTAGACTTTGTATTGTTTAAATGAGAAGTTTTTTCAGCGTTCTGGAATGCACAGAGACTATAAATGTTTAAAGATATTCAAAATTAAAGATAGAAAAAAAATTTGTTTTTCCGACTTCAAGACCTGAGTTTCAGCTAGGGCTTAAGCTTAATATTTTGCTTTGCATTTCCTTTCTTAACAATCTAATCTCAAATTTTTGCAATCAATATAGAAGGTTGACGTAGATAGAGGTATTTTTATCATCTCAAAGTGTTCCATTCCCCCATGAAGGGGTGTGGGAATTCGCCTCAATTCCCTCCACTTTTCTTTTCCCTTTTTCTTTCTTAAACCAATCCTCACCTTTTCCTCAATTTTTTCGAAAAGACTTTCATTCAAATGCTACTTTTTGTTGATCATTGGTCTTCACGAAATGAACTTATTGATTGGAAACATGTGGGATTTAAGAAGAGAAGCTTTGGAGGAAAAAGAGGAAGAGAAAGAGAGGAAAAGAAAGAGGAAGAGAAAGAAAGAAGGGAAGAAGAGGAAGAGAAAGAGAGGAAAAGAAAGGGGAAAAGAAAGAGGAAGAAAAAGAAAGAGAGGAAGAAGAGGAAGAGAAAGAGAGGAAAAGAAAGAGAAAGAGGAAGAGAAAGAAAAGGAAGGAGATCTTCTAGAAAGACTATTAAAAATAAAAATCTTCAAACCGTTATGCTAACTCGATCATTCAATTGAGCAATTGTTGAATTCTGAACGATCACGAAATATCGATCGACAGCAATAGCCATCAGGGTGAGAGTGGAGATGAAAATCGAGGCACCCTGGAAAAGTTCTGAAGTCAAGAAGTACTGACTCTAAGATCTTGAATTAAGACCTTTGCAACAATGATTTCTAAGAGAAAACTGGACACTGATCTAAATTGGATGTCACACGAACGTTTCCTGCTAAATTTGTCTTTTATTTGATCAAATTTGTCAAACTCCCAAAACTCCACAACTTTTCTCGCTCTTGGATTCTTTTTTTTTATGTTTTCTCTTTTCTTTTACCCGTCTAAATATCTAAACTAGGCAACCGTTAGCTTTTCCTCCTTTTCCCTCTTTCTTTTTTCCATTTTTTTAGACAATTTCATCCCTCCGGAAAGCCAAACAAGCCCCGCAATAACGCCAAAATTCTCTCGGCTTCCTTTTTCCAGAATTTTTGAAAAGAAACGTGAAATCTCTTGCCGAAGATCTCAATTGAACGGAAGTTAACAGCACTCCCCGCGATTGCATTCTGCATTTGCAAAATTTGACCGCACCTGGACTCGAATCTGAGCTCAAGCCCGTATTGGAACCGTTATGGATTTAAAAAGAACCGTATTGGAACCGTAATGGAACCGTATTGGAACCGTATTGGAAACCGCGCTCGCCGAACCGCGCCGCCGGAAACCGCGCCGCCTGGAAACCGCGCCGCCTGGACGCCGCCTGGAAGCGCTCGCCTGGAAACCGCGCCGCCTGGAAACGCGCTCGCCTGGAAACCGCGCTCGCCTGGAAACCGCGCCGCCTGAAACGGCTCGCCTGGAAACCGCGCTCGCCTGGAAACCGCGCTCGCCTGGAAACCGCGCTCGCCTGGAAACCGCGCTCGCCTGGAAACCGCGCTCGCCTGGAAACCGCGCTCGCCTGGAAACCGCGCTCGCCTGGAAACCGCGCTCGCCTGGAAACCGCGCTCGCCTGGAAACCGCGCTCGCCTGGAAACCGCGCTCAGAACCACTTGACTAATATAAAACTTTGATATCTTTGCTTGAAATTCTCAGAAAACCTTTTCTGTGTTCCAGTTTGAAACTTGGTTCTGTTTAAAATCGATTAGTTGCTGTTTAAAGCGCTCAAACCCCTCATCGTATTTGTTTGATCAAATTCTCGTTTGAGTTCGTTGTTATTGGTTTCCCGGGTGAAATATCTATTTCTGCTAATTGGATAGCATGGAGGCGTTTTGATTGTTAAAATCACCTGGAATAACGGTAGCCCGTGACACAGCCAACCGCCCCAGATCCAATGACCGACATAGGTGTAAACGGGCGTCAACCAGAGGGACCTGAAATTAGCTGAGGTCGATTGTCAAGTGAACATAAAATCTCGGGAATGGTTGTTGTGGAAGGCACAGAAAAAGTTGATCATTGAATTTCTGAGTTAATCTTAAATTTTTCGACTTTTAACTGATCTGTGAGCTTATCTTCTTAAAAAAACTCGATCTAGGAAGTTTTATGAAATGAAATGTTTAAAATTGTCTAATCTGGAGTGCACTCAGTTGATTGGGGATTGTTGGGAGAGGGAAATAGATGAGGAAACAATTTGAGTAAATTATTCGGAATGGATTCTGTTGAAACTCACGTAAAATTGACGAGAAGATCAGAGATGGCAAGATTGCAGATGAAAATATTTGTGACTGAGTGCATTCTCCGGTTATTCGTGACTACATAGACGACAAGGAGATTCCCAAAAACAGCCACCATAAAAACAAGACAGTAGAGACTGAAGAGAACGACGCGAACCCATAAAACATCAAGAGGATTCTGCAAAAAACTTTACTGTATCTACTTTTTCTCAATACTATAGTTTAATAAGAGATTACTGTAGCTAGGGAAGCTCGATTTCATTCTATAAACCGTCCTTAGTCAGAGTCAGAGTTAGTCCAAAGTTTAAAAAATCCAAAAATCTTTCAAGTCAAAATTTTCTTAATTAAAAAGATTCCAATTAACTATATGTATCCCAGATCGCTAGAATTTTCAGTTTTTTCCATTGGTTACCAATTTTTAAAGCATTTTTCAGCTTCAATCTCTGCTTTACTACTTACCCCCTTTATTTTACATGCTTCTTCATATGTTCTCGATATCGTCGTTATATTCACATCCATACTGAAAGAAAAAATCCTTTAAAAGTGAAGATTTTGCAAGGAAATCGAGGAAATTGGTGAAAGAGAAGAGATTTAGAGATAGAGATAGAGATTTTAAAGTTTATAAAGTCTTATTTTTATATATGCTTTGTCCGTTTAAGATTTCCGTCCGATTTAGATTGAACTTATCGCGGACGTCCGATTTAGATTCAATCTAAATCTTATATAGATTGAACAATAATATAAACATGCTTAATATATTCTTAAGCATTTTCTGTAGTTTTTCGCATTTTTCAAACGTCTTTTACTGTCTTTTTCTGAAAAGAAAACCCAACTATAGACTGTAATCAATAAAAGACCTTTGAAAAATGCAGAAAACTACAGAATAACGCTTAAGAACATATATTAAGCATGTTTATATTATTGTTCAATCTATATAAGATTTAGATTGGATCTAAATCGGACGTCCTATATAGACTGTAATCTATCGGACGTCCGATATAGACTGTAATCTATCGGACGTCCGATATAGACTGTAATCTATCGGACGTCCGATATAGACTGTAATCTATCGGACGTCCTATATAGACTGTAATCTATCGGACGTCCGATATAGACTGTAATCTATCGGACGTCCTATATAGACTGTAATCTATCGGACGTCCGATATAGACTGTAATCTATCGGACGTCCGATATAGACTGTAATCTATCGGACGTCCTATATAGACTGTAATCTATCGGACGTCCGATATAGACTGTAATCTAAATCAGACGTCCGCGATAAGTTCAATCTAAATCGGACGTTCGATTTAGATTGAATCTAAATCGGACACAACATATATATATATAGATACTTTATTCAGGACCTGAGATAAAGATAGATTTAAGATTAAAACACATGAATTCATACACATAACACGAAAAGGGCCGTTTTATTTAAATTTAGAAATAAAACAAAGCAATTACCACGAGTCCATTCTCAAAAGCACGAGTTGAATGATGTGACTTTAAGAAATCGCCTTCAGAAAGAAATCGCCTTCAGAAAATAGATGTTTCCGGTTTTCTATTGAAATAACTTTGCAATTTCAGTCTTTTAACTGAATATCTTTCGAGGTTGAAAGTTTTTTTGAAAAAAAAATTGCCGAAAATTGTGCACTTCCGGACGTTTTTTAAAATTGGAGAGGAATGGAGAGAGGAAATTTCGGGGGAATTTCCCTACAATCGATACATTTTGTGGATCTTGTGAAAAAATTACGCGATGACTTCCAGGATTTTCGAAAAAATGAGTTTCGATATTAGTTTCCGCTACAGTAATGAGAAATTCTTAAAGCAGAAGTGATACAGGGCATTTTGAAGAGTCCTCAATTATCCATTAGGCTGATTTTGATGCTTTTTTTGTATCAAAATCACCATGACATCTTTTGAAAAGTGAATAGAAATCGAAAAAATTAGGTAAAACGATGAAAATCATGTTTACTTAAACATACGGCTTCTGGCATATGACTTTTGAGATAAAGAGACAGAACAAAGCTCTCTTACTTTATTTTTGCTTTATTTTCGTTTAAACCAAGCTGGGTAATCAAGCTTTTTAGGTCTTAATGTCTTCAGAATTCAAAATTGATAACAAATTTAGATTTTTCACTATAGAAAAAGCCTTGAAAACAAAGAGTTTGCTTAGTTATAAGCTTAAAAACAAGTTATAAGCTTTAATCGTGGTTTTAAACAACAGTTTGCAAAAAGCATAATGTGTTAATTAATGGACTTTTGTGTTTGTAAAGAGTTGGAGACTAGATTTTATGAAATGAGTTATTTTTGGAACCTTTTACAAAGCGAATGTTCAATTTTGAATGAAATTGAATCTCTAACTGGAACCATTCTCAAAGAGTTCATCAGTTCTCTCGAAAACTCATTGACGAAATTTGTATTCTTTGCAAAATCGAAGAATTTAAAGACATTTTTAGATCAAGATCTTGTAATTTTGTTGATAGATTAGGAAATGGGTTATTTTTGGAACCTTTTACAAAACGAATGTTCAATCTGGAAGGAATAAATGTGAATTTCTCTAGCTGGTTCCATTTTCCAAGAGTTCATCCATTCATCAGTTCTCTCGAAAACTCATTGAAGAAATTTGTATTCCTTACAGAATTCTCTTTTCCAAACTATGCAAATTGGTCTGTGGATTCAAAAAAAAACAAGCGCAAGTGCTAAAAGTTTGGGATGGGTTCAAGGGGTTGGCTTTTGACCAAGATGAAGATCGGTTGAAGTAGATCGAAGGCCTACTTCAAGCTTAAGGAGCTTAAGGAGGTAGGCCTTCGATCTACTTGAAGCTTAAGGACATTTTTAGATGAAGATCTTGTCATTTTGTTGATAGATTCAAGTAGATTTCTCATAGAATGAGATAAAATAAAATAATGAAATTTTTGGGTAGAGAAATGTGAAAGATAAGGTGAAAATTTTGTGCAAAATACTTTAGTGAAAATGGGGATGAGAGGGCTAATTGGGTTTGAGAAAAGGAGGGAATGGAATGCATTGGATTCGGACTGGGGAAAGGGCTTCAAAATCTGATATCTCAGAGGTGGAGATCGGCGAATTCATTAAATAAAAGAAATCGAGGAATGGGGTGACGATTTCAATGAAGGGAAAGCTTCTGGAGTGAACGAATTGAGCATTCTAATTTTTCATAGGCAGTTTTATTGATAAAATTTGAAACAAATTTCATTTTTGAATTGGTTGAATGGCTAAATTGGAAGGCAGGAAGGCGATTATTTGCGAAAAATCATCAAAAATCATTAAAATTTTCATCGTCAATCTTTCGGTTTAAGAAAATTGAGTTTAAGTTGAAATTCAGGCTTTGTTCTTAAGAGAAATGATTAAATTGGAGTACAGGTGGCATTCTAGAATTGAGTATTTCAAGGGTTAGCTTTGAAAAAAGAATTCGAGTAACATCAACTTCAAGACTCTGAGACTTTTGAGTCACAAAAAAGCAATATTTGAGCTTAAAGTTTAGGGAGATGAAAAGAAGTGGGAATATCTCAGTTTGGGAGAAAAAGAAATGGAGTAAAGACCCGCCCATTTCAGGTGAAAAGAAAGGCATGGGGAAAGAGGAGAACGACCGGAAATGGACACAGAATATTCTGGGGGAATGGATAAGGGCAAGAGTGAGAGAAGGCAAAGAGATTGAGGCACAGATTGGCCTCAATGACCGATTGGCCTCACTTCATTCAACTCATTCCACCCCATCCAAAGCGCTTTTTATCTGAGAAGGGAACCCCACCAGATTTTCGACATTGTTTGGCTGAAAATTGCCTTTACAAAAGCCTGAAAAGATTCCCGACATTGTTTCGTTGGAAACATAGTGTTTCTGATACAGAATTTCACGGTGATTCCGAATCTGTAATCAAAAGTTCCTAAAGGCTCAAGGAAAAAAAGATATTCAACTTTTTCTTTTTATTACATTTTATGTGCCATCGGCGCGCAATAAGCTCCTTTTTTAGGAAACTTTTTTAACTAGCTCGGTGGCTTAGTGGTTTAGTGGTTAGTGCTCTTGATTCCTAGGGAAATCGCTGCCTTTTTGCACGGGTTCAATCCCTCGTTTCGCCATCTTTTTTTTGTGTAAAATTTGGTTTTTAATTAAACACATTCATTATCTTTATAATCTTTTAATGATCTTTTAATGTAGTTATTTAGTTATTAATACTATTGCTATTTTAAATTATATCATTATAAAGATAATGTGTTTAATTAAAAACCAATTAAAAACATAAAAATCCAAAAAGATGGCAGCACGAGGGATTGAACCCGGACAAAAACAAAACGGTTCGCCTTTGACCCCAGTGTGCTAACCACTACGCCACCGTGCTAGTTAAAACAGCCGCCTGAAAAAGGATCTTATTGCGTGCCGATTTGCTTGACTGCGAAAAAATGTGAGGAAAAGAAAAAGTTGAATATCTTTTTTTTGCTTAAGACTTTAGGAACTTCTGATTACAAATTCGGAATCACCGTGAAATTCTGTATCAGAAATCCTCTGTTTCCAACGAAACAATGTCGAGGATTGAAGGGATTGAACCCGTGCAAAAAGTCGGTTTGCCTAGGAATCAAGAGCACTAACCACTAAGCCACCGAGCTACTTAAAAACGTTTCCTGAAAAAAGAGCTTATTGCGCGCTGATGGCACGTAAAATGTAATAAAAAGAAAAAGTGGAATATCTTTTTTTTGCTTAAGGCTTTAGGAACTTTTGATTACAGATTTGGAATCACCGTGAAATTCTGTATCAGAAATCCTCTGTTTCCAACGAAACAATGTCGGGGATCTTGTCAGTAGCGCTTTGTAAAGTCAATTTTTAAACCCAAGAGATTGAAGATGAAAATCGTGATTTCTAGTATTACAATTGGTTACTTTCTGGCTTCAAATGAGGGCTCAGATTGAAAAGAAAAGAAAAACGAGTGCTCAACCATCTCCGGATACAAATTTTAGAGCTCCGGATAAATCTGAAAAAGAAAAATCTCAAAGTAAATGATGTGTTCTATGTGTTTTGTTTCAGGGTTTAATCCTTTAAAAGTCAGTTTCAGTTTTTTTTTTTTTCCTGATTCCTGATTTCTGTCATCCATAATACCTCTAAACATCACGTTTTTTTTTGCCTAAAAAGAAACCGATGAATTCAACTTTTCTAGTTGATCAACGATTAGGTGAAAACAAAACAAAAAAAATGTCAATTATAGGCTTCATCTTATCTGTTTTTAAATCGAATTTTTATTTGAAATTTGTTGTAAATCTTTGCTATGATTAGAAATGTTTCAAATATTTGAAAAACAAACAAATTATGACAATTCGAGGAATCAAAGGGATTTTTGGTGTAATTGAAATTTCGAAAGTTTTCAGAATTTTGTGAAAATTAAATTTTAAATCATTTTAAGCCTCAAAAACCTTCAATATAGCCTACCCTAAAGTCTCGAGTATAAGTTGGAAGTTGGATCCAATACGGAACCGTATTGGAACCGTATTGGAACCGTATTAGAACCATATTAGAACTTAATAGGAACCGTATTGGAACCGTATTGGAACCGTATTGGAACCGTATTGGAACCGTATTGGAACCGTATTGGAACCGTATTGGAACCGTATTAGAACCGTATTGGAACCGTATTAGAACCGTATTGGAACCGTTCTGCCTTAATTTACATTCGCTTTAATTGCTTTGAATTTCTTTTTGTTGGGTTTTTATACATTTTAATTGTTATATAAACTTTTATTATTGTTCTTGGAGCGCGGGATACAACAGGGTGACAGCCTATCACCATTGCTATTTGTTATGTGTACATCCAGACGATAGTGTTGAAGAAGATGCTGGAAAGCATCTCTTTCGACCGTCGACATGGACTTTGGCCGGATGAAGAGGCCAGGGAGGGATCCATAAGACTGAGCACTGGAGAGGAGCAGGGTGGACGCGCCGAGCCACGCCCGGAGCAACAAATAACAATATAAAATTGCTATAACCCTCAATAAATTTACTTCTATTATTGTTCTTAAAAAGCAAAAAAGTTATGCTGCAGCGGGGTTCGAACCCTCGACACACCGCACCGGAGACAGCCGTCAATTTGCATGCGAAAACCAAACAGAACTTATACTCGCGACTTTAGGGTAAGCAATTTAATTTAAAAGTTTAAAATTAAACAACAAAACATATGAATCAGAAATAGATCTCGGAGATGAGGTACCGTAAATTTAAAAAATTAAATTATCTGTAGATGTTCTTGATCTTAAAGCTCTAGTGGATTCTTGACGTTATCTGTGAAAGCCATATATTACATACCGTAAACACTGTAATAGTACCCCACTCCCATAATGACGGTGCGGAGTGTTGCGTAGTCTAGCTTTGAACGAGTTTTTCTCGACATTGGTTTATGCTACAATGCGCGTTTAGGTATCAAAAAATAGCCCTGAATTTCAGCTTTCATTTAATACTTAAACGAACACTGTAGCATAAATGGGTGGCGAGAAAAATGCCTATAAAGTTAGACTACGCAATGCTCCGACCGTCATTATCGGACCGAGGGGCTACTATTAAAGGTATTACGATATGCTTTTCTTAGTTTAGCTTAACCCTTATCTACTATAATTTAAACATACCGTAAACACTGTAATAGTACCCCATCCCCATAATGACAATGCGGAGTGTCGTGTAGTCTAGCTTTGAACGAGTTTTTCTCGACTATGGTTTATGCTACAATGTTCGTTTTGATATCAAAAAATAGCCCTAAATTTCAGCTATTTTTTGATACCAAAGACGCATTTTTTGAAAGTACGGGCGCTTTAAAAGAAACGAAATACTAAAAACCTTTTGCGACTACGCGACTGTACGAGGGAGGGTGGGGGGTACTATTACAGTATTTACGGTAAATGAATTCGACAATAAAAGGGATTTGTGATTGAAGTTTCGAAAGTTTTGAGTATTTTGTCAAAATGAAAGTTTAAATCCCGCCTTGGGTTCAATGGAATAAGCATAAAAATGAGAAAAGAAAGAAAGGAGGTGATCTTTCCAAACTCATTTCTATTTCTTCCTTTCGGGAAAACCGCAATATAAACGAAACGAGGTGGTGGAGATGAAAATGAGAAAGAAAAAAAAAGGAGGAAACACGGCTGTCTGCTTTACGAGTCAAATAAATGAGTCAAAAAGGGAAAAGGTGAGAAAGATTTTAGAATTTTTAGGAATCCTGGAAGTCACTGGGGTAAAAGATCAAATTTTGAAGAGATTGGAGGCCTTTGAGAAGCTTCGTTCATTTCGAGCATCTTGGAGTATGTCAAAAAGGAAATCAAGTTAAAATTTTAAAGTTTTCGGTAATCCTGGATATCATTGGAGTAAAGGGGGAGATTCTAGAAGCGATTTGATGACTTTGAAATGATGACTTCTTGATGAGATGTCAATTGTTTTTGACTTAAGAAATTAGTCATTTTTGAACATTCTTTACATGTAGTGTAATTTACTGAAATCTTATGGATATGTTCAAATTTCCAAATCGAATCATGCCGATTATGGAGAGGCATTTGAATGAAGCCAATGAAAACACGTGAATGAGTCAAAAAAAAGACAGAGACGAAGACAGAGACGATCGTCACCAAATCGTCTCTCTCTTTTTGGTAGTTTTAGCAATAATAGATTGAGAATTTTTCGTTATTTGTAAGTTCTGGATGTCACAGTAGGGATTGGTAAAAAGAGATGAGCAAAAGAAGAAGAAGAAAAAAAATATTCTCAATTGTGGTAATTGTGGGGGAAATCAGGGCTGAATTGAATGAAATGGAGGAAGAAGGGGAATGGAATGGAGGAAGAAGGGGAATGGAATGGAGGAAGAAGGGGAATGGAATGGAGGAAGAAGGGGGTGGGGAGAGGGGGGATGGGGAGGGGGGGGGGGAGGGGGGAATGGGGAGGAAGAAGGGAATGGAATGGAGGAAGAAGGGAAGGAATGGAGGAAGAAGGGGAAGGAAGGAGGGGGAGGGGAATGGAATGGAGGAAGAAGGGGAATGGAATGGAGGAAGAAGGGGAATGGAATGGAGGAAGAAGGGGAATGGATAGCACTCACGAAATGGGAAGTTAAAGGAAAAAGATGGATGGAGTTTGGATTTTTGAAATTTTAAGAAAATCATTCAATTTTAGGCATTAATGAGATTCAGAAATATAATATTCATTTGAGGAAATGAAAAGCGGAAAAAAAATCGAGGGGAAGAAGAGCTTTATGAGATTTTCGCTCAAAGATTGCTTTGAAATTAGAAATTGGGAAATCATGAAAAGCTTTTAAAAGAAAAGTTTTGCATCAATAACATTGAGGGTTTCATTGCAAATGAATGAGACAAGAAAACGAACGTTTTTCCAAATGTTTACATTCAAATAAGCAAACTTTCAAAGAAAAAAAAAGGATTTGAGATTCTAAATCTTTTAGAATATGGATTGGGAGTAAAGCAAAAATCAGAATTTGATAAATAAATATTCTGATAAATCAGAATCCGATAAAAGATCAGATAAAGTTGTAAAAATTGGCTAGACTTTAAATACCATATTCTCTCTAATAGTAGTGCGCACTACTATTTGTTCAATCCCCTCTCGGACCGCAATACTATTAGAGAGTGCACTACTATTAGAGAGAATACGGTATTTCACCAGAACCCACATGAACCACACTCATCAGTGTGGTTGTAAGCAAAAGTTGTAAAGCTAGACTTTAAATCAGCTTTAATTCAGTCAGTCAGCTTTAGTCGGCTTTAACTTTAGTTTAAATAAACTATCGTAATTTTGAGATTTGAAATGATTTGAGATCTGAGATCTGAGATCTAAAATCAAAATTTCAACTCAAATTTACATTTAAAACTTTTCAATTTATTCAAAATTGTGAACTTTCTGAAAAAAAAAGTTGAACAAATCTATGACATTAAATTGGGGATTGAGAATTTCGAGAGAAAAGATGAGGGAAAAAATGGGGGGAAGACGATGGTTTGTGAGGGAAAAATTAGAGTCAAAGGGGAAAACGAAATAATGACCTTGAGGATTTATTGAGGAGATTGAACTTTATTATTTATTGAGGATGGAAATTTATTGAGGAGATCGAAAGACTTTTCAGAACTTTTTAGACCATTTTCAAAGATCAAATCGAGTTCTTTTAGGGAAATTATGCAAAGCTGGAAGGCACGTGAGCGAATTGAAAAGATGGAAAGATGGAAAAATGAGAAAGAGACTTTTTGGAATCACGTTGGATTAGTTACCCAATTCTTGAGTTAACTCGAATCAAGCCGAATTCTAGTTCAATTTTGGTTTTATTCGCTTTTGAGATAAACGTTCAAAAGCCACGTGGTTACCTTGAAACTCTAAATTTTAAATTTCACGGCAACTCAACCGAAAAAACCTTCGTGTCTCAAAAACATCAAAAATCTTGAAATGGATGGAAAATATTTTGTGAAACTTTGAAATTATGGGTAGCACGGGGATGGTTTTCTGTAAAAAATTGCGAAAAAAACACGATTTTGTCAGATGGTAATTGTAGGTAGACGAAAAGTGAGCCTACAATTGTAGGTAAACGAAAATGAGCGGCGTACAACAAAGATAATCTTTTGAAAAGCTCTTGTGCACTCCAGGAACTTCGGAAATCCTTGAAATTAGATGGATTTTTGGGGAAAGATCGGGGGAATTTGAGTGTATCTGGGTAGGGGGGAGGAGGGAGGGGCAGGGAGGGCAGGCAAGGGTGGGTCGGCAAACATCCACCCGTTCCCACTCAAGGGATCATCCTTGGTCTTTGTCATCCATCGTAGTTTTGATTCAGGAGGGACAAAGAAGATGAATGTTTTGGTGGGAATGAGTGACGTCATCGTGTTCGAGTTATGTCGGAGTTGTCGAAATATTCTGGAAATCAAAATCTAAAACCCTCAAATTGTGAGGTGACATCCAATTTGAGCAAACAAAATGGAAAATGGTAGGGATTATGGTGTAAAATTGGAAAATTGGTAGCGAACTAGGTTTTGAGTGACGTCATCGTGTTCGAGTTGTTGAAATATTCTGGAAATCAAAATCTAAAACCCTCAAATTGTGAGGTGACATCCAATTTGAGCAAAAAAAATGAAAAATGGTGGGGATTATGCTGTAGAATTGGAAAATTGGTAGCGAACTAGGTTTTTGAAAAATACTATTAGAGAATTTTGTACTTTGAACACTCAAAGATTGGTAGAAATAAAGAAATCCCACTTTCCACGATCATTAACATGAGCACATTTCTCTTTTCTTCAGTTATGCAAACCCGGAAATCCTTTTGCTATACGAGTTTTGCATTTGGGAAATCTTTTAGTTTTAAATTTCATTTTTAACAAAAAAAAATCATTTTCACGTGTTTTCTTCACAAATTAGTGAATTCTTCGAATTTTAAGGATCATTATTTAAATCCCTAGAGAATTTCGACTATATAAACGATCGAAAACAATCACCAAACCGACACATTTCAATTTTTCGTTTACTTTTTTTGATTTTTAACTTACTGTAGGGTTTAAGACAGTTTTTTTCTTTAATAAGAAATTATAACAAAACTAATGACGACAAAACTAACTATAAAACCTTAAAAACGTTTCAGCTTAATTTTTATCGAATCTATTAACGGATAGAAAAGTTAATGAATGGATAGAAATAGAAAAGCTGATGAATGAATAGAACTAAAACCAAGATTACGGTAGCTATGTTTAACGGATTAGTTCAGAAAAGCCAGGATTATTTCAACTGGGTTAAACCGAGCTAGCTAGATCAGAAGAGATCTGATCTGGATTCTGACAAGCACAGTAGCTTTTGTGAGCTATTTCTTTAAAGTCTACTCACAATCAAGCCAGAAACCAAGTCAATATCAACCTTCTCATTTGGAAAACAACCCTGATAATGAAAGGCTTTCAATTCAAATCCATTAAAAAAAGTCTTTGATTTGTATTAATGGATTTAAATTGTTCCATCTGGATTAAACCAAGCTAGCTACCAGATCAGAAGAGATCTGATCTGGATTCTGATAAGCACAGTAACTTTTGTGAGCTATTTCTTTAATAGTCCACTCACAATGAAGCCAGAAACCAAGTCTTGATCAAACTTCTCATTTGGAAATACAACAACCCTGATAGTGAAAGGCTTTCAATTCAAATCCATTAACAAAAGTCTTTGATTTTTCATTGGCAAGCATCTAAACTTACTTTTGTTGTAAATTTTTTGTTTTATATTGTAAAACTTGGCGATTGTTCGTTCATTTTCCAGGAAATTTCACATTTCCACGTTATAGAAATAATAGATTCTTCCAAAAACTGATTTGCGTCATAATTTGTTTTGGTTTTTGAAGCTAAAGAAATAAAGTTGATGACCTCAATTTTTAATTTTAATTTTTTCATATATAATCCGATATTTTGCAGAGAAAAAAAGGGGTAAAAAAGAACAATCCTTTTTTGGGAATCAATTTTTGGTTATTTTTGCTTATTTTTGGTTATACTTTCTTTTTATTCGTTAGTCATTCTTCTAGTTTTTTAAAGTTTTAATTAAACCTTTGTTCTTTGCTAGATGTCTCTTGAGAATTCAAAAAAATTAGGCATAAAGTTTTCTTTTTAATTTTTGAGAAAAGATTTTAATCATTTCAATCATAAATCATTTCTAAAAAGTGTCTTTTTTTGGAAAGTTACCGTAGCTTTTCTCAATCTTTTCTCAAATCTTGGGGTAGGCTAGTTTCCGCGACTTTTTTTGCGCAACAGGGTTATTTGCGCAACTGCGTCGTTTGCGCAACTCGCCATAACTTTTTTCTAAGTGGGCCAATCTTTATGATTTTGCTTTCATTTTGTAGATCTCAATAAGTGCAACAAAATAACACTAAAAGCATAAAGATTGAGCGACTTAGAAGAAAGTTATGGTGAGTTGAGCAAACGACCCAGTTGCGCAAACGACCCAGTTGCGCAAATGGCCCAGTTGCGCAAATGGCCCAGTTGCGCAAATGGCCCAGTTGCGCAAATGGCGGAAACTATCCTACCCCCAAATCTTTTCTCAATCTTTTCTCAAATCTTTTCTTAAATTCTCAAAAAGCTTTTCTCAATTTCAAATAAACCAAAAGAACGTTACCGTAGTTTTAAGGAGTTTCAAAGCTTTATTTACTGTAACTTTTAAAGTCAATAGGTTAACAGAAAACATTTCAAAATCTAAACCTTTATTTTGTTCAGGATGATCGCAACTCGCTTTACATCTTTCACTTTGGTGGTTCTTCTCTGTTTCGTCGTCATGCTCGCTTACACAACAGCCCAGGTAACAGTTTTTGATTTCATTTGATACTACAGAATTTGATTTTATTTAAATATCAAATAAAAACAGATAGATTATAAAAGTGAATTATAAAGATTAGAGTTTGGTTTATTGTAAATTGAGATTTTTCGTTCAGATTTCTCATTCAGATTCAATGCCAGTATAAGTGCAAATCTAGGTCTCAATTTTCACTCATTTCAACATTCTAAAATATCAAATGAATTCCAGTTCGATGGTTTTGATGATCGAGCCAAGCGAATGCACTCATTGCGCTTGTTCAGGAACAGCAAAATCTTCGCGAAACCAAGCGGCGGTAAGCGCTTCTTCATGCCCGGTTTCTATGGTCCAGACGATCTCTGAATACAGAATTCAGAGACTTTTTGATAGAAAAGAATGAGATTTCTTGAAAAATAAAGCTTTCTTGTTGTTTTTCTTGTTGAAAAATTGACATTTAACTAGCACAATATGCTTTAAAAACATTTTTTTCGATCACAAACGACAAAACTTTGCGTAATGCATTCCAATTTGTGCTTAGGATGAAGAAAAAAGGTGTGACACAGCACCGAGACACAATGAGAAAGAATTCCTCGAAAATGAATCGATTTCACGATGATTTGTCATTAGAAAGATGAAATCTGGAGTGCACAGAAATGATTGGGGAAAGAAAATTTCGTGTTAGATGAAATCTGGAATACTTTGTACTTTGAAAGATGAAATCTGGAGTACTGGAGTACTGGAGTATTTTGTTTTATTCGTTCCCACAGAAATGATTAGGGAAAGAAAATTTCGTGTAGCTTGTAATCAGAGGAAATGAGATTGCGAAATTCTTTGACCGTTTTTCTTTTTCTTTCTCGTTGCAATCTTTTTGTTAGCTTTTCTGGATCGCAGTCTTTCTATTTTTTCTCGTAGAAACCTTTTGCGCGCTTTTTTTTGATCGAAACCCCTGAAGGGGAGGAGTGGAGTTGCTCGACTTGTTTGCTCGACTGATTTTTCACCCAACACTCTTTTCGCGTTCCACACCAGCGCCTATTTGGAAAAAGAAAAAGTCTTTTCTCCAGACAAACCAGACTGTTTTTGTTTATTTCTTAAAGTTTTCTTTTTTCTTTTCATTGAAAAACAGTTTATGGACTTCGAAATGGAACTTTTTATTCTCTGTAAAGATTTATTTTTGAGTAAACGTCTTAAAATCATCGTAAACTTTTAAAATTTCTGTTATTCTTAAAGCCAGATTTATTCTGGAAGGCACAGAAGCTGTTCCCGACAAAATTAAGAAAAATCTTGGACTTTGAAAAACTTTAATATTGTAATCATTTTATTCGACATCAACTTAAAATTTTGAAATTGGCATCCTTTTATGCAATCGAATTACCGTAGTGACAGCCATAGTTGGCAAAAATTTAGGTCAATTGACCTGGACCATATTGGGACCATATTGGAACCATATTGGAACCGTATCTGAACCATATTGGGACCATATTGGAACCATATTGGAACCGTATCTGAACTATATTGGAATCATATTGGAACCGTATCTGAACCATATTGGAACCATATTGGCTATGCGAGTTAAACTATGCGAGCTTATTTTGGAAAGATCGCTGAATTCATTGCACAGTCAGCTGGGGTCAACCACCACCTCCATAGTCAGCCTTCCCTTTTCCCTCTCCACTTCAATGTTGACCTCCAGATCGTCGATTCTCCCGCTTTCCTTTCGTACTTCTCAACTTCGTTTCATTCTTTTCTAGGCGATCATCGAATAGTCCACACCTGCACTCTTTCCCACTTTTCTCACAAGTAGTCTCTGTTCTCCGTGCACTTGATCGTTTTCAGTCGATGTTTCAAAGTCGAATCAAGATTTCTTTCTGACTTTCCAGTTCTACAGAAATCACAAATTTCTAAATTTCTTCGATTTCCCGGTCTTGTCTTCTCTCACTTTCCCAATGCACGTCAATCGATGACATTTCATCTTTTTCCGAAACTCTTCCAATACTTATGGCTTATCGGGAAATTCGGGGATTCTTTTCCCGCCCTCTCCCCATTTTTGTGACGAGTGACACACCTTTTTTGGAGACAACAAAATTCCTGTCAACAAATCACATGTTTTGTAATCAATTTTGCTCTAATTTTTTTTATTGTGCCGCCCAGGATAATACAGGGTATCCCCATATTCTTTTGGTTTTTGAGAAAATCCTTTTGTAGAGCGCAACACTATATATGGGACACCCTGTATATATAAAACGTTAGGTCCATCTGTCCGTGCGTGGCAATTCATTTGGAGCATGACCGATTTGGTTGAAATAGTATCGTGCCCCATATTGTAATAGTATCGTATCCCCATATTGTATTAGTATCGTGCTTAATGCATCTTTTTGACTTTCTAAGACAATTCATTAACCTAAGCTGAAAAACAAGAATTGATCATAAAATCTACGTGCAATTTTACATAGAATAGATGAGCCATAACATTTTTAATGACTTTGACAATCCTAGACGAGGAATACAAAAAATTCTATGCGGCACGCTGCTGAAAAACAGTTAAATTCGAGTTTAGGGTTTCTAAAAAATCGTCTTTTTCCATCTTTTTCCATCTTTTTCTGAATTAATACGTTTTTATAGTTAATTACTATAAAAGTAAGTGCTTTTTGAGCACGATTATTGCAAACGCGAGGTTATCTTGGCTAACAGAAATGGGACAAATTTCAATTTTTTTCGAGAATGTTTAAAGTCTTATATGAAACGAATGAAGTTTTAAATTTCTACACAAACTAATGGAAAAATGTTCGTAGATTTTAAATATCTAAACGAAAAAACTGTCAATTCTGGTTTTTGAGAAAATCCTTTCTGTAGAGCGCAACACTATATATGGGACACCCTGTATATAATAAAACGTCAGGTCCATCTGTCCGTGCGTGACAATTAATTTGGAGCATGGCCGATTTGGCTGAAAGCTTGGGAAATAAAGACTTAGTTAAACGTTAAAGGTCAAAAGACATCATGTTTTTACGTTTATTATGCTCAAAGGATACTTCACTCAAAATCTGAGCGGATTTGGTGGAAAATTGAATCATTACAAGTCGTTCATAAGTTTTTTTTTCTCTAACATATCACATTTCTACGTTTATTACGCTCAAAAAGTGTTTTCCTCAAAGTTTCAGCTCATTCGATGCTGAATTGAAAAATTTATCGGCACTCAAAAGATTATGCATGCACCATACTACGTTTTTACGTTTATTATGTTCAAAGAGTGTTTTCCTCAATATTTTAGCTCATTTGGTGCAATATTAAACCTTTACGAACATTATTAAAATACAAAGTGTATTCAGGGTATGGTCCTGGTATTGCTTTGAAGGACAATAGTTAGATCGCGATATTGTGCCTTCGAAGGAGGTGTTCGGCGCGGCGTTAATCACGCCGAGCATCCCAATATTCCCCATATTGCTTTGAAAAGTATTCGTGGTACTCTTCATTTAAAACTTGCCCCCTACTTTGCCAGCTTTTGAGAATAAGGAGTTTTTTGTAAAATTGACGAAATCTATAGATTTGTTGGGGATAAGTTTTCACTTCTCATCCCCTAGAGGCAAAGATTTCTGTCTTTTTCTGCCAATGCTATCCATTCGCTTTCAATCATCAACAAAAAGTCTAAAAGGCTTTTCTTTTCTTTTCAATAGTCGTGGATCGTGTGCACAAAAGCTGGGTAAAGGGGAGGGGTGGGTAAAAGAGCCAGGGTAGAAGGACCGGTTTTAGAGTTGTTTCATCTCCAATCCTGCCCACGCCTCTCTTTTCCCTCTTTTCCTTCAGCTTTGGCATTCCGAACTTGAAAATTGATTACGACAAATGGGAGATCGAAATTCATAACAATTTGCTTCTCCTCAATTCTTGTGCTTTCACAAAATCCGGCTAAGGTTTAAAATTAATTTTTATGAATTTAAGAACGCAGAAAGTAGGAAAATGTTCAAAAATCTGAATAAACGGCAGTGTTTGAAAACTTAGCTATCGCCTACCTATCGCTTACCTATCGCTTACCTATCGCTTACCTATCGCCTATCGCTAAACTTACCTATCGCTATTGATTTCCTCATTTTTTTTTTTGGTCTAAACGAGTTACAGTTATGAGTTCAACTCTATTTTTGTAAATCCTGGATAGCATTTAACTCAAAAAAACTTCATTCTGAACATGTTTACCTTGATCTAAACGCTTGTCAAACAAACGACAACAATTGGACAAATAAAGGCAATTCATGCACATCTGTTCTCTTTCAATTCAATTGTCACTCGTTTCTTTTTCCTTTCACATCACTTGTTCTTTTCTCCCACATTTCTTTGGAGAAAATAGTAAACAACCGATTTTATGTACCATCTTTCATTTATTGATGCGATTAGGTACGTAAATTGATCGAGAATCGATTGCTCTCTAGAGTGTTGTCTCTACTGTGTTGTCCTCATTTGTCAGTTTGTCAGTTTGTTCAAATTTCAAATCCCAATGCCCCTTTTCCCTCGATAGATCATTTGAGAACAAAGAAAAATGATGAACGTTCGACCCAGCGATAATTAATATTGAATGAGTGTTGTGCGGGGTGTGTATGAGACGCAATTCCGCCGATGTATTCGTGGATACTGGTTGTCAGGAAGAGGGAATTCGCTGAAAGAGAAAAGAAGGCGGTGTTCATTTTCCCTCTTTCTGTTCTCTTCCTTCCCCTCTTGAAGGGGAGGCTCTCGGTGTGCCCCCGTCCTTTTCCACCCTCAGCTGACTATCGATTGACGGCACTACCACTGTCGCACTCCCCTCTTATCCCTAGGCCACTTTATTTTATCTCCTTTATTGCTTTTTAAATGTTTTCTTCAGAATTTGACCTAAGATCTCTGTTAATAGTTTTCCCTTTTCCAATCGATTTCTCCCCAATTTGACCTAGATTTCGACAAAAATATTGTTGAGTCATCACCGTGCATTCTATCTTTCTCAATTTTATTTCTTTAAACTTGGCTAGTTAATTTTTTTTTCAGGAGCAATGTCGATCTCGACGATTCGGCGGCAAGTGAAGAACGTGGCCTACAACTTCTCCGATGCTCAAGTCAAAGTTCGAGAGGCTACAAGGTATAACTGTTTGAATTATTGTGGATCAGTTATGAAGCTTAAGCTTCCGGAATAACTCTTAATTAAGTAAATGGTTAGGTACTAAGGCAGTTGGGGGAGGGCACTTAAAACTTTCTCAAATGTAACTTTTCTAGGATAAATTGATGGTAAATTTAAATTGATAAATTGATCACGGAAAAAAACATTTTTAAGTTATACTTTCAATTAAAAATTTATGTACTGCCGTTATATTTGGTAGTTTGTGGCCCTTAAGAGGGCCGTTGGGTTGAGCTTGGTGCCAGGCGCCTACATTTTTCTAGGCTTTAGCTCCACACCTTAGAAACACGTCGTACCCAGGTTAGCCTGATTCTCCTACGGCTGAGGGGAGTTTTGTACAAGAAGCGCGTGGCTCTTATAAATTTACTAAAGTACCTTAGGATCAAAGCATCTCTGTTACGAAACTCACCTCAGTCGTAGGAGAATCAGGCTAGCCTGGGTACCACGTGGTTCTAAGGTGCGGAGCCAAAGCCTAGAAAAATGTAGACTCCTGACTAATACTCAACATAACGGCAATAAATAACTTTTTAATTGAAAACATAACTTAAAAATGTTTTTTTGGGGATCAGCGCCATCAACTACCTTAGAAAAACTACATTTGAGAAAAATTTAAGGGCTCTCCCAACTGCCTTAGTGCCAATGGCTAAAAAGAGGCGTCAGAACGTTTAGAGTGCTATATTGTGTTAATTTTTTTTTCTGTAGCAACGATCCGTGGGGCCCATCGACGGCGCTTATGTCGGAGATCGCCGACTTGACGAACAATCCGATGGCCTTCACCGAAATAATGAGTATTGTCTGGAAGCGGTGAGAAATTTATTCGGTGGATTAGTTTATTGTTCTTTTTTAGATTAAACGATCACGGGAAAAATTGGCGCCACGTCTACAAAAGCCTCGTCCTGCTCGACTTCCTGATTAAATGCGGCAATGAAAAAGTATGGTTGTAAATGCGACTCTTTGGTTTACGAATTACCTATTTTGCTTGTTTTAGGTTGCTCAGCAGTGCCGCGAGAACATATATTCGATCGAAACGCTGAAGGACTTTCAACACGTCGAGGACTATCGAGATCAAGGATTGAACATTCGAGAAAAGGCGAAGCAAATGGCCGCATTGTTGGCGGACGATGAGCGACTCAAGAATGAGCGAACACGCTTTATGCTCACGAGGAACAAGTAAGCATAAACTTTGTAATAGTAATAAATTAAGAAACTATGAAAGTAATAAGCTAATTTGATAATGATTTCTACTTTAGATTTCGACAAAATGGCGCGGGTGTCGGATCTGGAGGTGCGTACAAGACGTCAGGAACAGAGTGGGAGCAGAGGAGTTCGTAAGTTATTAAGTGTTCTTTCTGATTATAGTCTTGCTTTAGCACCAACCGAGTTTGACGATGCTCGTCCTTCATCGCTTGGAGAAGAAGAAATGCAACTACAGATCGCGCTAGCGTTGAGTCGGGAAGAAGCTGAGAAAGCGAGTGAGATGGAGAAAAGTGACGACATTCGGTTACAGGTATTTGTTAGTTGCGTTTTAATTAAATACAAAGTATCTGAAAGGAATGTACTCAAATATTTAAGATTTTCTTCTTTAGATGGCGCTCGAGGAAAGCAAACGAGATGCTGACGAGATGTCGAAGCGAACGATGGGAACGGTGAACTCTGGTCAACTCTCGCAGAGCGCTGTCGATGATCTTCTCTCATTGGGACTTGGCGATCTCGTGGTTTGTTTAAAGTAGTCAAAAGTTAATTCAATTCTTTTAGGTTAATGATCCAAATCAGCCAACAAGCTCAACGGCATGGGGTGGCACGCAAATCGCCGATCCGTGGGCTTCACCTCCACAATACAATAACACACCCGCGTATCCAACTTCAGGTGTGAATTAATCTGTTAGAACGATAATCTCTCTTGTTTTAGCTCAACTAGCGTTAAACGATCCATGGGCTCCATCGACTCCCCCAAGCACATGCTCCAGCCGCAACACTCGCGTCGAACGATCCATTTGCTGCCTGGGATGCTGGAGTGACGAATGGAACGAATGGAATGGAAACTCTGCAGGTTTGAGCGAAATACAAATATAGTGAATGCAGTGATACCACTTATTTAAACCACTCCTTCACTAATTGTTGTGATATATCTAGTTTCAATATTCTCACACGCCAACCACAATCCCATCGGCTCCAACTCATCCACCATCATCTCCTTCATTCAATGGTTATACGCATAACGCGAATGCAAACGTTGACTATAGTTATCTGAATTGGATGGTGAGATCTGTCCACACGGCTTCCCCCTTATTTGTCAACAAAAATTCTGTTTATGTGTTGATCAGTTCTACAACTTTCTATAACATTATGTATCTTTTTTATTTTAGCCAACTCCCGCCAATCAAACGCTCTCCAACAATGGTTTTTCGGCTTCGGCAATGAATGCTTCAAGGAAGACGCCCGAGAACTTTTGGGAGAAAACTCGAATCTCGTCAACTTGGACAATTTGCTTGGAATCACGAATACGAATTCTACTGGTAAGGATTTGTAAAAGAAGTAAATATGTAGTGAAGTTTTAATGATAAAACGTATAAAATATTTCGTTTAAGCTGTTTCAAATCCGTTCATGCTGGGCACAGCGACTCCTCCGCCATCGAATCCATTCAACGCTCAACGCAACAAGTCGCCAACACTCAACGAGATGCGAGCTGGTGCTCCGCCAATTCCACAGGTGAACTTTTACCCGTTAAAAGCACAAACCTAACTTTAGAATTAGCGCAATAAAGATAAATAAATTAGTCGTAGGATTACAGTTGACTTTAATATCATTATTGTTTAGGTTGGACCTCGAGTCGGTGCTTTACCTCAACCCCTTCAGCCATCGCAAACTCCGAATCCATTTGCCGGCATCTGAACATGATCGACAACTCCTCTCTTCAGAACTATTGTGTATTTTTATCGAGTCTAAGTCTTATATTATACTGTGAATGCAAAATTCCCCATATTTCACATACATGTTGTCTTTTTGGAAGTTTTCTCTCCAAATTGTTGTGCTCAAAGTGTTCCTTTTTGTCGCTAATACTATTTCTGATATTGTTTTCATCAATTTGCCTTCACATATTTTTTACGATTAACCCTAAAAGAGGGCATTTTTTCACTAAGAATTTACCAAAACGTTTTCCATTCTTAAATTTCATTGTGCAACGTGTAGCTGTTGGGAATTTCTATCTATCTTTGCTGTACTTTTGTTCAATTAACTGAAATTTGGCTTTTGAATGGAAAAGCCTCTAATTTAACCATTTTTGTGCTAAAACGAAATTTTTTTCATTCTAAGTGAAAGTGCCAACATGGAGCTTTTCTATAAAACGCGGCAGCTCTCTTTCTCTGCACTCCTCTTCCTTTTGCCCTTTTGAAATCCAAAAAAGACCGGAATTTTTGAACACAAAAGCTATAAATTCTTGTGTTTTTGTTAATTTGTAAAATTTTTACCAGTTTCACCATTACCCATTCTAAGCAAATACTTCCTTTTGTCAATTGTGTTTTTTTTCTTGGATTGTGAATGTGCTATGAAGGGTTTTTGTGGTAGATAAAGTCTTCTCATTTAATTGCGAATTTCCTTGATCAAAGTTTAACAGCTCGATTTTTATTTAAAGTTGACGGCAGATAGGAAATGATTTTATTGTTATTTTAGCGAAAATTGGATGGCGTATCGGGGGAACATGCGTGGAAGTCCAAACAACGGTCCTCATTTTGGGTAAGGTTTTGATACCTTTTTTGCAGAAGGCAACCGTGGTGTTGATGATCGTTTAAATTACAAGTGCTATTTGTAAAATTCGGAAGATTAGTGACCATCCTTGAGGCAAATGACACATTTTGAGGGTTGAACGGGCCGCTTTGGTTAACTAAACGTTTTCTTAGGAAACGAAAGACTTCCATTCATTCATTTATTAATGCTAAAAAGTTTGTTTCAGCTTAAAAAGATATTAAGCTCGACTAATTGTTTGATGATGAAACAAGATACTTTTGCAGTAGATGCTAAAATTACGTTGGACAAGAAATTAATTTCCTTTTTTTTAGACAAATTCTCGAGCAACAGAATGACAACAAAGTTGACGATTTGGCCACAAAAGTCTCTGCGCTTAAAAGGGTTAGTTTTGGTGTTTTTTTAAAATTTAATAATTTATTTTTAGATAACATTAGATATCGGCGAAGAGGTGCGGTCACAGAATCGATTATTGAATGACATGGACACTGAATTCGACTCTGGAAAGGTTGGGATGTTTGTGAAAAAGTTAACACAACGATTTGCCACTCTTAAAAATAGAGTTTGAACAAAACGAAGTTGTTAAACTCAGAAAAAAGTATCAGAGGCAGCTCGATTTTCTTTTTAAGAATATCGGAGTGACTAATCATGGTCTTAAACTACTTTAGTTGCGGTCTGCAATAAGTACAATGATCAATTTTAAAATATAACTAATAATAAAGGTTCATTATTAGAAAGTTTTGCAAAAAAAAATAGGCACTCTAATTATTTTGACTTGGTTGATTAATTTGTTTAGCTTTGCCTTGCAAAAGAAATTCAGGTCGATTACCAAGGTTCTAGTAAAGTTAGAATTGTATACATCAATCAAATAGACTTCATCGTTATAACTTTTTCCATTTCAGGGCCTTTTGCAAGGAGCGATGAGACGTTTGGGAATCGTTGGTCGAAGTGGTGGAAAGAATATGTTATTGTATCTCATTGGTTTCTCACTTTTTGTCTTCTTTGTCATTTATTGTCTAGCGAAAAGCGGGTAAAGTTTCCTTACAGCTTTATTTATGATACTTATCGGCTTATTTGAATCGTTTCCATTCAATCATGTAAATAGTTATACATTTATTCCTCTTTTCGCGATGAACCCATCTTTTTGGTGCAAATTTTAGCGTATTTTGTGGCGTTCTAATCGTTTTTCGAGATGCTGTCTGTGATGTGGGAATTCTCGTTGTTTTATTACTGGGTATTTGATGTTATTTGAGACAGTTTTATCAGTAAACTCACTATAATCAAGGTAGTAAAAGGATTTCAAGTTTATGCAACTCAAATCTGTGATTAGAAATTTCTAGCTCAGCATTAATTCCAAAAACATTTTTGCTTATGTTGCAAGAATTAAAAGTTGCTAATTGTAAGATTAATTCAGGAAAATATTTGCAAGAAAGTTTGCAAGTTTTTTCTTGAATTAATCTTATAATTAGCAACTTTTAATTCTTGCATTGGCCCATTCGGCTATGCCTAGAGTGCGTTTCTCTTTTTCTGCATTTTAAAAGGCGCTTATTTCCGAAAACTACTGTGGTCTTCTGCATCACAATCTTCTTACGACAGTTTTTCTGAAATAGGTGCATTTTAGAAAACGCTTTTATTCAAGAGAAACGGCGCCGTGAAACTTTTTATGGGTTTTGTACAGTCACCAAAAAGTTTTCGCAGTTTCCCCCCTTTTTCTCCATCATTGTCTAGATCGGTAGACATTTTCTTGAAAATTTCCTCAGCTTCTCCGTGATTCGCTTCTGGATTGGGTTGTCATGAAACGAGAGCGAAAAGCGCAATGTTTCCGGTATATACTGAAAAGTGTTACGGTATATACTGAAAAGTCAAATTTTGGAGTGTTATTTTAAAAACAATCGACAATGGAAATTAATGTGTTTTTCGTTTTACAATTAGAAATATCGGTTTAGAATTGATTGTGCTGAACGCAAAACCCCGATATATGACCAAGAATTGATTGTGTTCAATTGATTGCATTGATTTTGCGTATCGAATTTCTCATTGCTTATCGATTTTCCGCTTCGTTTATTCAAAACTCTTGAAACTCTTCGAACAATCCGGGAAGTGATTGGTGATTAGAGCAAAGAACGCACAACCCCGCACGTATGACCAAGAGCCGAAACGCAACGCGTCTGGCAAACGCGTCGCGTTCTCTCTATGTCTCTTTTCTTGATTGGGGACAACGGTGACGCAAGAAATTTTCTCATTTTTCCTGCTTTCAGTGATCGATTTTATCGATTGATTTCGGATATTTGTGTCCATTTTTAGGATTTCCCAATATATTTCCGTTTTTTCATCAATTTTTCTCGGCTTTTCAATTTGTGTGAATGCTTGTCCAGCTGTCAAATAGGCAAGAGTCAAATAGGCAACTTTCACACTTTTTTTTTCAATCTTTTCAGACAGAATAAGATTTTCAATTTTTAGAGGATAACTTTTTTTGAAAATCTCAATTTATTTTACTAGATTTACTAGTGAAAGCTACGAACTCAAGGTGAGTTTTTGTCTCGACTTTAAAGAAGCCGAAGTCTCTCTGTCTGGACTTTAAAGAAGCCGAAGTCTCTGTCTGGACCTAGTGTACTTTAAAGAACCCGAATTTACGCTATTAGTTCATAAAAATTAGCTTTTAAGAGGTTTTAAGGACTAAAATGGTGACGAAATGATATTTATTACTCCTTTGAAATCTAAAATTGAAACCTATCTATCATTTTTTGATATTTGAATGACAGTTCGTGTAGTAGAGTGTGTTCCTCGCGAGTAAGTAATTACTCGAGTAAATCTGCATGAGTAATTGTCGAATAATGCGTTTTCTAAAAAGTGCGCCTGCACGAAAAAGATATAAAAGTAATTTTTTGCGCAGGTTTTTCAAAGAATCATTTTTTACATTGGAAGGGAATTTCCCATCAAATCAGTTAAACGGAAAATTGTTTTGACAAAGAAATCAAAGAATTTTTTCTTATCATTTTGAAAAAAGGGAAGTGGAGAAGAAAATAACAAAAATAGAGGGAAATTGAGAGATCTTATAGAAGACAAAGAGCTCGTCGTGGCTGGTACATTGGGGGAAAGGGGGCACCGGGCAAGGGGTCACGTGAACCCAGAGATCCCCCTCCCCTCCCCTCCCTCTATTTTCGACTCCAGCAATATTATCGCCCTGTCCTCCCTGTGACTTTTATTTTCTATAGTGCGACCCAATTTTAGCTCTCCTGAATTCCCAAGTCCATACAGCTTCACCAAGCTCCTTAAAAACGCTGGAACTAATCGTTCCATCGTTCGAATCTTAGCCAAGGATCTTTTCTGAGGTTGATATTCAAGATTGAGTAGAAAACTCGAGTCAGCCAGCATCTGCAAGAGCTATAGTTTCAATTTCTTGTATTTCAACGAATATTTGAATTCCCTGCACTATTCAGACGATCATTTAGCCGTTGAACGGTTTAATTTTTGCTGAGAAAACGGAAATTTCATTCAACTAAAGTCCTGAAGTCGAAAATTTCTTGAAATCCCATAAATCTTTGCCAGAAATCGATCCCTATTCTTTTGCCTTTTTGGATCTGTGTGCGAAAGAGAACTGGAAACATCGACATAAAGCGATTCGAATCGTTTTCTCCCCTCAAAACACTCCAACACTTCACAATCGATTAAAGCGAAAATCAGCTGGAATCTTCGATTTTGATTTCTAGATTCTTTTGAGAGTTTCTTGGTAGGTTTTTAATAAAAGAAATTAAAGTAGAATTAGATGAATTCGATTTTTCATACATTTCCCTGTTTCCCTTTATAATATTTGTGTTTTCAATAATCCAAAACTATAAAAAAGATACTTTGAAACTTTTTGAGAAGCAAGATAATTTTATTTGCTTTTTTTCTCTGTAGAATTTATATTCTTAAATATCTTCTATCAATTCAAAGCGAATTAATAAAAGAAATTAAAGTAGAATTCGATTTCTCATACATTTCCCTGTTTCCCTGTATAATATTTGTGTTTTCAATAATCCAAAACTATACAAAAGATATTTGGAAACTTTTTTAGAAGCAAGATAATTTTATTTGCTTTTTTTTTCTGTAGTTTTCAGTAATCCAAAACAGTAGAATTCGATTTTTCATACATTTCCCTATTTCCCTGTATATTATTTGTGCTTTCAATAGTCCAAAACTATACAAAAGATACTTTTTGAGAAACAAGATAATTTTAGTTACTTTATTTTTCTCTAGAATTTATATTCTTAAATATCTTCTATCCATTCAAAGCCTCTTTTATAGATAGAAGGCTAAAAAGAGAACTTTTAAAGTCTTTGGAAAACTTCAAAAAATTTGTTGTCAATTTTTTGGATAGCTTTCTGAAAATCCAAATTTTCAGAGCTCTCAACTCGTTCTTTGCTATAAGTGTCCCCTTCCACGAGATGTCTTTCTCTCAAGCGGATGCTCCCTACGAGGTATTATTAATAAAATTCATAAAAATTACATATTCAATCCACAAATTCCATCAATTTTTACTTTCAGTGGTCCCCTGAAATCTTCGAGTATTACCAGTACGAGCCTCTCGACTCAATCTCTTCTTGGAGTGGCACAGACTACTCTCCTTCTACCACCTACTCTACAGTAAGTACAGCAAAGCAAAGCAAAGCAAAAGCAAAGTACAGCAAAAGTCCAGAAATGAAAGCTTTCCCTTTAATCAGAGCTTTAAAGCTTTTACAAAGAAACTAGAAGGAATTAAGTATTTCAGAAGACGAGTGTTTCTAAATTGGAACGCACAAAAGACATTGTAAACATTGATACAATCAATTTTTCAGCTCTGCCAGTGCTGTGTTTGTTGACCGAACGGGTTCCTCGACTCAGCCAGACTCTCTCAGAAATGATTCCTTCTATGTAACTCCGTCAATCCCATCAACTCCATCAATCCCATCACTGACCCCAACGACTCCTTTCATCTACAATCAATCAATTCAACAATATGGCATCAATCAATCGAATCCCCAAAATGAGCTCAATCAATCATCTTCTTATTTGTTAGGGCTGAATTCACATCTCGATTCATCCATCTATCCACCGCAAAATCTATCCACAAAAGTAAGTATGGATTTAAATGGAGATCTTCTATTGAAAACTGTTCTTTCCACTTATCACTTAAATGGAGATCTCCTATTGAAAACTGTTCTTTCCACTTATCCTGGAATGCAGAAAGAAATTTTTTAACCCATCTGGATATCACGATAGACTATAGACTTGCTAAAATCTTCATTCCCCCCATTTTCAGACCGACGACCGCTTCTCTTTTTCAACTTTCGAGTCTGTACAGGCTGCCAATGGTTTCCCCACTTTTCCAAATTCTCAATCAAGCAATCCTGGGAAACAGGTAACAATATAGAAATAGAATTAGATGTTAAATGACTTATTTTCAGTTCCCCCTTCTTGAGGACATTGAAATGTTTCTTGAAGAAGAAAAAAGATCGAAATCCGAGGAAAGGAATACCACGCCAAGTTCGGTAGGCATTTCAAGGGGCATTTCAAATCATTTCGATATTTATAATATGGAAAATGTCCCGTTTACTAAGAGAATACGCTGAATTCAGGATTATTCGTCATCCTCTGATGAGATTCTCATTCAAGATGGTGATGGTCGAATGCCGAAAAGAAGAGAAAAGAAAAAAGTGAGTGAAAAGAGCTCTAGACGATCAATCAAATCAAAAATCGTTTTTTTTTTGATGAACTTTATCGTAGGAAAGTTCCTAATAAGGCATTGAACTTTTCATCTTTTCATTTAATGATAAAAAGTTTTTTGAGAAATCAAATGATTGACCTTTTAGCAACAAAACCGTGAAGCAGCCACTCGATACAGAGAAAAGAAAAGGAAAGAGAGACAAGAAGCCAAACAAAAAGAAGATGTGCTCAGACAGCAAAATGAAGTTTTGAAGATAAAGGTGACGAGAATTTAAAGGAAATGATTGAGAGGCATTGTTGGAATGATACAGACTGGCCGAGAAGTTCTGTCCATCATTCAAAGCTTCTAAGAGTGTAAGAACCTCTAGTTTTATGAGTACGCAATTTTAAGCTGTACTCTAAACATAAAGGTACGTTAATGTTGATCGCAAAACTTTTCAAGCTTTATTTCTTGAGAGTATCAATTTCTGTCGCAGGGGAGGTTTTTAGAATTTCTTTTCTAAGCTTTTCTAGTCCTGAAGGGCTGAAGAGCAAAGTTATGTAGGTCACAAGAAAGAAGAAAGTTTTTTCTTTTCTTTAAAACCTTCCCTTACACAGCTAGATTGCTCTTAAATTAAACGATTTTGATAAGCTTAGATAAGTTTATCAAGGGAATTATGAGGTAAACGATGCTTAGTCAAGCTTATCAAGGGAGTTATGAGGTTGAGGTAAACGATGCTTAGTCAAGCTTATCAAAGGAATTATGAGGTACCCTAAAATCAGAATGAATGCGCATTAAAATATGCTTTTTAAACAGAAAAAGCTTCGCAAAAACAACGATGTATAGAGTAAAAATAGACTAGATTTCTAGAATTTGAAGTCCATTCTTTTGTAATCTTTACACTTTCCTACTATCTTACTTTACTTTCTTACTATCTTACTATCTTATCTTTACACTTTCTTACTATCTTATTTTACACTTTCTTTAAAGCCTTCCCTTACACAGCTAGATTGCTCTTAAAATAAACGATTTTGATAAGGTTAAAAAAACGATGCTTAGTATCTTTACATTGTGGTATCTTTACACTAACTTGCTTAGTATCTTTACATTAACTTTTCAGCTATAAAGTATTCGATAAGACAGTCTAAAGTCTTTTGTAGAACTCAAAAAGTTTAGCAACAAACTTAATGTTATTTTTTCGATTATTGTAGGATTATTCTAGCGTTTTACTGTACTGTAGATTACTTTTTGAAGGTTACTATAGCTTTGAAAGCAGCATCTATAGCTTAAATTCGAAATGAAGGTTACTATAGCTTTGATAGCAGCATCTATAGCTTAAATTCGAAACCATCTAAGCGACAAAATTTCGTCAAAATTTTAGTTTTGTGCATTCCAATTAGACAAATTCGATGAATTCGGAATTTTTTTTTGCAGAAAAAAAGCAAAAGAATTCTTTCAACTCAAAAATTTGGTTTTCATTCTTGATTCTTGACTCATCCATATTCTTAAAATCCTTTAATTCAAAGGATTATCCTTTTTTGAAATAAATAATCTTGAAAATCTTGAAATCTTGAAAATCTTTTTAAATTAAAAAAATTTTTTTTTGAAACTACAAATGCTGAAAAAATTTGAGTCATATTTATTGAGCTAATCTGATGAATGAAAAGTTGTGAGCGATGAGATTTTTGACCTCAAAACTCTCAAAACGAGAAACATGCATTCCAGATCGGCGAAATTCAAACAGAGATCGACTACCTGAAGCGGTTGATGCATGAAATCGGCATGGACGACGAGCACATCAAATACATCTCACCCGTTGTTCCCCTATAAAATGTGATGTGATTTTTCGCAATCCTGGGCTACACACAAGTGTTTTCAAGCGAAAAAAAGATGGCTTTTGAACTTTTCAATATTTTCGAGTAGCTGGACGAGTTTAGCTGAATATCTTTTGAAAGGTTATTGCTTTTTAAAAACTAATCAGTTTTTCAGTCATCCTGGGATGCACAAGAGAAATTTTGAAATCTTTTATAGTCATCTTTTTATTGCTCGGAGTTTTTGTCGATCAGAACAAACATTGGGTAATGCATTCAATCCAAAATTTGCGCTTTCCTCTTTCCGCGATTCAAGCTCAATTTCCCCATTCAATGCCCTCCAGAAGTCATAAAATTTTCGGAGTCACATTGAAATTTGCGAATTAACCGATATAAATTCGGTGCTTCTCATTTCATGCCATATTTTTTTTTGATTCGATTGATTGAAGCATTTCTTTTTTTATTCAAAATCTTTAGTGACATCCAGTTTTTATAAAACTTCACTCAAACTTTGTTTTTTCAACCTTTCCCTTCAAAATTTTGACAACAACTCAAATTTCCCTTATCTCGATTGACCTGGGCTGACCGGTGTGTAGAATTATCCATTTTTCTTTTTTCTTTTTCATTTTCAATCATTCCCTGCAAATTTTTGATATTCGTGATATTGATTTATCTAGTGCAAGAAATAAAACGTAAAAAAGCGATACCGGTAAGGGAAAAGACACTGAAAAAAGAAAAATTTACAAATTTGAATTTTGACTTTTTAACAATCGCCAAGTTGAAGATCCCTGAGCAATTTCGCAGCAGCTTCTTTACCCTGAAAGTTTTTCTTTTCAATTTTGCTGTTGTGAAAACTGATAAGGGAATGTTTCAAAGTTAAGGTGATCGTTTGGGATCAGTGATATCACATTCGATAGATCTCATCATGAATGTTGATGACCAAAAAATTGATTCATTAAAGAGTTACAAGCGCCACAAAGGAGGGGTCAAAAAAACGTCTATTCTGCTCCTTGTCGGCCTCATTTATCGTTGTAGAGAGTTGGTTTCGGGAGCTAATTTTTTGATCATCAATTTTCATCATGGAATCTATCGAATGAGGTATGACTTATCGATTAGATTTATCTAGAATACCGATTAGATTTATCTAGAATACCGATTAGATTTATCTAGAATACCGATTAGATTTATCTAGAATACCGATTAGATTTATCTAGAATACCGATTAGATTTATCTAGAATACCAATTAGCCAAGCTAATCCAGGCACTCAGCCACCCATTTACTATAAAGATATCTTCCTTAATCTACCGTAACCCTATCATCTCGATCTTTTCCCATCCATCATATCATATCGATCTTTTTACCTTATCATCCACTGCATTCCTCGTCGTTGTGTGCACAGCTTTCTTGAGGTAGAATTTGCTTTCCTCAATTGAACCCTGTTCTTTCAAACATGCGCCTAAGTAGTAGAGATTTGAGGCAGAGAAGGATTCCTGTAAGATTCCTGTAAGATTTCTGTAAGATTTCTGTAAGATTTCTGTAAGAAAAATTGAGCTTTAACGCTAAACTGATAGAATTTCTTAGAATCTATTAGGTTGGCAAAAAAGAAATGCGCGTTTTCGTTAAAAGTTTATTTTATTATAAAAACAAGATAACAATACATTAATCCAAAAGGTATTCGCCATCTGCATCAATGACTTGTCGCCAACGTTCACGCAGAGAATGGATGCCCTTCTTGAAGAACTCGACCGGCTGCGACTCGAAGAAGTTGGACACCCAAATTTGGACCTCGTCGCCGTTCTTGAACTTTTTCTCGGCCAAGGAGTGGCGCATTGATCGGAACAGATGGTAGTCGGAAGGCGCCAAGTCTGGGCTGTATGGCGGATGAGGCAGGACTTCCCAGCCCATTTCTTCAATTTTCTGCTGGGTGATTTTTGCGACATGCGGCCGAGCGTTGTCGTGAAGGAATTTTGTCGACGCCGTATCCACACCTTGACGTCGCAGCGCCTGGTCCACGCGGTCCAATTGGCCTTGGTAGAGGTTCGCCGTAACTGTTTGACCCGAATCCAGAACCTCAAAGTACACCAGGCCTTTACTGTTCCACCAAACACAAAGCATCACCTTTTTTCCGTGGATGTCCGGTTTTGGAGCTTCACCGGGGTCCAACCACTGCCGCTTTCTTGCTGTGTTGTCGTATTGGATCCACTTCTCATCCGACGTAACAATGGAGTCGAAAAACCCACTGTTCTTGGCGCGGTGAGTGAGAATTCCGGCGATTGCGATGCGTGTCGCCTTGTTTGCGTCGGATAGCTTATGCGGTACCCATTTTCCGCATCTATTCGTCTTGCCCATCCCATGCAGATGGTTCTCAATGGTGACATGAGTGCAGCCGAACTGTTCTGCCAGGTCGCGAGTGGTTTGGCGTGGATCCGACTCAATGGCTTCCTTCAATGCGCCGTTGTCGATGATTTGAGGTCGACTCCCGTGTTTTTGGTCTTCCAAGCTTTCGTCGCCGTCTCGGAAGCGCTGGAACCATCGTTTACACTGACTTTCGGATAGAGCATCTTCGTCAAACACTTGAGATAGAGCGCCATGAGCTTCAGCAGCCGATTTGCCTTGCTTAAATTCATGCCACAAGCAGGCCCGCAAACGAAATTTTTGGTCCGACATTTTCTAAACACTCTTTCTTGCAAAAAAACAAAGTAAACATAGACAAATTATATATCAAACGATGCGCAAGAACACGCTCTTTCCAATAGAATAAACTATTTAAAAAAATCTTTTACTGTGAATAAAATACAAATCAACAAACACGACGCTCATTTCTTTTTTGCCAACCTAATAGATATTCCTGAGAAATCTTGATCTTAAAATACAATTCTTAAAATTCCATCCTTTTAACCTACCTTTATACTTTCAGCTTTCTGAAAGCAGTGAAGCGCCTCATCATAGAATTTTTGAGAAAAACAACGAACTCCTGAAAAATTTTAAAGTCATCTCTGAGATCTCAATTCTTTTTACCTAACATATGCCATGCGTATGGATCATTTGGATTTGCATGAATCGCTCGACTAAGCATCTCGTCGACCACACGAGCCTTGTCACCCATTGCTAAAGCTTTAAGTAATCTTCAAAGCTTAGAATCTAGATATCCAACTATTCTGGACCTCACAGACTCACAGGGTAACAGATGCTTGTAGCAGTGGAAGCGGGAGATTTGTGCGGGCGCCAGTGTGCTGGAGTTGGGTTTTGCGGGGATGCGATGAAGGTATCGAGATTTTGAGTTGATATTCATCGATGCTGGATGTCACTTATATAGGGTAGCCGCTTTCGAAGCCCCACCCCAATCTGATCCATCCTTCACTCCTCCCCAATCTGATCCATCCTCCACTTCTCCCCAATTATCTCCAGACTGACGCATCCTTTCTCTAATCTTCTCTTTTAGTGTTTCTTTTGATGTTTTTCCATTTTTTGGGCTCCAAATGAATCTCCGGATTATCTCGTCTTTCAATTCCATGTGATTGACTCAAAAAAAAAACTTTCGAAGTCAATGCTCTATTTGCTGCGTAGGTTCAACAAATAATATTGGTTTTATAAAATGGAATTGAATTGAATGAATAGTTATTTTTAGATAATTGAAAGAAATCATAGTTCAAAGTGAATTGGGGAATGGAAAAGAAAGGTGAATTTAAGCACTATCTTCAAATCGTTAAACTATCGTTAGCCATTATTCATCTTTCTAATCAGAACAGATTCATTTAGACGAGAACAGAAAATGGTGATTGATGATTTGAAACAAATTTGAATGTAAAATTTATTCTTTCAAACGATCAATCCTGTTCCAAAACACGTGCTTTCACATTCATTTTTAGTCCCAAATCGATTCCCATTTCCTTCACATCCTCCATAAACAAATTCAAATTCTTTGCATTCTTTGGCTGCATTATCAGCTTGGCATTATCAGTTCTAGATGTGAAAAATTGTTAAAACCAAAGTTAAATCTTACAAGCACATTCCCGATTCTTTGCTCAGCACTTCAAATGATGCGAGATCTTTGTTATTATATTGTATGTTTTTTGCCCATTTTATTGGTAAAAGAGTGCTTCTCTCATAGAAAATCTTCGATTTTAACGTAAATCAATCTGTCAGCCATTTTTTGGGCTCCTCTTTTGAATCAAAGTGTTTGCCAAATCATTGCTCATCGCCCAGAATCAGTAGAGGGTGCAGAGCTGTATACTGGATGGGGGAACCTTTCATCCAAGTGAGATCAGTGGAGAACGAGTCATTCTCAAAAGATGTGGACTAGCATTATCATGTTGATGAATGATGAAAGATTTCGCTGACTTATCAAGTTGCTCCGAGTATTTGATTAAGTTGAATGTTGTCTTGCTATCCAAAATTTCCCAGTAGGTAGGCTCTTCCAAAGCTGAGAACGCCGAAAGCATGCACATTTGGCTCGACGTCGGGTTCGGGCTTTTCCCCCATGGAGATCAGTGTAGAACGAGTCATCTTCGAAAGATGTGGACGGCAAACAAATTTCTTGACAAAGGTTTAAAGCTTACAAAATTACGAAGATCTGCTATTAGATAAAAATTGAAACTTTTAATGTTGTTCTTAAAGTCACTTTAAGCAAATTTAGTGGCATTTTTCACTAAATTTTTCCGTGACAGGCTACCCTATATAAGTGACATCCAGCATCGATGAATATCAACTCAAAATCTCGATACCTTCATCGAATCCCCGCAAAACCAATCCCAACTCCAGCACACTGGCGCCCGCACAAATCTCCCGCTTCCACTGCTACAAACATCTGTTACCCTGTGAGTCTGTGAGGTCCAGAATAGCTGAGTATCTAGATTCTAAGATATTCTATCAGATTGAAGATTACACAAAGCTTTAATTCAAGTTAAAAGTGCTCGATATCTTTAGAAAGACAGTGTAAAAATCTCTGGAAAAACTGTGGGTATGATTTGGAATGTTTTTTTCAAATTAAATCCCACAAATGTAAAGAAATATGAGGCAGAGGAGTTTGTGGAAAATAGATAAATGAACTTTCACTTTCAACGGATTTCGTTTTTTCAAAGTTCAAAGTGAAACCAAGGCAGAGAGGTCGAAGAGTGAACCGAATTTGCAAAGTTATTTCATCTAAAGTTTCTAAATTTCAAATAGAATATATCTTGTAAGTTTACACGAAAGAATTCAAGAGATTTTGATGAATTTTGAAGTGCTTTATCGTTAAAAACTTCTTTTTTTACTTAAGTAATTGAAGTTAATTTAAAATTCATTCTGAAGTCTCCTTTCTGAGTTAGGCTTGATCATTTGATGTCTTATCTCATCTTATCTCAAAAAAAAATTTAGAATAAATCCCATAAACACTCACAAACATGTTGATTGAGAAAGAGGATTTAGATTTAGATTAGATTTTGGGTTAAATCCGGCTGTGAAAAGGTCAAAACTGATGTCGGATTGACGCATGAAAAAAGAAGTAAACAAATCAGAGTCAAAAAACGGATTTCTCTTCATTTTTGATGTTGGTTGAGTGAATGAATGAAATTTAGAAATTTTGATGAATCAGAGATTTTGTTTTAAAGCTTATTCATCAAATTTATATAGCTTATAACAGTTTTTTTTTCCTTCAAATTCCCTAACTAATCGGATTTAAATGGAAATTTTTGAATTCTGGATAAATCCCCCAAAGAAATTCCCCTTGTAAACAAATGCTTTCTAGCGTGTGTTTACGAACATTTCTAGCATTTTCTAGCACTCGATTCATTGCTGTTGCTTCAGGAAATTAGCATATAGAAGAGCTAAGTACAAATTGATGTTAAATTCAACAAACTTTTGATCTTAAGCTTTGGCTAGGGTCTCTTTTCATCCCTGAATCATTGTATCAAAACTTTTTGAAAGCTGTCAAAGCTGTGTCAAGTCTAGTAATCAGTGAGTACAAAGCAAAGCTAATCAATACCTTTAATTTTAACAAGTTTAAGCTCAAATTGCTTTTCGATAAGCAATTGCTTTTAGGAATCGATCGATTCCAATCACTTCGATAAGCAATTGCTTTTAGGAATCGATCGATTCCAATCACGTGAACAACGCTGAAACTTGAGCTTTCTATTAGGTTGATGCAAAAGTCTTTTTCATTTTTTTCGTATTTCTTTTGAAAAATAACAAATGCACGAATTGAACAACGGTTTATTGCATTCGAAAGGCCAATTATTTTTCTGCAAAATGACATTAAAACGAGTTTAAAATGTCTTATGTCTAGATTTTTTTGAGAGCCTGAAGTCGGGTAGTCAAAAAAGGCGACGACTCGATGATGCATTTTAGACGCTTTAGCTAAGGAAACCAATCTTGATGCTAATAAATAAAAGATAGAGCACAAAAAGTTCGATATCTTTTCAGATTTTCAGAGAAATTCATTCAGCCAATTTCTTTATAGAGGTTTTTATAGATTTTTATGAAAAACCCGTTTTCACTCTCGAATTTGCTTGAAAGTGAACCCAAATTGACTTAAAAAGATGGGAAATTCAACAATAAACACTTTTCATTTAGAGCAAACCGTTGTTTAATTCGTGCATTTGTTACCTTTTTAACGGAAGTACGAAAAAAATGAAAAAGACTTTTGCATCAACCTAATAGAAAGCTCTTCAACAACAAGAATACCAATGTTTTGCTGACAATTGTCTTCAAAGTAATCTGATTTTTCTAGGCTTCTCCTGGTTTAATTTACCCACAAAAAAAGGTTGTACTTGTCAGAAAATAGCTCTAAATTGACCTGCCTCTAAACAAATGCTTTCTATTGGGTTGGGGAGAATGAGTCGGCGCCGAAAATCAAAAAAATGTCTAAAACTTCTATTCGACTTCGTCAAATAATATGCGCTTGATATGAGTAGAATGGTTAACAAATTCTCTACAAAATGACATTTAAAAGAAAATTCAAACAGCGCCTCCGCTCAAGAAAAAGCCATTTTTTCACAAAAACTACAAACTGTGATCTAGAAAAAAACATTGGTGGGATCTTCCTGCAAATTTGGCAACTTAAGTAATTGAATGTGCTCTATCTTTTTTATATAAACACTAAAGAAGGTTTATGTGAAAGAAACTGTTCAAATGATGAGTCGGACTCGTTGCCATTTTAACCAGCTGCGTTTCGAAGTTCATAAACTCGACGAAAGAAAAGCTTTGTGGAATCTCTCAAAAGTGATTTTGTAGAGAAATAGTGGATCCTTTTGATGAAACCAAACGTATGTTTAAAGAAGGCTTTATGTGTGCAAAAAGTCCCTTTAAAGTTTGGCGCCGACTCATTCTCCCCAACCCAATAGAACACTCGATTCATTGCTGTGCCAGGAAATTAGCATATAGAAGAGTTCAAAGTATAAATTGATGTTAAATTCAACAAACTTTGATCTTAAGCTTTGGCTAGGGTCTCTTTTCATCCCTGAATCATTGTACCAAAACTTTTTGAACCTATCAAGGCTGTGTAAAGTCCAGTAATCAATTATTGTTTTAATTTTAATTGCTTTCAACATCCTTTAAGCTTAAAATTGTTAAATTAACGATTAGCTAAATAGCTTTTTGTTATAAAACTAATTCCCGATGATGTATAAAATGTAAAAACTTACCAACCATTTCCTAGCAACAAGGGGAAATTTGGAAAGCTTACAAATTGAGTTCTTAAAACAACTTTTAAGAAATGCTTCTAAAATCGCTTTTTCTCGAAATTTCTTTTATTTTCTTTATTCAATCAGTATTTTCACTATTATGTGGAATCAAGAAAAGCCCAATCGATTGTCAAAGAGCTTCTTGTCAAGCACTTAATGCTGATTACATGGTCTATTTTGATGGAAATTGTTTCTGCTTAAAGGATCTCACCAACAGTTCGTCAGAAGAAAGGAAAATCTGCAAAAGAGTCACAACTTCCCCGTTTCCCCTTTTGAATACAACTTGTCCGGTGGATTGGCGAGAATTCAAACCATTTTCCATGCCTTACATGTATCAATTCGATTTTTAAATGCATTTCGTTTCTTTCTGAAATCAATTTTCTAAAAAACTATCGTATTTCCGCGAATTTTTACTCAATAAACCCAATTTTAAATTAAATGAAATGAAATGAAATGAAATGAAATGAAATTAAATTAAATGAAATGAAATGAAATGAATTAAATGAAATTAAATGAAATGAAATTAAATTAAATGAAATTAAATGAAATGAAATGAAATTAAATGAAATTAAATGAAATTAAATGAATTAAATGAAATTAAATGAAATGAAATTAAATTAAATGAATTAAATTAAATGAATTAAATGAATGAAATGAAATGAAATTAAATGAATTAAATGAAAAATGCGAATTTGACTCCGAGAATTTCTTTTATGTCTTTTATGAAAAAGGATTAACCGATTTTACAGAATGCACCAGCATTACGACTTTCAGCAGATTCCACACCAAACGTCGAAATCAATTCAATAAACCCTAAGTATTAGATAGAGAATTAAAGCCTGAATTCTTGGCTACATTTCTGTATAAAAAGATCTTTGTTTCGAGTTATGCAGCCGATTTTTCAGACCCTCAAATGAGCCGAATCCAATCGGTCTCCGGGATGCTTCCATTATTTCGCTATTTTCTTACTCTATTCGGGTTTTTTTAATACATGAAAAGATAGCATTTTATGCAAATGAGAAAATGCTATGCAAAACGATGATATTACTAAAGCGTTTTGAAAATGTTAACCTAACGAGAACTTGAGTTTAAAGATAGCCCTCTTTGGATGTTCGGTGATTTTGGGTTTTTTTTGGGGTTTTTTTATGTTCATACGTGCTGTCCTAAAGCTGTAAATTTGTTGGAAATTATTTTTAAATAAATAAAAATGTGCTTTTACTAAAGAAAAGTTCTTCCTATATACCAGTTTTTTTTAGAAAACAGCTAAGGAAATGGAAGCATATTGGTTATCAAGTTCTCGTTAGGTTAACATTTTCAAAACGCTTTAGTAATATCATCGTTTTGCATATCATTTAAAATGCTATCTTTTCATTAATGCTAAAATGCTTATTTCATTTCATTAAAATGCTATCAATGTATTAAATAAACCGGAATAGAATAAGAAAACAGCGAAATAATGAAAGCATATTGGAGACTGATTGGATTCGGCTCATTTGAGAGTCTAAAAAATCGGCTGCATAACTCGAAACAAAGATCTTTTAATACAGAAATGTAGCCAAGAAATGCGGCTTCAATTTTCTATCTAATACTTAGGATTTCTTTATTGAGTTTAGCATGCAATCTGCTGAAAAGGTGTAGTCGTAATGCTTGGCGTAATGCTTTGCGTAATGCTTTGCGTAATGCTTGGCGTAATGCTTTGCGTAATGCTTTGCGTAATGCTTGGCGTAATGCTTTGCGTAATGCTTTGCGTAATGCTTTGCGTAATGCTTGGCGTAATGCTTTGCGTAATGCTTTGCGTAATGCTTTGCGTAATGCTTTGCGTAATGCTGGAAAACTCCGTATTTTGTGCATCAAATTGTTAATAAACTTGTTAACAAATATGTTTTCTTGAATATTTCGCATCACAATTAATTTATTGTAATCTTTTTTTGAAGAGGGAATTCACAAAGAATAAAGTTTAAATGATCTACCGTATTTCTTCGAATAGAAGACCGGGTAAAAGAGTATGATCGCGTACTCCTGCGTAGCAGCCCTCTTTAAAATTTCTTTTCTGCATAAAAGCTTTCAATGAAGTGCTATAGGGCTGGAAAATGGCTCAAAAATACCACATGAGCTAACAGATTTTTGAGCCATTTTCCAACTCTATAGCACTTCATTGAAAGCTTTTATGTAGAAAAGAAATTTTAAAGAGGGTTGCTACGCAGGAGTACGCGATCATACTCTTTTACCCGGTCTTCTATTCGAAGAAATACGGTAGATCATTTAAAAAGTGATCTATTTTTTCGAATCTTGTTGTTCTTGTTTTTGTTGATTGTTGATTGTTGAAATCTTGTTAATTTCTTCTGATTTCTCTTCAATTCACTAGATCATTTAAATCCTTTGTAAGCTCATTAAAAACAACTACCAACAGCTCATTAAAAAACAACTTCTCTCTTCACAAGATCACTAGGTAAATCTTTCGCACCACAATTGATTTATTTTCATCTTTTTTGAAAAGGGAATTCACAAAGAATAAAATTTAAATCATCTAGATCAAGTGATCTATTTTTCCGAAACTTTTTCAATAAAGAGCTAAAAATCTTGTTGATTTCTCATGATTTCTCTTCACTTCACTTCACTTCATTTCTCTTCACACTTCTCTCTTCACTAGATCATTTAAATCCTTTGTAAGCTCAATAAGCTGCAAGCTGTAAGCTCAATAAAACTCAATAAAACTAAAAATCTTGTTGATTTCTCATGATTTCACTTCTCTTCTCTTCTCTTCTCTTCTCTTCTCTTCTCTTCTCTTCTCTTCTCTTCTCTTCACTTCTCTTCTCTTCTCTTCACATTTCTCTCTTCACTAGGCCATTTAAATCCTTTGTAAGCTCAATAAAACTCAATAAGCTCAATAAGCTGTAAGCTGTAAGCTCAATAAAACTCAATAAAACTAAAAATCTTGTTGATTTCTCATGATTTCACTTCACTTCTCTTCTCTTCACTTCTCTTCACTTCATTTCTCTTCACCTTTCTCTCCTCACTAGGCCATTTAAATCCTTTGCAAGCTCAATAAAAAAAACAGGTGGATTTGAAAGAAAATCTCTGGAAAGGTCACTCGATTTTTGGTTTTCTGAGTCATTCAGAATTGAAAGAAATCAGAAATTGAAGTCGAGTGGATTTACGAAGAATTTTGTACTCTAATTATGTGGGATTTCAGTTGTGTTTTGTTCTAGCAATTATCAGTATTCTTAATCCAATAAAATGATCAGATAAGGTGCATCAGAAATCTAATGATCAATGAATGATTAAAATAAAATAAACCATATAATCTAATGACTTTTGTACTCTATTATGTGGGATTTCAGTTGTGTTTTGCTCTAGTAACCATCAGTATTCTTAACTTAATAAAATGATCAGAGAAAGATCTCATCGAACATCTAATGATCAATGAAATTCGAAAAATAAAGCACCTAGATAAACCGAACCAAGAAACAAGTCGAATTCGTTATTAACGTGTATGGTTTATTGGTTTCACGATCGCATTTTGTGTGTACAGTCGCGTACAGTCGCGTACAGTTAACTCTTTTACTGATAATTTAATAAAATGATCAGAGAAAGATCTCATCGAAAATCTAATGATCATTCAATAATTCAAATATAATTCTGATAATTTAAAGATAAACTAGCTATAAACTATTGAAATCATTCGATAGCTTTGAATCTTCTCTTCAAAACTAATACAAAGTTACACTTTAAAACCTTAAAAAGTCCTTAAAAACGAGTTGAGATTAAAAATAATCGTCATTAGTAGTTATTCTCTTAGATTTATGGTTATTTTTTTTCTTTTTTTAGAGCTTAGGGGTTCTGCTACATTTATTACATTCAACAATATTATTAAAAAATACATTTAATCGTCTGAATACTTGTATTTTAACTACAACTCTTGAATGGCTATTAGTAAATGTTAAATCAGACTCTCATCTACCAGACTCTCATCTACCAGATTATCATCTATTAGACTATCATCTATCAGACTCCCATCTACCAGACAATCATCTACCAGACTATCATCTACCAGACTCTCATCTACCAGACTCTCGTCTACCAGACTATCAGATCGGGTTTTTCAAATCGGGAAAATCTTTTCATAGTGCAAAAGCAGACAATCGAAAAAAGCGCGATCAACAGTTGTCAATTTTGAAGGGGAAATTTAAGAGAGGAAGTGTTTTAAACGAGCACAGCAAATGATTGGGGGTGGGTGCTAAAAGTGGAAAGGAAAGCTCATTTAAAGAAAAAGAAGTTCCCATTTTTTTGAGGTTTCTTGATTTTTGACCTCTTTCCACATCCGTTCCTTGATCATTCACTCTTCTGGATCTCTCTTGTCTCTTGTCCATCCTCTTGTCTCTTCTCTTGTCCATCCAATCGTTCTCTTTCATTGGCACCAACACTTTAGAGAAATCGATCAGATTTGCAGGAAATGGAGTAGATTTTCATGATTATAAAATACCGATTTCTTTCATTTCTCTTGATCTTTGATCACAACAATTCAAAAGGACTTCAAGAAGTTTGTCAAATTTAAATTTACTTTTCTATTTAATACTAGTTTCTTTTCCCATTCTTAGCTTTATATATCAAATTTGAATTCAGTAATATAACTATCTCCTCAAAAAAGTGATGCTCACTTCAACAACAAGAATACCAATGATTTGCTGACAATTGTCTTCAAAGCAAGCCGATTTTTCTAGGCTTCTCCTGGTTTAATTTACCCATAAAAAGGTTGTACTTGTCAGAAGATAGCTCTAAATTGACCTGGCTCTAAACAAATGCTTTCTAGAACACTCGATTCATTGCTGTGCCAGGAAATTCGCATATAGAAGAGTTCAAAGTGCAAATTAATGTTAAAAAAAGTGATGCTCAGTTCAACAACAAGAATGCCAATCATTTGCTGACAATTCTATTTCTATTTAATACTAGTTTCTTTCCCCCTTCTTAGCTTTATATATCAAATTTGAATTCAGTAATATAACTACCTCCTCAAAAAAAGTCATGATCACTTCAATAACAAGAATATCAATCATTTTAAAATCTATAACCATTGCTGAAAATTGTCTTCAAAGGACAATTTTCTAGGCTTATCCTGGCTTAATTTACCCACAAAAAGGTTGTACTTGTCAGAAGATAGCTCTAAATTGACCTGGCTTGACTTTGGCACTGAGGAAATGGCACTGAGCTCATGAAATTGATTTCATCAAGAAAAGAGGAGAAGTTTAAGGATCTAGGATTGATCAGGACAAAAAAACTAGCTTTCCATTAGATAAAAGTCGTTTTTTTTCTAGTTAATCAATCAAAAGTGAATCACTGATAAGTAAAAAGCAAAGCAATACCTTTAATGTTAACAAGTTTAAGCTCAAATTGCTTGTAGGAATCGATCGATCCAATCATGTGAACAACGCCGAAACTTGAGCTTTCTAGGAAGCTTTTAAATCGAAATCTCCCCAAATAACCGCTGAACTCAAAGTTAAAAGAATTCTTTCAAAAGATCTTTCCATTCATCTCGAATTTCACTTCATTTTTCTCTTTCCCAGATCATTTTCCTTTCCGCATTTTTCCTTTGAAGAAACTTTCGATTTTTCGATTTTCTCGCCTATTCCCTGATCAACAGCTTTGTTTTTTTAAAGTTTGGCTTTTATGAGAACAATTTCAGCTTTCAGAACAATTTCAGACAAGCCTGCCAGGAACAGTTTTAGATCTAGAGCCTTTTTCAGATTAGAAGATCAAAGCTGATTGTTATCAATCCTTAGACATTGAAGATTCTTGTTAAAACTGAATCTATAAAAGCTTGTAATCTTAAGCTAAGATCTCAATTCTTTTGCTAATTGCTTTCACTCAAAAAACTAGGTAATTTCAAGCTGAAATTGTTCTAGTTACCTAGTTTTTTTGAGTGAAAGAAGATTAGGAAAAGAATTGAGATCTTAGCAGAAGATTACGAGCTTTTATAGGTTTAGTTTTAACAAGAATTTTCGATGTCTAAGAATTGATAACAATCAGCTTTGATCTTCTAATCTGGAAAAGGCTCTAGATCTAAAACTGTTCCTAGCAGGCTTGTCTAATCATATCCTGTCTAACCTAGAATTGCAATAACCAGATTTCACAAAATTTCGAATTGTTGAAATCATTTTCAAAGCTCTATCTATCTATCAATCTTTTGTTGAACACAGGTGTTGAAGCGCTTCTTTCTCTTTGACTTCCCCTTTCCTCAATGCCTTTCCATCATGAGATCAAGCATGACTCTTTTCACTCAAAAGTCTCAAATTTCTTTTACCATTTCATAATCGTCATTAAGATTTCAATTTAGACAAACATTTCGTGTGAATGGAATGGAGATTCGTTGCTGCTTTTGCTGTGAGGACTATCGAATAGGTCAGTCAACGAAAAGGTCGAAGCTTTGTCTGTATTACAACAAAATACGGTCAAGAAAACGCTCTCATTTTCCTGAAAAGTGACTCTGAGTTTCTCAGGATGCCTAATTTGTTTAAAAGTACAGCCAAAATTCGGGCATAGTGACCCCCAAAGGAAGTAGGCCGCCTCAGCCGTTGGCCACCTCTCCTTACCCTTACCAGATTCGAAAAAGTGAAGCACCGTATATCCGAGCGGTTTGCCAGATAGCGAGCGATTATGCAGCTCAATCCAATGTCAAAAGCGTATCACCTCTCCTAGTTTATTAACAGTAAATAAAACTTAGAAATCTCTTTATAGGGATTTTTCTTTTCCTTTGTAGATGACTTTAAATGAAGAGATTTGGGTTTAAATTTGTACCCGGGGGGTTTTCGGGGTCGGAGAATCGATCGGCGATATTCATTCTTTTCAATCTACTAATTGGAACTTAGATTTAATTGATTTTTAGATAAATTCGGAAACTAATTAGTTTATCTTGAAGATTCGCAACTTTGAAATGAAATATTGGTTTGTCGAGTTATGAATGCGCGTTTTTTACTATTTTGTAAACTTCTCAAGATACCGAAATCAAGAAAAAGATATCTATGAGTATTATTCGAAAGCTGAAGATCTCCTCTACATTTTGATATAAAAACGTTTTTGAATTTGTTCAGCTTTTGGGCAAATTGATGGCACAGAACAAATTGACTGGCCAAAAAATGGAAAGGTGCCTTTGGATCAAGTTTTGGCTTCGCTCAAATTGAGTTAACCGTTTGATGTTTGACCAATAGATATATCAATACAACTTTTTTTTAAAAATATAACAATTTCAGAGCATCTTTTCTTTTCTGGGCGGTTATTTTACACGATAAAACTTGAAGAATAGCTAAGCTGGAATAAGTTTTTTTTTGGAAAACGACCTCTCCCTTTGTGCAATCAATTTCCCCGAAAAGTTGAACAAATCTTAAAGCTTTTTATTCCAAAATGTAGAGAAGATCTTCAGCTTTCGAATGATATATAACACTCATATACATCTGTTCGATGTCTTGAGAAATTTACTTGAGGAATAGCTTAACTGGAATGGGTTTTTTTTCGAAAACGACCTCTCCCTTTGTGCAGTCAATTTCCCAAAAAGCTGAACAAATTCCAAAGCTTTTTATATCAAAATGTAGAGGAGATCTTCAGCTTTCGAATGGTATATAACACTCATATACATCTGTTCGATGTCTTGAGAAATTTACAAAATAGTAAAAACGCGCATTCATAACTGGACAACCCAATAATAAGCCTAGTTCAATGTTTATCTATTTTTAGAAATATTGTAAGTTAAAGAAGGTAACGAAAATAGATAATGGGAAAAGAACTGAATTCTATGAATTCTATGAATCAAATGGACTCTGATTTAGTGATAGAGGACGAGTACTCGGGAACACCGGGCAGTGAGTACACGTGTTGTCAGGGCACTGTTCACATAAAGGTTTGTGCAATTGGATAACAACAAAGCAGTTTATCATTTTAAATGATTTTCAAATCTATTTCTGTCTCTTTTTCGCTCTTTTTTCGAATCCCATTTAAATCAAAGCAATCATTTTCTCGCTTTTCCATCATTTTCAATGAGAAATTTTGAAGAATAGCAGAAAATGAGGAAATTGTGTCGAAATTCGTGAAATCCCCTCGAGAATTTGTGCCTCATCTCAACAAAATGACTGCCCTTTCTTTACGTTTATCGATGAAAGTTTCTTTTTTCAGAAAAATGTGAATTAAAGATTTTTGTCAATGATAATATTTTGAAATAGCAAAAATTTCTCTCAATTTTTCCACTTTAAGCAGTGTTTTTTTGGGCTTTCGAATTCAAACTTCGACATTTTAAAGCTTTAATTACCCAGAGAACTCTGTAATTTTGTAATCTTAAATGTATTAGAACATTCAAAAATTCAACCGTTTTTTAGGGTATTGATCGTCTTTTTTTTTTTAATTTATTGAAAAACCAAAATTTTCTAACTTATTCATTGAAAAACCCTTAAAATACCGGATTTTCTCTAATAGTAGTGCAGCCTGGCAAGCCGAGTTGGTCACTATTTTACGGTTTCGAAGCTTTTACAGAAGAGCTTTTGCTCAACACTCAAATCCCCCACAAGATCTCATCGTCAGCTACATTTTTCGACCCCACATCGTTAGGTTCTGATAAGCGCTTTTCGAGATTTCAAGGAATTTAGGCAACGCTCAGTGTGCAGGGCTATTAGAGAAAATATGGGGTTCGGCGATTCAGCTAAAACTATTGTAATCTAGAAATTAAATAGTTGAGAAAGAGGTATCACCATGTTACCATAATCTGCCAAAGCTGTTTGCTCTATTCTCTTTCTCTCCAATATTAGTGCACCCCACCGAGCTGAGTTGATCACTATTTTAAGGTTTCCAAGCTTTCCCAGAACCTCAACACTCAAATCTCCCACAAGATCTCATATAATAATAATAATAATAATGATTTGATCTGTCTTCGCACTTAGCGCAGATCACAACCTGCTTCCACATTTACTGAGGCAGAAGTGTAGTTGTCGTAGCCGATCATACTCCGATGGCCGGGCTAGGGCGCTCGGACAAGAGCTCATCGTCAGCTACATTTTCCGATCCACATCGTTAGGTTCTGATAAGCGCTTTTCGAGATTTCAAGGAATTTAGACAAAGCTCAGAGTGCACTACTATTCGAGAAAATACGGTAACTAAAATCGAATCTCCATTTAGTTATTATTTTCACTTTTTTTAGAGCTTTTGCCAAATCCTTTTATTATTTCAAATGATGTATTGAGGATTTCTCTTTATTTGTTTCATTTTTTCTAAATCGGATTAAATTTTCTTCACATTTTCTTCAAAGAATTGCTAAAATTAATCCATAGAATAAGCAAATATTCGAAATTTGAGTGATTCTTTTAAGAAAAAAACTTTTCTATACTTGTTTTCCCATTTACACCTTAAGCATCTCTACAAGAATGGTTTTTGAGAAGCCTTGAAAGTTATCTTTTTTTATCTTTTTCAATATTCAAAGATTTTCCGATCAAAATTAGAGTTTTTTTTTTGATAGACGTTTCCTTTCAAAATCTATATATGTTGTGTCCGATTTAGATTTCCGTCCGATTTAGATTCAATCTTATATATTCAATCTAAATCTTATATATGTCGTAGCCGATTATGAATGAAATTTTTTGGTAAATCTTTCTAGTAGAGCAACCCTTTAATGTATGAGGACAATATTATATGATCTTGTAGCGAATTAAATTCTGCGTCGATTCGTACCAAATTTGTGAGTTTAGGTTAAAAATTACCGGCGCTACAACGTTTCATTCAAAATCGGCGGGACCCCCCGTAGCCGATTATGAATGAGTGGGTCTAGGAGCGTCCATCCATCAAGTATTTGGTATCATTCAACGCAGAATCATTAATAATTATGTTAAATTTTTGAAATTAGAAAGATTGGATAAAAAGAAAAAAAATTATGGGGCCTCAAAGTTTCCTCTTGAACAAACAGTTTTTTTGCTCTAATTTTTTTTCTTTTTATCAAATCTTTCTAATTTCAAAAATTTAACATAATTATTAATGATTCTGCGTTGAATGATACCAAATACTTGATGGATGGACGCTCCTAGACCCACTCATTCATAATCGGCTACGACATATAGATTGAACAATAATATAAACATGCTTAATATATGTTCTTAAGCGTTTTCTGTAGTTTTCTGCATTTTTCAAAGGTCTTTTATTGATTGCAGTCTATATCGGACGTCCGATACCGATCGAACAATAATAAACGTGCTTAATATATGTTCTTAAGCGTTTTTTTTTGCAATTTTCTGCGCTTTTCAAAGAAATTTTATTGACTTTTTTTTGGAGAATTTTTTGTTTTCTTGTTTTCCTATTAAATGCTTACTATTATCCTATTAAAGTTAAAAACTACAGAAAACGCTTAAGAACATACAGTACTGGACAATGAAATATCATATTTGAAAAACGATCCTCACTTTCGCGCCTCTGTAACTCCGTTGTCTTTAAGTTTAAACTATTAGTGTTATACATTTTCTGAAAGCTCTTTTCAAGGGCTACATAATGGTAATAATAATATTTAGAAATATGGTATTTCTTGACGCATTTCAGCGCGCACAAGATGGGATACTCAAAATTGTTGATTTTTAAAGCTATTTTTCTTTATGATAGAGTGCTGGAATCGCTCTGAAACTACGATTTTCGGAATCTACGCAAAAATTCACCTTAGAATAATCAATCTTTGTAAAATTTTATCAAAGTTTCATAGCGAAAAAAGTCACATTTGCGAAATTCTCACTTCTTGAGCGGTTCTTTACAAAAATTGTGTTGCATGCAACTTTGAGTGTTTTTCTTTCTTTGCCTTGGGTAAAATGATAATAATTACTGTTTTTAGGTGCAATGGGAAAGCAACGAGGATGCAAGGATCTTCATGTGCTTACACAACAAGCAATCCTTAACGGCAAAAAGCAAGGTCTTAGCCAGAACCACTTATCGGAACAGTTCACCGTCTCTCAGTCAACCATCTCCAGGTTTCTACAACGATCTAAAGTTCGAAAAGTCGAAACTTGAGCGACGAACTAAGAATCTCAAAGCCGGCAATGCCGATGAGAGGTTTGCACAATTGGAGCAGGCTTGGAATTCAATCCCCGTCAGTTTCATCACTAATCTTCTTGATTCAATGCCTCGGCGATGTCAAGCTGTAATCGACGCTAAAGGATTTGCTACTAAATACTGAAAGCCCAATTGTGTGCTCTGGAGTTTTCCCCACTATTGTTACTGTTTTTGTTACTTTTTAATTTTACTATATTTTTGTTAAATATTTGTTTTCCAGCTTCTTCCTCGCTTGACTGCTCAAGAAGTGAGAATTTCGCAAATGTGACTTTTTTCGCTATGAAACTTTGATAAAATTTTACAAAGATTGATTATTCTAAGGTGAATTTTTGCGTAGATTCCGAAAATCGTAGTTTCAGAGCGATTCCAGCACTCTATCATAAAGAAAAATAGCTTTAAAAATCAACAATTTTGAGTATCCCATCTTGTGCGCGTTGAAATGCGTCAAGAAATACCATATTTCTAAATATTATTATTACCATTATGTAGCCCTTGAAAAGAGCTTTCAGAAAATGTATGACACTAATAGTTTAAACTCAAAGACAACGGAGTTACAGAGGCGCGAAAGTGAGGATCGTTTTTCAAATATGATATTTCATTGTCCAGTACTGTATATTAAGCACGTTTATATTATTGTTCATTCTATATAAGACGTATTATTGTTCAATCAATATAAGATTTAGATTGAATCTGAATCGAACGTCCGATATAGACTGTAATCTAAATCGGACGGAAATCTAAATCGGACACAACATATAGATTCTATAAAATTTGTAATTCTTATCCCCGAAAAGCTTTCGAGCTTCGAATTTTATCTTTTAGCCTTAAAATTCCCCATTCTTCTCTTGTTTTCACTTATTCTGGAAAGCATTTTGCTTAACAAAACGCTTTTAAAAGCAATTCCACAAAAATAAGTCTTTTTTTAAAGAAATTTCTTTCATCCTGGATATCACTTTAATTAAAAATATCGAAAAAATAAAGAATAAAGATATTTTTTCGATTTTTTTTTATTGATGTACTAAAATTTCAATAACATTTTTCAAAATCATCTCTATTTCTTTGATTTTCATTTATGTTAGATCGATGATTGCTTGAAAAACTTTGAAAAAAGTAGGATTTGTGGTGTTTTTGGGGTGGTGAAGCTGGAGAGAAGATCTCACGCCTGTTACACCCAAGGAAAAGAGGTGAAACGGGCAAAAAAGTTGAGGGTAGTCTTAGGAAAAAAGGGGGGATTTTTCGAAAAAGACAAGGAACAAGGATAGGAAATGGCACTGATCTCATCAAATTCATCAAGAAAAGAGGAGAAGTTGCTTGTCGTAATTGATGAGTGCCAATTGACAAGAGGGTCAGGTCCAATTAGATTAAAAGTGTCAAGAAAAGTTTGTGAGAATTGTTTGAACTCGATTTTGTCATTAGTTTCAAAGTTTTGTAGTCACAGTTGCAATAAAACTTGAATAAAACTTGAATAAAACTCGATTTTTCTCGAGCAAACAATTCTTCAAGAAAGTCAATAAAAAAAATTAAAATTTGTCATGAAATTCGTGATTTTAAGGAAAGGCAGGTGTTTTGAAGCGGAAAATTGAGAAGATTGGAGTGAAAGGGTTCACTGAATCACTGGATTAACTCGATTTTTCTTTATAGATTCTCATTTTAGACTTTCACTAGGAAATCGATAAGATTTCATTTGTTTTTTAAGCTTTACAACTGAATATCTTTCAACTGAATATCTTTTACCATCTAAAATCCCTTAAAGAAAGAGGTGTTCTTTGTGCGGAAACACTCGCCATCTGGCATACCCTTAAATCATTTTATATAGAAATTGATCAAAGAAAAAAAATGATAAAATGAATTTGTGATATCCAGTTTGAATAAAATTAAATTCAGAATTATATTTGAATGCATTTGACTTGTAAAATGACTTAGTGAATGAATTTTGAGGCTATCACTTGTACAAATGACTACTGTAAATACTGTAATAGTACCCCCACTTCCATAATGACGGTGCGGAGTGTTGCGTAGTCTAGCTTTGAACGAGTTTTTCTCGACACTGGTTTATGCTACAATGCTCGCTTAGATATCAAAAAATAGCTGAAATTCAGCTATTTTTTCATACTGTCATCTCCGAGCCAAACTGATATTTTAGTTATCATTGTTATTATTGAATGATTTGTCTATTCTTATGCAAATGTGTTCTCCCCTGTGCTTATCCCTTTTATCAAAAAAATAGCTCAGAATTTCAGCTATTTTTTGATACCAAAGATAATGATGGTGCGGAGTGTCGTGTAGTCTAGCTTTGAACGAGTTTTTCTCGACACTGGTTTATGCTACAATGCTACAACATATATCAAAAAATAGCTGAAATTCAGGGCTATTTTTTGATATTAAAGTGCACATTGTAGCATGAAGCAGCGCGGAGAACGGGATGTTTAAAGTTAGACTACGCAACCATCCCGAAAAAACGAGTTTTTCTCGACACTGGTTTATGCTACAATGCGCGTTTAGATATCAAAAAATAGCCCTGAATTTCAGCTATTTTTTGCTACCAAAGACACATTTTTTGAAAGTACGGGCGCTTTGAAAAAAAATGAAATACTTAAAATCGAAAATGATATCCATATTCGAATTTGGATCCCATTTCTTTAGCGACTACGCGACTGTACGAGGGGAGATGGGGTACTATTACAGTATTTACGGTAGTTAAAAGTCGATTTCTTATTGTATAAACACAAAATGATATCCATATTCGATTTTGAATTCGATTTCAGACAGCCACAATGTACGTGGGCATTTCCGCGTTGATCCTCTCGGCTTTCTCGACGATTTGCATGTTTTTCGGGATCTATTCAGTCAATCTCTGGTTGGATATCATTCTGATCGTTGTGAACACAGTGGTCGCCATTCTATTATTGATTGGGATTTACTATGAGAAAGCATGGATGATGATTCCGTTTATTATCACCGAGGTAAGTGTAAAAATGGAATGTTCTTTTTGAATATAACTTTAGACAACTTTATACTTTTCAGTGCATTGAAATCTCGAATTTTTCTTGTTTTTCAAGTATTTCTGGAAGAATTTAGAGAATTCATTGTTCCAGAACGTTCGTTGACGTTGATGTTGACGTTGACGTTGAGGTTGACGTTGAGGTTGACGTTGATGTTGACGTTGACGTCGACCTTGACGTTGACGTTGTTGACGATGAATTGCAATAAGAATTTCAGATCATCCAATGCGTTCTTTTCTTTTCCCTCGCCAGCTACACTCTCTATTATATGCTCAAATTTAAACAAGATCGATTCCGGAGATTTGGTAGAGAAAAGGGATTGGGTTTTGATTGAAAATCGACTTCAGATCAAATTCTAATGGTTATTTCAATCTATGTGGGAATTGTGATTTGTGGATCGGCAATCTGGGCAGCAGCAAAATGTTTTCATTATCTAAAAGTTGAATAATTTAATAATATTGATAGATTTCAAATTTCAGGATAAAGAAAAAAATCCATCGGAAAGCCGAGTACAACAAGATCGACGGCCGACAATGTCAGTTGAATAAAAGTACTTTGGAGCTTGGTAAACGCAGTCTTTCTAGCTGATTAAATCAGGCTTAATAGCGTAACGATTGTGCTAGAAACGGTGCGTTTACAAAGAGTACAAAGTCGCGAGATTGTTGTTAAGAATGGTGGATGGAAAAAAAGAGGATAAACTATTTCAGTGACACGTCAATCCATGTAGAATGCGGTATGAATGGCACTGGCTATTGGTTGTAGTATTCAATTTTTCAAATTTCTATTCATTTTTGTGATTCTCATTCCTTTACCCCAATTTTCTGATCTCATTTCATCATTTTTTTTTTTCGTCAAATTTCAACGACCAACATTTCTCATTACGGTTATTTTGTTTGTTTTGTTCTTTCAAATGGTGCTATTACCGTCCTTCTCTCTAATAGTAACTCAGCCGAGTTGATCACGATTTTACGGTTTCCAAGCTTTTACAGAAGCTCAAGACTCTAATCATCGTCAAGATCTCATTGTCAGCTATATTTTCCGACCCACATCGATAGGTTCTGATAAGCGGTTCTCGAGATTTCGATCAATTTAGGCAAAGCTTAGGGTGAACTACTATTAGCGAGAATATGGTTTATTTTCTTAAAATACCGGATTTTCTCTAATAGTAGTGCAGCCTGGCAAGCCGAGCTGGTGATTATTTTATGGTTTCTAAGCTTTTACAGAAGAGCTTTTGCTCAACACTCAAATCCCCCACTAGATCTGATCGTCAGCTCCATTTTTCGACCCCACATCGATAGGTTCTGATAAGCGGTTCTCGAGACATCGATCAATTTAGACGACGCTCTGGGTGAACTATTATTAGAGAGGGTCTAAAAGATGGAATGAGTGGTACTGTTTTAAATTTTTAATAAAACATGACGCTCTGGCTGAGCTATTATTAGAGAGAATACGGTTTATTTTTGTAGATTTTCAAAATAAAAGATTCAAATCAGATTCAAATTATAGAATTAAGAAAACAAAAGAACAATATAAATTTTGAAAGAAATATAGAATATCAAAGAGTCGGTACTAGATGAATTGTATGCATTTGAGAAGCTACTTTCACTCAGCTTGATTTAGAGAGTTTGAGAAATGCAGACTCTGACGATGTGCCCGACCATACTCGTGCTCGATGCTGCCGGTCTCGCCCACTCGCCTAGCCAGCTCTATCCCCACCTGTGCTCACAGACGATGTGTCGCTCGCCCATTCTCTCGGTTCCGACTATCATCTCGTCACCGAAGGTCTTCCCGAGGTGATCACTTGCCGTCTCTCCACTCTTCCGCTGATCTTCCGCCTTTTGGGGAACATTTTTGCCGCCTTTGGGCTCGATGGATAGATTCTTTACACGTACAGAACGAAAGCTAAAGAGCTAATCGTCCTCGACCATTGAAGATCGTGAATAGTTTTTATTTTCGATGATTTGGACAACTATCAAAGCAGAGAGATGCTTTCTTGCTTCAACTTTGATCGTAGTACTTTTAAGAACATTGATTTCGATCAATGTTATGAAATACCTCCATGAGACTCCACTTGCAAAAAGAATCAGGGCTAAAATGGTTCAAGTGTTGATTATAAAGATGTAAATTTTGAGCTCATCTTTTACATTGAACGATTAGACGAGCGATAGTGACAAATTTAGGTCAGCTAAAACCCTGTTTCCGAAGTAAAACAAGAAATTTTGTTTCTAGATCTCCGATAAAGTTTTTGAGCTTATATATATGCTTTATTGAGTTGAATAGCGAGAAAATAAGATCAAAATAATCATCCAGAACACCAGTCAAAACAAAAAAGATAAAAAGATACCTTAAGAAAGAATCACAGATCAGTTAAATGAATTGCCGAAATTGTGGCTTTAAATCTAACCAAGGTGGGAATATTATGAACATGAGGGGGTAAAAGACTCCATAATTTAATAACTCGAAGAAACTGTGGAAGCTTTTAGAGGAGAGGGAAAGTTGGCGTATGAGAAAAGGGCCCCTGGAGGCCTTCTGGAGGGAGGTAGAGAGCCCAATTCATTTGATAAAAACTTAGAGAGAAGAACGACAGAGGCCAATTCAAAGAGAGAACCCAATTCAAAGAGACTAGAAAAAAGAGGATCGGGATTAGTGATCAAGTTAGAACAAAAAACATTGTGCTATTACTCTTTAACCTTTTTCACACACAAAATAGGTTAACTTAGCTATATATATGCTTTATTGAGTTGAATAGCGAGAAAACAAGATCAAAATAATCATCCAGAACACCAGTCAAAACAAAAAAGATAAAAAGATACCTTAAGAAAGAATCACAGAGCAGTTAAATGAATTGCCGAAATTGTGGCTTTAAATCTAGCCAAGGTGAGAATATTACGAACATGTGGGGGTAAAAGGTTCCACAATTTAATAACTAGAAGAAACTGTGGAAGCTTTTAGAAGAGATGGAAAGTTGGCGTATGAGAAAAGGCCCCCTTCTGGAGGCCTTCTGGAGCGAGGTAGAGGCTAATTCAAAGAGACTTGAAAAGGGGGTTGGGTTAGTGATCAAGTTATAACAAAAAACATGGTGCTATTACCCCTTTTTAACCTTTCTTTCTCACACAAAATAGGTTTACCTAAAAATACTTAGTTAGATATATGCTTTATTGAGTTGAATAGCGAGAAAACAAGATCAAAATAATCATCCAGAACACCACTCACAAACAAAAAAGTTAAAAAGATACCTTAAGAAAGAATCACAGAGCAGTTAAATGAATTGCCAAAATTGTGGCTTTAAATCTAGCCAAGGTGGGAATATTGCGAACATTAAGGGGTAAAACGTTTCTAAAATCTAATAACTCGATTTAAAAAGAAACTTAGAGAAAGTATTGCGTCAAACTTGTTCTGTTAAATATTTAGTTTTTCTGTTTTTTTATATAAACAAATAATCAATACTGAGATAAACAAAAAAGTTTTCTAGTTTATACTTTTTTTTTCTATTAAGTTAGCCGACTAATCTGTTCAATTTTTTATTAAATTTTAAAGTGTAATTTCTCAAAAACTCCAACATCAATTTTTCTGAACATTTGATAGATAGATGAATGACTGGGAATCTTCTGATAATTAGATAGATAAATGAATGACTGGGAATCTTCTGACAATCAGATAGATAGATGAATGACTGGGAATCTTCTGACAATCAGATAGATAGATGAATGACTGGGAATCTTCTGACAATCAGATAGATAGATGAATGACTGGGAATCTTCTGACAATCAGATAGATAAATGAATGACTGGGAATCTTCTGACAATCAGATAGATAAAACAAATCAACAAAATTGGAAATTTTAAAAAAAGCATTATTCTTTTGAATCCTTAGTATAAAAATCGAAAATTAAAAAAAATAAAAAAAAAGAAAAGCTGAGTTTCTTTATCAAAAGTATTTGGTTTAAAATAATCATAATAAAATTGTGATATTGCTTTGTGAGCATTTATTTATATATTTCTATATAAAAAATTAATTATACATTACAATTGAAAGTCACTTTTTTTATAAAAAAATAATACGGGAATGGAAATCTGATCTTTTGACAAAAAAAACTACAGTAATCTAGCATTAAATCTACAGTAATCTAGCATTTATCCTATAAAATCTCTTTCTCAAGCGATTTTTGATTTCCAAACCAGGAAACTTTCAAAATTTTAGTTTCCTTTTGGTGTTTGATTTTTTTCTTTGATGGTATACTCGTAGGATTTGATAATGGAATTGAAAAATGACAGAGAAATTGAACGGGACACTGGAACTCTTGCCTCTATGCGATATATAAGTGGTAAAGTGCGTAAAATTGATAGGTTTTTAGTATAAGATCATCTTTGATTTTCAGGATGAGATCTCTCCTGATCTTGGTGTCCCTTCTCGGCTTTGTCGTCATCAGTTTAGCCGATGATGATTCGGGAGAACATGTAAGAATTTATAGATTAATGGTTAGATTAATGCTTAGATTGATGATATAGATTGATGATTAGAATGATTAGATTGATGATTAGAATGATTAGATTGATGATTAGAATGATTAGATTGATGATTAGAATGATTAGATTGATGATTAGATTAATGGTTAGATTAATGGTTAGATTAATGGTTAGGTTAATGCTTAGATTGATGATTAGAATGATTAGATTGATGATTAGATTAATGGTTAGATTAATGGTTAGATTAATGGTTAGGTTAATGCTTAGATTGATGATATAGATTGATGATTAGAATGATTAGATTGATGATTAGAATGATTAGATTGATGATTAGAATGATTAGATTGATGATTAGAATGATTAGATTGATGATTAGATTAATGGTTAGATTAATGGTTAGATTAATGGTTAGGTTAATGATTAGATTAATGGTTAGATTAATGATTAGAATGATTAGAATGATTAGAATGATTAGAATGATTAGATTAATGATTAGATTAATGATTAGATTAATGGTTAGATTAATGGTTAGATTAATGGTTAGGTTAATGGTTAGATTAATGGTTAGGTTAATGATTAGATTGATGATTAGATTAATGGTTAGATTAATGGTTAGATTAATGGTTAGAATGATTAGATTGATGATTAGATTAATGGTTAGATTAATGATTAGATTAATGATAATTAATGATTAGATTAGATAATTAATGATAAATAATCATCTTTTAATTAATTTCTTTGAATTTTATTGAATGAAATAGCAAAGACTTTCAATATAAGATCTAAAAAAATGAATCTAGTTTAATGGGGGCGCAAAGGCTTGCTCTATTTTAAGCAATGGGTGCTATTGATGCTACTGGTATTGATGGTATTGTCATTGCACTAGCCAGCAGATGAATTCATCTAGTACTAGATTAGCACTAGTTTTAAGCTCTGATCATTGAGCGAAGAGCTTTTTGAAGCCGTATCAGCATTCGATTACTTATCTAACATCAAATTTACGAGAGTCTGGTTACTCATTTTGAGTCTAATACAATGTAAATAATTAAATGAATGATTGAATGTCCTGTAGGAAAATAAAAGCAATAAATGTTATTATAGGTAGTTGATGTGAACAATTTGGGAAATGATTTGACGAAAGATCTTGGATCTGATGTTGAAGACTTTAAGAAATTCAATAAAAGGTTTCATTTTTTCACTTTTTAAAATCATTTCTTCTTTTAGATTCAACAAAAAGATCAAGCAAAAGGATTTCAAAAAAGCGGCTAAAGCTTTTAAAGAAAACAATAGCAAATTGAAGGCATTACAAGAAAAAAATAAAGGAAAGAAATTCAAACTGAAAATGAATCGATTCATGGCTCTACCCGAGGAGGAATTTCAATCGGTACGATTTAGAAAACCTATGTTTTTCTGGAGCATCTAATACTTTTGATAAACGCTTGCTTTCTAGCCTACTTAGTTCAGTGTTTTGCGTTAGAAAGCGTTCGTTTACAGAGCACAAAGTACACGCCAAAATCTACGTGCTCAACCGTAAATTTTCGCTTTTTTGGCTTAGACTATTCAATTCTTTTTTAGTAAAGGGATTCGTGCATTCCAAAGTTTACTTTTACAAGGTATTCTATCGATTTTATCTTTTTTAAATGCTTTTTAAATGCTTTTCAATATTCCAGACGGTTCTGATCTCTAATTCCATAGATTATCTGTTTTAAATGCTTTTTAAATGCTTTTCAATATTCCAGACGGTTCTGATCTCTCCGACTTCGATGAAATTCAACTCAAAGACTCGCGCTATTGATCGAAAGGTTTATTTATTAAGGTTTTATTTTAAAAATTTATTTAGGAGGCAAAGAAGTTAAGACAAGCGAAACGAAAAGCGAAACAAGAAGAGAGAAAAAAGAAAAGATTGAACAGAAAGAAAGAGAAAACGGCGAAAAAAGCCGGGAAACAAGCGGCAAGAGCACAGGCAAAAGCGGCGAGACAACAGAAGAGGACGGGAAAGGTTTGGAGATGGGATTTGATGGGGATTTTCGATTCAATATAGTAGCTGCATTGAAGTAATCGTTATGGTTTAGAGTTTGATTCAAGAATTCAATGAAATCTGTTCTTTGACTGCAATAATCTCAAGTTTTGACCTCGTAAATTGAGCACAAATGACTCATTTGTGCCTAGCAAATGGATAAAACCTAAATAAAATAGATTATGGGTCGAATTTCCTATTCATTCCAATTTTAGAAACACAAAAGAGATACCGGAGAGGCTGAAGTGAGTGAAGTTGCTGAGGAAGAAGAGCCAATTGAAAATGAAGAGTGGGCTGAGGAAACAAATGTAGTTGAATTAAAGAAAGCTATTTATAAATTTCGTTTTAGACTGAAGAAGAGCCATATGATCCACGAATTGATGACAAATTGCCCGAGAAATTCGACTGGAGAGATTATGGTGTTATCACACCGGTCAAAGATCAATCAACTTGTGGAAGTTGCTGGACTTTCAGGTGAGATTTCTCGTTGCTAGATTGAGTGTTTAGATGAGCACAAAGTACAACTGGGTCTATCAAAATCTTTCAGCGCCAACGGAGTGCTCGAGGCTCAACACGCGCGGAAGCACCCGGGCGAGTTGCTCGATTTGTCGGAACAAGTGAGTTCAAGGAGATTGAAGTTATAAAACAATAGCATGAGTTCCAGTTTGATCAAAAAAGTTATTCTTTCTTGTATCTTTAGCAAATTATGACCTGTGTCTCACCGGATCGACTGCATATTTGCAAAGGAGGAAAAAGCGAGGATGTTTTCGAGTGAGTTTGTTCTTCTGTGCATATTTTTGACAATTTTTCATTAACTTTATGAACTTAGAGTATGGTAGAATCAAATAGCGATAGATTATTCTCAAAAAAAACTGCACCAAATTCGTCGTAACTCAAAAGAAAACCCTAGTTTTTCAATAAATTTTTTATACAAATCTTGAATTAAGTTTATAGATTTATTTAAGGTTCTTTTATGTTTACGAATCATTTTTAGATATTTCTTGAATAACAGTTTGGTGACTGAAGCGGAAAACCCGTATACACCATCGAAAACGATCACTCCCCGAGATGCGGGATGCAAGAAAATTGTAAAATTTAGATTTTTAAGGTTAAAAACTTTCAGATCAAAATGTGATTTTGTTTACCGTATTCTCTCTAATAGTAGTTCACCCTAAGCTTTGCACTACTACAGTACGGTGCAAAACCATACGCGGGATGCAAGAAAATTGTAAAATTTAACTCATTTTTTAGATTAAAAACTTTCAGATATAAATGTGTTCTCGCTAATAGTAGTTCACCCTAAGCTTTACCTAAATTGATCGATATCTCGAGAACCGCTTATCAGAACCTATCGATGTGAGGACGAAAAATGTAGCTGACGATGAGATCTTGTGGGGGATTTGAGTGTTGAGCAAAAGCTCTTCTATAAAAGCTTGGAAACCATAAAATAGCCACCAACTCGGCTTGCCAGGCTGCACTACTATTAGAGAAAATCCGGTATTTTAAGAAAATAAACCATATTCTCTCTAATAATAGTGCACCCTAAGCTTTGCCGAAACTCCTCGATGTCTCGAAAACCACTTATCAGAACCTATCGATGTGGGATCGGAAAATGTAGCTGACGATCTAGTGGAGGATTTGAGTGTTGAGGTTCTGGGAAAGCTTGCAAACCGTAAAATAGTGATCAACTCGGCTGGGTGCACTACTATTAGAGAAAATACGGTATTTGATTGAATTTTTTGAAGATTTCTCCTAAAGTCAAAGTCGCTTCACACGTCAGTCTCCGCGGGTCAACAGTTGATGAGATAAAGGATGCTTTGATTCAAGATGGACCGATTTCTGTTGGTTAGTCAATTGGACTTTGAAATACAAACTGATCCCTCTTTCATTACTGGGAATAGGGTGCCAGAAAAGCGTTTGTTTCCAAGAATAGAAAGCCAGTGTTCCACAAGGCGTTTGTTTCCAAGAATAGAAAGCCAGTGTTCCAGAAGGCGTTTGTTTCCAAGAATAGAAAGCCAGTGTGCCAGAAAGCGTTTGTTTCCAAGAATAGAAAGCCAGTGTGCCAGAAAGCGTTTGTTTCCAGGAAAAGAATCTGAAAAATTCCAGGTGTCTATTTGAATCCAGAATTTGATTACTATGCTGGTGGTTTATTCGATGCTCCTTGCACAGATCATGAAGCTGGTGGACATGCAATGATCATCGTTGGATACGGTAGACTTTTAAGCATAATCTAAACAAATCAATATAGCCGGAATTTAGAGTTTAAATCATTGCAAATAACAAAAAGATTGGTTGGAGTTTTTAGGAAAAGAAGACGATGGTACACCGTATTGGATCATCAAGAATTCTTGGGGCGAAGATTGGGGAGAAGGCGGCTATATTAAGGTAAGAAATGATCGAATGATTGGAGAAAAATTGAAGCAATTTCAGTGGAAAATGGGCGACAACTTGTGCAGCGTTGAATCGAAAAGACTCAATCAAGCGCAAATCGTTTAAGAGCAAAAGAAATAGAGAAATTTTTAACAATTTTCATTTCAATGACAAGAAACTTGATTCTCGAAATGTTATGTGCACTCCAGTTTGCTTAAAAACAAGACAAAAACGCCTGTTTAGTGAGCTGAGTTTCTTGGTAACAAACTCATCTCTTGGTTGGGTTTACCTAGGGTAAGTATATCGCTTTATTTTTGGATTTTTGATGAGGATTTTGTCTCACTTAAATGAAGAATACTAATCGATAGAATCAAATAAAACGGAAATTTCCCCCATGAAAGAGTACGAAATTCTCTCAAATCCACTCGATTTTCATCGAGATTTTCATCATGTTGTATCCGATTTGGATTTTTATCCGATTTGGATTGAACTCACCGCGGATATCCGATTTGGATTTCAATCCAAATCGGATATCTGATTTGGATTGAAACATTATTTCAATCCAAATCGGATATCTGATTTGGATTGAAACATTATTTCAATCCAAATCGGATATCTGATTTGGATTGAAACATTATTTCACAGTAAGGTGTCATGTTTTTAAAAAGGTTTTTAATCATTTTCTGGGAAATTTTATAGAGATTTAACTATGGCAACCTAGAACAGTTCGTTAGCACCACCTTTGCCCAAAAAGGTTTTCTTGTATTTTAAGGTGAATTCAATTCAAAGCCCTTTATTTAATTAGCGGCCGTTAACGAATGAAATTTTTCGCTAGCCGCTAACGAATCGTTCGTAAACGGCTAGCCGTTAACGAATCATTCGTTAGCGGCTGAATTTCGTAAGCGGCTACGACATATATATGCTTTATTCAGGGGCGAATAGAAGGGGCGAATCAGATAATCATAACCGCATATAACAATATTGCTACAATACTTTCACAAAAAAAGAAAGAAAACTAAAAATAGTACATTTATCTGATTTTTCTTTATTTACAAATTTCAATTTCTCTCAATTCTGAATGATTCAGTAGAAAATCGAATCAAAATCAAAAATCAGCTATTCTTTGAAGAGATTCTCCTCAAATTTCCCCCAATCCAACTGTTTTTTTTTGAGTCTACAAGGGATTTCAATAGCCGATTGAAATCTGGGAAAATGATGAGAAATCAACGAAATTTTTAGCTCTTTACTGAAAAATAGAAGAAAAATAGCTGACTTTATGAATGATCTAGATAATTGAAACATTTAAGTTTATTGTTTATTATTGTTTTTTGTGAATTTCTCTTCAAAAAGACAATAATAGTTGTGGGGTTAAATATTCGAGAAATCATCTTTGTTAACAATTTTATTAACAATTTAATGATCAAAATAAAGTGAGCGAATCGTTTTTCTAAAAGACATTCATTTTAGTAAACTACCGTAGTTTAAATATCAGTTTTCATTGAATTAGCCCAATTTTTGTATGATTTACATGATGGAATCGTATGTTGAGAGAGGGACCCGACTTTGGAAGCTTTGCGTTCCAGCTTTGCGTTCCAGCTTTGCGCTCCAGCTTTGCGCTCCAGCTTTGCGCTCCAGCTTTGCGCTCCAGCTTTGCGCTCCAGCTTTGCGCTCCAGCTTTGCGCTCCAGCTTTGCCCAAACTTATTGTAAAAGGTGACATATATGAGTTAGAAGAAATGTGAAAAATGCCAAGACTGAAAAATTATGAAATGATTTTCAGTGTTTATAGGAAAATTTTGTGTTCACTAAGTTCTATTTTTCAAGATTTTCTTTAGAAATGAAAGCGTTGTTTTGGCAAAAAATGTTTATAACTGGAAAGAGGGAAATTGAGAATTTCATCAAATTTCCAAGTTTTTATTAAAGAAAATGTTGAATCAACAAAGGAAAGTGTCTCAGAAAGACAGAAATGAAACGATTTATGCCTTAAACGATTGATTCAATTGAACTGAACTGATCATTCTCTACTGAAGAACTTTTGAAAAATTAGAAAAATGATTTTTCAAAATTTCAGGAGAGTTAGACATTTTAATTAAAAACCTAGTTAGACCCAGAAAAAGAACTTTTAATAGTTCTTTTTCTGAGCATTGAATTTTTTGGGGTATTATTATTAGGTATAGCAAACAATTTGGAAAATAATAGAAATTGTTGTTTGTTTTATGTTTTCATTTGTTCAGAAATTCTTTTAAATCTTTGTCTGTTATTTTTTTAAAAACTAAAAGCGATGTCATTTGATCTTTTTGACATAAAAAAACCATAATAAAAACCCAGGGAACTTTCTCAGAAAGCTGTTAAAAAGAAATCGACGATCGTTTATTTTTTTTGACTTTTAGGACTTTAGAGACAGCTGTTATTTTCAAAAAAAGAAACGGGTAAATAGTTATTGGAGACATCTGTGAAGGAAATTCCTTTACTTGAGCATTTTTGAACGAAAAATCCCCCTTTTCTTTGCTGATTCAACATTTTCTTTAATAAAAAGTTGAAAATTTGATGAAATTTGATTAAATTCTCAAAAAATCTATTTTTAACCCATTCAAAATCAATCGTTTAAGGCATAAATCGTTTCATTTCTGTCTTTCTGAGACCCTTTTCTTTGCTGATTCAACATTTTCTTTAATAAAAAGTTGAAAATTTGATTAAATTCTAAATTTCCCTCTTTTCATTTCATAAACATTTTTTTTTTTGCCAAAATAACTTTTTTTTTATAGAAAACGATCAAAAACTCAAAACTGATAAGAAATTTTTTTTCCAAAATTTCCTTTCTCTTGTTTGTTTTTATTTTTTAATTTTTTAATTTATATTTTGTGCTTTCTGGTTAAGTTTTTGCTTTGTTTTCCTTATGATATTCGAATAAAAAGTATGGAATCGATTGTGTCAGATGGCTTGCATTTACTTGAGACATTCATTGATTGGCTACATTGATTACATTGATTAAAATATAATTAGAAACGATGGCTGATGATGAGATCTTTATCCCATTGGCTGAGCCTGATCCCCAGCCAGAACCTTTACCAATTCAACCACAAAAACCCGAAGAACCTGAAAAAACGGGTGAGTTTTTGAAAATTTATGGAAAACTGAGAAGTTTTAACTCACCTAGAGACTTACTATTTGACTCTTTTAAACAAGAATCATTTGCTGGACTTGAATGACTCATTTTAGACCTGGAGAACCCAGAACCTGCACAGCCTGAACAGCCAGAACGACCCGTCACCCCTGAGCCTCAACAACCAGAGCCTTACCCGGAACCTCAACCCGAACCTCAACTCCCCGATTACCCTGAGCCTGAGCCTGCCCCAGTTGAGCCAGTACACCCGAAACAACCAGAACCCGAGCCCCAACCAGCTCCAACACAACCGGAGGAACCGCAGGAGCCGCATCGAGAAACGTATCCCGAACCGGCTCCTCAACCAGATCCAGAACCGAGACAACCGAGGGAAGCTGATCATCAACAGCATCAACATGTGGGTATTAACATTAAGACAAAATATGGCAATCATTCTAGAAATTGAATGTGATTCGAAATCATGAAGGCGACTTCGAGTTCACCTCGACAACCACTTCAATTCAGACATGGCATGATTGGAATAGAGGTCAGCTTTACTTTTATCAAGTTTACAAGACGCAAGTGCAGATCTCTGGGCAAAAATCGTCTATTTGATCGCCGAGGGGAGGGAATCGTCGATTTTCCAAAAAATCGCTGTCGGAGAGGCGAATCCGGCTGCCGGGAATCCACAATTTCACGATTTCACAGTAATTATAACATGAAATTTTGTTTTGAACTTTTGTAATTCCAGGATGGCGCTGATCATTTTGTTGTGTCTGATGTGAGGAAATGGGCTGAAGGAGAGTTGCATCAATTCCTCAATGAAAATTTCAATGCTTTTGAGAGAGGGGATCTTTGGATCGGGTTTTCGAGGGAAAATGGTCAGTTTCACATACCGTAAATACTGTAATAGTACCCCTCGTACCCCCCTCGTACAGTCGCGTAGTCGCAAAAGTTTTTTAGTATTTCATTATTTTTCAAAGCGCCCGTACTTTCAAAAAATGCGTCTTTGGTATCAAAAAATAGCTGAAATTCAGGGCTATTTTTTGATACCTAAGCGAGCATTGTAGCATAAAACAATGTCGAGAAAAACTCGTTTAAAGCTAGACTACGCAACACTCCGCACCGTCATTATGGAGGTGAGGGTACTATTACAGTATTTACGGTAGGGATTTGTATAGGGAAAGGGAAATTATGTTAAAGTTTTTTATTTCAAGGTAAGCTAACCGTAATCTTTTCTCCCTTTTATCCAATCTATCAATATTTTGATTTTCTTTAATAATGGATTTGTGAGTGAGATTAAAGGATTCAAAAATTAGCTAGCTATTCAAAAAAATTAGATACTATATATTAAAATGTTTGTAACAATCGCTCACTTTTTTGAATCTTTCAACTTTTTCAATTCAATTGATCATTTTGATTTCCAGCTTCAGTAAATCCATCAAATATCTTCTCCGATGTTTTCTCGAGAATTTTGCGTGGTGAGCAAATTGGTGATGGACACGATGTGGAATGTGTGGGGAAAGTGGGGAATGGAGAGAAATTGCTTTGGCATAAAGTTCATCCAAATGAGGTGAGAAATGGAAAAATTGATAGCTATGATTATAAATGGAAATTTTTCAAATTATAAACTTTTCAACATTCAGTGGGGCGCTGTCGAGTCAAAAGTGGCGAATTTGTCGAAAGCGCTCACCATGGATTTCTTAATCAATGGATATTTGAGACCATAAAAACTGGATTTTCGTCAATTTTGCTTTGCTGAATTGATAAAAGTCTTATCAATTATGTTTTGAAATTGATTCATTTCTTTCTTAAACATTTCAAACACGTGTTTTTTTTTTCTAAATTTCATCATCTTCTTGATGTTGCTTTAATAAAACTGGATTTATCATTGCCCAAAAATATCATCATTGATCGCATTGTTCTTCCAGTTTGACTGTTTGAGTCACACAATAGCTTGACGGATTTTTTAATCAAAAATACTAACAAAATTGGACATAGTGGCGCCAAAAACGACGAAGCATTTGACTATTTGTTTGGGAAAATGAGTAAGCCTAAATAGATGTAGAATGGTTTGCAGCAAATACTTTTATGAGAAGAAAGTCGAAAGATCGCGATTGTTCTGTTTGATTCTGAAAAGAATGCACTTTATGCTTATAAAATCGAGCTGAAAATGGCCATATTTGGAAAGGCAAATCCGGTGGCTTTGGGTAGCCATGGCTTTTGCCTTTTTGGAACAGCTCTCGTGTTAGCCATGAATATTAAACTTTTTAAGAAGTGCATTCAATTCTTGAACTTGGATTTAGTTTTATCGTCAAATTCCACTGCTGAAAGGAGATCCAAAGTTGTTTGCCCAAAAGAAATCTCCGTTTTCTTTTTGCTCTACACGGCTCCATTTACCCTAAAGCGCCGCGAAACGAGTCGACAAATTCGGGACACAAAAAATCGCATGTTTTGCTGACAAGGCTGTTTCATGGTTAGCCTGTTCCAAGTCAAAAGTCGTGGTTAGCCAAGCCAAAGCCAATGGCTTTCAATTGGCCTTGACCTGAAATCTCAACCCAAATGTCGTATTTGAACCAAAACCTTGGCTTTGTTTTGGCTTAGCCTGTAAAAAATCAGCTCCAAGTACAGTCTTGACTAACGGTTTCAGACTGACAACTTTCATAGAAAAAGTGATAAATTTTGCCTTGTTTTACAATATAACGCTATTAGATAAACTTTAAAAGCAAATTTTAATCAAACTAATGAATCTACCAGTAAACTGAACTAGCTAGTTGAATCACACAGTGAAATTTTGACAAGAAAACAGATTGGACTACGAAAAACTATGAAAAACCTAAAAAGGTGGATAAGTTGAATTTAAAGAGATGAATGAGTGAAATTACGCGGAAGAAAGGGCATCAACACCGGGAAGAACTTTACCCTCGAGAAGCTCCAATGAGGCACCACCACCGGTTGAAACGTGGGAAACCTGGAAGGAAAGTTGAAGTTTGATAAGAGCTATATTTGAATTAGAAAAGACATGATTCTACAATGCTGTTTTTTTAAAGAATAGTTGAAAATTTTGTAATCAATTCATTATCGAAACCATTTCCCACCTTGTCCTCAGCATCGTACTTCTTGGCCGCAGTGGCCGTATCTCCTCCTCCAATGATTGTCACCGCTCCCGTTTTTGTCACCTCGATCACCGCATCCATCAAGTCTTTCGTGCCCTAAAGATTTGTAAATTGAAATTGAATGGATTTTTTTTCTCTACCTTCTCAAAGTTGGCCCATTCAAAGACTCCAGCCGGTCCATTCCACACAATTGTCTTGGCTCTCTTCACAACATCTCCAAAAAGCTTTGATGACTCGGGTCCAACATCAAGTCCCATATATCCTGAAAAGGATAAATAGATCAGTGTACCAAAATGTTTGTCCAACCTTCCGGCACTCCATCAGCAAGTGTGGCCACTTTGTGTTCGGCTGTCTCACTGAATGAATCGGCGACAACGAAATCAACGGGAAGATGGATTTGCACTCCTTTCTCTTCGGCTTTCTTCAGCAATTCGGGCACAATCTTGGCTCCCTGAAAATTGGATCAGATTAGAATATTTTGCGAGTAATTTGGGTTTAGTTTTGGACTCAAAACTCACCTCTTCATCAAAAAGCGATTTTCCAATCGAAACGCCCTTTGAAACCTTGAGAATCGTGAACGCCATCCCGCCACCGATGATCATTTCATCCACCTGAGGTTATTGTTTTTAATCCAGTTTTAACAAACTAACCTTTTCCAGGAGATTATTGATGAGTTGAATCTTGTCGGCGACTTTAGCTCCACCAAGGATCGCAAGGAATGGCCTAGCTGGTTGATCCAAAGCTTTCGCGAAGTACTCCAATTCTTTCTTCATGCAGAAACCGGTGGCTCGCTGGTCCAACTTGCAGCCAACCATTGAACTAAAGTTGGATTTAGGGAACTGGTTTTAAATTGAATTCAATAGGATTATTAGGTTCGAAGTTAATAACCACGAGATCCAGCCTAATTAGAGTATAAAAGTATTTAGTTGAGGCTTGAGTTATCTTCAGTTTATTAGATTGACTTATCGGTTTACTATAGTCTAATGCTTTGGTCTTATTCAAAAGTAATTGCTACTTACAAGTAAGAAAGTAAGTTCATCGTTAAACAAATCGGTATTTATGGGTTATACATGCACAGTTTCTCGCTCTCTGGTCAAATGTTTTCGTGATTCTTTTAAAAAAACCAAAAATGTGGATGCAAATTTTGAGAATGTGTGACCGAGCTGCGCCGATGCAGATGTATAACCCATAAGCACTGACAAATCTTCACCTATGAGCTCGATGAGCCGTCCCGAACGCGTCATTGATGTAGACATCGCCCAATTTCGTCAACGATTCCCGGAATTTCTCGACCTCTTCCCCTTTTGCTTTCACTTTCTCACCGGCTTCGTTGACTCCCTGCAATAATTTTACTTTAAAATTGTTTCTAAATTTTGTTTTACTTCAAAATCTCACCTTTCCTTCCTCTTCCAAATGGAAACGAAGATTTTCGAGAAGAATCACCGATCCTTGAGTCGGATTTGCGCATTCAGCTTCCACTTCCGATCCAATGCAATCATTCAGGAATTTCACGTCACTAAAGAAATTTTATTCTTGTTTAATTATCAAACCCACCATCCAAGCAACCCTTTCAATTCATCAACAACCGGTTTCAAGGTATATTTCTCTTGTCGTCGTCCATCGGGTCGGCCCAAATGCGACATCAGAACGACACTTTTTGCTCCGTGATCGAGGGCATGCTGGAAAAATAGTATATTTTCGAACTTTTTACCAACTGACCTTAATCGTTGGAACGGCGGCAACAATTCGTTGATTGTTCGTGATTTTCCCCTCTTTCAGCGGCACATTGAAGTCGACACGGATGAGGACACGTTTACCGGACAAATCTAGCTAAAATCTATTCTATATGTCGTATTGAATTAAATTTAAAAGCTAGCCAATTTCTAACAAAAAATTTTCGCTAATTCGGTTGGCGTTTTGTGTCGCGGGCTCGGATCCGCTACCAGACAAATTATTGAATTGTAAGAATCAGCAAACTCATTTCGATTGTTACTAAAGTGTATTATAACGATAATTTAGTGTTTTCGACACCAAAAAATAGATAAATAATGACTAAAAGATCTCCTTTGGACATGTTTTAGAGAATTAACATAATTTAGCAATTAAAAATATCAGAGAGATGTATAAGTTCTTTCCATCGAAATCTTTGTTCAGCTTTATCAAAATACTACACAAGAAACTTCAATAGTTTTTTTTAAAGGTTTGCAAGTCCTAATCGCGGGGCATAATAAAAAAAAATGATCAGCTCGCTTGCTTTATTTTTTCTCTAAAACTGATAGATTCTTTGAGATGTCAAAAAGAGCTCTTTTAGTCACTATTTATCTATTTTTGGTGTCGAAAACACTAAATTATCGTTATAATACACTTTAGTAACAATAGAAATGAGTTTGCTAATTCTTGCAAAAAAAAGAGAGAGAAAATTCACACAAACCTTATCAATTGCGAGCTTGTTGAGGGCCATCTTTTTGCGTAGAATAGTGTAGAAAGTGCGAGTTGGGTGAATTGGTGGCGTCGAGGATTGTTCTTCGATCGAATCGCTTTCTTTCCAGACGAGATTTGTGTCAGCTGTATCGATGTGCTCTTGCACAATCTGGAAAAGGGAAATTCCTATGATTTATAATCAAATTGAACACATCAAATGGCAAACCATGCAAAAAAAAAAAGATTTTTAAGGGAAATTTGATGAACTAAAAAGGAAAAGGTATGAAAAATTTGGTTTAATGATAAAAATTCGAAAAAGTTAAAGAACATCAAGAATTTCATCACGAAAAAATACCCCAAGCCAGGTCAACCACGGCATTTTTGGGTTCTGAAATGGAAAACAGAGAGTTTAAGCAAAAAAAAAAAACGCAAAACGATGGGTAGAAGTTTGATGAAATTTTCGAAAACAACGGGGGTGGGACAAATGCGACCTGTTTTTGCTGGAAAAGGCCTTAGGAAAGGCCGTAGAGCTTCAAAAATACTTCCAGATAAGGGAACCGTATGCGTAGATTCCGAATTTCGACAAATCAGACCTCGCTGACACGTCAAATTTGGGCTAAAAGGCAAAAACTGCGGAAAAGCGTTAAGTTGCGTAGTTTTTGCCTTTTAGCCCAAATTTGACGTGTCAGCGAGGTCTGATTTGTTGAAATTCGGAATCTACGCATACGATTCTCTTATATGGAAGTATTTTTGAAGCTCTACGGCCTTGCCTAAGGCCTTTTCCAGCAAAAAAAAGGTGCGCAAATGTCCAGGTGCGCAAAAAAAAGGTCGCATTTGTCCCACCCCCAAAACAACACTAAAATCAGCTTAAGGAGTCAAAAGATTGGATTGAAAATGAAGAGAAAAATAGAAAAATATTAATACTATTGGAAAAAAAGCAATTTGCTATCAGATTTGTAAGTAATAGTCTGTGAAATGAATTTTCTAAACAATTCTAACAAAAATCTACTATTTACTTGTTTGTTTGTGCAAAAAAATATCGGCTCTTTTCTCGAAAATCTCCCGAATTCATTCGTTTTTAGCTCATTTCCGTTGCTTTGGCTATTAAAAGAAAGGATAAAAGTGCGAACAAAGTAAATAAATGGCATTGATCAAAAAAAAAACAAGATTCAATGGAATTATGATGAAATTTCAGAAATAATGCATTAAATGGATACTATTTACGATCAAAATAGCTTGATGATTGAATTTTTAGTGTTTTTCCTTACAAGGGAATGGTCCAAATTTAAGGGATTCGATAGAAAAGTGATAGAAAAGATATTTCGGACATGGGGAATCCGATGTTATCTTTAGTTTTTGCCTAATTTGCCTGGTTTTCGAAAAAAAAAAGACGTTGCAAATTTGGGTACCTACGCTAATGACCGAACCTACGGTTTATAACGGTTGTTTCCCTTCCGATCAAGTATGACTGAATGGTGTAGTGGTAAGTGTACGCGCTCTTAATCTTAATCCAAGTATTGTTCCAAGTTAATGGATACTTGAATTAATTCTTAATCCAAGTATTAAATGTTTTGCAAAAAAAAGCAAAAAGTTTTTCACGAAACGGATCCGAACCCGTGGAAAAAAGGCAAAATTGAGAAAAAAATGGGGGTTTAGGCGAAAACTAAATACAGCATCGGATTCATCGCGTACACTTACCACTACACCATTCGGTCATACTTGATCGGAAGGGAAAGAACTGTTATAAAACGGACGTTCAGTCAATAGCGTAGGTTCCCAAATTTGCTGGGCCTTTTTTTCGAAAACCAAGGGATTCAGGCGAAAACTAAATACAGCATCGGATTCTCCATTTCCGAAATACCTTTTCTATCACTATGATCCAATCCTTCACCTTAAATTTGGACCATTAGTTATCACAAAGCAATTAGTCATTTTGATTCAATTCTTGCAATTTTGGAGAGAGAATTTTGGCTAGTATTGAAAAAATTCCAATAGTTTAACATCTAGAAAAACAAATCGACTGACAAGTAGAGCTGCATTTTTGTTGAAAATTTGAAAAGAACGAGTTTTGCTTGGGAAATGATAAGGAGAAAATTGTTAAAATTTTGAAAAAACAAAATGTTGTTGTACTCGGGGCGAGGATGGATCTGCTCACCCCACTGACATCCCTTTTCTCTTTTCCCAAACATCGATTCTTTGCTCGCGTTTTCGTTTCCTTTCTTCTTTCACACTCTATTGCTCTTCAAAAAAAAAAACTCTGTGAGCACGTAAACAGCCCATCTCTTGAAATATTTCTTTGACCTAGGGAAAACAAAATAAAACACAAATTTTCTCATTCAAAGATATATTGGGAAGGAAATAATCAACTTGAACTAGAGGATTCTGATTGCATTTTATATTGAATATGGTGTTAATATCTTTGTCTGGGTAATTGAACCGATATATTAGGTTGATGCATAAGTCTTTTCGTTTTTTTCGTACTTCTGTTAAAAAGTAACAAATTCACCAATTAATCTATAGTTTGCTCTATAAAAAAAGTGTTTTTTTGTTCAATTTCCATCTTTTTAAATGAATTTCGGTTCACTTTCAAGCAAATTCGAGAGTGAAAAACGCCTTTTTCGTAAAAATCTATAAAAAAACTCTACGGAAAAATTGGCTGAATGAATTTCTCTGAAATTTTGGCGAAATATCAAACGTTTTTTTTCTCTATCTTTTATCTATTGACACGAAGATAGGTTTTCTTTAGCTAAGGTGTCTAAACCGCATCATCGAGTTAGCCCTTTTTGACTACCCGACTTCATACTCTCAAGAAAATCCAGGCATTAAATATTTTTAAACCCGTTTTAATGTTATTTTGCAGAAAAATAATTGCTTTTTCTAATGAAATCAACCGTAGTTTAATTGGTGCATTTGTTGGCTTGAAACGGCAGACGAAAAGGAACAAAAACACTTATGCATCAACCTAATATATCTGTTTTAGTTCTAGAAACTTTGCAAAAACTAAACTGAGATACAGACTTCAACATTTCATAAAAGTCAAGAGTCGTAAAATCAAAAAAATCTTTATATTTTCTATGTTCACTTTTGCAAGGAAACTGATTTAAGCTAAATGGTGGAATGAATGTCAATGTGCAGTATGCACTCAATTCTAGTGGTAATTTTCAAAATCTAACTTTAAAATAGATAGATACTCTGGAGTTTTACCAAAAGCTTTAAGTTGAATCCTGCAGTTGAATCCTGAAAGCTATCAACTATAGCTATCAATTTGTTTAAAGGGGAGTATTAATCGCGGCCGGGTGACCATAAAAATTTTTTTTTACGGCAACCACCTGTTTTTTTATTTTAATATCGCTGATTTTATTATAAAAAAGAATAAAAATCACCCGGCTAAAGTGATTTGATGGGTTTACAAATTTTTGGAGACACTGCAAGACTTGGAGAAAAACAAGATCGTCACTCATCAGACACCTCAGCACAGTCTAGATCGATAGATATAATTCTTCCTCTTGCTCACTTTCATCTTCGCTCAAGTACAGCAGTTCTTCAAGTCGGCTTCCCATCTTTTCAATTTCCAGCGCATCTTCACCAGAAGTGACTGGACCGTAGGACGTCTTCAGCGCTTTGATTGACACAAGTAGATCTTTTTTTCCATTTGTGGTCGCTTGTGGTTTTAGTTTTCTCAAATAGGTGCCTTTTAGCTGCTTAGCAAATAATCAAGGTAAATGTTGTCCAAAGATTCACTGTAACCAGGCATGCGTTTACACTTTAATCTAAAAAAAAAACACTCTAGCTACTGTCATTCATTTAAACGGCAATGAAAAGTGCTATTGCGACTGCAAAACAAAAGCAATTGAGTAGCTGCAAAATACAGTACTATTCTAATCAATTTTAAGCGCTAAACTCTTTACATTTTCCAATAAGGAACCATTTTTGAGCTCCATTTTTTTGATTACATGACTTTTCTGCCAATTGAGTCTATAAAATGACTTCTCCGAAGCGGAATTTTTTTTTGTTGTAAACGAATTTCTCAATTAGATCAACAATTAGAATGATTTTTCTGGAAAGACAGCAAAAATGGTTTCAAATTTCCAGTTTTACAGGGTAATTTAAACTTAAATCCTAGAGATTATGTCGAATTTAAAAGGTTTTCAATCTTAATAATCTTCATTTTAAATGCAAATATGTTGGAAACTTTCCAGAAGATATTCTTTATGTTGTTTGGTTACTTTAATTAAGACTTAAGACTGACACAGAATGAGATTTTTATAAGCACATTTTGCTATAAGCCCTTTTTATAAGCATATTGCAAGAATTGCAAGCAAAAATGCAAATTTTACAAAATCTTACAATGTACTTGAGTTAAAATGTTCAATCCGATTATGGACTTGATATTTTGGAGGTGAAATTTTGATTGGATTTGAATGAGGAATGCAAGAGACAAGTAAATCTGGAAGAATACTCAAAAATCTCATTCTGTGTCAGTCTTAAATCTAGCTAAAGTAATCAAATAACATAAAGAATATCTTCTGAAAAGTCTCCAACATATTTGCATTTAAAATGAAGATTATTAAGATTAAAAACCTTTTAAATTCGACATAATCTCTAGGATTTTAATTTAAAAGTATTCAGTTTTCGAAAACTTTTCAATTTTTCGAGCCTAGTCCTTTCTTGAGTTGAAATTTTTGACTTCAAAATTTGATGTCCTTCATTTCCACCCACATTTCACCTCTCAAATTATTCCTTTCAAAGTTTTCTTTTTTTTTAAATGTTAACATTCTAGATTTTGACTTTATACTCAAGAAAAAACTGAACCCTGTAATTTTTCAGAAACAGAAAAACTAAATTGAGATCTCTGCCTTCATATATTTTATTTTCCAAGAATAGAGCTGACTTTCCATTACAGTAATCAACTAGGAAACAAAATTTCCTAGAGAATCGGATGTGTCAAAAAGGTGGCGTCTGTGGGAGCGAAAAGTCATGTTCAATCTGGTCATATTCAATCTGGCCATGTTCAATCTGGTCATGTCTGGTCATGTTCAATCTGGTCATGCTCAATCTGGTCATGTCTGGCCATGTTCAATCTGGCCATGTTCAATCTGGTCATGTCTGGCCATGTTCAATCTGGCCATGTTCAATCTGGTCATGTCTGGCCATGTTCAATCTGGCCATGTTCAATCTGGTCAGTCGGCCAGTTCAATCTGGCCATTTCAATCTGGTCAGTCTGGCCATGTTCAATCTGGCCATGTTCAATCTGGTCAGTCGGCCATGTTCAATCTGGCCAGTTCAATCTGGTCATGTCTGGCCATGTTCAATCTGGCCATGTTCAATCTGGTCATGTCTGGTCATGTTCAATCTGGTCATGTTCAATCTGGTTATGTTCAATCTGGTCAGGTTCAATCTGGTCAGGTTCAATCTGGTCATGTCTGGTCATGTTCAATCTGGCCATGTTCAATCTGGCCATGTTCAATCTGGCCATGTTCAATCTGGTCAGGTTCAATCTGGCCATGTACTTGATATTTTGAAGATGAAAATTTTACTGGATTTGAAGCAGCAATACAAGAGACAAGTAAATCTGGAAGAATACTCAAAAATCTCGGTCTGTGTCAGTCTGTGTCAGTCTTAAGTCTAACTAAAGTAACCAAATAACATAAAGAATATCTTTTGAATGCAAGACAGAGACAAGTAAACCTAGAAAGATTTAGAAGGACTCAAAAAAATCTCACAGCCAATCTGTGTCAGTCTTAATTCTAACCACAATAATCTAACAATACGCTGAATATCTTTTAAATAGTTTTCAGCATATTTGAATTGTAAATGAAAATCTATTAATGAAAATCTAAATCTTTCTAGGTTTACTTGTCTCTGTCTTGCATTGCTGCTTCAAATCGGTAAGATTAAAAACCTTAAATTCTATAGTATCTCTAGGATTTTAATTTCAAAGTATTCAATTTACAAAAGCTAAAAAATTTTTCGAAAATTCCTTCATTGAGTCTAAACTTTTGATTTCAAAATGATTGATTTTAAAATGAATGATTTTTTTATGCCCTTTCATTTCCACCCACATTCCACCTCCAAAATTGATTCAAAAACGACTTTGTGCTCAAGGAAGCCTGTAATTTTTTGAGAACTAGAAAAATGAATTTTTTCTGAGTTCTCTGGCTTTCTTTGAGTACTTTATTTTTGATTTTTTTAATGTATTTTGTGTTGCAAAATGGGGAATAAAATCGGCAATTGACATTTGATTGAAATTTCGAATTCAAAAAATACAGTAGGAAATGAAATACGAGAATTTCACCGGTTAAACAAAAGTTAGACAGAGGCAAAACTGAAGTAATCCTTTGTAGATTCTCATCTTTGTAAATTAGTTTCGTGCTTTTTCAAATTACGGTAATTGGATGTTAAATAAAGTTGAAAAATAAGAGTATGGATTTCTCAAAACTTTGAACTTTGAACTTTGTCAAACTTTGAAAGCTTTCAAGCTACTAGGGAACAACTTTAAAGCATTAATATTGTTTGAAATTTCACCCAGTTACTGTGGCATTGTTTCAAAGACAATCTAGATTGGGTTATCAGACATTTCATATGCGCCCCGCCCATTTTGCCATTGGCAATCTAACTTTGAGCTCAAATCTCTTGGTGTTGGGTCGTCCAAACGACAGAGAAAGACTTGGCGCATCTAATGATAACAAAACTCTTTAAATTGAACAGTCCAACACCAAGATATTTGAGCTCAAAAGTTAGATTGCCAATGGGAAAAGGAGCTGAGTCAAATGTTCGATAACCTTTTTTTGTGGTCAAGCCTTAGAACCTCACCATGATTGTAAAATAAAAGATTGAATGATTTTGCCATTGGTTCCCTTTGCCATTAGTTCCCTTTGCCATTGGTTTCCTTTACCATTAGTTCCCTTTGCCATTAGTTCCCTTGCCATTGGTTCCCTTTGCCATTGGTTCCCTTTGCCATTAGTTCCCTTTGCCATTGGTTCCCTTTGCCATTGGCAATCTAACTTTGAGCTCAAATATTTTGGTGTTGCGCTTTCCAATTTAAATAGTTTTTGTACCAATCAACAGAGAAAAACTTGGTGCATCTAATGATAACAAAACTATTTAAATTGAACAGTCCAACACCAAGATATTTGAGCTCAAAGGTTAGATTGCCAATGGCAAAGGGGAAAAGCGTGTATCTAGATTGTTCTGTCAAATCAAAATTGGTCAAACTTGTTCCGGGTATTGAAATTAAAAAAAATCTATTTATCCTTTGATCATTTCTCCGCAAATCTCACTTAAAACGAGATTTTTCTCCTTTTCTCCATTCTAGTTTCAATTCCGGAAGCAAAAAAAACTTTCCCGAAGTGATTATTTCTTTGCACCGACACACGCTAATTTGCTTTTCCCCTTTTGTACCAAGACAAAGATCTAAAATCTCACATTTTCTAATTCTAGACGTTCAAGTGCCAATCTTTTTTTTCCAATAACTTTTCAGCTTTTTGCTAATCTCTAGGTATTTTCTTAGTAATCACAGGTTTTTAAAAAAAAGTGTTTATGATAAGACTACAAAAGCTGAGGAAATTTGGGCTCATCTTTCATCTCATCTCATTTTTGTAAATCTATTTGGCTTAGTTAGTTAGTTTGAAGCTATCGCAAGCCAAAAACCCAATTTTTGCATTCAATCCATTGTAATCAATAAGAATTGTGAGCTAAAACGGATTAAACTAAAAATTTTTCAATTTTCATGAAGTTTACCGTAATCAAACGCTTTCTAACCAGCCAGCCAGCAATGATTTTTCAAAATTCATCAAATTCTAGATGTCAAACGAAACGGACACCACGCCGATTGCTCCATTCGAATACCGTCTTGGCTGTGCAATCATCTATTCAATTGTCTCAATTCTTGGCCTTTCCGCGCATTGCTTCATCATTTTTCTCTTCATTCGAGTAGATTTCAATAAAATTTCTGTTCAACTCAAAAGTTTAGCGAAGAAAATCTCTCCTCAAGATCACTTTTTATATGCTAGCGCTGCAAATGTGTATATGTGATTCAATTTTGTTACTCATTCAGCTATTAATTGCAATTCCGTTTACATGGGCCGCAGATAACGTAAGCGGATTGTTTCAATTCAGCTAAAGCTGCTAGGGCCAAGTTAGGGTTGTTTCTAAGCCAGAAGCTAGGGCTTTCGCTTAGGATAAGCCTTTGTGGGCCAAGAATCCCCTGGATCAGCCTGAAGTTCATAAACAGCCTCCGACTTGACTTGTCTTAGCTTGTCCTGTTCTTGTTCTGTCACTTATCTAGTTAAATCCTGTCCCTATTCTTGACCGGACTCTGGCCTTACCAGCTGGGCTTTAGCCTGGCTTTCCTAGCGTTTTCTCTTTAAAAGATCAACTAGTTGATAAATTTAGACAATGAATATCCTTTCTAGGTCTACCTACCGATGAACGCAATTTTTATCTACACTGGTGGTGCTTTTTCCGAGACAGTCTTTTTCAATTCTCTCACTTGGATGACTCTTTGGATGGCAATCAATCGTTTAACCGTCTTTTCATCAAATCGTCTCAATTCAATCTTTTTCGATCGAAAGCCATTGATTTGGTTTGTTTTCTTTAAGTACTTTAACTATTTCTCCATTTAGTCTTATCCCTTTCACATATGTTTTTTGTTTAACTGAAGTGACTTGTCGACAGATCTTTGGATGTACAAAAGAGTTCTCAACAAAGGGTTTCTATTTCTATTTCAATTGTGTGGCACCGATTGGGCAAACGATGATGCAGGTGATCGGGCATTGAAATCGGAAATCTAAAAGGACACACGTTTGCGTTAATTATTAAGGTTAAAGCATGAAAAGTCAAATTTTTAGAGAGTTCGATCAAGAATTCTTAAAAGAAATTTCAAGAAACTTCAGCATTGAGAAAAATATAATACTAACAATTAGACTTCGGAAAACAAAACTTAACCAAAACCAAAACCACCAAAACCAAAACCATAACAAAACCAAAACCAAAACAAAACCAAAACCAAACCATAACAAAACCATAACAAAACCAAAACCAAACCAAAACCAAACCAAAACCAAAACCACCAAAACCAAAACCAAACCAGAACCAAAACCATAACAAAACCAAAACCAAAACTAACCAAAACTCGCCAATATCTCGCGACTGGGAGGAGCTAGCGAAAATCTGTTTGCAGATTTGAAATCAGCGTCCAAAAATCTATCCCATAGGCTATTTTTTGTTTCGAAATTTCGAGATCGTGTTTTGGTCCTTTTTTCGGCCGCGAGATTTTGTGAAGTAAGAAAAAGTGAAAGGCAAATTTGCATTTTACAATTTTAAATTTACATGTTAATTTATATGCAAATTGAGTTTTGGTTTGTTTTGGTGTTTTGGTGTTTTGGCTTTGGTTTTGGTTTTGGTCTGTTTTGGCTTTGGTTTTGGTCTGTTTTGGCTTTGGTTTTGTTTGCCGAACTCTACTAACAACTACGAAATTCATCCACTCTGACGCAATGAGTCTCTGTATTTAATGGTTTTTAAGATCTCATCCATAAACAATTTTTAGTGAGATTTTAATATATTAAAAGAGAAATGTCAAAACGTTAATGTCTTTTGATTCAGGCTACTGTAATCAAAGATATGGTTGTCCCGATTGCAATGTTTATCATCTATGTTGGTCTCTTCTTTTACCTGAAAGCTTATCTTGCAATGGTTGACAAGAGTTCCGAATACACAAAAGGAAAAGGGATGTCCGAGTACAAGTTATTGATACAGGTTCAAGTTGAAATTGAAATTGAAATCAACTTTCTCTAGGGAGGTATCGTTTGCGGTGTTTTAGAGCTCGAGATTTGTGCTTTCGACTTTTTCACGAAGATTCCAGTTTCCGCAATGGGTGTTCACTATATGACTTTTGTTATCAATATGATATCATTGCTAAACAATTGTGTTAGGTAAAAAGTTATTGAATAAAGCTTGAAACTTTCTCTTTTCAGTCCAATAATCTATTTCACGTTTAATAAAGATATTCAATCGTATGCATTGGAGGCATTCAATTTGAAGAAAGGTCAGTTTTTCGTATTTTTGAAAACTATTTTAATGAAAACTATTGTAATCTAATCTAAACTAAGCTTTTATATACAATTTCTTCTATCAGAAATCAATTGAATGAAGAAAACTAGGCAAGATTACAATCGTTTTTCTAAAGAATTCATTTTCTAAAGCTTTTCAACTCTTGAAAATCTTGATTTTTATCAAATTTTTCAATCCATTCGTATAAAAAGTCGATAGATTAAATAAAATGAAACAAAAGTACGATAGTTTTCTTTTGATAATCTTTATAAATTTAAAAGATTAAATAAAACGTTTTAGTTAAAACAATAACCCTAAGCAAAACGATCTCAACCAGTCGAGTTTTATCAAAAACTTTATCGCCTTCACAAAATCGATTCTCAATTTAATTATTGAAAATAAAATGTTTTCAAAAAAATAAATCAGAATAAATATTTATGCTGTTGTTGCGATGTAAGCCTTGAAAATTGTGAAAATTGAAAATAAGCTTTACTAAATTGTCAACAACCATTTTGCAGAGGAAATCTAGATTTTTTTTCAACCACGTGTGGCTGACTGGTTAAGTGTCTTTTATCTTAATCGGAAGGTCGAGGGTTCGAACCCCACATGCGACATGGTCACCCCCTTCGGATTTCCTTTCCCTTCGGGTTGAGAGGTTTTCTGGAGGGCAGTCTGGTGGTTGTGGCCCCAGTTCTTTAAAGTGACAAGCCACTCCTTCATCGTCATCTTCCCTTCACCACCAAAAAAGCTATTTAGTTCCCCATTGAGCTTAGGGTTAGGGAGCCGTCTGTCATGACGTGGGTTAAGTTAAGATATAGCCTAGTATTGTGTGTGTCGTTGTATTGTGATTGATATATTTCGTGTATGCGATAAATTCACCACTGGTAGCCCCAGTCGGTATTTTTGAATCATTTAAACCGTACTTTATTGCATTTAACATTTATGAAATCAATTTTTAATTTAAAAGTTCGGTTATTTAGTTGAAAACCTAAAAATAAAGCCTACAAATGAGTGCCAATTCCTTGTTTTTTTTTTCCAGTTAATTGACAGGATTCTAATAAAGATAATGAATCAAGTAAAGCCTGGATTTGGGGAGTGATTGCTGGGGTTCTTCTATAGCGCATCTTTTGTTTTTGTATTTGTTGTGGAGAAATTCTATTATTATCTTCATCATATTATCTTAATCTTAAGATTTTCAGAGTCTGGCAAAACTTTTTCATTTAATTGGCAGGATTCTAATAAAGATAATGAATCAAGTAAAGCTTGGATTTGGGGAATGATTGCTGGGATTCTTTTATTGCTCATCTTTTGCTTTTGTATTTGTTTTGGAAAGACATTTTATTATTATCTTCATCATATTATCAAGATTTTCAGAGTCTGGCTAAAATTTTCTAGTTTAGTTATGGTATAAAAGACAACTTGATGATCAAGAGATGTATGCTGTTGTTAAAAATGTTCACTGATTTATTTCTAAAGTTTCCAAGCTTTAGGATCAAATCTTCGCCAGAGTAACACAAAATCGGCATTCAATTTTGTAAATTTGCTATTTCTTAGCGTTTTTCTATCGAATTTACGTCATTTCATGAATGAACAAATATTCTAAAAGTTTTTTTTCGTTTTTTCAGGCGTTCCTAGAGCTAAAGCTTCGTTTGATATTTAGAGAAAAAAAGCCAAATCAATCTGAAAATCGTTGAAAAATTGCCGAAATACCGAAATAAATGAGCTGTGTAAATAGAAGAGGTGATGAATTGGGAAAATTGCAAAAAAAAAAGAGCGATTGGAGTGTTCTTTCTATTCACAGAAATGAATGCTCAATGCTGTGCTAATCTGAAAAGTTTTTCGAGACTCAGAGCTGAATTGTTTCGAATTAAATCAAAAATAGAAATGAAATTTAGTTAATTTGAATCAAAAAAAAGCTTTCATTTGTGCAATTTTCAATGAAAATTTGCTAGTTTTACTGACTATCAGAAGTTCTATTCAACAAATATATTGTTATAAGGGAAGTTAGGCGAATCAACTAGATCAGCTCAGAGTCAATCAGAAGTCTGATGCCTTGTTGATGAGCTTTGTTGATGAGCTTTGTTGATGAGCTTGTTAGCGTCACAGTGTTAATCGCTTTGTTCACAGCTTTGTTGATGAGCTCGTTATCACTTACGTTCATCAGCGTTCATCAGCTTTGTTCATCAGCTTTGTTAATAGCTTTGTTCATCAGCTTTTTGATGAGCTTTTTCACAGCTTTGTTCATCAGCTTTGTTTCGCTTTGTTCTCGCTTTGTTGTGAGCTTTTTCTCTTTTTTTTCAGCTTTGTTCATCAGCTTTGTTGATGAGCTTTGTTCATCAGCTTTGTTCATCAGCTTTGTTAATCAGCTTTGTTCATCAGCTTTGTTCATCAGCTTTGTTCATCAGCTTTGTTCATCAGCTTTGTTAATCAGCTTTATCGATCAGCGTAAATCCAGCTCACGCCCTAATCTGGGTTTTCTTTCAGGGTCAGACCTAGGCAAACCAATTCAAAACTTTACATCACTCTAAGATAAGATTTTCCCCAATTCTCGGCTGCGATCCCTGCAACCAAATGATTTTTGACATTTAGTGATTGAGAATTTGGCTTATTTAAACTCATTTGATTTTTTTTCCAGGTCAAATAACCCTTTTAGAGTGGTGGACACAAATTTTTACGAGTTTTTGACTACTGTGTGAAAAAGTGTCGAAAATGAGAATGGAAAAAGCAGTAAAAATTTTTAGTGTTCCGACAAAACGCAACATTTTTGGAAGAGGGGAGTGCTGAGAAGTTGAACTTCAGAAAATCTGATTAGTCATATGATTTTTTGAAGTTTTCACCTTTACTGACACCCAATTTGGTCATTTCACGACTTTTCTCGAAACAAGCACCATTTTAAGACCGTAAAAGTGCGCTGATCAGGACGCAGCTCTCCTCATGATCAATTTTAGCATAAACACACCCTATTTAGTGCACTAGAATTTCGTGTGCTTTCCAGATTGTCGAGATTTTCAGTAGAAAGTCGGGGTTTGTGGCTTAAACTTCTTAAATCGTAACTGAGTTGAGATTTTCAACTTCTTTTATGTTGTAACTTGAAATTTGTGCACAATGTTGTGACTTCGAACACCTTTCAGCACTCATTTTCTTCACTTTTCCATTTTGAACCTCGAAAAAAGAAAAAACAGAGAAAAGAAAGAAAAAAACTTTCCCGAAAGGCGATCTAATGTCGAGATACCTTTTTTGAACACCCCAACACTCTGGCAGAAAAAAACGTCAAAACCATTCAGAAAAAACGCAAACGGATAGCCTCAAAATGGGCTCAAAATGAGGACAGATTTGTTGAAAAAAAATGACAAAAAAACACTGAGATGACACCGTTTTCAAAGGGTCGATCGGTTATCGGAGATCGGTTTCACCCATGGAAAACCTAACGAATTTGAAAATCGGACTAAATTTTGTCATAAGAGTTCAATCTGGATGGCACACTTGTGAATGAAATACTTTTCAAATAGAATGATGCAGTTTGAGATGAGTTGAAGTTGATGACTGTGGGTTTTTCAGGAGTGCTTTGTGCTCATTGAAACACAGGTTGACTGACGGTGAAATTTGAGGCTGACCATGTTCTTAGCATTTACATCTGTTCAAACCTAGAAGTTGAACATCATCTGCTGCACTAGAGTCTCCATTTATCTACGGCAACACTTTCAAAAAAAGCTGATCGACAAAGCTGATCGACAAAGCTGATCGACAAAACGACAATCGTTTAAATGCCGATCCTTCGAGTAAGTTAAGACATAAATCCTCATTTCCTCAAGAAAAGAAAGTTCAAAAGAAATCTGAAAAGTTTTTTTTTGCAACAGTTTTTCCAGTGTTCGGTTGAGAAGATATATGAGAAGTTGTAGGAAAATTTCTTCGAAAATATAGTACTTTCTCCATAAAATTCGGCTCTGTGACATCCAGCTTGAAGGATTTCCAGGGAATTATGGTTTTGTTCAATTTCTTTTGCGGTAATTCAATCATCAGTAAGTTTTAAAATCGTTCAAATGCCGAAAACCTTCGAGTAAGTTGAGACATAAATCTTCATTTCCTCAAGAAAAGAAAGTTGAAAACTTTACTGTCACAAAACGAGAAATACTTTTGTCTTTTATTTGCCTGTTTGCGGGGATTTTCTTTTAAAGTAATCGGATCCTTAGGGATCTATGAAAAGAGAAAAGAGAGAAGAGAAAAGAACCCAAGAATCCGAACACTTCAACCGATATTCTTTTACCTTTCAAAAGAAATCTGAAAACTTTTTTTGCAACATTTTTTCCAGTGTTCGGCTGAGAAGATACATGAGAAGTTGTAGGAAAATTTCTTGGAAAATATAGTACTTTTTCCATAAAGTTCGGCTCTGTGACATCCAGCTTGAAGGATTTTCAGAGAATTATGGTTTTGTTGAATTTGTAGGAAAATTTGAGAAGTTGTAGGAAAACTTCTCCTCAAATAGTACTTTTTCGATAAAGTTCGGCTCTGTGACATCCAGTTTGAAGGATTTTCAGAGAATTATAATTTCAGAGAATTTTGTTCAATTTCTTTTGCGATAATTCAATCAACAGTAAGTTTAAAATCGAATTTAGTGACAAATTAGTGAGCTTAGTGAGCTATAAGCTTTTTGTAGTATGCTAGATAAGTTGTTTTTAGTTTTGAAAGCTTAAAATAGCTGGGTTAAACGAGTTTGAATCTCTTAAACAAATACTATTTCAATAGCTAAACGATACTGATTAGTAAACGAGTCAAAACGATTCATCAGATTGATCAAATTGTTTGATTTTGATTTTAAATCACAAAAATGATATGTTAAATATGAAAACTTACTAAAAAACATCAGAAAACACCTTTTTTTTCAGAAAAGTAAAGCATTTTTTATGTGTTGAGAAGAATTTTTTTTGACTTTTTGACTCTCGAAGCTCCGCCCTTCTCGCTTTTCTTCTTTCAATGATCGCTTTTCTTCTTTCAATGAAACAGCCGTTCCCCTTTCCCTCAAAAACTGTACCTCTTCTCCATACTGTACTTTCATAAAAGCTATTCAGTTAACTTCAAAATTGTATTTCTTATTCATTTCAACTTTCCAAATGAGTCGAGAAAAGCCAGGCACTGATTGCAAGCGTTTCCTCGGCGTGCACAAACGGATACCAAAAGGTAAGACTTTGATTTTATAAACTTTCATGATCTTTCACAAGATTTCTTATTGTTAATGATTTTAATTGTTCTAATCTAGATTCTATTTCTAATCTAGATTCTAGTTTTAATCTAGATTCTAGTTCTAATTTAGTTTCTATTTCTAATCTAGTTCTAGTTCTAATCTAGATTCTAGTTCTAGTCTAGATTCTAGTTCTAGTTCTGATCTAGATTCTATTTCTAATCTAGATTCTAGTTCTAATCTAGAATTTTAATCTAGACGTCCGTCGTCATTGTGGAATATGTCGTCAACATGGAAGCATTGTCGAAACTCGGGGTCACGTTTGCCCGCTTCGGGATTGTACATGTGAAAAGGTGAGTGGGGAACTTGAAAGTACTTTTTTAAAAGCACTTTTTAGTACTAGCTGTACTTTTTGTACTTGTAAGCTTTCTCAAAAACAAATCCTAAATTCATATGATGTAAAAGTAGGTAAACCAAGCCGAAACATCGATTTTACAGAATTTTATAGCTTTTTCGGTATTTGTAACCGATAGATCTACCTTTTTTGATCAAAAAGCAAGCATTCTTTGCATTTGATTTATTCAATTTCCCCCTATTCATTTAGTGTTCTCTGATTCGAGAACGTCGCCTAATCATGTCAACTCAAATCCGTCTCCGTCGCCAACAGGATCGATGCTTTCAACGAACCGAAGACGCTCAGTCGGCCGATTTGATTCTCGATACACAAACGATCAAAACCGTAAAGATTTACTGTCTGTCATACAATGAATAATTTCGAGTTTTATTACCAGACTATATCTGGGTCTATTGTTGATAGCTACAGTAGGTTCAGAAGATCATCAAACTTATCCAATCTACCCAGCTATATTGGATAGATTCTATTCTGTAAAAATGCAAATTGGGTAGATAATTTCATCCTATCAATAAGTATGACATCCAATTTGATTATCAATGAATTAGTGACTTGCGAATGTCCTACTATTACCAGAACAACGGCTTCATGGCTTTTGAGTCATGTAAAACTAGTCAAGAGCTAGAGAAGAAGTCAAGGCAAAGCTTCTGACCTAACTGCTGCAGGAAAACTTTAGTACTAAAGTTGTGTTGCTTTTAAAAGTAAGAAGAAATTTGATCATCAAACTTATCCAATTTACTCAGCTATATTGGATAGAATCTATTCTGTAAAAATGCAATAGGGTAGATAATTTCATCCTATCAATACAGGGTGCGTCATAATTATTGCAACAAGAGTTCAAAGACCGTTTTCCAAACAGCTTTCTTATTTTTTTTTGCCCCCTTTTTTGTTGTGTTGCGTTCTATCTTCTTTATTCTTGCCTACTTGCCTCCCGCTCACACGAAGAAGACGGTTCAGGACTGGTGTGTGGCCAACTTTCCCTCAGTGATCACCAAGGATGAATGGCCTCCAAACTCACCGGATCTCAATGTGATGGACTTTTCCATTTGGGCAATCTTAGAGGCTAATGTCTGCTCTTTGACCTTGAAGAAGTCTTTGACCAAAGGATGGAAGGCGACTCCTCAAGATGACATTCGGGCCGCAGTGGAGGCATATCCGAACCGATTAAGGGCTGTTATCAAGGCAAAAGGCGGTCATATCGAATGATCTCTTGTTTCCTTATTTGTTACTGTTAAATAAAGCTGTTTCTGTTTAAAAATCTTCTTCCAGTGAAACTTCTTGGTGTGCAATGCCTTGAGTATCTTGTTGCAATAATTATGACGCACCCTGTAAGTATGACATCCAATTTGGTTATTGCCAAAACTATTCAGAAATCTCAATTTTCAGATGAACACTTGTTACGTCTGTCAGAAGTGTAAAAACCATGGGATTCTGAAATGGAAAAAGGCAAGAGCTTTTATTTTATCGAATTTTTAAACCCATTTTTAAACCCATCCTTAGGATCACAAGAAACGTTGCGTTTATTCGGATTGCCCTTGTTCACAATGTCAATTAATTGATACAAGACGAGCTTTAGATCGAACGATTAAGGGTTTGTAAAAGGTTCATTCAATAATTCAATTCTTTTTCTTCTTAATTTAGGTGAAAAAAAGGCCGATCGATCAATTGAAAATGTCTCTTTGAAAGGATTAAAAAGTGAGTGAAATCTTGAAAATTCTAAAAATTCTAAAAATTCTAAAAATTCTTAAAATTCAAATTTCAGTTGACGAGAATAAAAACATCGAGTCAACTTCAGCAAATCTTTTAACGATTCCTGATGTTGGTGAGCTGTGCAAGGTGAGTGAAAGGATTAGAAGTCATTAGAAGTCTGTCATCCAATGAATAATGCCGAGTTTTATTATCAGGCTATATCTGGGTCTTTTGTTGATAGCTACAGTAGATTCAGAAGAAAGTTGATCATCAAATTTATCCGATCTACCCAGCTATTGCATAAGAAATGCGGATTTCAACATTTTCATAAATTGCAGCGGTGGCCAAGTGGTAGAATCAAATAATTGAACAATATATTGAACACGATTCGATTCCAACATTTTCTTGCTCTGTCATCCGGGGATTTTAGATCGAAAAAAAGTGTAATAGTCTTGAAAACCTCACTGCTGTTCAAGGAAAGGTCACGAGGGTGATGTGGAGGTGAATACAGTCAACAATGTCAACAATGAGACCTAGACCATCGGATACAGAATTTTTCGCTCATTTCGATGCTGTCTTTGGTTTGACGCGGGATCGCGAGGCATCTGACAAAAACGGCACAGACCCTAGCACATATTCTTAAGGGCTTACGTAAGGTAAGAAGTAACTGCGGTGGTGGCCGAGTGGTAGAGTGCGAGTCTTTTGCTCGTCTTTCGAATCCTCTTACTTTTCGTTCTTTTGTTTTTTTTTGGAAAACCTATTTTATTAGGTACATGCATAAGGAATGCAGATTTCAACATTTTCATCAATTTCCAACGATAGAAACCTGATGTTATAAACTAGAATCGATGAATGTTATAAACTATTTGAAAGTTGTAAATCTCCTCTACAAAATAGGCTAAAACGTGTTTGAATTGATCTTTGATTTGATTGAAGAAATTTCGAGGGGCGAAATGCGAGTGACCAAAAAAGGAAACGAGTCACTTTAGGGACAAGTTCAGTGTGGTCAAAATAGAGTTACCTTCTCAAAATTGAAGATTTAAGAAAAAAGGATAACTATATATGAATTGATTTTAAAAAAGTCTAACAGAAATGCATCTACAAAAATTTAGATAGAGCGTAAGTTCAAAACCCTCAAAATTGTCAAAAAAAAAACCGGCTTTTTCACGAAAAAAAGAAAAATTATTGTAAAAACAAAGTTTTCCCATGAAATGATTCCAACTCTTAATTAATTTTGAATCATATTTTCCACTATATATTCAAAACCGAACTCTTGTGAGAGTGGGGTTTTAAAAAAGTGCTCTTTTTTGGCCACTCGCATTTCTTCAATGATTCGATCAATTGAAACACGTTTTAGCCGATTTTGTAGAGGAGATTTACAACTATATAGTTATCCTTTTTTCTTAAATCTTCAATTTTGAGAAGGTAACTCTATTTTGACCACACTGAACTTGTCCCTAAAGTGACTCGTTTCCTTTTTTGGTCACTCGCATTTCGCCCCTCGAAATTTCTTCAATGCTTCGATTAATTGAAAAGAGTTTTAGTCTATTTTGTAAAGGAGATTTACAACTTTTAAATAGTTTCTGACATTCGTCGATTCTAGTTTATAACATCAGGTTTCTATCGTTGAAAACTTATGAAAATGTTGAAATCCGCATTTCTTATCGCATTTACCTAATAGTTATCCTAGTTGCTTGACTTAAGATCATTGATCTGAAAAGCTAGTTGTTATCCAAAGCTAATTATCCTGAAAAGCTAGTTGTTACCCAAAGCTAATTATCCTGAAAAGCTAGTTTTTCTAGTTGTTTGACTTAAGATCAGCATTTGTTTTTATCCCAAGTTTGCCCTCACTTCGTTTGTGGTCCAACTTTGACTTTTCTGATGGTGAAACCGGAGATGTTTTTTTGTTTCACTGGGTTTTGCAGTGGAAGCAGAAGCACACGGCTTCAATGTGTCCGGATTTCCATCTTCGGTTTCTAAAGTCGATTTTCAGCGGGTATCGGATAGTTCGCCTTCGAAATTTCTTCAATGGTTCGATCAATTGAAACACGTTTTAGCCTATTTTATAGAGGAGATTTACAACTTTCAAATAGTTTATAACATTCATCGATATTATAACATTCATTCATCAGGTTTCTATCGTTGGAAATAAATAATATATAAGATTCATCGATATCAGGTTTCTATCGTTGAAAATTTATCAAAAATGTTGAAATCCGCATTTCTAATAAAACTAGCTAATCATTTTATTCTTTTCAAGAAGATTAAGGCTAAAGTACTGTCTTACTACAGTACTATGATGTTTTAAAATAACTACAGCAATTAATCATAGATTTAGTCTCTCTATGACTAAAAGTCTATCCAAAAAAAACTCATCGATATCAGGTTTCTATCGTTGGAAATTTATGAAAATGTTGAAATCCGAATTTCTTGGATATTGCATAGATTCTATTCTGTACAAATGCAAATTGGTTAGATAATTTGATCCTATCAATAAGTATGACATCCAATTTGATTATCAACGAATTAATGACTTGCGAATGTCCTACCATTACTAGGACAACGGCTTCATAGCTTTTGAGTCATGAAGCCGTTGCCCTAGTACTAGTCAAGAGCTAGAGAAGAAGTCAAGGCAAAGCTTCTGACCTAACTGCTGCAGGAAAACTTTAGTACTAAAGTTGTGTTGCTTCTAAAAGTAGGATTTCAGAAAATCGCGGATCTCGAAGACACTTCTTACATGAAAGATCTGAACACGAATTACGCAAAAATCCCTTCATTTTTCCAATGCAATCTTCCAATTCATTTCCCAATTTGCTCATATTCTTTCTCTTTTGATTCTCCATCAAATAAAACAAAGCGATTATCCTTCAGCATTGATTCTCTCTTGGGTAATTGAATTAATTAATCATCTATTTCATTTTCATTTCATTTTCACACAGCGGGTTTACAGCTCAAATTTTACTTTGCCAAATGTAATAAATTGTTATTTCGTTCAGTCATACAAAACAAAAGAAAGAAAACATAAGAATGCTAGTTTTAGATTATATAAAGTTGTCAACTTTCTGGTCATTTTATCTTGTTCTCGTGCTTGATACTGTTATAAAAGTAGACCAGTTGGCCGACTGGTTAGGAATCTTCTCTCCTAATCGGAAGATCCAGGGTTCGATCCCGCTGGCGAAATCAAGTGTGTGTTCTTTTTCCCATTAAGTTGGGTTTTTTCTTAACTACACTGTAGGGGTAAAATTTGTGTCCTCCGTTGTGTTGTATCCACTTATTCATGTTGAATAAAGTATCTTTTAATAAAGATTTTGAAGGAAGAAGAGTTTAAAAGGACTGGAGGGGTAAAGTGAGGCCCAGGAGAGCCATACCATAATGAGATGGATTCAAATTTCAAGCCAAACACTGAATAGTTTCCCAATCTTGTTATCAAGTGCATTAAATGTAAAAAATTTTGATTTCATTCAGTCATACAAAACAAAATAACTTGTATAAAGCATAAGAATACTAGTTTTAGATTATATAAAGTTGACAACTTTCAGGCAATTGCCTGAAAATTCTCGAAGACCGAAACTTTGTATTTTTGAAGATTTTGAGAACTTTTCAAGGTGTTTCACGAAAAAAATCTTCAAAAATACAAAGTTTCGGTCTTCGAAACCAAGAATTTAGCTCGATTTTTCGATTGAAATCCCGTTTTTTTGAAGGGTTTTCTCACGAATTCTCTTATAAAAAGGAATCATTTTTTTTTTGACTTAGAAAGAATACGGTTTTAGAAAGAACACGGTATCTAACTAGACTAACGAATTTGAAGATCTTCGTTTGAGCATAAGGATCAAGATCAATTGGAAATCAACTTCACAACAGTTGATACTATTAGGTTGATGCAAAAGTCTTTTTTCACTTTTGAAAAAAAAAAAGTCACAAAAAACCTACGGTTTGCTCAAAATGAAAAGTGTTTATTGTTGAATTTCCCATCTTTTAAAGTAAATTTGGGTCCCCTTTGGGGAAAAGGGGGGGAAAAGGGGTTTTAAAAAAAAATAAAAAAACCTCTAAAAAGAAATTGGCGAATGAATTTCTCTGAAAACCAAAAAAATATTGGAACTTTTTGTGCTCTTTCTTTTATTTATTAAAAAAAAAGATTGGGTTCCCTTAGCCTAAGGGTCTAAAAAGACATTTTAAACCTTTTTAATTTTTTTTATGAAGAAAAAAATAGAAAAATAATAAAATAAAAACGATTTAAATTCTATTTTAACTTTATAAGAAAAAAAATTAACGAAGTGAAAAGACTTTTGCATCAACCTAATAGGTTGATAGAAAATCGATAGAATCGAAATAGAATCAAAATCTACCGAATAGCTGCTTTAAATTTACTAGAGAATTGTAGACAATCTTCGTTCCATTTCAGTAAAATCAAGAAAAGATTTCATATAAATCATTTTCTTTGGAATCATTTTCTTTGGAAACATTTCGATGAATCGTTACTGATTGTAAGATTTTGAAAATCACAAACACGATCAATGATTTCAACAAGGTTTTCCAAGGAAACTAAACCAAAATCCAGACAGAGATTGCCTGATTTCGCGTTAAATTAAAAAATGATTCCTTTTTATAAGAGAATTCGTGAGAAAACTCTTCAAAAAAACGGGATTTCAATTGAAAAATCGAGTTCTTGTTTTCGAAGACCGAAACTTTGTACTTTTGAAGATTTTGTCGTGAAACACCTTGAAAAGTTGTCAAAAACTTTGTATTTTTGAAGATTTTTACAACTTTTCATGGTTTTACAACAAGAGTACAAAGTTTCGGTCTTCAAAAACAAAAACTTTGCTCGATCTCAGTTGGATTTTGAAAATTTGAGAACACTGACAAAGCTAATAAAAGAAAACTATTGTGAAGTTGATTTCCAATTGATTTTGATCCTTATGCTCCAACCAAAAGATCTCCAAAATTCGTTCTCAGCTCTACAAAATGTGGCTTTTAAAGAGTGGCCACAATATGATATTCCCAAAAAAAAATCTGTAAGCTCTTTTTCTTAAATTCATTCACTTTTTGAATGACTCCTTTAACTTTAAATGAATGATTTTTATTTACAACTCAAGAATAAAAGTGTTTCTCATTTGAAAAATGAACTTATAAACCCTTTAACGTCAACATTTAAACCTTTAAAAGCATCATTTTACCATAAAAATTTTCCCACACTTTTTTTTCAATTCTCATCTTACTTTTGATCATTGAAACTTTATGTTAAAAAAATAAATTTGAACATCTCAAAAATTCTGGACTCATCTCTGCAAATATCAAGGTAGAACGCTGAGAAAAGTCTGAAATTCGAGTCTTTATTACGTTTTTGAGAGGAAATTTGCAGTTTTTCTTTTATTTTTGTTCAAAAATCAGCATTTTATTAGACTATTAGACTTTAAACTTTAAATAGACTCATTCAGGTGGAAAAATTTGGTCAACAACGTTGCCGGTTTTTCGTTTCTTTCAAATTAACTAGTAAGCCGTTGATCCTCTTTTTCAGAAAATTCAAGTATTTATTTGATTAAACAAAAGTATTTATTTGATTAAACAAAAGTATTTATTTGATTAAATAAAAGCTTTTAAAAGTTTTCTTCTAAAGAAGAAAGCATTTTCTTTGTTTTATTTTTGTCTTTATACCAAGAATCTGCATTTCTTGGACTCTTGTTTTTATAAAAACAGCTTCTTAGATGATTTAATTTGAGAATAAGACTTTTCTGTGAATTCTGGCAAGCAAAAAGCTTTGTTAAAAAGAATCAAAAAGTTTTGGATGAATAAAAATAAGTGAACAAGAACAAGATATAAAGCAAAAAATTCTGATGATTTGTACCGGAAATTACAAGAATTCTTCTGATGGAATACAATGGATTCGACGACCAAAAAACACATGGGACGCGCAGGCATACAATATTCCAACAGTTAAACACGGGGGAGACTCGGTACTTCTTTGGGGGGATGTTTCTCGGGTTTGGGAGTTGGTCCACTCGTGCGCATAAAAGGCATCATGAATACCGAAAAGTATGTGGATATCTTGGAAAATTATATGTTGCCTTATGCTAAGCAAAATTTGCCTAACGGATGGACTTTTCAACAGGATCGCGACCCCAAACACACAGCCCAACGGACCAAAACTTGGTTCAATCGAAATCGCGTGTCCATTCTTCAATGGTCTGCTCAGAGCCCCGATGCAAATCCTATTGAACTTGAAGTACTTGAAGAAACAATGCCAAGGATATAAAGCAAAAAATTCTGATGATTTGTACCGGAAATTACAAGAAGAGTGGGCAAAAACTGACGCAGGAGTTATCAAAAAGTTTATTGAATCAATGCCTCGACGAGTTGAAGCTATTATTCATGCAAAAGGTCAAAATACAAAATATTAGTTTCTTTTTCGATTTTGTCTCTATTTATACTGTTTTCGTTGAATGAATATCCTTTACTCCTCGAAAATCTTTACAGCATTGGCAAGGGGACTATTACTTTTGAGCGACCTTAAGTTTTCTTTTTTATGTCATCTTCTAGAAAGCATTCAAAATGAGCTGAAACCAGAATATTTATGCATATTTATGAGAAAGCTAGATTTTGTCTTTAAAAATATTACTCTGTGCATTTGTTTTATATGAAAAACCTGAAAAGTTTAAGGGTGTGACCTTTGGTAATGGTAATGGGAATGGTAATGGGAATGGTAATGGGAATGGTAATGGGAATGGAAGGGAAGGGAGGGAATGGTAATGGGAATGGTAATGGGAATGGGAATGGGAATGGTAATGGGAATGGTAATGGGAATGGGATGGGAATGGTAATGGGAATGGTAATGGTAATGGTAATGGGAATGGGAATGGTAATGGGAATGGGAATGGGAATGGTAATGGGAATGGGAATGGGAATGGTAATGGGAATGGGAATGGGAATGGTAATGGGAATGGGAATGGTAATGGGAATGGGAATGGTAATGGGAATGGGAATGGTAATGGTAATGGGAATGGGATGGGAATGGTAATGGGAATGGTAATGGGAATGGTAATGGGAATGGGAATGGGAATGGTAATGGGAATGGTAATGACTCAAAGGACCTTTGAGCCGCACTGTAAGTGAACAAGCTTCTAGTTGATTAAATTTCACATTTAGAACTGTTTCTAGATTGAGTTTCCCAAGAATAAGCCTGATTTTAGCTGCTTAACTCGACTTTTGAGTAACTTATTGAGTATTCAATCAATCACAGTCAAACTTTGAGTCATTAATTGTTAAGTTAATCGAAGTCTGGCAAAAGTCAAGGAAAAGAACTGGATTTTTGCTTTAACGAATAGGCAATGGAAGAAGAAATTGAATTGTAATTGTAGAAGAAATTGTATTTGTTTTTCAAAAAAATTCAAAAATTCATCACCATCGAGCAAAATTCCATTTAAAACTAGCGATTTTCATCTATTTTCTCAAAACTCAATTACATTTCTTTTACCTATTTTCCCCGGAAAACAAAACAATATTTGTCTCAGCATTGGTTAATTAGAATTGGAGAAAATTTGAGAAGAAAATTTCGGATTAAATTCGTCTTTTGTTTTTGGCAAATTTTGCACAAAAAGAAATCAAGAGACACAACAAATTTTTTTTTCGTTTTTTTTCGTTTTTCTTTTAGATTTTCATTAGTTTAAATGAAAATACACTGATTTTTTAAATTAATTTCTTTTTTTGATTTCAAATTTAGCTTTATAACATTTCAATCATTTCCAAAAAGATAAATGCTTCAATTTCCGGGAAAATCCTCTTTTTTTTCATATTTTCCTTATTAAAAAGCTTTTGTTTTAATGATTTTTACAGTATCTTTTAATGCATTTTCTAGAATTTTCCTTTCTCTTTTCATTTATTCGCATGAAAGCAAAGCTTTGGCTTTCAAAAAGAAACAAAAGTCATTGTTAAGGCGACCCGCTGGTTTAAATTTCCATTTTTGACTAATATAAGTACATTTATTCTAGAAAAATAAACAAAACAAGTATTTAAAATAAAGCCGACTGCAATGGATAAACATTTTTGGATAGAAAACTTTTGCTAAAACTAGTTTTATCACATTGAAATTTAAAAAAACCACCTTTTTACACTCAATTTCAGTCTTTTCTTTAGCTAAACTTTGGTATTTAGCTTTCCAAAAATGCTTTATAGCTTTGTAAATGCTGATTTTAAAACATAATTTAAACTTTATTCATTAAATTCCATCAAATTCAATTCAATTTTTATAATTTTGATCGAATTTTGATCATTTTTTGATCACAAATTTCTTTTTGAATGAGATTTTGACTTTGATTGATTGAATACTCAATAAGTTACTCAAAAGTCGAGTTAATCCGCTAAAATCAGGCTTATTCTTGGGAAACTCAATCTAGAAACAGTTCTTTCATTTCCACCCACATTCCACCTCCAAAATTGATTCAAAACCGACTTTGTGCTCAAGGAAAAAACTGAAACCTGTAATTTTTTGAGAACTAGAAAAATGAATTGAGTTCTCTGGCTTTCTTTGAGTACTTTGAGTACTGCCAACTACCGAATAAAATCAGTAGTTGACATTTGATTGAAATTTCGAATTCAAAATACAGTAGGAAATGAAATACGAGAATTTCACCGGTTGAACAAAAGTTAGACAGAGGAAAAACTGAAGTAATCCTTTGTAGATTCTCATCTTTGTAGATTAGTTTCGCGCTTTTTCAAATTACGCTAATTGGATGTTAAATAAAGTTGAAAAATAAGAGTATGGATTTCTCAAAATTTTGAACTTTGAACTTTGTCAAACTTTGAAAGCTTTCAAGCTTTCCAAAAATGCTTTATAGCTTTGTAAATGCTGATTTGAAAGCATAATTTAAACTTTATTCATTAAATTCAATCAAATTCAATTCAATTTTTATCATTTTGATCGAATTTTGATCGAATTTTTGATCACAAATTTCTTTTTGAATGAGATTTTGCGAAAAAATAACATTTTTACTCCATTTTTCATTTATAAATCAAATTCTTATTGCTTGAGAAAGCATAGATAAAATAAAAATCAATTTTATTGTAATCTCTTAGAGATTTGTGCCATTGACTATAAAAATCGAGAAGATTGTAGCCATTTTTTTTTGTTTGGAATCACTCCCAAGTAATGCCTCTAAAAGAAACATTTCTCTTTTAACAAATGCACCAAAACATTTCCGGTTTTCCTCCTCCTCTTTCTTTCCAATACAATTCCAATACTAGACTTCAACAGTGAACCGTAGCCAATTATGATATCACTCCCATTGTGACCCTTGCCCCTTCCTCTATTCAAAATGATCTTGTACAAATAAAGATCTTTCTAGATCCTATTTCAACTCAATCACCCGAATTTAGGGATTATTTTATAGAATTCTGAAATCATTTCCTTTTAGATTGGTAATTAATATTAATTAAGATATTAATTAGCAAAAGTATCAATCTCTTTTACGATTATTGAGTTATTTCTGATAAACAGAGCTAACTCTAGGACACAGAATAGTCAATTAAAGTTGAAATTTCATAGCCTAGTTAGAGGTAGGCTAGCTATGAATCAATTAGATCAATAGTCAAACAAGGATCAGATTAACTCATCCAAATCGATCCAAATCGACAAACTCAATTGCTCAAAATGTAGCCAAAACCAAGAGCCAATACAAGGTAAAAGCAAGGTCAGAGCAAGGCCATTTTTGAAAGAATCCCAGAGTAGTCGTACTTGTTCTGTTCACCCAGACACTTGTTCTTGCCTCCTTACACAATCATGCATATTTGGTGGTACAAAAAGAAGATCATATTTTTAGTGCAATGCCTGATCCCCTTTACCTCATCTTTTGTACCAGAAAACTCGATTTTTAATATTTTTTTGTCTAGAAAACAATGGAAATCTTTGTATACCTAACTTTATTTTCTCCAAATTTTCTCATTTCTTTTCATTCTTTTCATTCTTTTTATTCTTTTTATTCTTTTTATTCTTTTTATTCTTTTTATTCTTTTTATTCTTTTTATTCTTTTCATCGCATTATCCCCCCTTTTGTCTTTGTCTACTCAACCCTCAAATCGATTGTCAAAAATCGTGAATTTTTTAAGTTTATAGAAATCTAAAAATATTTGAAAATGTTTTATAAGTTATTGAGGCAAATAATCGAGCTCAGAAATTGTCAGACAGGTGCGAAATTTTCGTATTCTGACGAAACGGAAGGATGACGCCTTTTTTTTTAAATTTTTAGTCCGCCCCCTATTTTCCAATTGAATAGATAAAAATAATGAGGTGAAAAGTTGTTATTTACTCGTGAAATCAGCGAATTTATACCATTTTTCTCTAAATTTTTTCATTTTTTCATCTTTTCATCTTCATGAGTACGGTATTGTTGTAAATCTATTTATACAATTTTTAACTCCAATTTTTAAGCGATCTGGAGCACATGCTTTGTTTTAATTTGATTTTCAAGTGTAGTGCTTAACTTTAAAATAAAATAACATTCCTTTCAATGTAAAGACAGCAATATCAGCACAAATAGCTGAAAGAAATGGAAAATCCATAGTGCTCTAGAACTCATGATTTACTAGTAGTATAGTAAATCATGAGTTCTTCAGAAAGGATTTCTTTCCATTTTTAACCACAAAAGCATTACAATAAGTGCTCTCTTGTTCTTATTTTCAACTCGTAGACAAATTCCTTTCTTTTTTTTAATCCCCAGCGTATTGAAAAGCAATTACGCAAAATATTAAAGTTAAAAAAGAAAAACATCGTTGTCGACTTTGATCTAAATTTTACATAAAAACTAAAGAAAAGTAAGGAAAAGGTTTAAAGTTAAGTCTAAATGGTAATCTCTATCTATAATAGTACAGTAGTAGTGAAGTACAGTACTGGACAATGAAATATGATATTTGAAAAATGATCGTCACTTTAGCTTTGAAACTTTTAATTTATCTGTAGATGATCTTGGTCTTGAAGATCTAGTGGATTCTTGACGTTATCCGTGCTATCCATATATTACATCTATTACAGTACTGGACAATGAAATATCATATTTGAAAAATCCGTCGTTAGGCGGGTATTTATGAATTGAGTATTCTTTTCATCTTTTAAAATTGAAAAGATCAATTTTCTCTCAGTTACTCAAAAAGTTTTGGTCGTGCCGGGCAATTGAGCTTGAGTCTTGATCCAGAGCCAGGTTTGAGTCTAGATCCAGAACCAGGCTTGAGTCTAGATCCAGAGCCAGGTTTGAGCCTAGATCCAGAACCAGGCTTGAGCCTAGATCCAGAGCCAAGCTTGAGCCTAGATCCAGAACCAGGCTTGAGTCTAGATCCAGAACCAGGCTTGAGTCTAGATCCAGAGCCAAGCTTGAGCCTAAATCTAGATTGCCTAGATTGCCTGGCACGCAGATAATGTTCTAGTTCTAGTTCTAGAAGGAGTTGGATGGCAACTTTTGTCGCAAATCCGATCACTTATCGATAAGATGAATCTTTCATTTAAGACTTTAATTCATTCGAGGATTGATACAGTACTGGACAATGAAATATCATATATTTAAAAAACGATCATCACTTTCGCGCGTCTGTAACTCCATTGTCTTTACCGTATTTCTAAATATTAATATTACCATTGTGTAGCCCTTGAAAGAGTTTCAGAAGGGGTGAATGAGCAGAATGGCCACAACACTCCACATTTGGAATACTTTGATACATACAATTGTCTTATAGATTTGAAGGGCACTAATGGAAGAATATGATAGCGCGTCCTTTTGGCGCATAACCCCGTTGTCTTTACCGTATTTCTAAATATTAATATTACCATTGTGTAGCCCTTGAAAAGAGCTTTCAGGAAATGCATAATACTAATTGTTTAAACTCAAAGACAAGGGAGTTACAGACGCGTGAAAGTGACGATCGTTTTTTAAATATGATATTTCATTGTCCAGTAGTGTACTAAATGGTAATCTCTATCTATAAAATATCCTTTAAACTTGAAATAACTTCTTCTTTTTGTTTAATTTAGCTCAAGTAGGAAATTTGAGATCAAATTTTGAATCTATCATCTAAATTTAGCATTTTGTTAACTCTTTTCTAAAAATGATTCCTATTCCTTTTTGAATTCTTACTTAATTAGCTCGAAATGGGCACATAAATTCACCTCTAAAGTTCAGAATTTATCCATCTGTCTGTTGTATTTCAGTTTTTTCTTTTTTTCCTTTCATTTCCAACCAATTTCCGTTTCGAAATAGTTAAGAGCACAAGAATTTCGAGCAAATTTAGCTCAAGAAGGAAATTTGCGATCGCCCCCGGACTTTGAGATCAAATTCTTATTCTATTTTATTGTATTTTATTCTATTTTATTCTATTTTATTCTATTTTATTCTATTTTTGTTTTTCAAAATTTCAAAATTTCAAAATCATGCAAATTTTTCAATTCTAGATGATCCAAAGACGTTTGTTAACATTTTCACTTTTTTTTTGCTTCATTTCAACGAAGGATTTATCGGAGGGGAATCCATTGAGGCAATATCTCTTCACAAATCGACATGAGGAGTCAGTTTTTTTTGAAAGAAAATCTTTTATTCGTTATTCAAGTGATTCATTTAACTAGAAAATGTTTAAAATCATCAATAAAATGGGAAAATTTCAGTTTTGAGCCACCAAAGCGAGAATACCCACGAACATTGCGGTGTTTATCAATGATTTCCGATGATGAATTAGGTAAAAAACCGATTTTCGAATTCATTCATCGATTTTTTTTTTGTTGTTCAGGTGTCGAAAGAGAGGTGGATTGTACGGTTGATGATGAGGATGAGGAACACGCGCCTGTTTGTGCGCTTTCCCTTCACAAGGGTGGTGTCCGGCAAACATACTGTATGCGGTATCAAGAAGAAGTTCGTTGAATTGGAGAAATATTGATCAGTGCTTTAGAATGAGAAATCGTTTAAAGAACTAGTACTAAAATTGGTTTAGTTTTAAGAAAAAGATCTATTGATTGACTTAGTTAGAGAGAATTCTTTCAGATAAATCAAATCTGAAGTCAACTTTAGGCTAACAGTTAGTCTAAGCTCAGAATTCTTTCAGATAAATCAAATCTGAAGTCATCTTTAGTCTAACGGTTAGTCTAAGCAATTACACAGCTCTAATCCTACTTATTACTCTTTAAATTAAACTAAGCTCAAATATTTTTGATTCAAGCCTTCTTTAAGCTCAAATCAACTCTTTTCTGAATCAGGTTTAGTCTGAACTAACTCTAGGGTCAAGGCTTTAAGTCTAAGATCTAGACTTGGCTACAGTCTAGAATCGTTTATAGACTGATCGTTAGATTATAGATTAGAGCTGAGTAATTGTGATTTTAGACTAACCGTTAGACTAGAGATGACCTTCAGTTTTGACTTTTCTGAAAGAATTCTGAGCTTAGACTAACCGTTAGCCTAAAGTTGACTTCAGTTTTGACTTGTCTGAAAGAATTCTGAGCTTAGACTAACCATTAGACTAGAGATGTCCTTCAATTTTGATTTGAGTTAAAGTCAAAGATATTAGTTAATGATATGACTGTTAAATGCTATTGAAATGAATCAAATTCCAGTTAATGCTATCAAATAAATGCCAAGAATCGGAATGTGTCCTCTCCGCGACTCAATCAACAATCCAATTTTGCTGTTGTTTCTCGGATCGTTGCAATTATCAATATCGCACAGAATAAGCTTTTGTTTGATGTGTAAATAAGCGAATATTTTTGTGTTTGCCTTTTTGTTTCGTTCATTTCAACTTTGGTACAACGCGTTGATCTCTGTTATTTTTATTTAAAAAAAAACTGAACTAAAGAAGAAGAAAAAGCACAAAATGAATAACCAGATACAGTAGAAAACATGTAGAAATGTTTGAAAAACCCGTAAAATAAAAAAAAAACAAAAATTTCTAAAAGTAAAATGACAAGTGAAAAGGCTTTAAATGATAAGAAATTTTGAATAAAAGATTAAATAGATAAAGTTCTAAAGATATTTTAAATCCAAGAATGTTCCAGTAAGCAGGAAGCCTTTCAAAGATAGACTGAAAACAAGATCCAAGTCTTGCTCTTGAACCTATCTTGATCCAGGACAGAAATTCTGCCGGAAAAGCTAGGCTAGATCAAGCTAAGCTAGGCTAGATCAAGCTAAGCTAGGCTAGATCAAGCTAAGACAGGTTCAAGAGCAAGACTTGGATCTGTTTTCAGTCTATCTTTGAAAGAATCCTGTTTTTAGGCTATCACTTAAACACTACTCATACTGTTAACATGTGAGACTTTCGAGAGTAGATGCGTCTCAGCCATTGTCACCTCAGTTCCTGTTCCAGTTGAGCGAAAAGCTCGCGGACGCATACCAGCCTGGAAATGGTGAATTGATTAAACTCTTTCAAACTAAAAACTAAACTGTCTATTTAGAGTAGATCAATATCAACTCTTTTATCTCAATATCCACTTTGAATCTCTACTAAAGAGCAGCTCAATACCTACTCTTTATCTCAATATCTACTCTCAATCTCTACTAAAAAGCAGCTCAATTTCTACTCTTTATCTCAATATCTACTTTCAATATCTACTAAAGAGTAGCTCAATTTCTACTCTTTATCTCAATATCTACTCACAATCTCTACTAAAAAGCAGCTCAATTTCTCAATTTCTATTCTTTAGCCTAGTGTTGTTTAAAAGAATCAAAGTCTCCTTATTCTTATCAATTACTTAATATGATAAACTACCGTAGTAAGCTTTATTTTCAAGTTTAATTTACCTGCAATAGATATGCGTGTTTTTGACTCTTATCTTTCCAATGCAAGATCGCCATCACGTACATCTGAAAAACATTTCATTCAAGTTTTACTAAACGAATTTCCAACAAATCTACCTGCGTCATATGTCGGAATTGCTCGGAGCAGACAAAAAAGACAAAAAACGGGATGGTCGCATTGAGGAGAGAGAGGAAATTGTTCATGTGCGTCAACACACACCACATATGCGGATGTTCACTGCCTGCAAAAGCAAAGGGTTAATCAGAATTTCGTTTTAATATAATATTTTGACGATCTGGATGTCACAGCAGAAATCTAGCGAATTAAATGAGCAAAATTTTGCATTTAAAATTTTCTTGACTTTAATTTCCCTAATTTTTGCTTTCCATCGAAATTTTTGCTAACATCCCCATTCTCAGTAGTCAACTCGATTTATGAACATGAAATTGCCTCTCATTGCCTCTTTCCAACGATTCATCATCAGATCGAATATTTTCAATGCATTATTCATACCGCCCCTCATTTAAACCTTTCACTCGTGCTCAATTCCCCAGAAATTCTATTGAAAGCTTTTCCAATTGATCTAAAAGTTACAGAAAACTGAAAACTAATGACTTTAGAGATCATAGAGACTTTAGAGATCAAATTCCAAAGCTTCCAAAGCTGAAAAGAGCTTGGTTTATCTTCAAAACAATTTTCAATTGGATTACTAATGAAAAGAAGATTATTTGAACTAGTTAATTTGATCATTATGTTGAAATGATCAATGTTTTCAAGTAAAGAGGACAATATCAATCTAAAATCAATCAAAACAAACCATCAATCGCTGCAGCAGCATGTGTCAATGTTGCGGGTCCTTCCAGTAAAAGATGGGACATTGTTGTAGCCACTGTTAAACGAATCACACACTTTCTTCGTTGTGAGAAAGCGTCACCGAGATCCTGAAAGAGTTTGATGATTTGTTAATGCTCTATGCATTTGATTGAAAGTCTGTTGATGTTGATGAACAGCTTTGATACCTTGAAAGTGAACTGTTTAAGTGAACTTGAACTGTTGATTGAAAGTCTGCTTTAGAACTGCTTTGATACCTTGAAAGTGAACTTGAACCGCTTTAGAACTGCTTTAGAACTGCTTTAGAACTGCTTTAGAACTGCTTTAGAACTGCTTTAGAACTACTTTGATACCTTGAAAGTGAACTGTTTAAGTGAACTTGAACTGCTTTAGAATTGCTTTAGAACTGCTTTGATACCTTGAAAGTGAACTGTTTGACGATAATGACTGTACAGACAAGCATCGCAACGGTTGGAATGACAATGACAAGAGCCATCTATAAAAATGGGATTTTATCTCGCATTTTGAGTGTTACTTGAGCAATAACATAGATCTTCCACAATGTTAAATATGATTGACTGCGTAGATCAAGAGAGTAATAGATGTATCCATAATAGCATTCTGATTGACCATCGTAGGAGAGATTTGCAATGGGAACGGACTGAAAAAGAAAAGATTTTGATCGGTTTAGATTTGATACGACAAGATTTCATTTCTAGAGTTCTAAAAGTTCTAAATAGTGCAGTATACATTGTACTTATGCAGTGTACTTTGTACTTATCCTTGTACTTATGCAGCGTACTTTGTACTTATGCAGTGTACTTTGTGCTCGAAAGTGTAAAACACTAAATCTGATGCACTCGATAAGTCAATTGACTTGTAATGATGCTTTCATTATGAAGACACAATTCCAATGTGCTAGAAAGCTGTGTTGCTGAACCAGAAAGCTGTCAAAGTACAGTTAAAGCCAGAAAACCAAATAAACTAACCCAGAACTTAAACTGAAAGCTAAATAACATACTGGATATGTATCTAATGACTCTGAAAACTGTAGATATAAGATTTCCCAGATCTTTTCTTCAAAAACCCATTTAAAACCAGTCATTTTTCACTCTTGCAGCTCTTGATCCAATCCAATTTCACGTTGTTTATCTAGGGGATTCCCCAATTCTTGCAATGATGTGAAATGAGGATTTTTTTTTGACTTTTTCATTTCCTCCATCCACCCCCACTTTTATTTGAATTTCCTTTAATTAATCGACTTGTTTATAAGACGTTTCTATTCTGAGATCGCTAAAAGAATCGTGGTTTGATTTGAGGAATGATGAAAGATTTCGTGATGAGATTTCATCGATTTTTGGAAGCAAGACTAGATTAACATTTCTTCCAGGACTTCCAGGATTAACAAATATTATATGCAAAAGAGCCTGGTCAATCCAATCCTCCTTTATCTTGTAGAAGTATTCTGTGACATCCAGGATTGTCAAATAATAAGTACTAGATTTATCTAGTTAATCCAATCCTCCTTTATCTTGTAGAAGTGTTCTGTGACATCCAGGATTGTGAAAGAATAAGTACTAGATTTATCTAATCAATCCAATCCTCCTTTATCTTGTTCTGTGACATCCAGGATTGACAAATAACAACTCACTGTTCTGATGAAGAGAAAGAGTGAGTGTAGAATCGAAGCAATCGCTGTGGCAATGACCAACACCGTGAAGGTCATTTTCTTTGTGCAATATTGTCGAAAGATGAATGGTACCATCACACAGAGCACTGTTTCCACGGTCACCATCAGGGTTAACCTAGAAAATTCGTTTTTAAAAAGGGTAAATCCGGCATTTTAACCATGTTGACAGTGTTCCGCTGATGTTTGAGATCGTCACAATGTAAGCTCTCGTATTCCAGAATAATGGTTCCCAAAATGGGCTCGCCACCGTACTCCAAGCATGGATTACCTAGAATTTTGACGTTTTTCAACACTTCTACAGTTGAACTTCACCTCAAACAATCGGGAAACGACAAAAATCGAGTTCGCAATTGCTTTAGCTCTCAAGAAATGAACAGAAGATGATCCATCAAAGTATCTAATTTATATAAATACAAGATTTATGTAAAAGAAACATACGATAATCGATAGATCATCAAATTGAGAAGATTTCCGATGATACAGAAGAGAATCAATGGAGGAACCGCGTACTTTTGGGTCACTGAAAAGTGCAGATGGCTCTTTTCACTTGGTTAAACAGTGTTCAACATGGTTTCGAAACTTTTAAGCGTTTGTTTTTAGCTTTAATGTTGGTATCCTCTTAAATCTTCTTCTTAATGGCTTTCTTAGCCAAATTCTGATCATTTGAGTCTTCAAATGCATGACTTTGACTAAGATTTTCTAACCTTGTAAGAGCTGTTAAACAAGTCAAGGCCATGTTGTGCAAGAATCCAGCTGGGAAGGACCTGTCTAGGCCTGTCTAGACCTGTCTAGGACTGTCTAGACCTGTCTAGGCCTGTTTAGGCCTGTCCAGGACCTGTCTAGGCCTGTCCAGGACCTGTCTAGGCCTGTCTAGACCTTCCAGGACCTGTCTAGGACCTAGCCCTGACCTTATCTTTCCTTACCGGGCCTGGAAAAATGGTTTTAAAGGTTTTAAAGGAATCCTGGTTTCCACTCATAGTCTTTTTGCATATCTTTTCTAGTTCAAGATCAAATTTGAACTTCTTCTAATAATTGCTACTTTTTCCCAGCTTCTCTTTGACGTCTCAGCGCAAAAACTGATCCCGATGACTCTTTTCCCTTTTCAAAATTCAGTGATTCAATGAAAAAGAATAAGAAACTAATGAGAGACATGTGAATTTATTCAAAAGAGAGAGACAAAATTAAGTTCTCTTTTTCAATGCTTGAGTCAAGTTTTTTACGGAAAAAAAAGGGGAAAATTATTGGAATCCATTTTTTTCCCTTCACAAAGACCCTTCTTTGAAATGAGAATTTTTGAGATTTCACTCAAATAAAATTTTAAAAATTACCTTCCATAATCAAGGAAGTGAAATGGAAAAGAAAAGAAAAGAAAATGAAAAGAGAATGAAAAGAAAATCGAACTTCTTAGCGGAGCTACCAAAAACAGTCCCATAAGGAAATATTGTTGACTTTATAATGTTTTAATAGAGAGGAAGTTTGGTAGACTTTGTTTTATAGGGGTTTTTTTGGAATGAAATGGTTTTACCAATTGATTTAGATCCATCTAGGATTGAAATAAGAATTGAAATGACCTAAAATCCTTTTATTAAACATATTCTGATGCTGATTTGAATGGGGAAATCGAAAATATTCTTCGGGCAAATTTTGGTCGATCTGATATTTGAGGTTTTTTTGTTTAAATTTAAAACAATTTCTATATTACCGTATTTTCTGTAATAGTAGTGCGCACTACTATCTTTCAACCCCCCTCCAGCCTGCACTACTATTATAGACTGCACCACTATTATAGACTGCACTACTATTACAGACTGCACTACTATTATAGACTGCACTACTATTATAGACTGCACTACTATTATAGACTGCACTACTATTATAGACTGCACTACTATTATAGACTGCACTGCTATAACAGACTGCACTATACTGTATTACAGAAAATACGGTATCTCGGATTCGTAAAACAGTTTAGTAATCCTTTTAGAAGAAGAATAATGGGGAATGGGATTATTATTAACATTATTACCAAATTTTGGTAATAATGGAGAATGGGAAATCGTTTTCAAAATTGTTTTCAATTTAAACAAAAAATAATATAATATTTGCAAGTCTGATATGAGATTGTTTAAAATTGATAGCTTTTTAGCTGTATTTTAGTTCAGACAAAAGGATTTCCTCAATTTCTTTAAGTATTTTACCCTTTGTCTATCAATTCCCATTCCCCATATTACCAAAAATTTCTTCTTCTTTAACTCGAAAAATTTTTCTGTTTTTTAATTTTTGCAGAACATTCATTTTTATGTCCCTAGAGACTAAAAGAAGTTTTTTTTTTGAAAAAAAACTAATTTAAAGTAGTTTGTTAGAGGGGAATTTGTTTTAAAGCATTGAAAAAAGTGAACTAATTGATGATTTTTGATTTGAAAAGCTTTAAAACTGACTGATTTCGACGGAGCCGCAATCCGAGTAGAAATTCGGATTATGGTCAATGCGGGCAACTGAAAAACATTGAATATTATCAAAATTTTCAATTATTTAACTAAATTGCATTCCAGATTTCACAAAAATTTTGTTAAAAATTGAATTTTTCATAGAAATAAGCGATTTTCAAGTGCGAACTCGATCTAACTGAGAAATGATTTTAAAAGTTAAGCTTTTATGATTTCAACTATTTCTATCACAAAGCTGGATGTCAACTTGAGTTTTCAGCAAGTTTCTTACCTGGATGATCACCAGGACAAATTCGGCCCGAGCCATTCGCTAGAAAGTCCATTCGATTGAGAATCGAGCTGTAAATAGAGGAAATAAAGCTGTAAATAGAGAAAATCGTGTCGAACATCTTCAATATCGGTCAGGTTTTGTAAATTTTATAGAAATCTTTTAAATCTTAATGAAATGTGGTGAAATTATCGGGGAAACGTGTCGCAAAATGTCATTTGGGGAAGAGAGGAGAAAAAGATTCGAGAATAATGGAATTTCCGGAAATCAGAGCTCAACATTGAGATGATTTCCGAATAAAATTTGTAAAAAGATGCGTAATTGAATTTCAACAATTTCTATCACAAAGCTGGATGTCAACTTGAGTTTTCAGCAAAAAAATTTTTACCTGGATGATTACCAGGACAAATTTCTGGAAATCAGAGCTCAAATTAAGATGATTTCCAAATAAAATTTGTAAATAGATGCGTAATTGAATCAACAAGATTCTACTTAAAAATTAGCCGAAATTTCTTACAGAATATCGAAGTGATTTTGGGAATTGTTGAAGAAGAATTGTCACTTTTATTTAGATCGATTTCAAATTTGTTACTAAACTTTTTGAGATGTTTGTTGTTTTTTTTAAAAAGTCGAACATTGGCGTCTAAGAATTGAGGCTAATTTGGAAAGAGATCAAAGAATTCTTTTGAGACATTCTTGACAATCATCATTGAAACAAAGCTAGAGAGATTTGAAATTTGAAACAAGAATGCGCGAATTTCATTTCAACATTCAGATAATTTATAGTTTAATAGTACGAGATTCATCCGCAAAAAAGAAATTGTTAAGTTTTAAAGAAAACTTGAACGATTGAGCGTTTAAAAACCTAATAAAAATCATCAATCGGGTGTTTGCTTCAAGAAAATCTTGTAAAATGAAAGTTTTTTTTACAAAAAATAGCTTCAAACTGGAGCTAAAAGAGTTAGAATTTTTGTAATTAATGATTTTTAAGCGTTTTTCTTTGTAAATTCTGTCAATTTTGTCAATTTTGCTTAAAACTTTGTAAATTTTGTGTTAAATGAATAAAACAAACTTGAGACAATTCTCGGTTTGAATTTCCTTGAAGAAAAGCTGATGACAGAGACGGATCATTGTGTGCGGGTTGTGAGGGCGGGGTTTCGATGAAGAATTTGAGGAGAATGTCGAGGAGAATCCAGAGAATCGAGAAGAGAACGCATCCTCGTCGGACATCATTCAAGAAGTCAAGAAGTCAAGGAGAAAGAGGAGAAAGAGATTCGGCTGAAGGATTTGCATATTAGACGATGAGAATATAATGAATATTTGATTTGGGATTGAAAAGAAAAGGAAAATAATGACCTCAACATTCAAAGTTGAAGGGGGAAATGAGGAGAAAGTGAAGAAGTGAAAAGCAAAGAATTTAAAGCTAAATCAAAGTCTAAAATCAAAAAAAATCAAAGCTTTAAAGCTAAAATGAGTTCCAGAATGTTCAAAAAGATAAAAATTATATAGATTAGGTAAAGAAAAGTTGAAAAATCGACCTACATCGAGTTTTAGTGATTCAATTTTGTAATTCAGTAATTCGAGTGATTCAATTTCTAATTTGTGTCCCAGAAACCGCAAAAACTTTAAAAAATATCTCGTTAAACGAAATCTCTAACTAGATGAGGGGATGAACTATAAAATTAAAGCATTTAAAGCAGCAAACTGCGATCTATGACCGCTAAAAATTGGAAAGTTTATTCTAAAATCAAAATTATATCATATCAGAAGATAAAAATGTGTTGATTGAGGTCTACTCGGAATGTCTCGTATCCTTTGAATTCTCTTTTCAACTTCTCCCGAGATTTCTTCAAATAATTGCTTTCAAAGAGTCCCACGAGGGTTCGAAAAGGAGAGCTTGCAACAAAGAATTGAAAAAAAAGGGGAAGAGTTGCAAGGAATGAAATGTGAAATGATGAGATTTTCATTTGAAAGAAGAAAAGCTAAAAGAAAATTGAGGAAAAAGGATTGACGTGGGAATTCTTGGAAGAGTGGGATGGAGATCGAGTGGTTGATGGACAAGGAGTGGAGGTGATTTGTGATGAGTTGTGGGGAAATTGGAAAAGGATTGGGTTCGGGTTTTGAGTCTAATTGAATTGATTGCTTGACTTTTGATCAAAAGAAGTACCCAGAAAACCTGAGATTTCCAACTTCAACCTTAATCTAATAGCAAATATGGTGTCATTCTTAGCTAAATTCTAAAGTCAGTGTGTTTTAAAACCTAAAAGCCTTGTAGCCTTGTAGTCGTGTTTCTAGTTTTAAGTCAATTTATCTATTTTTAAATGTTCGAATGATGTAGATCAAGATTATGATAGGTTTTAAAGCACACTGACTTTAGAATTAGCTAAGAATGAGACTATATTTGCTATTAGATTAAGGTTGAAGTTGAAGTTGAAGTTTGAAATCTCAGGTTTTCTAGGGTTTTACTTTCTGAAATGGTTTGTTTTGAAGAATTCAAAGCGTAGACTAAACTTAGTCGTCAAAAGTTTCGACTTTTCTTTTCAATCAGTCACGCGGTGTGAGAGTTGCCTATTTTGTGGATGTTAAAATGAAATTGAATGGCCAAACACCAGCATTTCTCCCAGAAAAGTGATCATTTTTTTTTTTGAAGAAAAACTTGAAAGAGCCAATATCTTTTCAAACGGACAAAGATTCTTTCGAAAGCTTTTTCTTTTTTCTCGTTCGACGTCAACTTCTCCATAATGAGATTCAATTGGTCGTGAAAAAAAGAAGAAAAAGAGAAAGAAAGTGTTGAAGAAAAGCTGAAGATAAAGGAGATAGAAGAGATAAAAGATGGAGAGATTCGATAAGGAAGAGTTTAGTTCACAATAACAAAGATGCGGAGGGGAGAATGGGGGAGGATAGAGGATATCGAATTGATGGGGAACACTTTTCAATGCTTGTAGATTAGAAAGTTGACAAGGTTTTGCAATAATATCTGTTAGTTTCTGAAAGGGGTTTATGTTGGAGACTGTAAGTAAACTGTAGATGAGTAAATAAAGATCTCGAGCTATTGCAAATCAAAGCGAAAATCATTTTTTCTTTTTACTTAGATTTCTAGGGATTTTTGCTCAAGAAACGAGGCTTAATAAGGAATTTTCTTAAAGAAATAGAGCTTATTATTAGTTATAAAGTATAAAGAACGATTATTAACGGTTAAAAAACAAAAAGATAACGAAAAAGCTTTCTAAATCCTTTAAAAATAAGAATGAACAAGAAAAATTATAAAGAAATGATAGAATATGTAAATTTTTAAATGTTTTTTTTTTGGTATTTAAAGAGATTATAGGTAAAGTTACCGTATTTCTTTGAATAGAAGACCGGGTAAAGAGTCTCATCGCGTACTTCTGCGTAGCAGCCCTCAATGAAGTGCTATAGAGCTTTCAATGAAGTGCTATAGAGCTGGAAAATGGCTCAAAAATCTGTTAGCTCAAAAATGTGGTATTTTTGAGTCATTTTTCAGCTCTATAGCACTTCATTGAAAGCTTTTATGCAGAAAAAAGGGCTGCTACGCAGCAGTACGCGATCATACTCTTTACCCGGTCTTCTATTCGAAGAAATACGGTACGTAATGATTATGAGAAAGCGTTCATGTTGTTGTTGGATGTAATTCGTCGAAGAGTCAAAGAATTGTATTAAAAGAACGGCTCAAATGGGATATATAATACATTTGTCCATTTCTCCCGGTCTTCTATTCGAAGAAATACGGTAATCAAAAGTTATCCAAAAAAAAGTGATTAAATTTTGTCAAAACAAAATGATACATTGAAAAAGAAGCATTTTCTTATTAGAGAAACCATTTTTTGATATTTTTGGCAACAAAAATGATCAAGATTAAAAGAGATTTTCGATTTTTTTGAAGCAAAAAAAACGTGAAAATCTTTGAAAAGGTCAAATTTTTGTGGGATTAAATTTAGAAATATGCACGTAAAGAGTCCAGTGAACTTTACAATGGGAAAGACAAGTGCAAAAATAGAATTTGACCCGGAAAAAAATAACAAAAATAATGACTGAGAAAATGTTTTCGCTTTGATGGGTAATGAGTAAAAAAAAGGGGAATTTTGAAGAAAATCGAAAAAAGCACGTAAAAACAAAAGGTTGAATTTTCAAATAGGAAATATAGAAATTTAATATATATATATGCTTTATTCATGGGCGAATAGAAGCGAATTAGATAATCATAACTGCATATAACATAGAAATGCATTTCATAAAGAATTTCCTCTCTAAAAAGTCGATTTATTGGGTTGTCCAGTTATGAATGCGCGTTTTTACTATTTTGTAAATTTCTCAAGATATCGAACTGATGTATATGAGTGTTATATACCATTCGAAAGCTGAAGATCTCCTCTACATTTTGATATAAAAAGCTTTGGAATTTGTTCAGCTTTTTGGGGAATTGACTGCACAAAGGGAGAGGTCGTTTCCGAAAAAAAACCATTCCAGCTTAGCTATTCCTCAAGTTTTATGGTGTAAAATAACCGCCCAGGAAAGAAAAGATGCTCTGAAATTGTTGTATTTTAAAAAAAGTTGTATTGATATATCTATTGGCCAAACATCAAACGGTTAACTCAATTTGAGCGGAGCCAAAACTTGATCCAAAGGCACCCTTCCATTTTTTGGCCACCTCTTCTTCTGTGCAGTCAATTTGCCCAAAAGCTGAACAAATTCAAAAACGTTTTTATATCAAAATGTAGAGGAGATCTTCAGCTTTCGAATAATACTCATATATATCTTTTTCTTGATTTCGGTATCTTGAGAAATTTACAAAATAGTAAAAGACGCGCATTCATAACTGGACAACCGAATAATAAAAACTTTCTCTTTTTTTACAAATCTAACTTTAGAGAAATTATAATCCCAAAAAATAGCTTTTTTTTTGAGAAATTCTATTCTTTTGTCGAAATTGAATGAATTTTTGAAGAGAAAAGAGTTTTATTACGTTAATATTTGTTGGAAAACGTTTGAATTTTTCAAATTTACACACTTCAGATTCGAATTACATTCGAGTTTGACTTTTTGAAGGCTATTTGGTGGAGATCAGATTGGATTAGGGGTTAATATGCGAATTTATCAAGTACATCTTCAGCCTTCAGCCTTTCAGGGTCAGCCATCAACTTCTATCACTCTAGCACATAGAAATTTGCAACTTACAAACTTTTCCGAGCTATTAGTTGGTCAGATAAAAAAACAGTAAAATGAAAGATAGAGATTTATTCTTTGGAAACATTACACTGCCCTGCCTGTCCTGCCTGTCCTGCCTGCCCTGCCTGTCCTGCCTGTCCTGCCTGTCCTGCCTGCCCTGCCTGTCCTCTTTCTGTTTACTCCATGTCATCATGAATAGAAGAAACAGTGAACTGGTTTTTATTAAGTTCATATTAAGTTTATCATAACTTAATAAAGCTCTTTTCTCTTCAAAAATTCATTCAATTTGTTGGAAAACGTTTGAATTTTTCAAATTTACACACTTCAGAATGGAATTACATTCGAGTTTGACTTTTTGAAGGCCATTTGGTGGAGATGAGATTGGATTTGGGGTTAATATGGGGAGTGGGACAAAAGCTACCTTTTTTTTTGCCGACCCGGACATTTGCGCACCTTGCCCATTAGCGCACCTTTTTTCGCGTTTTAAAGCTAATATTAAGCTCTAAAAGCTCTAAAAAGCTAATATTAACCAATTTCTATTGCAAAAGTTCTTTTTCTAGGTAATTTTAGGCCTCTAAGAATCTTTAGAGTTTCGACATGTCATTGCAACTGTTTATATCTCGACTTCCAGCAATCGGATTGACTTGTGGTTGATTTTAAAAGAATCCTCATCAAATTTGGCTATAGAAAAGTGCAATTCGTTTTGTACACTCACCCAATGAAACTCTTTTAAAATTGAGAAGGAAAAGATGTGAATTGTTTTAATGATCTTATAAAGAAATCGTAGATGAATCAAAAATCGTTAAACTTATAGAAAAATGAATTTTATGCAATAAATAGAAGAAATTTACTATAATGACGTTTATTGGATATTATGTAGATGAGTGGATTCATTAAAAAAAGAAGAGAAAAGAGATGGATTATGCAAGCATTTTGAGAAATTAGAAAATGAAGTAAAGAGAATGACACCCACACACAAATATTTTTGGAGGAAGAGGGATGGGGGTTTGACACGGGAGAATCGACGGAAATGATTCAGTCAAAATATGTTCTTGTTTTGAGTTATTGATTAATTTGAACCTTCTGAGAATCTATCAAAAGAGACAAAGTAAAGGCTGATGGTCTGTCTATGTCTTGTAAGGTTCAGCTCTTTCAGAAGTTCCTACCGCAAATACTGTAATAGTACCCCACCCCCATAATGACGGTGCGGAGTGTTGCGTAGTCTAGCTTTGAACGAGTTTTTCTCGACACTGGTTTATGCTACAATGTTCGTTTTGGTTTCAAAAAATAGCTGAAATTCAGGGCGATTTTTTCTTACTAAAGACACATTTTTTGAAAGTACGAAAGTAAAGAAACGAAATACTAAAAAACTTTTACAACTACGCGACTGTACGAGGGGCGGTGGGGTACTATTACAGTATTTACGGTAGCTTTTTATTGATCAATGATAACAGTCAGACTTGTAGCCTTTACTAGTTTAGTTTGCAACTCCAAAAACCTTTGAAAATCTGTTCATGAGTGGAATGGTAAGATATTTTGATTGACAACAATTATTAGAACGGTTCTTAGTCTACTCTGAAGAAAAGTGTTGTAATCTCTCTTCCTCTTTCCTCTATTTATCTTCTCACTTGTTCATTTTCGTGTATCTATTCAGCAAAATCTTTCCCTCTTTTTCTGAAAGATCCCATAATGAATAATACAAAGAGTTCTAGAGAAGAAAAGAGAAAAAGAAAGATAGCACTTCCTTCTATCGAAACAAATAGAAGACCAAAAACTTTGACAAAGAATGAAAGTGAAAGGTTTTTAGGAAATATTTGCTACTTGAAATTCAACAAAAAGCGGAAATATTTAGTGAAATTCCCAGAAAAGATCTTTTGGAAGTTCTCAATGGAAACTCGAAAAAAGGCGCTTAAAATTGGGTATCCCAATTAGATGAACTTTTGGGGGAAAAATTAGAATTTGTTGGGGAAAAAAAAGGTGGGGTTTTGGGCTAATGCCTTTTCTAGGGGTTAGTTTTGATCAAAAATTTTAAATTTCATATTGTTTTAATGAAAAACTGGGCGATTTACGTGTTGGTTTTAGAGAAATGAGTGATTACCGTAAATCCTTTATTAGAGCCGCATGAATGAACAAGTGAGAAGATAAATAGAGGAAAGAGGAAGAGAGATTGCAACACTTTTCTTCAGAGTAGACTAAGAACCGTTCTAATAATTGTTTTCAATCAAAATATCGCACTATTCCACTCATAAACAGATTTTCAAAGGTTTTTGAATCTGTAAGCTAAACTAGCCAAGGGGAAAAATCAAATTTTTAATGAAAAACTGGGTGATTTACGTGTTAGTTTTAGAGAAATGAGTGACTACCGTAAATCCTTTATTAGAGCCGCATGCCACTCTGTAAAAACTGGCGATTGAAGTGTTGGTTTTAGAGAAATGGATGACTACCGTAAATCCTCTATTAGAGTCGCATGAATGAACAAAGTGAGAGATAAGTAGAAGAAAGAGAAAAAGATGTTTGCAACACTTTTCTTCAGATTTGCTGAATAGATACACGAAAATGAACAAGTGAGAAGATAAATAGAGGAAAGAGGAAGAGAGATTGCAACACTTTTCTTCAGAGTAGACTAAGAACCGTTCTAATAATTGGTTTCAATCAAAAGATCTCACCATTCCACTCATGAACAGATTTTCAAAGGTTTTTAGATCTGTAAACTAAACTAGCCAAGGGGAAAAATCAAATTTCATATTGTTTTAATGAAAAACTAGCGATTTTAGAGAAATTTTGGTTTTAGAGAAATGAGTGACTACTGTAAATCCTTTATTAGAGCCGCTCTACTGTTTTGATGCTCATTTTTCGGATTCCCAAATAAAGAAAACGCATAAGGGGGTTACCAAACAATTTATTTTTCAATTTCATTTTCAATTTCAATTTCAATTTCAATTCAATCAATAAAAAAGAATTTATTTTTCGTTAAATCACTCGATTTCGATTCCTTTTTTGATTTAAAAGATAAAAAATGAATTTAAAACAAAAAAAAAAAAGTTCTGTCCACCTCCGGATGTCCGACCCTTTCAAAATCTTTTCTCAAAAAAATATTGTGTCAAAATGTTTTCTAGTATTTGATTTGATTTGTCCATCATTTTTCTAGTCATCGATTTGATTTGCGAATCATTTTTTAATTAGTTTTAATTTAATTTCAACCCATATCCATCGTTTTAAGCAATTTCAGCAAAGAGAGAAAATCTTTTTTGGAAAAACTTCGATTTCGGAGCTGTTAGGAGAGGCTCTAATTGAGGATTTACCGGTAATTATTTAGCTGAACTTTTTGACTGAATCTTCGAGCTATTGACTGTTCCTTCCTTGATATTTTGGTGCACCAGAGAGGATGCGTTTATAAAGCTTAGCTAATTATATAGCTGAACTTTTTCACTTTAAGATAGAACTAAAGAGTATAAAAATGGTTGATAATCTGGTAAAAAAAACAAAAATTGCAAGCTTTTGCCAAGACTGACTTCTTAATTTTTACAATTTCATTATGAAATTGAAAGCTTTTTGGCTAGATAGTGGCAGCAACCTTGGCTTAACAAAAATCCGATAAATTTGATCTTTTTTGTTGATTTTCTTTTGAATACAGAATGAGAAAAACGTTGAAAAGACATTGAATTCTTTTTGAATTGAATTCTTTGATATCAAATTCTCTTTCTATACAATGTTTCATCAAAGACGCAATTTTGGAGAATCCCAATTAAAGAAGAGATCTTCGGAATTTGATTGGGTGACAAGAAATGAAGGAAATGTGAAAAAAAAAATGGAAATAAAGGGTAGACATAAGGAGAATTATGGTCTCACGAGGTGGTCTTAGCGAAAAAAGGAGATGGGAACGAGGAGAATCCAATTAAAATCCGGTATAGACTAGGGGAAAAGGTGAAATTGAAAATTTTCTTAGGGTTCACGAAGAAGAAGCTGGGATTTTTTGGGAATTGAAGGGTTAAGCCCTTCTCAGTCAATCTACATATAGGATTTGGAGTGTATCAAGAAGTGTCTATGATCAAGGAGTGAATATCAAGGAGTGTCTATGATCGACTTGGTTTCTCTCTTTTGAGAAAGAGATAAGAATAGTGATAGTCTCTTTGGCAGACTCAACTGAAATGTATAGCTCAATTTTGCAACGATTTCTCCCTTAAATTCTAGATGCTGTTCGAAAGAAAACGATTTTTGATTAGAATTACTAGAAAATTTTCTTTTGGCTTCTTTTTTAGATGTGTGAATTTGCAAATATTACCCTAAACTTGTCTAAAATCTAACAATTTGATATTTTTTATTCATCTTAAACAGAAACCTCATAGATAGCAAGAAAACTAACGATAAGATTAGTTTTTGAAAGTGATTGGCCAAGAGGAAAACACTTTGACGGTAATTGTAGTGCAATAGATTCAAGAAATCATCAAAATACCACCAAAAATTGTGGATGGTTAGTAGATAGAAATATCTTCGAGCTATTGACTCTTCCTTCCTTGATATTTTGATGCACCAGAGAGGATGCGTTTATAAAGCTTAGCTAATTATATAGCTGAACTTTTTCACTTTAAGATATACCGTATTTTCTGTAATAGTAGTGCGCACTACTATTTTTTCAACCCCCTTCCAGCCTGCACTGCTATTATAGACTGCACTGCTATTACAGACTGCACTACTATTACAGACTACACTACTATTACAGACTACACTGCTATTACAGACTACACTACTATTATAGACTGCACTACTATTACAGACTGCACTGCTATTACAGACTACACTACTATTATAGACTGCACTACTATTATAGACTGCACTACTATTACAGACTGCATTACTATTACAGAAAATACGGTAACCAAAGAGTATCAAAATGGTTGATAATCTGGTACAAATGTACAAATGTACAAACAAAAATAGATTTCAAGGAAATGGAAACATTTTTGTATTAGAGAAATCTTCAATATCTTTAAAGATTATCCTATTTTGAAAGAAAAGGAAGTTTTCATCTTAATCACAAGATTTTTGGATATTCTGGAAGGCAATTTAAAAGGCAATTTCAAAGCTAAATACTGAAATCTCTAGAAATCAAAAACTCTTGTAAAATGTTGTGATTTGTTCACTAGAAATACCAAAAATAAACCTTATAAAAACAATTGTTTACATCTAGATTTGTCAAGAATCCATTCAACAGACTAATCCGATGAAATCAAGAAAAAAAAACAAAAACTTTATTGAAAGCGAGGGTGGTAAACAAGCGAATCAATGAGGATTAGCACATAATCGAAAAGAAAAGAGAAATTGTATAGGATTACGGTAGTTTTAGAGACAGAAATCGGCTTTTTAATTATCACGAGTCGGAAATGAGGGAAAAAAAACAAAGACAAAATCTAGTGTTTAGTACGATTTTAGGGAAAAGAATGGGGAAAATTGAGGAATATCAAATTTTTGGCTATTTTTCAAGACAGAATCTTATAATCTGCTCAAAATGGGTATTTGGAAAGAAAAACTTCAATAAGTATAAGATAAATAAATGAAAAGGAAAAAATTTAAAAGCTTGAGAAGGAATCGAACTCGGGTGGTGGCCAGGGCGGAGACGGCCGCGCTAACCACTAGGCCAAGGGTACAGCTTGGTGAAGGCCTATTTTTTTGACTTAAGACCTGCCTGGAACCCCAGTTTTTAAGAGGAAATCAATGATAAAATCTCTGAAAAGCTAGCGAAACCTGTTTTCTACATATTCTGAGTTCATTTTTCCATATTTTCCCTCAAAATTTCGATGATCTTGACTCTAATGAGGGAGTGAGGGGTGACTCGCCATTCCTTCAAAAATTCCATGTTCACCATCCATTTTTCTTTCCCATTTTATTCACTGCATGTCAGTTATCTATCAAAAAAATGTTTTTCTCATGTATTATGTAAAAGTTTTGGCTGCAAATTTGCTTAGTGTAGACTTGACTTGTTTTTCAAACAAGATCTACTTTAGTAAACATACCCTTTCTGGTTCAGTGAATGAATGCTTCTGGTAAGCTCTGAGCTTCTGGTAAGCTCTGAGCTTCTGGTAAGCTCTGAGCTTCTGGTAAGCTCTGAGCTTCTGGTAAGCTCTGAGCTTCTGGTAAGCTCTGAGCTTCTGGTAAGCTCTGAGCTTCTGGTAAGCTCTGAGCTTCTGGTAAGCTCTGAGCTTCTGGTAAGCTCTGAGCTTCTGGTAAGCTCTGAGCTTCTGGTAAGCTCTGAGCTTCTGGTAAGCTCTGAGCTTCTGGTAAGCTCTGAGCTTCTGGTAAGCTCTGAGCTTCTGAGCTCCTAATTATAAGATAAAGAGTTTGTGTGCTGGGATGCGTACAGATTTGAGCACAAAGTATGTAGTAGCATGTAGCAGATGTAGTAACACAAAGTATACAAAGAATGGCGTTGTTGATAGTTGTAAGCATTGAAAACCCGTTTAAGATTCAAACTCATGAAAATAACTAGAGAATTCATGAAAGAAAGTAAAAGAAACGATTTAGTTTGGGTTAAATAAGTCCCTGTTGTTATACAGATCAGATTGTTGATGTTTTATAGCTAAAAAATCAAAATCTTTACTATTAAAAACTATAACATCTGCTAAAATGCAAAATTTTTGTTTGCAAGTTTTTAAGGACGATGTTTACTTTACTTTATTAAAAGCTCGATGAATATTTGATCCGAAATTTCAGACTCAGATATAGGAAATAAATTGGATATTCGAAGAAAATGAGATGAGGATGAGAAAAGGATGATTAGCAAAGGGAAATGTGTTCAAATTTGTGATCGGAATTAGAAGAATCACTTTAAAAAGCCTTTTATTATGTTAACAGTCTAATTTTCTTGAATTGAGAAGCGAAATCAAGTTTTATATTCATCATTTACTTTGAAAGAAAAGAACAAAGGATTTCGGTTTCTTTGGTTATTCTAATCAATCTTTTGTTTATAATTTAAATCAAATTGGATAAGTTGAATGGTAAAGTGATAGGAAAATTAGTGCCAGAAGAGACAGTGCACTGCCAGAACAGCCAAAAGAGACAGTACATTCACAATTTTAAGCTAAAAAGCTAAAAAGTCAAAAATTTTGCAAAAAACCATGTTTATTTCTTATTTCTACATGCTTTTTAGTCAAAAAAAATTCGTATAAATGATCGAATTGGGATGAGAAATTCGAAAGAATTGCTCTTTTTCGTAATTTCGTTTTGTCTACGTGTTTCGTCCTTCCTTTAATAGCAAAACAATTTGAAAGAGAAAAGAGAAATTGTGAAATTTCGTCAACACAAATTTTAACAATAATATAAAGAAGAAAGAGAAAAATGATGGCATTTATTATTTAGTTTTTAATTAACAAAATAGGCAAACATTGAGTTTTCACCTGCTTTTTGGAGGTGAATGGGTAAATTTTAGCAACTTTTTTTTTTTAAAAACAACGTCTGAAAAGCTGTTTGATAGTCGGAAATATTGTACTAGATTTTAAAATAATTCTTTACGCTTTATTTAAATTGCTAATATCTCAGCGTAGAATGAATAGATTTGCATGAAATTTTCAACAAATCATTCTCAAAAACTTACAAACTTAATGGCAAATTTCTGAAGTTATTTAGTGATTAGTGATCAAGTTATAACAAAAAAAAAAACCCTGGTGCTATTTACCCTTTTTAACCTTTCTTTCTCACACAAAATAGGTTTAGATATATGCTTGACACCAAAAAGGATAATTAAGCCCGGATCTCAATATACAATAGGTTTTCCGACTGGACGAATTGGAAATTTGTAATAAATTAGCGAACGATTCGGATCGAATTTAGCCTAAATCGTTGAATATGATTTTAGTGAAAAACGTGACATCTCACATTTTTCAAGCATATCCTGAAACTTAAGGTTTGCAAGCGAATTTTAAAATTTAGGGCTTTTTTACAGATTTCCGGTTCGTCCAGCTGGGAAACTTGTCGATTCTGGTTCCGATATCCGACCGAACGGATTCGAACGATTAGGTTGCAAACTAAGTCTTGACCCTTTTCTAAATTGCTAATATCTCAGCGTAGAATCAATAGATTTGCAGGAAATTTTCAACAAATCATTCTCAAAAACTTACAGGCTTAATGGCAAATTTCTGAAGTTATTTAGCGATTATTTAGCATTATTTAGCAAGTTATTTATAAGTGATTATTTAGCAAGTTATAACAAAAAAAACCCTGGTGCTATTACCCCTTTTTAACCTTTCTTTCTCACACAAAATAGATTTACTTAAAAATACTTAGTTAGATATATGCTTTATTAAGTTGAATAGCGAGAAAATGAGATCAAAATAATCACCCAGGACACCACTCAAAACAAAAAAAGATAAAAAGATACCTTAAGAAAGAATCACAGATCAGTTAAATGAATTGCCGAAATTGTGGCTTTAAATCTAACCAAGGTGGGAATATTACGAACATGTGGGGGTAAAAGGTTCCACAATTTAATAACTAGAAGAAACTGTGGAAGCTTTTAGAAGAGATGGAAAATTGGCGTATGAGAAAAGGCCCCCTTCTGGAGGCCTTCTGGAGGGAGGTAGAGAGCCCGATTCATTTGATAAAAACTTAGAAAGAAGAACGACAGAGGCCAATTCAAAGAGAGAACCCAATTCAAAGAGACTAGAAAAAAGAGGATCGGGATTAGTGATCAAGTTATAACAAAAAACATTGTGCCATTACCCTTTTTTAACCTTTTTTTCCACACAAAATAGGTTAATTTAAAAATATTTAGTTAGAAATAGATGTTATTTTTAAGAAATGTTTCCAGGAATTCATTTGATAAGAACTTAGAGAGAATAACGACAGAATAACAGTACTTTTAGTTAAATAGCAATAACAAATTCTTAGCGATTTCGAGAAAAAAAGCTAGATAAAGTTTAGCTCTCTTGAAAAATAAAAGAAACTCTGCTAAATTTTTCAGAAATTCTCTACATTATTTTAGTTTTAAATGTAGTCAAATAAAATTTTTGTTTTTTCATATGCTCGTATTTTCAATTTAGAACTTAGAGGTAAAAAATAGGCCTCGCGCAGTCTTTTTGCGAATAGCTTTATAATTTTGACATTAAATTTGCAAGTTTTTGAGAATAATTTGTTTAAAATTGCATTTAAATATACTGATTCTACGCTGAGAGCTTAGCAATTTAAGTAAAGCGTAAAGGCTTAGTTTAAAAACAAATAAAACAAGGAAATTCGCTGGATTTTCTTTGAAGAAATTCGATTTGATATGTTTGATGCAGTTATGATTATCTGATTAGCTTCTATTCGCCCCATGAATAAAGCAATATATATAATTTAAGTAAAGCGTAAAGGCTTAGTTTAAAACCAAATAAAATAATTTAAGTAAAGCGTAAAGGCTTAGTTTAAAAACAAATAAAACAAGGAAATTCGCTGGATTTTCTTTGAAGAAATTCGATTTGATATCATTTGAAATCTTTTTTTGTAAACATTATTCTATTCATTGTATTGTTTTCAAAAAGCCAAGAATTTCATTTCAAAGCCTTAATTCTAAAGGAAACTGAAATCAAAAATACTTTTTAGATAAAAGATACTCAGTCTACGATTTGTTTGTCAAAATTTAGTGAAAAAGTGAAGAGTTTTTTTGAGGATTTTGGGAGAGGATAATGAAAAAGCTTAAAGTTAAGTACAGAAGTTGCAAGAAAATCTCAAGGCAAAGCTTACAAAACAGAAGAAAAGTTTTCCCTTGAGAGATCACTTCAGAAGAGAAGAGAGTTCGCTTGTCTGGATCGCTTGTTTATGCGTGTGTGTGTGATCTCTTCATGAAATATTCAACAAAGGTTTTTCTTTTGTTGAAAACAAACAGAGAAAAGGACTTCATTCAAGCATTCCGCCTACAAATTCCCTTATTATTTTTCGTAAAAACAGGAACTAAATCAGATACGTCAGAAAGCTTTCTTTTGTGATGATTTTGGACTATATTAGAGGTTCTTTCGTTTTAGAAATTCCAGTCACCTTCAATAATTTTCTTTATAACTCTTTTCCAATAAGAACTGCCAGAATTTGGAATCGACTCTGCAGAGAGTCCCAGTTTTGAGAGAGTCCAATAGTCTCGAAACATTGAAATTATCTGTAGATGATCTTGATCTTGAGGTGCATTCTAGTGAATTCTAGTGGATTCTAGTGAATCCTAGTGAATTCTAGTGCTTTCTAGTGCATTCTAGTGGATCCTTGACGTTATCTGTGCTGCCCACATATTCATTATTCCCATTATACCGTGTTTCTTTTTATCGGCCCTTTTCGTGTTATGTGTATGAATTCATGTGTTTTAATCTTAAATCTAGCGCACTTTATCTCAGGTCCTGAATAAAGTATCTACCGTAAATACTGTAATAGTACCCCACTCCCCTCGTACAGTCGCGTAGTCGCAAAAGTTTTTTTAGTATTTCAATTTTTTCAAAGCGCCCGTACTTTAAAAAAATGTGTCTTTGGTATGAAAAAATAGCCCTGAATTTCAGCTATTTTTTGAAACCTAAACGAACATTGTAGCATAAACCAGTGTCGAGAAAAACTCGTTCAAAGCTAGACTACGCAACACTTCGCACCTTCATTATGGGAGTGGGGTACTATTATAGTATTTATGGTATATATATATATGCTATGTCCGATTTAGACTCAATCTAAAACAGACGTCCGATTTAGACTCAGTTATTGTTTTATGTTTTACAGAAGTTTTCGGAATTTTTTTTATCGGTTGTGAATTGCAAAGAAGTTTATTTTTAGAACAAAAACAAGATTGAACAATACATAATCAACTTAAATTAGACTGCAACAACTGCAATAGCAAAGCGCAAAACAGAATTGAAGCCACAAAAAGTCGTCTATCAAGAAGAACTTTATGAAATCCTTCAGCAAACACACCGAAACCTCGGTGATGCTGGCATTGGATTGATGTGGCAACATCTTAGGATTTACTACGGGATATCAAAGTTCGTTTTTGAAACATTGTACAAAAGATTGCAGTTGTTGCAGTCTAATTTAAGTTGATTATGTATTGTTCAATTTTGTTGCTTTTGCATCTTTTGTTGTTTGTTCTAAAAATAAACTTATTTGCAATTCACAACCGATAAAACAAATTCTGAAAGGTTCTGTAAAAAATGAAACAACAACTGAGTCTAAATCAGACGTCGGATTTAGACTCTAAATCTAAATCGGACGTCTGTTTTAGATTGAGTTTAAATCGGACGAAAATCTAAATCGGACATAACATATATATCAAGATCAATTTTAGCCTTTAAATTCTTCATTTTTGAGTAACTCAAGTTTTGAATTTGTAATTTTTAAACAAATAGCACGTGTGGCTGACTGGCTAAGTGTCTTTTATCTTAATCGGAAGGTCGAGGGTTCGAACCCCCATGCGACATGGTCCCCCCCCCCTTCGGGTTGAGAGGTTTTCTGGAGGGAGCTGGTGGTTGTGGCCCCGTTCTAAAGTGACAAGCCACCCTTAATCATCCCTTCACCACCAAAAAGCATTTAGTTCCCCATTGAGCAGGGTTAGGGAGCCGTCTGTCCGGGGTTAGCCTGTGTGTCGTTGTATTGTGTATTCTGTTGCGTTCCCACTGGTAGCCCCAGTCGGTATTTTTTAAATAGTCATTTAGCTACTTAAAAATCTTTAAATTGAAATTTTCGCGGAAAAGTAATCGATCAAATTCAAGTGAAAGTCTTTTCAAAAGCAAAAATTATTAGCTTAGGTTTAAAATTTATTGCCTAGTAACAAAGAGAAAAGTGAAAATAAAGAAAATCCTTACAGAAAGTTTCCCTAAGAAAATTTCAATGAAAGTAAGAAAAAGAAGAAAAAGAATTTGTCTAAGAAACACGTTTGTTCATCAATAAATAGACATAGAGATCGAGTTACAAGAGCTTTAAAGAAATTTCATTTCAATTGCTTGGGTTCAATTTCAGAAATTCATAAAGAAAAAGGTATGGAAATATTTTAATGAAAAGGGAAAATGAAAAATTAAACTTAAGAGTCTTTTTTGCGAGATGGTGGAGAAGTCAAGGTCAAAATAACAATAAAAAGTGTATTTTGAAGTCAGCCAAGTGTTTGGTGGTTTAAAACAGACAATCAAAATGTAATATTAAAGAACTTTACTTCAAAACTTGTACTGAGATTCTTGATTGAGAGTTAAAAATCGAAGAATTTAGGCAATTGGTTCCTCAAAACTTACAAGTTTCTCTTCATTATTATTGATAAAGCTTTAAAGTAAAGTGAAAAGACAAAAATTGAATTGATCGATTGATCTCAATTTTGTTGGTTTTAACTAGTAAAGTTGAATAACGATTGAATAACGATTACGATTACGAAAAACGATTGTTGAATATGGTAAAGTTGAATAACGATTACGAAAAACGATTGAATAACGATTGAATCACAATTCCTGATTACTGGGAGTACTGAGATTCTTGATTGAGTGTTAAAAATCGAAGAATTTAGGCAATTCATTTCTCAAAACTTACAAGTTTCTCTTCATTATATTAATAAAGCTTTAAAGTAAAGTGAAAAGACAAAAATTGAATTGATCGATTGATCTCAATTTTCTTCGCTTTAACTAGTAAAGTTGAATAACGATTGAATAACGATTACGATTACGAAAAACGATTGTTGAATATGGTAAAGTTGAATAACGATTACGAAAACGATTGAATAACGATTGAATAACGATGGAAAAACGATTGAATAACGATTGAATAACGATTCCTGATTACTGGGAGTACTGAGATTCTTGATTGAGAGTTAAAAATCGAAGAATTTAGACAATTCATTTCTCAAGACTTACAAGTTTCTCTTCATTACATTAACAAAGCTTTAAAGTAAAGTTAAAAGACAAAAGTATTTTAAGATATTTGTTTATTGAAATGAAAATGAGTAGGACTATTTGCATGTAATAATTTTCTACTTTGATTAAACGTTTTTGAGGAATGAAAGTTGTGTTTTGTCTCTAGAACATGTGATATCCAAAGGAGAAACCTGTAATTTAATGTTTTAACGAGTCTTTCCATTTCTCATTTCAATTGGTTTCATTGAATCTTTTTTATTTATTGAAATTGAAAAAGATTTTTGGTGTTGAAACGAAATTCGGTTTTGAATTTCCATTTAAACTCTAATTTATGCATTGATAGTTCAAAAGCTGAGAAATAAAAGGCTTTCTAGGCTTCTAGGCTTCTAGGCTTTCTATTTTTGTAAATAACTCTTATCTTAATGTTTGTTTTCTTTAGAATCTTCTGAAAGCCTGAAAAAAGCACACTTTTCTTCTCGATTTTCTAATTTTCATCTCAACTTTGTTCACTTTAGCTAGAGTAAAGTTGAATAACGATCGAGTAAAGTGGAATAACGATTTAAAATGGACATTTAAATGCCCTCCTCCTGAGGATCTTTGGTTTTAGATTGAAGAGTCGCCCCTAACTCGCATCTCTTCTTTTAAACTCTATCAAAAAAAACGTCAAATCAAACTATTTTTCTCATACACAAAAGAAATTTTAGGCAAAATTGAGGTTTTTTTTTGCAGTAAAACAAGAACCCTTATTCGTCATTTTTCATCAACCAAACTAGAATTCGAATTTCAATCTCGGAAAATGTTTACCCCTTTTTTAGTCTTTTTTTTTTGCTTGTCTGATGATTCCAAAATGAGAGTGGGAATCAAAATGAAATCCCTCAAAAAAAGGGACCAAGAGACGACCCATTTTAGGCTTTTATTTGGTTGGCTGTCTCAAATTTGAGCAAACTTTTTTTCTGAAATTAAAAGTGATTTAAACAAATATTTTAAAGCTTTTAAGAAGGATCTCTTTCAAATCTACACAGACAAATTTCACAGACACAGACATCTACAGAGACAGACAAATTTCACAGACACAGACATCTACAGAGACAGACAAATTTCACAGACACAGACATCTACACAGACAGACAAATTTCACAGACACAGACATCTACACAGACAGATAAATTTCATCCGGATATGAGAAACTTTAATTTTTAATATATGGTTTAAAGAGATTGTTTGAAAACAAGTGGACAAATTCTCAAGAGAGTTTTAAGTCAACGTTGGGGTTTTGAGAAGAAATCCCGTCTTAGTCTTGGTAGAAAAATCGGACTTTCGGGCAAAACAAAGAAAAGCAGTGATTTGAAACCGAGTTCACCAGTTGTGATCGCCTCCACTTCAACAACAAGAGGATCGACTTGAGCCGCCTCCAAGAAGCCTCCTCCACCTGTGACGGTGAAGAAATCTGATGGCCTTTTTCGTCTGCTTTCTGTGGGGAAAGAATAATTGGTTGTTCTCAAGAAGCAAGACTTAGACAGTAGGTTTTTAAAATTATATAGATTCAAAGCATCACTTATAGAATTGAATGAGGGTTACTATGGCGAATTGCCACTGCTCTGCAGTTAGTCAAAAATTCAATTCACTCCACAGCCTCATCGATCATTCCCTCAATCATTTCACGAAAACACTTCAGTCGAAGTGCTCCGTTGCCGTTTGAATTCAATTTTTGAATGATTGTTGTGCAATATTAAACATTAAATTCATTGTGTATAACATCGAAAGCTATTCTAATCATTTCTTTCACGTTTTTCCACTTACCCTCATCATTTCCAGCAATTTTCGAATCTCGAATCAATGAATCAATCAAAAATCACTGGATTTAAGCGCTCATAGTTGTAGAGAAACTGAAAGAATCGATTATGAATGTTAGAATTGAGATTACTTCTTGTGGCGAATTGCCACTGCTCTGCAGTTAGTCAAAATTCAAAGTTGATGGATAAACTACCGTAATCAGCCACTAGACGATATTCAGCTGTCCGTTTGTCGTAGCCTTGTATACTTAAATACCCATTTATTTAAGCTTTGTTTTTGAGTGATTTGTGGTCTCCTTTTTTCGCGATTCATCCCTTTTTTTTCACCTGCAAGTGTTGAATTAATTGTGATAGTGCTAGGTTGCTCGAATTTGAGCGAAGTTTGCCCTAATAAGGGAAAGGTTTGATAAATTGTGCGCTTTCAAGACATCTACTGTTGAACCACACGATCTCATAAGAAATTATAAAGATCAAAGTATAAATATATATTTCTTACAGTTACAGATCGTAACCTGGATTTAGGTCAGACTTGGCAATGGTCAATGGCATTGTGGCCTGATGGCAATGGCCTGGCAATGGCAATGGCCTGGCAATGGCAATGGCCTGGCAATGGCAATGGCCTGGCAATGGCAATGGCCTTGTGGCCCTGATGGCTTGGCAATGGCAATGACCTTGTGGCCCTGATGGCCTTTATGATGACCTTTGCTAATACAATTAGCATGTTTTTGGCGCTGTTTGGTAGAACGCAATTTTTTCCAATTCAATTCAGAAATTCTCTATTAGAATTGTGTTATAATTTTCTGAAAGGGAAAGTCGAGAATTTGGAAAAATACTGTAGTTTTCTTAAGTAAACATTGTTCTGGCTTCACTTTTCTCATGCTTTTTGTCTCATTTTGTTATTTGAATACATTTTTAAAAGATTTATGAACAAATTACAATTAAGAAAGAATTCTTAAGAAGAAACGGTCAAAATTTTGGCATTGTTGCGAGTGAAGACGCGAAAATTAGTTGAAAAGCTGAAATCGAGTTATTTCTTATGAAATTGTCTTCAAATCTCTATTTCAAAACTCTATTTCAAAATATTTGCATAAAAAAAGAGAACTTTCAAAGGTTTCCTTCAATTTTTGAATGTTTTCACGATACAAAACACACGAACGTGTTCACGAAAACCTTCAATGACTTTCATGTCATCCTGGACTTTGATTACATTCAAAACGCGATAGTGGTCAGGCTCTCGTCATCTAAAGTCGATATTCTTCCCACCTATCAAATAGCTTTCTCATTTCTTTTGCAAACGTCAGGAATTCTCGTTTTTACCACAAAACAATCGTCAAGACTTTTTGCGAACAGGGAAGCCTTGGGAATTTCCTCGATTCCTTTACTTTTCGAGATAATTTTTATCATTTCTTTATATTTTTCTGGATCACTATACAATGCTGGAAGTGAGCATCAAATTCATAAATGAAAGTGATTTCATTTTTGATGGGAAAATCATCGCTCCAATCATTCCGACCCGCACCGCAAAGAAAAATGAGATCAATTGAAGAGGGGATTATTATGAGCAAATCCAAAAAATATTCATGTAAAGCTGTAAAAAATATTATTGCAAGCGAAATGCAAAATACCACCGAAAAAATAACATCTAAATTTGAAGCAGAAAACAAGAATCAAAGTTTATTGCCTATTGAAATTAAGCTAAGTTAAATTTCACAAGTTTATCGTAGTTTAAAGAGTTGGCAATTAAATTGAGCAAATAGGCTGGGTGAAACAATTTTTTTGAACTTTTTTTTTTTTGATCTGTCTTCGCATTCAGGTGTTCCTATTTGCGCAGATCACAACCTGCTTCCACATTTCTCTATCCCTTGCTATTGTCATCCAGTGTTTCCTATCTTGATTGTTCCTGGTTCGAAGTCTTCGTCTTGCTTTTTTTCAACTTTTGAATTTGATTTGGCTTTTGGAAAACACAACTTAGCCATTCAAAAGCTGGTTATTGAACAAAAGAAAAGCGATTCAAAAGCAGATTTGACTATGAAAACGCCTCGTTTACTAGATTCGGACTGAAAAATTGAGATTTTGGAATCTAGATTTGGATTGTTTTCCTAAAAAAAACAAAATGCTTTTTCCTCACGTGTTCCTCATTGATCGAATCAGTCAGAAAATTGATCTTGATCGTCGTCTCATCATCAGTTTTCTCAGGAATCTTTGTTCAAATTAAAATCTTAACAAATCTTTAACTTACCGATTTGTTTTTATACATCTTTCAGCAGAAATGAAAGTTGTAAATTTGAGAAGGAAAATCTCAAAAATGAGGTCAGAATTGCTTTAAGGTGGTAGTCATAAAAATGGTGAAGTTGACATGGAAACATTCAGTCAAGTGCTAATTATCATAGAGTTTAGTTGAAGAGAAGGGGGAAAGGGTAAGAATTTATTGAGAAATTTGAACAGTTTAAAGGAAATAGTCTTCAGAAAAGTGGGAACTTTTCTGGAAATGGTTGGAAATGGTTGAGTCGATTTGATGATCATCGAAATGTCTTTTTCAATTGAAATGCAAATCAAAAACTTTAGTTTTTTTTGAATATTTATTTGAAATGCTTTTACACAAATATAATAACGAAAAAGGGGACTTTAAATATGAAATTTAGGGGACTAGTCATGGCAATATTCAACTGAATGGATTGAATTGAAAAGTACAGTAAATTCTGAGTATTGGTTTAACTATAATCTTCAAGACTTCAGTTATTCTGTAGGAAAACAGAAATGAGACTTACAATACTTTTCAGTGTTATAAAATGATTAAAACAATAGGCTAGATTGGTTTAAATCATGGCAATATTCAACTGAATGGATTCAACTGAAAAGTAAAGTAAATTCTGAGTATTGATTTAACTATAATCTGAAGTCTTGAAGATCTTCAAGACTTCAGTTATTCTGTAAGAAGACAGAAATGAGACTTACAATACTTTTTAGTGTTGTAAAATGATCTAAAACAATAGGCTAGATGCTTTAAATCATGGCAATATTCAACTGAATGGATTGAATTGAAAAGTACAGTAAATTCTGAGTATTGTTTTAACTAGAATCTTCAAGACTTCAGTTATTCTGTAGGAAGACAGAAATGAGGCTTACAATACTTTTCAGTGTTGTAAAATGGTTAAAACAATAGGCTAGATTGTTTTAAATCATGGCAATATTCAAATGAATGGATTCAACTGAAAAGTACAGTAAATTCTGAGTATTGGGTTAACTAGAATCTTCAAGACTTCAAGATATTCAGTTATTCTGAAATGACAGAAATGAAAACTTGCAATACTTTTCAGTGTTGTAAAATGATCTAAAACAATAGGCTAGATGCTTTAAATGGCTAGAGATACAGTAAGCTTTTAGTGGATTGTTTTAAAAATACTCCGAGAAATCCTTCTTGTCTTTATCATTTGCTTTAAAAGCACAAAAGAGCATAAAAGAAAAAATTGCACAAAGATTTAAGTAGCTAGATATGAAATTCGATAAAAATACAAACGAAATTACAATTAATATTGAAAAATTCTCAGAAAATCGTTGATTTTTCTGTTCTCACAACACGTTTTTGCACTTAAGAAAGCTTTTTTTTTTCATTTGCGAAAATTAAACACCATTTTTGATGAAATTAGGAATGATTGAATGAAAAATTGAAAAGATAAATGGAATTTTACGATAAAAGATGGCAAGAATGGTAGAAATTTCGAGAAAAATCAAGAAAAATCAAGAAAAATTCGGCTTTGGTCTATAGAATTAGGAGAAAAGAGGAAAGAAATGAAAGAAAAATGCTAGGATTTGATTGACTTGGGGAAATTGTTGTTTGTATTCTTTTGGAAATGAGGCTGAGGATTGGAAAAGTTGAAAAACTTGATTCTTTGATTTGAAACTTGATTCTTGATTCTTGAAACTTGATTCTTTTCGTTAAATGATACTGTAATGCTTTGGAATTGCATCGAATTGCATCGAATTATTGTATTTTAGATATTTAGAAGTTAGTTTTTAGTATTTAGAAGTATTTAGATCAGTATCAATATCAGTATCAGTTTGTATTTAGAAGAAATTCAACTCTTTCATTGTTTCATAGTCTTCAAATTGCCTTCTTCAGTATCTTTTTCTAGTGAAGAATAGAAAATGACTATAAAATTGATTTATAAACTAGAACCGGCTATTCTTTGATATAAGTTATCTAATTTTATCTCCTCTTTTACTTCAAATCCTTAAACTTGAGGCCATGCTTGTGGGAGAAGAGTTGTTGCTCCATAATATTGAGGATAATATTGAAGATATGGATTGGTGGCTGTGGTGAGAGTGGGAAGAGTTGAAGTGATTGCTGATTGTTGCATGAGTGGTGATGAGAGGAGGGAACCCGTCAAATCGGCGAACAGAGGCGCTTGAGCTGACTGCAAAATTTCGAATCTTTAAGATAATTGTCCGTTTAGAAGTCGTTTTTTCAAGAGCTCTCAAATGCTGACCTCAATCTGTGACTGTGCCGTCCTTCCCCAGCTACATCTGACCACATTCCCCGAAATCTCTTTCCCATTCATTTCCATTATCGCTTTTGTCGCATCCTCTTTCTTTTCATATCTATAGAATATTATATTTAAATTTAAAAGCGGCTCTTGCTTCGGCTTTAAAATCGGCTTTCCGGGTATTTTTGAAAAATTTAGGGATTTTGAACGAGTCGTCACACTTTGAAGGCCTATAACTTTGTTCAGAGATAATATTTTTCTTAACTTTTTATATCATTGTAAAGAGGACATTTTAGGCTTTCAAATGATATTAAATAAAGCTTGATCAGATTTTTCATTCCCATGCAAACAAGGTGACATGACAGTCGAGTTGAATAGGGATTTTCTCAGAGTTGGCTCTGATTTTCTGGGACTCGATTATCCAATCAAACTCTATTTGGTATCATTTGAAAGCCTAAAATGTTCTCTGTACAATGATATAAAAAGTTAAGAGAAATATTATCTCTGAACAAAGTTATAGACCTTCAAAGCGTGACGACTCATTCAAAACACCCGGAAACTACCTAAGAGCCTTAAAATCCTTTAGTTTACCTAACAAAAGCGTATCCTTGAGCTTTAAACATTCGAATCTCAGCAATGTCACCATATCTAGTGAATGGATCTCGAACTGTTTCTTCTAAAATAAAGATTTACAAGTTATAAAGTTGAAAATGTTTACCTGTAGTCGTTTGACTGATATTTCCTACATAAACTGATGTATTATCGGATTTCGTCGAGTTGAACACCTGAAAAGGTTTTATTGATCTATTGATCTATTGATCATTGATTTTCTATTGATTTGATTTGTCTTAAATGCTTTTTAAAATCTAAAGAACTAAACCACAACTTTGTGTTATTTCCAAAGCTTTGAAACCTGTTCAAAAGTGAGGGTATTCCTGTTCTCATCTTGCGGTTTCCTCGTCGCCCAATTCGTCCTCACCGCTCTTTTCCCAATCCATTGTCCATTCATTGCCGTCATCGCTTTCTCTGCGTGCTGAAATTCTCGATTTTCATATTAAATTCGAATCTTTGTCTCTAAGAATATAAAAATTGGTTGCAAAAAAAAAGCGAATCGCTTCTTGAATTGAATTCTTGAAATTTTAGGGCTAAAAAACCCGGAAATGTTTAAGGGAAATGAGAAAAGAAAAAAAAAATTCAAATCATCATTCAAAAAAAGATAGTTTAATTTTGGAAATGATTTAAAAAGAGTGGTTAGATTAAATGAATGAATGAAGAAATAATGGGGTTAATTTGTAAGTAATGAGGAATCATTTGAAAAGTAATGTAAGTAATGAAAAGTAATGTAAGTAATGAAAAGTAATGTAAGTAATGAGGAATCATTTCAAAAGAAACTGAAATTCGGTTAGTTAGAAAAGGAAAAAAGAAAAATTTGAAAGAAGAAGAAGAAGCGATGGGTTTTAAGCGAAATTTTGATAAACGATCAACTTTTTGAGACTTTTAGATGCATGAGAAAGATTCTAGAATTGTTTCTACAATTGTTTTGATCGAACAAAGTCTTTCTAGAGTCTCTAGAGCTTTTCAAAATGTTCTTAACTAGCCTACCGTAAATCCTGTAATAGTACCCCGCCCCCATAATGACGGTGCGGAGTGTTGGGTAGTCTAGCTTTGAACGAGTTTTTCTCGACACTGGTTTATGCTACAATGCGCGCTTAGGTATCAAAAAATAGCTGAAATTCAGGGCTATTTTTTCATACCAAAGACACATTTTTTTAAAGTACGGGCGCTTTGAAAAATACTAAAAAACTTTTGCGACTAGCGACGACGCGACTGTACGAGGGGGGTGGGGTACTATTACAGTATTTACGGTAGCTTTCTTTATTCAAGTGTTTTCTGGGTTTAAAAATAGAAAAACATGGTTTCTGGGGGATAATTGAGTGCATTGATTGGTATATAGAAAGAAATAGTTACACTAGAAAGTGTCGGTTTCGATTTTTGAAATCTAAAGTCAATCTAATTTTGATTTTTAATCTAAAGTTAATCTAAAGTCAATCTAAAGTCAATCCCAAATTCGTCTCCAATTTGGAAAGATGAAATCAGAAGTTTTCACAACAAAAATCTTTAATTTTGAAAAAGCTGCTAAAAAAAAGAAAAAGAAGAAAAGTGTTTTCTTAAAAATTTCCAAAAAAAATCAAAAGAAATCTGAAAAAATGAACTCGAAAATTGAAAAAAAAAGAAGACAATATCTAGGACTTGAATGAATGAATGAATGGACTTGAATGACTCTCTCAACCAACCGGTAAACAGATTTCTTTGCAAGAGATTTGTGTAACAGTCACATCTACAACATTACCAAATATGAATTTTGATATTTAAGAAAATTTCAAAGTGTTTTTATTATAATTTCCCTTACCTCTTTGATCGGATAGGAGACAAAGCCGTAGCCTTTCGATTTTTGCGTTTGCGAGTCGCGAATTACTTTCGCTTCACTAGAAAAAGTTGAAATATTTATAAGTCGAAAAGAATTTAATTTCTAATATCTCCAAAACAATCATATTATTCCTTTAAATTTGACTTAATCTTAATTCCATTCGATTTACGATTT